>CAWUFW010001513.1:0-600000 GCA_963921515.1 Calotriton arnoldi
AGTGCGATGCCAACAATGAGAATAGCACTGATGATACCAATGGGACTAGTGCCGATGCCAACAATGAGAATAGCACTGATAACCATGGGACTAGTGGCCATGACAACAATGAGAATAGCGCTGATGATACCAATGGGACTAGTGCCCATGACAATGAGAATAGCACTGATGATACCAATGGGACTAGTGCCGATGCCAACAATGAGAATAGCACTGATGATACCAATGGGACTAGTGCCGATGCCAACAATGAGAATAGCACTGATAACAATGGGATTAGTGCCGATGCAAACAATGACAATAGCACTCATGATAACAATGGAACTAGTGCCGATGCCAACAATGAGAATAGCACTGATGATAACAATGGGACTAGTGCCGATGCCAACAATGAGAATAGCACTGATAACAATGGGACTAGTGCTGATGCCAACAATGAGAATAGCACTGATGATAACAATAGGACTAGTGCCCATGCCAACAATGAGAATAGTACTGATAACCATGGGACTAGTGCCCATGACAACAATGAGAATAGCGCTGATGATACCAATGGGACTAGTGCTCCTGACAACAATGAGAATAACACTGATGATAGCAATGGGATTAGTGCTGATGCCAACAATGAGAATAGCACTGATGATAACAATGGGACTAGTGCCGATGCCAACAATGAGAATAGCACTGATGATAACAATGGGACTAGTGCCCATGACAACAATGAGAATAGCACTGATAACCATGGGACTAGTGCCCATGACAACAATGAGAATAGAGCTGATGATACCAATGGGACAAGTGCTCCTGACAGCAATGAGGATAGCACTGATGATAACAATGGGACTAGTGCCTATGCCAACAATGAGAATACCACTGATGATAACAATGGGACTAGTGCCGATGCCAACAATGAGAATAGCACTGATGATAATAATGGGAATAGTGCCGATGCCAACAATGAGAATAGCACTGATGATAACAATGGGACTAGTGCCGATGCCAACAATGAAAATAGCACTGATGATAACAATGGGACTATTGCTCATGACCGCAATGAGAATAGCACTGAAACCATGGGACTAGTGCCCATGACAACAATGAGAATAGCACTGATGATAACAATGGGACTAGGGCCGATGCCAACAATGAGAATAGCACTGATGATAACAATGGGACTAGTGCCAATGCCAACAATGAGAATAGCACTGATAACCATTGGACTAGTGCCCATGACAACAATGAGAATAGCTGATGATACCAATGGGACTAGTGCCGATGCCAACAATGAGAATAGCACTGTTGATACCAATGGGACTAGTGCGGATGCCAATGAGAATAGCACTGATGATACCAATGGGATTAGTGCCCATGACAACAATGAGAATAGCGCTGATGATACCAATGGGACTAGTGCCGATGCCAACAATGAGAATAGCACTGATGATACCAATGGGACTAGTGCCGATGCCAACAATGAGAATAGCACTGATGATAACAATGGGACTAGTGCCGATGCCAATAATGAGAATAGCACTGATGATAACAATGGGACTAGTGCCGATGCCAACAATGAAAATAGCACTGATGATAACAATGGGACTATTGATCATGACCGCAATGAGAATAGCACTGAAACCATGGGACTAGTGCCCATGACAACAATGAGAATAGCACTGATGATAACAATGGGACTAGTGCCGATGCCAACAATGAGAATAGCACTGATGATAACAATGGGACTAGTGCCGATGCCAACAATGAGAATAGCACTGATAACCATTGGACTAGTGCCCATGACAACAATGAGAATAGCTGATGATACCAATGGGACTAGTGCCGATGCCAACAATGAGAATAGCACTGATGATACCAATGGGACTAGTGCCGATGCCAACAATGAGAATAGCGCTGATGATACCAATGGGACTAGTGCCCATGACAACAATGAGAATAGCGCTGATTATACCAATGGGACTAGTGCCGATGCCAACAATGAGAATAGCACTGATGATACCAATGGGACTAGTGCCGATGCCAACAATGAGAATAGCACTGATAACCATGGGACTAGTGCCCATGACAACAATGAGAATAGCGCTGATGATACCAATGGGACTAGTGCCCATGACAACAATGAGAATAGCACTGATGATAACAATGGAACTAGTGCCAATGCCAGCAATGAGAATAGCACGATAACCATTGGACTAGTGCCCATGACAACAATGAGAATAGCTGATGATACCAATGGGACTAGTGCCCATGACAACAATGAGAATAGCACTGATGATACCAATGGGACTAGTGCCCATGACAACAATGAGAATAGCTGATGATACCAATGGGACTAGTGCTGATGCCAACAATGAGAATAGCACTGATGATACCAATGGGACTAGTGCCGATGCCAACAATGAGAATAGCACTGATGATACCAATGGGACTAGTGCCCATGACAACAATGAGAATAGCGCTGATGATACCAATGGGACTAGTGCCGATGCCAACAATGAGAATAGCACTGATGATACCAATGGGACTAGTGCTGATGCCAACAATGAGAATAGCGCTGATGATACCAATGGGACTAGTGCCCATGACAACAATGAGAATAGCGCTGATTATACCAATGGGACTAGTGCCGATGCCAACAATGAGAATAGCACTGATGATACCAATGGGACTAGTGCCGATGCCAACAATGAGAATAGCACTGATAACCATGGGACTAGTGCCCATGACAACAATGAGAATAGCGCTGATGATACCAATGGGACTAGTGCCCATGACAACAATGAGAATAGCACTGATGATACCAATGGGACTAGTGCCGATGCAAACAATGAGAATAGCACTGATAACAATGGAACTAGTGCCGATGCCAACAATGAGAATAGCACTGATAACCATTAGACTAGTGCCCATGACAACAATGAGAATAGCTGATGATACCAATGGGACTAGTGCCGATGCCAACAATGAGAATAGCACTGATGATAACAATGGGACTAGTGCCGATGCCAACAATGAGAATAGCACTGATAACAATGGGACTAGTGCTGATGCCAACAATGAGAATAGCACTGACAATAACAATGGGACTAGTGCCCATGCCAATGAGAATAGTACTGATAACCATGGGACTAGTGCCCATGACAACAATGAGAATAGCGCTGATGATACCAATGGGACTTGTGCTCTTGACAACAATGAGAATAGCACTGATGATAACAATGGGACTAGTGCCGATGCCAACAATGAGAATAGCACTGATGATAACAATGGGACTAGTGCCGATGCCAACAATGAGAATAGCACTGATGATAACAATGGGACTAGTGCCGATGCCAACAATGAGAATAGCACTGATAACAATGGGACTAGTGCTGATGCCAACAATGAGAATAGCACTGATGATAACAATGGGACTAGTGCCCATGCCAACAATGAGAATAGTACTGATAACCATGGGACTAGTGCCCATGACAACAATGAGAATAGCGCTGATGATACCAATGGGACTAGTGCTCCTGACAACAATGAGAATAGCACTGATGATAACAATGGGACTAGTGCCGATGCCAACAATGAGAATAGCACTGATGATAACAATGGGACTAGTGCCGATGCCAACAATGAGAATAGCACTGATGATAACAATGGAACTAGTGCCCATGACAACAATGAGAATAGCACTGATAACCATGAGACTAGTGCCCATGACAACAATGAGAATAGCGCTGATGATACCAATGGGACTAGTGCTCCTGACAACAATGAGGATAGCACTGATGATAACAATGGGACTAGTGCCGATGCCAACAATGAGAATAGCACTGATGATAACAATGGGACTAGTGCCGATGCCAACAATGAGAATAGCACTGATGATAACAATGGGACTAGTGCCGATGCCAACAATGAGAATAGCACTGACAATAACAATGGGACTAGTGCCCATGCCAATGAGAATAGTACTGATAACCATGGGACTAGTGCCCATGACAACAATGAGAATAGCGCTGATGATACCAATGGGACCAGTGCCCATGACAACAATGAGAATAGCACTGATGATACCAATGGGACTAGTGCCGATGCCAACAATGAGAATAGCACTGATAACAATGGGATTAGTGCCGATGCAAACAATGACAATAGCACTGATGATAACAATGGAACTAGTGCCGATGCCAACAATGAGAATAGCACTGATGATAACAATGGGACTAGTGCCGATGCCAACAATGAGAATAGCACTGATAACAATGGGACTAGTGCTGATGCCAATGAGAATAGCACTGATGATAACAATGGGACTAGTGCCCATGCCAACAATGAGAATAGTACTGATAACCATGGGACTAGTGCCCATGACAACAATGAGAATAGCGCTGATGATACCAATGGGACTAGTGCTCCTGACAACAATGAGAATAGCACTGATGATAACAATGGGACTAGTGCCGATGCCAACAATGAGAATAGCACTGATGATAACAATGGGACTAGTGCCGATGCCAATAATGAGAATAGCACTGATGATAACAATGGGACTAGTGCCGATGCCAACAATGAGAATAGCACTGATGATAACAATGGGACTAGTGCCGATGCCAATAATGAGAATAGCACTGATGATAACAATGGGACTAGTGCCGAAGCCAACAATGAGAATAGCGTTGATAACCATGGGACTAGTGCCCATGACGACAATGAGAATAGCGCTGATGATACCAATGGGACTAGTGCCCATGACAACAATGAGAATAGCACTGATGATACCAATGGGACTAGTGCCCATGCCAATGAGAATAGTACTGATAACCATGGGACTAGTGCCCATGACAACAATGAGAATAGCGCTGATGATACCAATGGGACCAGTGCCCATGACAACAATGAGAATAGCACTGATGATACCAATGGGACTAGTGCCGATGCCAACAATGAGAATAGCACTGATAACCATGGGACTAGTGCCCATGACAACAATGAGAATAGCGCTGATGATACCAATGGGACTAGTGCCCATGACAACAATGAGAATAGCGCTGATGATACCAATGGGACCAGTGCCCATGACAACAATGAGAATAGCACTGATGATAACAATGGAACTAGTGCCGATGCCAACAATGAGAATAGCACTGATAACCATTAGACTAGTGCCCATGACAACAATGAGAATAGCTGATGATACCAATGGGACTAGTGCCGATGCCAACAATGAGAATAGCACTGATGATAACAATGGGACTAGTGCCGATGCCAACCATGAGAATAGCACTGATAACAATGGGACTAGTGCTGATGCCAACAATGAGAATAGCACTGACAATAACAATGGGACTAGTGCCCATGCCAATGAGAATAGTACTGATAACCATGGGACTAGTGCCCATGACAACAATGAGAATAGCGCTGATGATACCAATGGGACTTGTGCTCTTGACAACAATGAGAATAGCACTGATGATAACAATGGGACTAGTGCCGATGCCAACAATGAGAATAGCACTGATGATAACAATGGGACTAGTGCCGATGCCAACAATGAGAATAGCACTGATGATAACAATGGGACTAGTGCCGATGCCAACAATGAGAATAGCACTGATAACAATGGGACTAGTGCTGATGCCAACAATGAGAATAGCACTGATGATAACAATGGGACTAGTGCCCATGCCAACAATGAGAATAGTACTGATAACCATGGGACTAGTGCCCATGACAACAATGAGAATAGCGCTGATGATACCAATGGGACTAGTGCTCCTGACAACAATGAGAATAGCACTGATGATAACAATGGGACTAGTGCCGATGCCAACAATGAGAATAGCACTGATGATAACAATGGGACTAGTGCCGATGCCAACAATGAGAATAGCACTGATGATAACAATGGAACTAGTGCCCATGACAACAATGAGAATAGCACTGATAACCATGAGACTAGTGCCCATGACAACAATGAGAATAGCGCTGATGATACCAATGGGACTAGTGCTCCTGACAACAATGAGGATAGCACTGATGATAACAATGGGACTAGTGCCGATGCCAACAATGAGAATAGCACTGATGATAACAATGGGACTAGTGCCGATGCCAACAATGAGAATAGCACTGATGATAACAATGGGACTAGTGCCGATGCCAACAATGAGAATAGCACTGACAATAACAATGGGACTAGTGCCCATGCCAATGAGAATAGTACTGATAACCATGGGACTAGTGCCCATGACAACAATGAGAATAGCGCTGATGATACCAATGGGACCAGTGCCCATGACAACAATGAGAATAGCACTGATGATACCAATGGGACTAGTGCCGATGCCAACAATGAGAATAGCACTGATAACAATGGGATTAGTGCCGATGCAAACAATGACAATAGCACTGATGATAACAATGGAACTAGTGCCGATGCCAACAATGAGAATAGCACTGATGATAACAATGGGACTAGTGCCGATGCCAACAATGAGAATAGCACTGATAACAATGGGACTAGTGCTGATGCCAATGAGAATAGCACTGATGATAACAATGGGACTAGTGCCCATGCCAACAATGAGAATAGTACTGATAACCATGGGACTAGTGCCCATGACAACAATGAGAATAGCGCTGATGATACCAATGGGACTAGTGCTCCTGACAACAATGAGAATAGCACTGATGATAACAATGGGACTAGTGCCGATGCCAACAATGAGAATAGCACTGATGATAACAATGGGACTAGTGCCGATGCCAATAATGAGAATAGCACTGATGATAACAATGGGACTAGTGCCGATGCCAACAATGAGAATAGCACTGATGATAACAATGGGACTAGTGCCGATGCCAATAATGAGAATAGCACTGATGATAACAATGGGACTAGTGCCGAAGCCAACAATGAGAATAGCGTTGATAACCATGGGACTAGTGCCCATGACGACAATGAGAATAGCGCTGATGATACCAATGGGACTAGTGCCCATGACAACAATGAGAATAGCACTGATGATACCAATGGGACTAGTGCCGATGCCAACAATGAGAATAGCACTGATAACAATGGGATTAGTGCCGATGCAAACAATGACAATAGCACTGATGATAACAATGGAACTAGTGCAGATGCCAACAATGAGAATAGCACTGATGATAACAATGGGACTAGTGCTGATGCCAACAATGAGAATAGCACTGATAACAATGGGACTAGTGCTGATGCCAACAATGAGAATAGCACTGATGATAACAATGGGACTAGTGCCCATGCCAACAATGAGAATAGCACTGATGATCCCAATGGGACTAGTGCTGATGCCAACAATGAGAATAGCACTGATAACCATGGGACTAGTGCCCATGACAACAATGAGAATAGCGCTGATGATACCAATGGGACTAGTGCCGATGCCAACAATGAGAATAGCACTGATGATACCAATGGGACTAGTGCCGATGCCAACAATGAGAATAGCACTGATGATAACAATGGGACTAGTGCCGATGCCAACAATGAGAATAGCACTGATGATAACAATGAGACTAGTGCCGATGCCAACAATGAGAATAGCACTGATGATAACAATGGGACTAGTGCTCCTGACAACAATGAGAATAGCACTGATAACAATGAGAATAGTGCCGATGCCAACAATGAGAATAGCACTGATGATAACAATGGGACTAGTGCCGATGCCAACAATGAGAATAGCACTGATGATAACAATGGGACTAGTGCCGATGCCAACAATGAGAATAGCACTGATGATACCAATGGGACTAGTGCCCATGACAACAATGAGAATAGCGCTGATGATACCAATGGCACTAGTGCCGATCCCAACAATGAGAATAGCACTGATGATACCAATGGGACTAGTTCCGAAGCCAACAATGAGAATAGCGTTGATAACCATGGGACTAGTGCCCATGACGACAATGAGAATAGCACTGATGATACCACTGAGACTAGTGCCGGTGCCAACAATGAGAATAGCACTGATGATACCAATGGGACTAGTGCCGATGCCAACAATGAGAATAGCACTGATAACAATGGGATTAGTGCCGATGCAAACAATGACAATAGCACTGATGATAACAATGGAACTAGTGCCGATGCCAACAATGAGAATAGCACTGATGATAACAATGGGACTAGTGCTGATGCCAACAATGAGAATAGCACTGATAACAATGGGACTAGTGCTGATGCCAACAATGAGAATAGCACTGATGATAACAATGGGACTAGTGCCCATGCCAACAATGAGAATAGTACTGATAACCATGGGACTAGTGCCCATGACAACAATGAGAATAGCGCTGATGATACCAATGGGACTAGTGCTCCTGACAACAATGAGAATAGCACTGATGATAACAATGGGACTAGTGCTGATGCCAACAATGAGAATAGCACTGATGATAACAATGGGACTGGTGCCGATGCCAACAATGAGAATAGCACTGATGATAACAATGGGACTAGTGCCGATGCCAACAATGAGAATAGCACTGATGATAACAATGGGAATAGTGCCGATGCCAACAATGAGAATAGCACTGATGATACCAATGGGACTAGTGCCGATGCCAACAATGAGAATAGCACTGATAACCATGGGACTAGTGCCCATGACAACAATGAGAATAGCGCTGATGATACCAATGGGACCAGTGCCCATGACAACAATGAGAATAGCACTGATGATACCAATGGGACTAGTGCCGATGCCAACAATGAGAATAGCACTGATAACAATGGGATTAGTGCCGATGCAAACAATGACAATAGCACTGATGATAACAATGGAACTAGTGCCGATGCCAACAATGAGAATAGCACTGATGATAACAATGGGACTAGTGCCGATGCCAACAATGAGAATAGCACTGATAACAATGGGACTAGTGCTGATGCCAATGAGAATAGCACTGATGATAACAATGGGACTAGTGCCCATGCCAACAATGAGAATAGTACTGATAACCATGGGACTAGTGCCCATGACAACAATGAGAATAGCGCTGATGATACCAATGGGACTAGTGCTCCTGACAACAATGAGAATAGCACTGATGATAACAATGGGACTAGTGCCGATGCCAACAATGAGAATAGCACTGATGATAACAATGGGACTAGTGCCGATGCCAATAATGAGAATAGCACTGATGATAACAATGGGACTAGTGCCGATGCCAACAATGAGAATAGCACTGATGATAACAATGGGACTAGTGCCGATGCCAATAATGAGAATAGCACTGATGATAACAATGGGACTAGTGCCGAAGCCAACAATGAGAATAGCGTTGATAACCATGGGACTAGTGCCCATGACGACAATGAGAATAGCGCTGATGATACCAATGGGACTAGTGCCCATGACAACAATGAGAATAGCACTGATGATACCAATGGGACTAGTGCCGATGCCAACAATGAGAATAGCACTGATAACAATGGGATTAGTGCCGATGCAAACAATGACAATAGCACTGATGATAACAATGGAACTAGTGCAGATGCCAACAATGAGAATAGCACTGATGATAACAATGGGACTAGTGCTGATGCCAACAATGAGAATAGCACTGATAACAATGGGACTAGTGCTGATGCCAACAATGAGAATAGCACTGATGATAACAATGGGACTAGTGCCCATGCCAACAATGAGAATAGTACTGATGATAACAATGGGACTAGTGCCCATGCCAACAATGAGAATAGTACTGATAACCATGGGACTAGTGCCCATGACAACAATGAGAATAGCGCTGATGATACCAATGGGACTAGTGCTCCTGACAACAATGAGAATAGCACTGATGATAACAATGGGACTAGTGCTGATGCCAACAATGAGAATAGCACTGATGATAACAATGGGACTGGTGCCGATGCCAACAATGAGAATAGCACTGATGATAACAATGGGACTAGGGCCGATGCCAACAATGAGAATAGCACTGATGATAACAATGGGAATAGTGCCGATGCCAACAATGAGAATAGCACTGATGATACCAATGGGACTAGTGCCGATGCCAACAATGAGAATAGCACTGATAACCATGGGACTAGTGCCCATGACAACAATGAGAATAGCGCTGATGATACCAATGGGACCAGTGCCCATGACAACAATGAGAATAGCACTGATGATACCAATGGGACTAGTGCCGATGCCAACAATGAGAATAGCACTGATAACAATGGGATTAGTGCCGATGCAAACAATGACAATAGCACTGATGATAACAATGGAACTAGTGCCGATGCCAACAATGAGAATAGCACTGATGATAACAATGGGACTAGTGCCGATGCCAACAATGAGAATAGCACTGATAACAATGGGACTAGTGCTGATGCCAATGAGAATAGCACTGATGATAACAATGGGACTAGTGCCCATGCCAACAATGAGAATAGTACTGATAACCATGGGACTAGTGCCCATGACAACAATGAGAATAGCGCTGATGATACCAATGGGACTAGTGCTCCTGACAACAATGAGAATAGCACTGATGATAACAATGGGACTAGTGCCGATGCCAACAATGAGAATAGCACTGATGATAACAATGGGACTAGTGCCGATGCCAACAATGAGAATAGCACTGATGATAACAATGGGACTAGTGCCCATGACAACAATGAGAATAGCACTGATAACCATGAGACTAGTGCCCATGACAACAATGAGAATAGCGCTGATGATACCAATGGGACTAGTGCTCCTGACAACAATGAGGATAGCACTGATGATAACAATGGGACTAGTGCCGATGCCAACAATGAGAATAGCACTGATGATAACAATGGGACTAGTGCCGATGCCAACAATGAGTATAGCACTGATGATAACAATGGGACTAGTGCCGATGCCAATAATGAGAATAGCACTGATGATAACAATGGGACTAGTGCCGAAGCCAACAATGAGAATAGCGTTGATAACCATGGGACTAGTGCCCATGACGACAATGAGAATAGCGCTGATGATACCAATGGGACTAGTGCCCATGACAACAATGAGAATAGCACTGATGATACCAATGGGACTAGTGCCGATGCCAACAATGAGAATAGCACTGTTAACAATGGGATTAGTGCCGATGCAAACAATGACAATAGCACTGATGATAACAATGGAACTAGTGCCGATGCCAACAATGAGAATAACACTGATGATAACAATGGGACTAGTGCTGATGCCAACAATGAGAATAGCACTGATAACAATGGGACTAGTGCTGATGCCAACAATGAGAATAGCACTGATGATAACAATGGGACTAGTGCCCATGCCAACAATGAGAATAGTACTGATAACCATGGGACTAGTGCCCATGACAACAATGAGAATAGCGCTGATGATACCAATGGGACTAGTGCTCCTGACAACAATTAGAATAGCACTGATGATAACAATGGGACTAGTGCTGATGCCAACAATGAGAATAGCACTGATGATAACAATGGGACTGGTGCCGATGCCAACAATGAGAATAGCACTGATGATAACAATGGGACTAGTGCCGATGCCAACAATGAGAATAGCACTGATGATAACAATGGGAATAGTGCCGATGCCAACAATGAGAATGGCACTGATGATACCAGTGGGACTAGTGCCGATGCCAACAATGAGAATAGCACTGATAACCATGGGACTAGTGCCCATGACAACAATGAGAATAGCGCTGATGATACCAATGGGACCAGTGCCCATGACAACAATGAGAATAGCACTGATGATACCAATGGGACTAGTGCCGATGCCAACAATGAGAATAGCACTGATAACAATGGGATTAGTGGCGATGCAAACAATGACAATAGCACTGATGATAACAATGGAACTAGTGCCGATGCCAACAATGAGAATAGCACTGATGATAACAATGGGACTAGTGCCGATGCCAACAATGAGAATAGCACTGATAACAATGGGACTAGTGCTGATGCCAACAATGAGAATAGCACTGATGATAACAATGGGACTAGTGCCCATGCCAACAATGAGAATAGTACTGATAACCATGGGACTAGTGCCCATGACAACAATGAGAATAGCGCTGATGATACCAATGGGACTAGTGCTCCTGACAACAATGAGAATAGCACTGATGATAACAATGGGACTAGTGGCGATGCCAACAATGAGAATAGCACTGATGATAACAATGGGACTAGTGCCGATGCCAACAATGAGAATAGCACTGATGATAACAATGGAACTAGTGCCCATGACAACAATGAGAATAGCACTGATAACCATGAGACTAGTGCCCATGACAACAATGAGAATAGCGCTGATGATACCAATGGGACTAGTGCTCCTGACAACAATGAGGATAGCACTGATGATAACAATGGGACTAGTGCCGATGCCAACAATGAGAATAGCACTGATGATAACAATGGGACTAGTGCCGATGCCAACAATGAGAATAGCACTGATGATAACAATGGGACTAGTGCCGATGCCAATAATGAGAATAGCACTGATGATAACAATGGGACTAGTGCCGATGCCAACAATGAAAATAGCACTGATGATAACAATGGGACTATTGATCATGACCGCAATGAGAATAGCACTGAAACCATGGGACTAGTGCCGATGCCAACAATGAGAATAGCACTGATAACCATTGGACTAGTGCCCATGACAACAATGAGAATAGCTGATGATACCAATGGGACTAGTGCCGATGCCAATAATGAGAATAGCACTGATGATACCAATGGGACTAGTGCCGATGCCAACAATGAGAATAGTGCTGATGATACCAATGGGACTAGTGCCCATGACAACAATGAGAATAGCGCTGATTATACCAATGGGACTAGTGCCGATGCCAACAATGAGAATAGCACTGATGATACCAATGGGACTAGTGCCGATGCCAACAATGAGAATAGCACTGATAACCATGGGACTAGTGCCCATGACAACAATGAGAATAACGCTGATGATACCAATGGGACTAGTGCCCATGACAACAATGAGAATAGCACTGATGATACCAATGGGACTAGTGCCGATGCAAACAATGAGAATAGCACTGATGATAACAATGGAACTAGTGCCAATGCCAGCAATGAGAATAGCACTGATAACCATTGGACTAGTGCCCATGACAACAATGAGAATAGCTGATGATACCAATGGGACTAGTGCTGATGCCAACAATGAGAATAGCACTGATGATACCAATGGGACTAGTGCCGATGCCAACAATGAGAATAGCACTGATGATACCAATGGGACTAGTGCCCATGACAACAATGAGAATAGCGCTGATGATACCAATGCGACTAGTGCCGATGCCAACAATGAGAATAGCACTGATGATACCAATGGGACTAGTGCTGATGCCAACAATGAGAATAGCGCTGATGATACCAATGGGACTAGTGCCCATGACAACAATGAGAATAGCGCTGATTATACCAATGGGACTAGTGCCGATGCCAACAATGAGAATAGCACTGATGATACCAATGGGACTAGTGCCGATGCCAACAATGAGAATAGCACTGATAACCATGGGACTAGTGCCCATGACAACAATGAGAATAGCGCTGATACCAATGGGACTAGTGCCCATGACAACAATGAGAATAGCACTGATGATACCAATGGGACTAGTGCCGATGCAAACAATGAGAATAGCACTGATGATAACAATGGAACTAGTGCCGATGCCAACAATGAGAATAGCACTGATAACCATTGGACTAGTGCCCATGACAACAATGAGAATAGCTGATGATACCAATGGGACTAGTGCCGATGCCAACAATGAGAATAGCACTGATGATACCAATGGGACTAGTGCCGATGCCAACAATGAGAATAGCACTGATAACAATGGGATTAGTGCTGATGCAAACAATGACAATAGCACTGATGATAACAATGGAACTAGTCCCGATGCCAACAATGAGAATAGCACTGATGATAACAATGGGACTAGTGCCGATGCCAACAATGAGAATAGCACTGATAACAATGGGACTAGTGCTGATGCCAACAATGAGAATAGCACTGACAATAACAATGGGACTAGTGCCCATGCCAACAATGAGAATAGTACTGATAACCATGGGACTAGTGCCCATGACAACAATGAGAATAGCGCTGATGATACCAATGGGACTTGTGCTCTTGACAACAATGAGAATAGCACTGATGATAACAATGGGACTAGTGCCGATGCCAACAATGAGAATAGCACTGATGATAACAATGGGACTAGTGCCGATGCCAACAATGAGAATAGCACTGATGATAACAATGGGACTAGTGCTCATGACAACAATGAGAATAGCATTGATGATAACAATGGGTTTAGTGCCCATGACAACAATGAGAATAGCACTGATAACCATGGGACTAGTGCCCATGACAACAATGAGAATAGCGCTGATGATACCAATGGGACTAGTGCTCCTGACAACAATGAGAATAGCACTGATGATAACAATTGGACTAGTGCCAATGCCAACAATGAGAATAGCACTGATGATAACAATGGGACTAGTGCCGATGCCAACAATGAGAATAGCACTGATGATAACAATGGGACTAGTGCCAATGCCAACAATGAGAATAGCACTGATGATAACAATGGGAATAGTGCGATGCCAACAATGAGAATAGCACTGATGATACCAATGGGACTAGTGCCGATGCCAACAATGAGAATAGCACTGATAACCATGGGACTAGTGGCCATGACAACAATGAGAATAGCGCTGATGATACCAATGGGACTAGTGCCCATGACAATGAGAATAGCACTGATGATACCAATGGGACTAGTGCCGATGCCAACAATGAGAATAGCACTGATGATACCAATGGGACTAGTGCCGATGCCAACAATGAGAATAGCACTGATAACAATGGGATTAGTGCCGATGCAAACAATGACAATAGCACTCATGATAACAATGGAACTAGTGCCGATGCCAACAATGAGAATAGCACTGATGATAACAATGGGACTAGTGCCGATGCCAACAATGAGAATAGCACTGATAACAATGGGACTAGTGCTGATGCCAACAATGAGAATAGCACTGATGATAACAATAGGACTAGTGCCCATGCCAACAATGAGAATAGTACTGATAACCATGGGACTAGTGCCCATGACAACAATGAGAATAGCGCTGATGATACCAATGGGACTAGTGCTCCTGACAACAATGAGAATAACACTGATGATAGCAATGGGATTAGTGCTGATGCCAACAATGAGAATAGCACTGATGATAACAATGGGACTAGTGCCGATGCCAACAATGAGAATAGCACTGATGATAACAATGGGACTAGTGCCCATGACAACAATGAGAATAGCACTGATAACCATGGGACTAGTGCCCATGACAACAATGAGAATAGAGCTGATGATACCAATGGGACAAGTGCTCCTGACAGCAATGAGGATAGCACTGATGATAACAATGGGACTAGTGCCTATGCCAACAATGAGAATACCACTGATGATAACAATGGGACTAGTGCCGATGCCAACAATGAGAATAGCACTGATGATAATAATGGGAATAGTGCCGATGCCAACAATGAGAATAGCACTGATGATAACAATGGGACTAGTGCCGATGCCAACAATGAAAATAGCACTGATGATAACAATGGGACTATTGCTCATGACCGCAATGAGAATAGCACTGAAACCATGGGACTAGTGCCCATGACAACAATGAGAATAGCACTGATGATAACAATGGGACTAGGGCCGATGCCAACAATGAGAATAGCACTGATGATAACAATGGGACTAGTGCCAATGCCAACAATGAGAATAGCACTGATAACCATTGGACTAGTGCCCATGACAACAATGAGAATAGCTGATGATACCAATGGGACTAGTGCCGATGCCAACAATGAGAATAGCACTGTTGATACCAATGGGACTAGTGCGGATGCCAATGAGAATAGCACTGATGATACCAATGGGATTAGTGCCCATGACAACAATGAGAATAGCGCTGATGATACCAATGGGACTAGTGCCGATGCCAACAATGAGAATAGCACTGATGATACCAATGGGACTAGTGCCGATGCCAACAATGAGAATAGCACTGATGATAACAATGGGACTAGTGCCGATGCCAATAATGAGAATAGCACTGATGATAACAATGGGACTAGTGCCGATGCCAACAATGAAAATAGCACTGATGATAACAATGGGACTATTGATCATGACCGCAATGAGAATAGCACTGAAACCATGGGACTAGTGCCCATGACAACAATGAGAATAGCACTGATGATAACAATGGGACTAGTGCCGATGCCAACAATGAGAATAGCACTGATGATAACAATGGGACTAGTGCCGATGCCAACAATGAGAATAGCACTGATAACCATTGGACTAGTGCCCATGACAACAATGAGAATAGCTGATGATACCAATGGGACTAGTGCCGATGCCAACAATGAGAATAGCACTGATGATACCAATGGGACTAGTGCCGATGCCAACAATGAGAATAGCGCTGATGATACCAATGGGACTAGTGCCCATGACAACAATGAGAATAGCGCTGATTATACCAATGGGACTAGTGCCGATGCCAACAATGAGAATAGCACTGATGATACCAATGGGACTAGTGCCGATGCCAACAATGAGAATAGCACTGATAACCATGGGACTAGTGCCCATGACAACAATGAGAATAGCGCTGATGATACCAATGGGACTAGTGCCCATGACAACAATGAGAATAGCACTGATGATAACAATGGAACTAGTGCCAATGCCAGCAATGAGAATAGCACGATAACCATTGGACTAGTGCCCATGACAACAATGAGAATAGCTGATGATACCAATGGGACTAGTGCCCATGACAACAATGAGAATAGCACTGATGATACCAATGGGACTAGTGCCCATGACAACAATGAGAATAGCTGATGATACCAATGGGACTAGTGCTGATGCCAACAATGAGAATAGCACTGATGATACCAATGGGACTAGTGCCGATGCCAACAATGAGAATAGCACTGATGATACCAATGGGACTAGTGCCCATGACAACAATGAGAATAGCGCTGATGATACCAATGGGACTAGTGCCGATGCCAACAATGAGAATAGCACTGATGATACCAATGGGACTAGTGCTGATGCCAACAATGAGAATAGCGCTGATGATACCAATGGGACTAGTGCCCATGACAACAATGAGAATAGCGCTGATTATACCAATGGGACTAGTGCCGATGCCAACAATGAGAATAGCACTGATGATACCAATGGGACTAGTGCCGATGCCAACAATGAGAATAGCACTGATAACCATGGGACTAGTGCCCATGACAACAATGAGAATAGCGCTGATGATACCAATGGGACTAGTGCCCATGACAACAATGAGAATAGCACTGATGATACCAATGGGACTAGTGCCGATGCAAACAATGAGAATAGCACTGATAACAATGGAACTAGTGCCGATGCCAACAATGAGAATAGCACTGATAACCATTAGACTAGTGCCCATGACAACAATGAGAATAGCTGATGATACCAATGGGACTAGTGCCGATGCCAACAATGAGAATAGCACTGATGATAACAATGGGACTAGTGCCGATGCCAACAATGAGAATAGCACTGATAACAATGGGACTAGTGCTGATGCCAACAATGAGAATAGCACTGACAATAACAATGGGACTAGTGCCCATGCCAATGAGAATAGTACTGATAACCATGGGACTAGTGCCCATGACAACAATGAGAATAGCGCTGATGATACCAATGGGACTTGTGCTCTTGACAACAATGAGAATAGCACTGATGATAACAATGGGACTAGTGCCGATGCCAACAATGAGAATAGCACTGATGATAACAATGGGACTAGTGCCGATGCCAACAATGAGAATAGCACTGATGATAACAATGGGACTAGTGCCGATGCCAACAATGAGAATAGCACTGATAACAATGGGACTAGTGCTGATGCCAACAATGAGAATAGCACTGATGATAACAATGGGACTAGTGCCCATGCCAACAATGAGAATAGTACTGATAACCATGGGACTAGTGCCCATGACAACAATGAGAATAGCGCTGATGATACCAATGGGACTAGTGCTCCTGACAACAATGAGAATAGCACTGATGATAACAATGGGACTAGTGCCGATGCCAACAATGAGAATAGCACTGATGATAACAATGGGACTAGTGCCGATGCCAACAATGAGAATAGCACTGATGATAACAATGGAACTAGTGCCCATGACAACAATGAGAATAGCACTGATAACCATGAGACTAGTGCCCATGACAACAATGAGAATAGCGCTGATGATACCAATGGGACTAGTGCTCCTGACAACAATGAGGATAGCACTGATGATAACAATGGGACTAGTGCCGATGCCAACAATGAGAATAGCACTGATGATAACAATGGGACTAGTGCCGATGCCAACAATGAGAATAGCACTGATGATAACAATGGGACTAGTGCCGATGCCAACAATGAGAATAGCACTGACAATAACAATGGGACTAGTGCCCATGCCAATGAGAATAGTACTGATAACCATGGGACTAGTGCCCATGACAACAATGAGAATAGCGCTGATGATACCAATGGGACCAGTGCCCATGACAACAATGAGAATAGCACTGATGATACCAATGGGACTAGTGCCGATGCCAACAATGAGAATAGCACTGATAACAATGGGATTAGTGCCGATGCAAACAATGACAATAGCACTGATGATAACAATGGAACTAGTGCCGATGCCAACAATGAGAATAGCACTGATGATAACAATGGGACTAGTGCCGATGCCAACAATGAGAATAGCACTGATAACAATGGGACTAGTGCTGATGCCAATGAGAATAGCACTGATGATAACAATGGGACTAGTGCCCATGCCAACAATGAGAATAGTACTGATAACCATGGGACTAGTGCCCATGACAACAATGAGAATAGCGCTGATGATACCAATGGGACTAGTGCTCCTGACAACAATGAGAATAGCACTGATGATAACAATGGGACTAGTGCCGATGCCAACAATGAGAATAGCACTGATGATAACAATGGGACTAGTGCCGATGCCAATAATGAGAATAGCACTGATGATAACAATGGGACTAGTGCCGATGCCAACAATGAGAATAGCACTGATGATAACAATGGGACTAGTGCCGATGCCAATAATGAGAATAGCACTGATGATAACAATGGGACTAGTGCCGAAGCCAACAATGAGAATAGCGTTGATAACCATGGGACTAGTGCCCATGACGACAATGAGAATAGCGCTGATGATACCAATGGGACTAGTGCCCATGACAACAATGAGAATAGCACTGATGATACCAATGGGACTAGTGCCCATGCCAATGAGAATAGTACTGATAACCATGGGACTAGTGCCCATGACAACAATGAGAATAGCGCTGATGATACCAATGGGACCAGTGCCCATGACAACAATGAGAATAGCACTGATGATACCAATGGGACTAGTGCCGATGCCAACAATGAGAATAGCACTGATAACCATGGGACTAGTGCCCATGACAACAATGAGAATAGCGCTGATGATACCAATGGGACTAGTGCCCATGACAACAATGAGAATAGCGCTGATGATACCAATGGGACCAGTGCCCATGACAACAATGAGAATAGCACTGATGATAACAATGGAACTAGTGCCGATGCCAACAATGAGAATAGCACTGATAACCATTAGACTAGTGCCCATGACAACAATGAGAATAGCTGATGATACCAATGGGACTAGTGCCGATGCCAACAATGAGAATAGCACTGATGATAACAATGGGACTAGTGCCGATGCCAACAATGAGAATAGCACTGATAACAATGGGACTAGTGCTGATGCCAACAATGAGAATAGCACTGACAATAACAATGGGACTAGTGCCCATGCCAATGAGAATAGTACTGATAACCATGGGACTAGTGCCCATGACAACAATGAGAATAGCGCTGATGATACCAATGGGACTTGTGCTCTTGACAACAATGAGAATAGCACTGATGATAACAATGGGACTAGTGCCGATGCCAACAATGAGAATAGCACTGATGATAACAATGGGACTAGTGCCGATGCCAACAATGAGAATAGCACTGATGATAACAATGGGACTAGTGCCGATGCCAACAATGAGAATAGCACTGATAACAATGGGACTAGTGCTGATGCCAACAATGAGAATAGCACTGATGATAACAATGGGACTAGTGCCCATGCCAACAATGAGAATAGTACTGATAACCATGGGACTAGTGCCCATGACAACAATGAGAATAGCGCTGATGATACCAATGGGACTAGTGCTCCTGACAACAATGAGAATAGCACTGATGATAACAATGGGACTAGTGCCGATGCCAACAATGAGAATAGCACTGATGATAACAATGGGACTAGTGCCGATGCCAACAATGAGAATAGCACTGATGATAACAATGGAACTAGTGCCCATGACAACAATGAGAATAGCACTGATAACCATGAGACTAGTGCCCATGACAACAATGAGAATAGCGCTGATGATACCAATGGGACTAGTGCTCCTGACAACAATGAGGATAGCACTGATGATAACAATGGGACTAGTGCCGATGCCAACAATGAGAATAGCACTGATGATAACAATGGGACTAGTGCCGATGCCAACAATGAGAATAGCACTGATGATAACAATGGGACTAGTGCCGATGCCAACAATGAGAATAGCACTGACAATAACAATGGGACTAGTGCCCATGCCAATGAGAATAGTACTGATAACCATGGGACTAGTGCCCATGACAACAATGAGAATAGCGCTGATGATACCAATGGGACCAGTGCCCATGACAACAATGAGAATAGCACTGATGATACCAATGGGACTAGTGCCGATGCCAACAATGAGAATAGCACTGATAACAATGGGATTAGTGCCGATGCAAACAATGACAATAGCACTGATGATAACAATGGAACTAGTGCCGATGCCAACAATGAGAATAGCACTGATGATAACAATGGGACTAGTGCCGATGCCAACAATGAGAATAGCACTGATAACAATGGGACTAGTGCTGATGCCAATGAGAATAGCACTGATGATAACAATGGGACTAGTGCCCATGCCAACAATGAGAATAGTACTGATAACCATGGGACTAGTGCCCATGACAACAATGAGAATAGCGCTGATGATACCAATGGGACTAGTGCTCCTGACAACAATGAGAATAGCACTGATGATAACAATGGGACTAGTGCCGATGCCAACAATGAGAATAGCACTGATGATAACAATGGGACTAGTGCCGATGCCAATAATGAGAATAGCACTGATGATAACAATGGGACTAGTGCCGATGCCAACAATGAGAATAGCACTGATGATAACAATGGGACTAGTGCCGATGCCAATAATGAGAATAGCACTGATGATAACAATGGGACTAGTGCCGAAGCCAACAATGAGAATAGCGTTGATAACCATGGGACTAGTGCCCATGACGACAATGAGAATAGCGCTGATGATACCAATGGGACTAGTGCCCATGACAACAATGAGAATAGCACTGATGATACCAATGGGACTAGTGCCGATGCCAACAATGAGAATAGCACTGATAACAATGGGATTAGTGCCGATGCAAACAATGACAATAGCACTGATGATAACAATGGAACTAGTGCAGATGCCAACAATGAGAATAGCACTGATGATAACAATGGGACTAGTGCTGATGCCAACAATGAGAATAGCACTGATAACAATGGGACTAGTGCTGATGCCAACAATGAGAATAGCACTGATGATAACAATGGGACTAGTGCCCATGCCAACAATGAGAATAGTACTGATGATAACAATGGGACTAGTGCCCATGCCAACAATGAGAATAGTACTGATAACCATGGGACTAGTGCCCATGACAACAATGAGAATAGCGCTGATGATACCAATGGGACTAGTGCTCCTGACAACAATGAGAATAGCACTGATGATAACAATGGGACTAGTGCTGATGCCAACAATGAGAATAGCACTGATGATAACAATGGGACTGGTGCCGATGCCAACAATGAGAATAGCACTGATGATAACAATGGGACTAGGGCCGATGCCAACAATGAGAATAGCACTGATGATAACAATGGGAATAGTGCCGATGCCAACAATGAGAATAGCACTGATGATACCAATGGGACTAGTGCCGATGCCAACAATGAGAATAGCACTGATAACCATGGGACTAGTGCCCATGACAACAATGAGAATAGCGCTGATGATACCAATGGGACCAGTGCCCATGACAACAATGAGAATAGCACTGATGATACCAATGGGACTAGTGCCGATGCCAACAATGAGAATAGCACTGATAACAATGGGATTAGTGCCGATGCAAACAATGACAATAGCACTGATGATAACAATGGAACTAGTGCCGATGCCAACAATGAGAATAGCACTGATGATAACAATGGGACTAGTGCCGATGCCAACAATGAGAATAGCACTGATAACAATGGGACTAGTGCTGATGCCAATGAGAATAGCACTGATGATAACAATGGGACTAGTGCCCATGCCAACAATGAGAATAGTACTGATAACCATGGGACTAGTGCCCATGACAACAATGAGAATAGCGCTGATGATACCAATGGGACTAGTGCTCCTGACAACAATGAGAATAGCACTGATGATAACAATGGGACTAGTGCCGATGCCAACAATGAGAATAGCACTGATGATAACAATGGGACTAGTGCCGATGCCAACAATGAGAATAGCACTGATGATAACAATGGGACTAGTGCCCATGACAACAATGAGAATAGCACTGATAACCATGAGACTAGTGCCCATGACAACAATGAGAATAGCGCTGATGATACCAATGGGACTAGTGCTCCTGACAACAATGAGGATAGCACTGATGATAACAATGGGACTAGTGCCGATGCCAACAATGAGAATAGCACTGATGATAACAATGGGACTAGTGCCGATGCCAACAATGAGTATAGCACTGATGATAACAATGGGACTAGTGCCGATGCCAATAATGAGAATAGCACTGATGATAACAATGGGACTAGTGCCGAAGCCAACAATGAGAATAGCGTTGATAACCATGGGACTAGTGCCCATGACGACAATGAGAATAGCGCTGATGATACCAATGGGACTAGTGCCCATGACAACAATGAGAATAGCACTGATGATACCAATGGGACTAGTGCCGATGCCAACAATGAGAATAGCACTGTTAACAATGGGATTAGTGCCGATGCAAACAATGACAATAGCACTGATGATAACAATGGAACTAGTGCCGATGCCAACAATGAGAATAACACTGATGATAACAATGGGACTAGTGCTGATGCCAACAATGAGAATAGCACTGATAACAATGGGACTAGTGCTGATGCCAACAATGAGAATAGCACTGATGATAACAATGGGACTAGTGCCCATGCCAACAATGAGAATAGTACTGATAACCATGGGACTAGTGCCCATGACAACAATGAGAATAGCGCTGATGATACCAATGGGACTAGTGCTCCTGACAACAATTAGAATAGCACTGATGATAACAATGGGACTAGTGCTGATGCCAACAATGAGAATAGCACTGATGATAACAATGGGACTGGTGCCGATGCCAACAATGAGAATAGCACTGATGATAACAATGGGACTAGTGCCGATGCCAACAATGAGAATAGCACTGATGATAACAATGGGAATAGTGCCGATGCCAACAATGAGAATGGCACTGATGATACCAGTGGGACTAGTGCCGATGCCAACAATGAGAATAGCACTGATAACCATGGGACTAGTGCCCATGACAACAATGAGAATAGCGCTGATGATACCAATGGGACCAGTGCCCATGACAACAATGAGAATAGCACTGATGATACCAATGGGACTAGTGCCGATGCCAACAATGAGAATAGCACTGATAACAATGGGATTAGTGGCGATGCAAACAATGACAATAGCACTGATGATAACAATGGAACTAGTGCCGATGCCAACAATGAGAATAGCACTGATGATAACAATGGGACTAGTGCCGATGCCAACAATGAGAATAGCACTGATAACAATGGGACTAGTGCTGATGCCAACAATGAGAATAGCACTGATGATAACAATGGGACTAGTGCCCATGCCAACAATGAGAATAGTACTGATAACCATGGGACTAGTGCCCATGACAACAATGAGAATAGCGCTGATGATACCAATGGGACTAGTGCTCCTGACAACAATGAGAATAGCACTGATGATAACAATGGGACTAGTGGCGATGCCAACAATGAGAATAGCACTGATGATAACAATGGGACTAGTGCCGATGCCAACAATGAGAATAGCACTGATGATAACAATGGAACTAGTGCCCATGACAACAATGAGAATAGCACTGATAACCATGAGACTAGTGCCCATGACAACAATGAGAATAGCGCTGATGATACCAATGGGACTAGTGCTCCTGACAACAATGAGGATAGCACTGATGATAACAATGGGACTAGTGCCGATGCCAACAATGAGAATAGCACTGATGATAACAATGGGACTAGTGCCGATGCCAACAATGAGAATAGCACTGATGATAACAATGGGACTAGTGCCGATGCCAATAATGAGAATAGCACTGATGATAACAATGGGACTAGTGCCGATGCCAACAATGAGAATAGCACTGATAACAATGGGATTAGTGGCGATGCAAACAATGACAATAGCACTGATGATAACAATGGAACTAGTGCCGATGCCAACAATGAGAATAGCACTGATGATAACAATGGGACTAGTGCCGATGCCAACAATGAGAATAGCACTGATAACCATGGGACTAGTGCCCATGACAACAATGAGAATAGCGCTGATACCAATGGGACTAGTGCCCATGACAACAATGAGAATAGCACTGATGATACCAATGGGACTAGTGCCGATGCAAACAATGAGAATAGCACTGATGATAACAATGGAACTAGTGCCGATGCCAACAATGAGAATAGCACTGATAACCATTGGACTAGTGCCCATGACAACAATGAGAATAGCTGATGATACCAATGGGACTAGTGCCGATGCCAACAATGAGAATAGCACTGATGATACCAATGGGACTAGTGCCGATGCCAACAATGAGAATAGCACTGATAACAATGGGATTAGTGCTGATGCAAACAATGACAATAGCACTGATGATAACAATGGAACTAGTCCCGATGCCAACAATGAGAATAGCACTGATGATAACAATGGGACTAGTGCCGATGCCAACAATGAGAATAGCACTGATAACAATGGGACTAGTGCTGATGCCAACAATGAGAATAGCACTGACAATAACAATGGGACTAGTGCCCATGCCAACAATGAGAATAGTACTGATAACCATGGGACTAGTGCCCATGACAACAATGAGAATAGCGCTGATGATACCAATGGGACTTGTGCTCTTGACAACAATGAGAATAGCACTGATGATAACAATGGGACTAGTGCCGATGCCAACAATGAGAATAGCACTGATGATAACAATGGGACTAGTGCCGATGCCAACAATGAGAATAGCACTGATGATAACAATGGGACTAGTGCTCATGACAACAATGAGAATAGCATTGATGATAACAATGGGTTTAGTGCCCATGACAACAATGAGAATAGCACTGATAACCATGGGACTAGTGCCCATGACAACAATGAGAATAGCGCTGATGATACCAATGGGACTAGTGCTCCTGACAACAATGAGAATAGCACTGATGATAACAATTGGACTAGTGCCAATGCCAACAATGAGAATAGCACTGATGATAACAATGGGACTAGTGCCGATGCCAACAATGAGAATAGCACTGATGATAACAATGGGACTAGTGCCAATGCCAACAATGAGAATAGCACTGATGATAACAATGGGAATAGTGCGATGCCAACAATGAGAATAGCACTGATGATACCAATGGGACTAGTGCCGATGCCAACAATGAGAATAGCACTGATAACCATGGGACTAGTGGCCATGACAACAATGAGAATAGCGCTGATGATACCAATGGGACTAGTGCCCATGACAATGAGAATAGCACTGATGATACCAATGGGACTAGTGCCGATGCCAACAATGAGAATAGCACTGATGATACCAATGGGACTAGTGCCGATGCCAACAATGAGAATAGCACTGATAACAATGGGATTAGTGCCGATGCAAACAATGACAATAGCACTCATGATAACAATGGAACTAGTGCCGATGCCAACAATGAGAATAGCACTGATGATAACAATGGGACTAGTGCCGATGCCAACAATGAGAATAGCACTGATAACAATGGGACTAGTGCTGATGCCAACAATGAGAATAGCACTGATGATAACAATAGGACTAGTGCCCATGC
This sequence comes from Calotriton arnoldi, assembly GCA_963921515.1. Classification (NCBI taxonomy): domain Eukaryota; kingdom Metazoa; phylum Chordata; class Amphibia; order Caudata; family Salamandridae; genus Calotriton; species Calotriton arnoldi. The sequence continues at coordinate 26,595 of CAWUFW010001513.1, forward strand.
CAACAATGAGAATAGTACTGATAACCATGGGACTAGTGCCCATGACAACAATGAGAATAGCGCTGATGATACCAATGGGACTAGTGCTCCTGACAACAATGAGAATAACACTGATGATAGCAATGGGATTAGTGCTGATGCCAACAATGAGAATAGCACTGATGATAACAATGGGACTAGTGCCGATGCCAACAATGAGAATAGCACTGATGATAACAATGGGACTAGTGCCCATGACAACAATGAGAATAGCACTGATAACCATGGGACTAGTGCCCATGACAACAATGAGAATAGAGCTGATGATACCAATGGGACAAGTGCTCCTGACAGCAATGAGGATAGCACTGATGATAACAATGGGACTAGTGCCTATGCCAACAATGAGAATACCACTGATGATAACAATGGGACTAGTGCCGATGCCAACAATGAGAATAGCACTGATGATAATAATGGGAATAGTGCCGATGCCAACAATGAGAATAGCACTGATGATAACAATGGGACTAGTGCCGATGCCAACAATGAAAATAGCACTGATGATAACAATGGGACTATTGCTCATGACCGCAATGAGAATAGCACTGAAACCATGGGACTAGTGCCCATGACAACAATGAGAATAGCACTGATGATAACAATGGGACTAGGGCCGATGCCAACAATGAGAATAGCACTGATGATAACAATGGGACTAGTGCCAATGCCAACAATGAGAATAGCACTGATAACCATTGGACTAGTGCCCATGACAACAATGAGAATAGCTGATGATACCAATGGGACTAGTGCCGATGCCAACAATGAGAATAGCACTGTTGATACCAATGGGACTAGTGCGGATGCCAATGAGAATAGCACTGATGATACCAATGGGATTAGTGCCCATGACAACAATGAGAATAGCGCTGATGATACCAATGGGACTAGTGCCGATGCCAACAATGAGAATAGCACTGATGATACCAATGGGACTAGTGCCGATGCCAACAATGAGAATAGCACTGATGATAACAATGGGACTAGTGCCGATGCCAATAATGAGAATAGCACTGATGATAACAATGGGACTAGTGCCGATGCCAACAATGAAAATAGCACTGATGATAACAATGGGACTATTGATCATGACCGCAATGAGAATAGCACTGAAACCATGGGACTAGTGCCCATGACAACAATGAGAATAGCACTGATGATAACAATGGGACTAGTGCCGATGCCAACAATGAGAATAGCACTGATGATAACAATGGGACTAGTGCCGATGCCAACAATGAGAATAGCACTGATAACCATTGGACTAGTGCCCATGACAACAATGAGAATAGCTGATGATACCAATGGGACTAGTGCCGATGCCAACAATGAGAATAGCACTGATGATACCAATGGGACTAGTGCCGATGCCAACAATGAGAATAGCGCTGATGATACCAATGGGACTAGTGCCCATGACAACAATGAGAATAGCGCTGATTATACCAATGGGACTAGTGCCGATGCCAACAATGAGAATAGCACTGATGATACCAATGGGACTAGTGCCGATGCCAACAATGAGAATAGCACTGATAACCATGGGACTAGTGCCCATGACAACAATGAGAATAGCGCTGATGATACCAATGGGACTAGTGCCCATGACAACAATGAGAATAGCACTGATGATAACAATGGAACTAGTGCCAATGCCAGCAATGAGAATAGCACGATAACCATTGGACTAGTGCCCATGACAACAATGAGAATAGCTGATGATACCAATGGGACTAGTGCCCATGACAACAATGAGAATAGCACTGATGATACCAATGGGACTAGTGCCCATGACAACAATGAGAATAGCTGATGATACCAATGGGACTAGTGCTGATGCCAACAATGAGAATAGCACTGATGATACCAATGGGACTAGTGCCGATGCCAACAATGAGAATAGCACTGATGATACCAATGGGACTAGTGCCCATGACAACAATGAGAATAGCGCTGATGATACCAATGGGACTAGTGCCGATGCCAACAATGAGAATAGCACTGATGATACCAATGGGACTAGTGCTGATGCCAACAATGAGAATAGCGCTGATGATACCAATGGGACTAGTGCCCATGACAACAATGAGAATAGCGCTGATTATACCAATGGGACTAGTGCCGATGCCAACAATGAGAATAGCACTGATGATACCAATGGGACTAGTGCCGATGCCAACAATGAGAATAGCACTGATAACCATGGGACTAGTGCCCATGACAACAATGAGAATAGCGCTGATGATACCAATGGGACTAGTGCCCATGACAACAATGAGAATAGCACTGATGATACCAATGGGACTAGTGCCGATGCAAACAATGAGAATAGCACTGATAACAATGGAACTAGTGCCGATGCCAACAATGAGAATAGCACTGATAACCATTAGACTAGTGCCCATGACAACAATGAGAATAGCTGATGATACCAATGGGACTAGTGCCGATGCCAACAATGAGAATAGCACTGATGATAACAATGGGACTAGTGCCGATGCCAACAATGAGAATAGCACTGATAACAATGGGACTAGTGCTGATGCCAACAATGAGAATAGCACTGACAATAACAATGGGACTAGTGCCCATGCCAATGAGAATAGTACTGATAACCATGGGACTAGTGCCCATGACAACAATGAGAATAGCGCTGATGATACCAATGGGACTTGTGCTCTTGACAACAATGAGAATAGCACTGATGATAACAATGGGACTAGTGCCGATGCCAACAATGAGAATAGCACTGATGATAACAATGGGACTAGTGCCGATGCCAACAATGAGAATAGCACTGATGATAACAATGGGACTAGTGCCGATGCCAACAATGAGAATAGCACTGATAACAATGGGACTAGTGCTGATGCCAACAATGAGAATAGCACTGATGATAACAATGGGACTAGTGCCCATGCCAACAATGAGAATAGTACTGATAACCATGGGACTAGTGCCCATGACAACAATGAGAATAGCGCTGATGATACCAATGGGACTAGTGCTCCTGACAACAATGAGAATAGCACTGATGATAACAATGGGACTAGTGCCGATGCCAACAATGAGAATAGCACTGATGATAACAATGGGACTAGTGCCGATGCCAACAATGAGAATAGCACTGATGATAACAATGGAACTAGTGCCCATGACAACAATGAGAATAGCACTGATAACCATGAGACTAGTGCCCATGACAACAATGAGAATAGCGCTGATGATACCAATGGGACTAGTGCTCCTGACAACAATGAGGATAGCACTGATGATAACAATGGGACTAGTGCCGATGCCAACAATGAGAATAGCACTGATGATAACAATGGGACTAGTGCCGATGCCAACAATGAGAATAGCACTGATGATAACAATGGGACTAGTGCCGATGCCAACAATGAGAATAGCACTGACAATAACAATGGGACTAGTGCCCATGCCAATGAGAATAGTACTGATAACCATGGGACTAGTGCCCATGACAACAATGAGAATAGCGCTGATGATACCAATGGGACCAGTGCCCATGACAACAATGAGAATAGCACTGATGATACCAATGGGACTAGTGCCGATGCCAACAATGAGAATAGCACTGATAACAATGGGATTAGTGCCGATGCAAACAATGACAATAGCACTGATGATAACAATGGAACTAGTGCCGATGCCAACAATGAGAATAGCACTGATGATAACAATGGGACTAGTGCCGATGCCAACAATGAGAATAGCACTGATAACAATGGGACTAGTGCTGATGCCAATGAGAATAGCACTGATGATAACAATGGGACTAGTGCCCATGCCAACAATGAGAATAGTACTGATAACCATGGGACTAGTGCCCATGACAACAATGAGAATAGCGCTGATGATACCAATGGGACTAGTGCTCCTGACAACAATGAGAATAGCACTGATGATAACAATGGGACTAGTGCCGATGCCAACAATGAGAATAGCACTGATGATAACAATGGGACTAGTGCCGATGCCAATAATGAGAATAGCACTGATGATAACAATGGGACTAGTGCCGATGCCAACAATGAGAATAGCACTGATGATAACAATGGGACTAGTGCCGATGCCAATAATGAGAATAGCACTGATGATAACAATGGGACTAGTGCCGAAGCCAACAATGAGAATAGCGTTGATAACCATGGGACTAGTGCCCATGACGACAATGAGAATAGCGCTGATGATACCAATGGGACTAGTGCCCATGACAACAATGAGAATAGCACTGATGATACCAATGGGACTAGTGCCCATGCCAATGAGAATAGTACTGATAACCATGGGACTAGTGCCCATGACAACAATGAGAATAGCGCTGATGATACCAATGGGACCAGTGCCCATGACAACAATGAGAATAGCACTGATGATACCAATGGGACTAGTGCCGATGCCAACAATGAGAATAGCACTGATAACCATGGGACTAGTGCCCATGACAACAATGAGAATAGCGCTGATGATACCAATGGGACTAGTGCCCATGACAACAATGAGAATAGCGCTGATGATACCAATGGGACCAGTGCCCATGACAACAATGAGAATAGCACTGATGATAACAATGGAACTAGTGCCGATGCCAACAATGAGAATAGCACTGATAACCATTAGACTAGTGCCCATGACAACAATGAGAATAGCTGATGATACCAATGGGACTAGTGCCGATGCCAACAATGAGAATAGCACTGATGATAACAATGGGACTAGTGCCGATGCCAACAATGAGAATAGCACTGATAACAATGGGACTAGTGCTGATGCCAACAATGAGAATAGCACTGACAATAACAATGGGACTAGTGCCCATGCCAATGAGAATAGTACTGATAACCATGGGACTAGTGCCCATGACAACAATGAGAATAGCGCTGATGATACCAATGGGACTTGTGCTCTTGACAACAATGAGAATAGCACTGATGATAACAATGGGACTAGTGCCGATGCCAACAATGAGAATAGCACTGATGATAACAATGGGACTAGTGCCGATGCCAACAATGAGAATAGCACTGATGATAACAATGGGACTAGTGCCGATGCCAACAATGAGAATAGCACTGATAACAATGGGACTAGTGCTGATGCCAACAATGAGAATAGCACTGATGATAACAATGGGACTAGTGCCCATGCCAACAATGAGAATAGTACTGATAACCATGGGACTAGTGCCCATGACAACAATGAGAATAGCGCTGATGATACCAATGGGACTAGTGCTCCTGACAACAATGAGAATAGCACTGATGATAACAATGGGACTAGTGCCGATGCCAACAATGAGAATAGCACTGATGATAACAATGGGACTAGTGCCGATGCCAACAATGAGAATAGCACTGATGATAACAATGGAACTAGTGCCCATGACAACAATGAGAATAGCACTGATAACCATGAGACTAGTGCCCATGACAACAATGAGAATAGCGCTGATGATACCAATGGGACTAGTGCTCCTGACAACAATGAGGATAGCACTGATGATAACAATGGGACTAGTGCCGATGCCAACAATGAGAATAGCACTGATGATAACAATGGGACTAGTGCCGATGCCAACAATGAGAATAGCACTGATGATAACAATGGGACTAGTGCCGATGCCAACAATGAGAATAGCACTGACAATAACAATGGGACTAGTGCCCATGCCAATGAGAATAGTACTGATAACCATGGGACTAGTGCCCATGACAACAATGAGAATAGCGCTGATGATACCAATGGGACCAGTGCCCATGACAACAATGAGAATAGCACTGATGATACCAATGGGACTAGTGCCGATGCCAACAATGAGAATAGCACTGATAACAATGGGATTAGTGCCGATGCAAACAATGACAATAGCACTGATGATAACAATGGAACTAGTGCCGATGCCAACAATGAGAATAGCACTGATGATAACAATGGGACTAGTGCCGATGCCAACAATGAGAATAGCACTGATAACAATGGGACTAGTGCTGATGCCAATGAGAATAGCACTGATGATAACAATGGGACTAGTGCCCATGCCAACAATGAGAATAGTACTGATAACCATGGGACTAGTGCCCATGACAACAATGAGAATAGCGCTGATGATACCAATGGGACTAGTGCTCCTGACAACAATGAGAATAGCACTGATGATAACAATGGGACTAGTGCCGATGCCAACAATGAGAATAGCACTGATGATAACAATGGGACTAGTGCCGATGCCAATAATGAGAATAGCACTGATGATAACAATGGGACTAGTGCCGATGCCAACAATGAGAATAGCACTGATGATAACAATGGGACTAGTGCCGATGCCAATAATGAGAATAGCACTGATGATAACAATGGGACTAGTGCCGAAGCCAACAATGAGAATAGCGTTGATAACCATGGGACTAGTGCCCATGACGACAATGAGAATAGCGCTGATGATACCAATGGGACTAGTGCCCATGACAACAATGAGAATAGCACTGATGATACCAATGGGACTAGTGCCGATGCCAACAATGAGAATAGCACTGATAACAATGGGATTAGTGCCGATGCAAACAATGACAATAGCACTGATGATAACAATGGAACTAGTGCAGATGCCAACAATGAGAATAGCACTGATGATAACAATGGGACTAGTGCTGATGCCAACAATGAGAATAGCACTGATAACAATGGGACTAGTGCTGATGCCAACAATGAGAATAGCACTGATGATAACAATGGGACTAGTGCCCATGCCAACAATGAGAATAGTACTGATGATAACAATGGGACTAGTGCCCATGCCAACAATGAGAATAGTACTGATAACCATGGGACTAGTGCCCATGACAACAATGAGAATAGCGCTGATGATACCAATGGGACTAGTGCTCCTGACAACAATGAGAATAGCACTGATGATAACAATGGGACTAGTGCTGATGCCAACAATGAGAATAGCACTGATGATAACAATGGGACTGGTGCCGATGCCAACAATGAGAATAGCACTGATGATAACAATGGGACTAGGGCCGATGCCAACAATGAGAATAGCACTGATGATAACAATGGGAATAGTGCCGATGCCAACAATGAGAATAGCACTGATGATACCAATGGGACTAGTGCCGATGCCAACAATGAGAATAGCACTGATAACCATGGGACTAGTGCCCATGACAACAATGAGAATAGCGCTGATGATACCAATGGGACCAGTGCCCATGACAACAATGAGAATAGCACTGATGATACCAATGGGACTAGTGCCGATGCCAACAATGAGAATAGCACTGATAACAATGGGATTAGTGCCGATGCAAACAATGACAATAGCACTGATGATAACAATGGAACTAGTGCCGATGCCAACAATGAGAATAGCACTGATGATAACAATGGGACTAGTGCCGATGCCAACAATGAGAATAGCACTGATAACAATGGGACTAGTGCTGATGCCAATGAGAATAGCACTGATGATAACAATGGGACTAGTGCCCATGCCAACAATGAGAATAGTACTGATAACCATGGGACTAGTGCCCATGACAACAATGAGAATAGCGCTGATGATACCAATGGGACTAGTGCTCCTGACAACAATGAGAATAGCACTGATGATAACAATGGGACTAGTGCCGATGCCAACAATGAGAATAGCACTGATGATAACAATGGGACTAGTGCCGATGCCAACAATGAGAATAGCACTGATGATAACAATGGGACTAGTGCCCATGACAACAATGAGAATAGCACTGATAACCATGAGACTAGTGCCCATGACAACAATGAGAATAGCGCTGATGATACCAATGGGACTAGTGCTCCTGACAACAATGAGGATAGCACTGATGATAACAATGGGACTAGTGCCGATGCCAACAATGAGAATAGCACTGATGATAACAATGGGACTAGTGCCGATGCCAACAATGAGTATAGCACTGATGATAACAATGGGACTAGTGCCGATGCCAATAATGAGAATAGCACTGATGATAACAATGGGACTAGTGCCGAAGCCAACAATGAGAATAGCGTTGATAACCATGGGACTAGTGCCCATGACGACAATGAGAATAGCGCTGATGATACCAATGGGACTAGTGCCCATGACAACAATGAGAATAGCACTGATGATACCAATGGGACTAGTGCCGATGCCAACAATGAGAATAGCACTGTTAACAATGGGATTAGTGCCGATGCAAACAATGACAATAGCACTGATGATAACAATGGAACTAGTGCCGATGCCAACAATGAGAATAACACTGATGATAACAATGGGACTAGTGCTGATGCCAACAATGAGAATAGCACTGATAACAATGGGACTAGTGCTGATGCCAACAATGAGAATAGCACTGATGATAACAATGGGACTAGTGCCCATGCCAACAATGAGAATAGTACTGATAACCATGGGACTAGTGCCCATGACAACAATGAGAATAGCGCTGATGATACCAATGGGACTAGTGCTCCTGACAACAATTAGAATAGCACTGATGATAACAATGGGACTAGTGCTGATGCCAACAATGAGAATAGCACTGATGATAACAATGGGACTGGTGCCGATGCCAACAATGAGAATAGCACTGATGATAACAATGGGACTAGTGCCGATGCCAACAATGAGAATAGCACTGATGATAACAATGGGAATAGTGCCGATGCCAACAATGAGAATGGCACTGATGATACCAGTGGGACTAGTGCCGATGCCAACAATGAGAATAGCACTGATAACCATGGGACTAGTGCCCATGACAACAATGAGAATAGCGCTGATGATACCAATGGGACCAGTGCCCATGACAACAATGAGAATAGCACTGATGATACCAATGGGACTAGTGCCGATGCCAACAATGAGAATAGCACTGATAACAATGGGATTAGTGGCGATGCAAACAATGACAATAGCACTGATGATAACAATGGAACTAGTGCCGATGCCAACAATGAGAATAGCACTGATGATAACAATGGGACTAGTGCCGATGCCAACAATGAGAATAGCACTGATAACAATGGGACTAGTGCTGATGCCAACAATGAGAATAGCACTGATGATAACAATGGGACTAGTGCCCATGCCAACAATGAGAATAGTACTGATAACCATGGGACTAGTGCCCATGACAACAATGAGAATAGCGCTGATGATACCAATGGGACTAGTGCTCCTGACAACAATGAGAATAGCACTGATGATAACAATGGGACTAGTGGCGATGCCAACAATGAGAATAGCACTGATGATAACAATGGGACTAGTGCCGATGCCAACAATGAGAATAGCACTGATGATAACAATGGAACTAGTGCCCATGACAACAATGAGAATAGCACTGATAACCATGAGACTAGTGCCCATGACAACAATGAGAATAGCGCTGATGATACCAATGGGACTAGTGCTCCTGACAACAATGAGGATAGCACTGATGATAACAATGGGACTAGTGCCGATGCCAACAATGAGAATAGCACTGATGATAACAATGGGACTAGTGCCGATGCCAACAATGAGAATAGCACTGATGATAACAATGGGACTAGTGCCGATGCCAATAATGAGAATAGCACTGATGATAACAATGGGACTAGTGCCGATGCCAACAATGAAAATAGCACTGATGATAACAATGGGACTATTGATCATGACCGCAATGAGAATAGCACTGAAACCATGGGACTAGTGCCGATGCCAACAATGAGAATAGCACTGATAACCATTGGACTAGTGCCCATGACAACAATGAGAATAGCTGATGATACCAATGGGACTAGTGCCGATGCCAATAATGAGAATAGCACTGATGATACCAATGGGACTAGTGCCGATGCCAACAATGAGAATAGTGCTGATGATACCAATGGGACTAGTGCCCATGACAACAATGAGAATAGCGCTGATTATACCAATGGGACTAGTGCCGATGCCAACAATGAGAATAGCACTGATGATACCAATGGGACTAGTGCCGATGCCAACAATGAGAATAGCACTGATAACCATGGGACTAGTGCCCATGACAACAATGAGAATAACGCTGATGATACCAATGGGACTAGTGCCCATGACAACAATGAGAATAGCACTGATGATACCAATGGGACTAGTGCCGATGCAAACAATGAGAATAGCACTGATGATAACAATGGAACTAGTGCCAATGCCAGCAATGAGAATAGCACTGATAACCATTGGACTAGTGCCCATGACAACAATGAGAATAGCTGATGATACCAATGGGACTAGTGCTGATGCCAACAATGAGAATAGCACTGATGATACCAATGGGACTAGTGCCGATGCCAACAATGAGAATAGCACTGATGATACCAATGGGACTAGTGCCCATGACAACAATGAGAATAGCGCTGATGATACCAATGCGACTAGTGCCGATGCCAACAATGAGAATAGCACTGATGATACCAATGGGACTAGTGCTGATGCCAACAATGAGAATAGCGCTGATGATACCAATGGGACTAGTGCCCATGACAACAATGAGAATAGCGCTGATTATACCAATGGGACTAGTGCCGATGCCAACAATGAGAATAGCACTGATGATACCAATGGGACTAGTGCCGATGCCAACAATGAGAATAGCACTGATAACCATGGGACTAGTGCCCATGACAACAATGAGAATAGCGCTGATACCAATGGGACTAGTGCCCATGACAACAATGAGAATAGCACTGATGATACCAATGGGACTAGTGCCGATGCAAACAATGAGAATAGCACTGATGATAACAATGGAACTAGTGCCGATGCCAACAATGAGAATAGCACTGATAACCATTGGACTAGTGCCCATGACAACAATGAGAATAGCTGATGATACCAATGGGACTAGTGCCGATGCCAACAATGAGAATAGCACTGATGATACCAATGGGACTAGTGCCGATGCCAACAATGAGAATAGCACTGATAACAATGGGATTAGTGCTGATGCAAACAATGACAATAGCACTGATGATAACAATGGAACTAGTCCCGATGCCAACAATGAGAATAGCACTGATGATAACAATGGGACTAGTGCCGATGCCAACAATGAGAATAGCACTGATAACAATGGGACTAGTGCTGATGCCAACAATGAGAATAGCACTGACAATAACAATGGGACTAGTGCCCATGCCAACAATGAGAATAGTACTGATAACCATGGGACTAGTGCCCATGACAACAATGAGAATAGCGCTGATGATACCAATGGGACTTGTGCTCTTGACAACAATGAGAATAGCACTGATGATAACAATGGGACTAGTGCCGATGCCAACAATGAGAATAGCACTGATGATAACAATGGGACTAGTGCCGATGCCAACAATGAGAATAGCACTGATGATAACAATGGGACTAGTGCTCATGACAACAATGAGAATAGCATTGATGATAACAATGGGTTTAGTGCCCATGACAACAATGAGAATAGCACTGATAACCATGGGACTAGTGCCCATGACAACAATGAGAATAGCGCTGATGATACCAATGGGACTAGTGCTCCTGACAACAATGAGAATAGCACTGATGATAACAATTGGACTAGTGCCAATGCCAACAATGAGAATAGCACTGATGATAACAATGGGACTAGTGCCGATGCCAACAATGAGAATAGCACTGATGATAACAATGGGACTAGTGCCAATGCCAACAATGAGAATAGCACTGATGATAACAATGGGAATAGTGCGATGCCAACAATGAGAATAGCACTGATGATACCAATGGGACTAGTGCCGATGCCAACAATGAGAATAGCACTGATAACCATGGGACTAGTGGCCATGACAACAATGAGAATAGCGCTGATGATACCAATGGGACTAGTGCCCATGACAATGAGAATAGCACTGATGATACCAATGGGACTAGTGCCGATGCCAACAATGAGAATAGCACTGATGATACCAATGGGACTAGTGCCGATGCCAACAATGAGAATAGCACTGATAACAATGGGATTAGTGCCGATGCAAACAATGACAATAGCACTCATGATAACAATGGAACTAGTGCCGATGCCAACAATGAGAATAGCACTGATGATAACAATGGGACTAGTGCCGATGCCAACAATGAGAATAGCACTGATAACAATGGGACTAGTGCTGATGCCAACAATGAGAATAGCACTGATAACCATTGGACTAGTGCCCATGACAACAATGAGAATAGCTGATGATACCAATGGGACTAGTGCCGATGCCAACAATGAGAATAGCACTGATGATACCAATGGGACTAGTGCCGATGCCAACAATGAGAATAGCACTGATAACAATGGGATTAGTGCTGATGCAAACAATGACAATAGCACTGATGATAACAATGGAACTAGTCCCGATGCCAACAATGAGAATAGCACTGATGATAACAATGGGACTAGTGCCGATGCCAACAATGAGAATAGCACTGATAACAATGGGACTAGTGCTGATGCCAACAATGAGAATAGCACTGACAATAACAATGGGACTAGTGCCCATGCCAACAATGAGAATAGTACTGATAACCATGGGACTAGTGCCCATGACAACAATGAGAATAGCGCTGATGATACCAATGGGACTTGTGCTCTTGACAACAATGAGAATAGCACTGATGATAACAATGGGACTAGTGCCGATGCCAACAATGAGAATAGCACTGATGATAACAATGGGACTAGTGCCGATGCCAACAATGAGAATAGCACTGATGATAACAATGGGACTAGTGCTCATGACAACAATGAGAATAGCATTGATGATAACAATGGGTTTAGTGCCCATGACAACAATGAGAATAGCACTGATAACCATGGGACTAGTGCCCATGACAACAATGAGAATAGCGCTGATGATACCAATGGGACTAGTGCTCCTGACAACAATGAGAATAGCACTGATGATAACAATTGGACTAGTGCCAATGCCAACAATGAGAATAGCACTGATGATAACAATGGGACTAGTGCCGATGCCAACAATGAGAATAGCACTGATGATAACAATGGGACTAGTGCCAATGCCAACAATGAGAATAGCACTGATGATAACAATGGGAATAGTGCGATGCCAACAATGAGAATAGCACTGATGATACCAATGGGACTAGTGCCGATGCCAACAATGAGAATAGCACTGATAACCATGGGACTAGTGGCCATGACAACAATGAGAATAGCGCTGATGATACCAATGGGACTAGTGCCCATGACAATGAGAATAGCACTGATGATACCAATGGGACTAGTGCCGATGCCAACAATGAGAATAGCACTGATGATACCAATGGGACTAGTGCCGATGCCAACAATGAGAATAGCACTGATAACAATGGGATTAGTGCCGATGCAAACAATGACAATAGCACTCATGATAACAATGGAACTAGTGCCGATGCCAACAATGAGAATAGCACTGATGATAACAATGGGACTAGTGCCGATGCCAACAATGAGAATAGCACTGATAACAATGGGACTAGTGCTGATGCCAACAATGAGAATAGCACTGATGATAACAATAGGACTAGTGCCCATGCCAACAATGAGAATAGTACTGATAACCATGGGACTAGTGCCCATGACAACAATGAGAATAGCGCTGATGATACCAATGGGACTAGTGCTCCTGACAACAATGAGAATAACACTGATGATAGCAATGGGATTAGTGCTGATGCCAACAATGAGAATAGCACTGATGATAACAATGGGACTAGTGCCGATGCCAACAATGAGAATAGCACTGATGATAACAATGGGACTAGTGCCCATGACAACAATGAGAATAGCACTGATAACCATGGGACTAGTGCCCATGACAACAATGAGAATAGAGCTGATGATACCAATGGGACAAGTGCTCCTGACAGCAATGAGGATAGCACTGATGATAACAATGGGACTAGTGCCTATGCCAACAATGAGAATACCACTGATGATAACAATGGGACTAGTGCCGATGCCAACAATGAGAATAGCACTGATGATAATAATGGGAATAGTGCCGATGCCAACAATGAGAATAGCACTGATGATAACAATGGGACTAGTGCCGATGCCAACAATGAAAATAGCACTGATGATAACAATGGGACTATTGCTCATGACCGCAATGAGAAAAGCACTGAAACCATGGGACTAGTGCCCATGACAACAATGAGAATAGCACTGATGATAACAATGGGACTAGGGCCGATGCCAACAATGAGAATAGCACTGATGATAACAATGGGACTAGTGCCAATGCCAACAATGAGAATAGCACTGATAACCATTGGACTAGTGCCCATGACAACAATGAGAATAGCTGATGATACCAATGGGACTAGTGCCGATGCCAACAATGAGAATAGCACTGATGATACCAATGGGACTAGTGCGGATGCCAATGAGAATAGCACTGATGATACCAATGGGATTAGTGCCCATGACAACAATGAGAATAGCGCTGATGATACCAATGGGACTAGTGCCGATGCCAACAATGAGAATAGCACTGATGATACCAATGGGACTAGTGCCGATGCCAACAATGAGAATAGCACTGATGATAACAATGGGACTAGTGCCGATGCCAATAATGAGAATAGCACTGATGATAACAATGGGACTAGTGCCGATGCCAACAATGAAAATAGCACTGATGATAACAATGGGACTATTGCTCATGACCGCAATGAGAATAGCACTGAAACCATGGGACTAGTGCCCATGACAACAATGAGAATAGCACTGATGATAACAATGGGACTAGGGCCGATGCCAACAATGAGAATAGCACTGATGATAACAATGGGACTAGTGCCAATGCCAACAATGAGAATAGCACTGATAACCATTGGACTAGTGCCCATGACAACAATGAGAATAGCTGATGATACCAATGGGACTAGTGCCGATGCCAACAATGAGAATAGCACTGTTGATACCAATGGGACTAGTGCGGATGCCAATGAGAATAGCACTGATGATACCAATGGGATTAGTGCCCATGACAACAATGAGAATAGCGCTGATGATACCAATGGGACTAGTGCCGATGCCAACAATGAGAATAGCACTGATGATACCAATGGGACTAGTGCCGATGCCAACAATGAGAATAGCACTGATGATAACAATGGGACTAGTGCCGATGCCAATAATGAGAATAGCACTGATGATAACAATGGGACTAGTGCCGATGCCAACAATGAAAATAGCACTGATGATAACAATGGGACTATTGATCATGACCGCAATGAGAATAGCACTGAAACCATGGGACTAGTGCCCATGACAACAATGAGAATAGCACTGATGATAACAATGGGACTAGTGCCGATGCCAACAATGAGAATAGCACTGATGATAACAATGGGACTAGTGCCGATGCCAACAATGAGAATAGCACTGATAACCATTGGACTAGTGCCCATGACAACAATGAGAATAGCTGATGATACCAATGGGACTAGTGCCGATGCCAACAATGAGAATAGCACTGATGATACCAATGGGACTAGTGCCGATGCCAACAATGAGAATAGCGCTGATGATACCAATGGGACTAGTGCCCATGACAACAATGAGAATAGCGCTGATTATACCAATGGGACTAGTGCCGATGCCAACAATGAGAAAAGCACTGATGATACCAATGGGACTAGTGCCGATGCCAACAATGAGAATAGCACTGATAACCATGGGACTAGTGCCCATGACAACAATGAGAATAGCGCTGATGATACCAATGGGACTAGTGCCCATGACAACAATGAGAATAGCACTGATGATAACAATGGAACTAGTGCCAATGCCAGCAATGAGAATAGCACGATAACCATTGGACTAGTGCCCATGACAACAATGAGAATAGCTGATGATACCAATGGGACTAGTGCCCATGACAACAATGAGAATAGCACTGATGATACCAATGGGACTAGTGCCCATGACAACAATGAGAATAGCTGATGATACCAATGGGACTAGTGCTGATGCCAACAATGAGAATAGCACTGATGATACCAATGGGACTAGTGCCGATGCCAACAATGAGAATAGCACTGATGATACCAATGGGACTAGTGCCCATGACAACAATGAGAATAGCGCTGATGATACCAATGGGACTAGTGCCGATGCCAACAATGAGAATAGCACTGATGATACCAATGGGACTAGTGCTGATGCCAACAATGAGAATAGCGCTGATGATACCAATGGGACTAGTGCCCATGACAACAATGAGAATAGCGCTGATTATACCAATGGGACTAGTGCCGATGCCAACAATGAGAATAGCACTGATGATACCAATGGGACTAGTGCCGATGCCAACAATGAGAATAGCACTGATAACCATGGGACTAGTGCCCATGACAACAATGAGAATAGCGCTGATGATACCAATGGGACTAGTGCCCATGACAACAATGAGAATAGCACTGATGATACCAATGGGACTAGTGCCGATGCAAACAATGAGAATAGCACTGATAACAATGGAACTAGTGCCGATGCCAACAATGAGAATAGCACTGATAACCATTAGACTAGTGCCCATGACAACAATGAGAATAGCTGATGATACCAATGGGACTAGTGCCGATGCCAACAATGAGAATAGCACTGATGATAACAATGGGACTAGTGCCGATGCCAACAATGAGAATAGCACTGATAACAATGGGACTAGTGCTGATGCCAACAATGAGAATAGCACTGACAATAACAATGGGACTAGTGCCCATGCCAATGAGAATAGTACTGATAACCATGGGACTAGTGCCCATGACAACAATGAGAATAGCGCTGATGATACCAATGGGACTTGTGCTCTTGACAACAATGAGAATAGCACTGATGATAACAATGGGACTAGTGCCGATGCCAACAATGAGAATAGCACTGATGATAACAATGGGACTAGTGCCGATGCCAACAATGAGAATAGCACTGATGATAACAATGGGACTAGTGCCGATGCCAACAATGAGAATAGCACTGATAACAATGGGACTAGTGCTGATGCCAACAATGAGAATAGCACTGATGATAACAATGGGACTAGTGCCCATGCCAACAATGAGAATAGTACTGATAACCATGGGACTAGTGCCCATGACAACAATGAGAATAGCGCTGATGATACCAATGGGACTAGTGCTCCTGACAACAATGAGAATAGCACTGATGATAACAATGGGACTAGTGCCGATGCCAACAATGAGAATAGCACTGATGATAACAATGGGACTAGTGCCGATGCCAACAATGAGAATAGCACTGATGATAACAATGGAACTAGTGCCCATGACAACAATGAGAATAGCACTGATAACCATGAGACTAGTGCCCATGACAACAATGAGAATAGCGCTGATGATACCAATGGGACTAGTGCTCCTGACAACAATGAGGATAGCACTGATGATAACAATGGGACTAGTGCCGATGCCAACAATGAGAATAGCACTGATGATAACAATGGGACTAGTGCCGATGCCAACAATGAGAATAGCACTGATGATAACAATGGGACTAGTGCCGATGCCAACAATGAGAATAGCACTGACAATAACAATGGGACTAGTGCCCATGCCAATGAGAATAGTACTGATAACCATGGGACTAGTGCCCATGACAACAATGAGAATAGCGCTGATGATACCAATGGGACCAGTGCCCATGACAACAATGAGAATAGCACTGATGATACCAATGGGACTAGTGCCGATGCCAACAATGAGAATAGCACTGATAACAATGGGATTAGTGCCGATGCAAACAATGACAATAGCACTGATGATAACAATGGAACTAGTGCCGATGCCAACAATGAGAATAGCACTGATGATAACAATGGGACTAGTGCCGATGCCAACAATGAGAATAGCACTGATAACAATGGGACTAGTGCTGATGCCAATGAGAATAGCACTGATGATAACAATGGGACTAGTGCCCATGCCAACAATGAGAATAGTACTGATAACCATGGGACTAGTGCCCATGACAACAATGAGAATAGCGCTGATGATACCAATGGGACTAGTGCTCCTGACAACAATGAGAATAGCACTGATGATAACAATGGGACTAGTGCCGATGCCAACAATGAGAATAGCACTGATGATAACAATGGGACTAGTGCCGATGCCAATAATGAGAATAGCACTGATGATAACAATGGGACTAGTGCCGATGCCAACAATGAGAATAGCACTGATGATAACAATGGGACTAGTGCCGATGCCAATAATGAGAATAGCACTGATGATAACAATGGGACTAGTGCCGAAGCCAACAATGAGAATAGCGTTGATAACCATGGGACTAGTGCCCATGACGACAATGAGAATAGCGCTGATGATACCAATGGGACTAGTGCCCATGACAACAATGAGAATAGCACTGATGATACCAATGGGACTAGTGCCCATGCCAATGAGAATAGTACTGATAACCATGGGACTAGTGCCCATGACAACAATGAGAATAGCGCTGATGATACCAATGGGACCAGTGCCCATGACAACAATGAGAATAGCACTGATGATACCAATGGGACTAGTGCCGATGCCAACAATGAGAATAGCACTGATAACCATGGGACTAGTGCCCATGACAACAATGAGAATAGCGCTGATGATACCAATGGGACTAGTGCCCATGACAACAATGAGAATAGCGCTGATGATACCAATGGGACCAGTGCCCATGACAACAATGAGAATAGCACTGATGATAACAATGGAACTAGTGCCGATGCCAACAATGAGAATAGCACTGATAACCATTAGACTAGTGCCCATGACAACAATGAGAATAGCTGATGATACCAATGGGACTAGTGCCGATGCCAACAATGAGAATAGCACTGATGATAACAATGGGACTAGTGCCGATGCCAACAATGAGAATAGCACTGATAACAATGGGACTAGTGCTGATGCCAACAATGAGAATAGCACTGACAATAACAATGGGACTAGTGCCCATGCCAATGAGAATAGTACTGATAACCATGGGACTAGTGCCCATGACAACAATGAGAATAGCGCTGATGATACCAATGGGACTTGTGCTCTTGACAACAATGAGAATAGCACTGATGATAACAATGGGACTAGTGCCGATGCCAACAATGAGAATAGCACTGATGATAACAATGGGACTAGTGCCGATGCCAACAATGAGAATAGCACTGATGATAACAATGGGACTAGTGCCGATGCCAACAATGAGAATAGCACTGATAACAATGGGACTAGTGCTGATGCCAACAATGAGAATAGCACTGATGATAACAATGGGACTAGTGCCCATGCCAACAATGAGAATAGTACTGATAACCATGGGACTAGTGCCCATGACAACAATGAGAATAGCGCTGATGATACCAATGGGACTAGTGCTCCTGACAACAATGAGAATAGCACTGATGATAACAATGGGACTAGTGCCGATGCCAACAATGAGAATAGCACTGATGATAACAATGGGACTAGTGCCGATGCCAACAATGAGAATAGCACTGATGATAACAATGGAACTAGTGCCCATGACAACAATGAGAATAGCACTGATAACCATGAGACTAGTGCCCATGACAACAATGAGAATAGCGCTGATGATACCAATGGGACTAGTGCTCCTGACAACAATGAGGATAGCACTGATGATAACAATGGGACTAGTGCCGATGCCAACAATGAGAATAGCACTGATGATAACAATGGGACTAGTGCCGATGCCAACAATGAGAATAGCACTGATGATAACAATGGGACTAGTGCCGATGCCAACAATGAGAATAGCACTGACAATAACAATGGGACTAGTGCCCATGCCAATGAGAATAGTACTGATAACCATGGGACTAGTGCCCATGACAACAATGAGAATAGCGCTGATGATACCAATGGGACCAGTGCCCATGACAACAATGAGAATAGCACTGATGATACCAATGGGACTAGTGCCGATGCCAACAATGAGAATAGCACTGATAACAATGGGATTAGTGCCGATGCAAACAATGACAATAGCACTGATGATAACAATGGAACTAGTGCCGATGCCAACAATGAGAATAGCACTGATGATAACAATGGGACTAGTGCCGATGCCAACAATGAGAATAGCACTGATAACAATGGGACTAGTGCTGATGCCAATGAGAATAGCACTGATGATAACAATGGGACTAGTGCCCATGCCAACAATGAGAATAGTACTGATAACCATGGGACTAGTGCCCATGACAACAATGAGAATAGCGCTGATGATACCAATGGGACTAGTGCTCCTGACAACAATGAGAATAGCACTGATGATAACAATGGGACTAGTGCCGATGCCAACAATGAGAATAGCACTGATGATAACAATGGGACTAGTGCCGATGCCAATAATGAGAATAGCACTGATGATAACAATGGGACTAGTGCCGATGCCAACAATGAGAATAGCACTGATGATAACAATGGGACTAGTGCCGATGCCAATAATGAGAATAGCACTGATGATAACAATGGGACTAGTGCCGAAGCCAACAATGAGAATAGCGTTGATAACCATGGGACTAGTGCCCATGACGACAATGAGAATAGCGCTGATGATACCAATGGGACTAGTGCCCATGACAACAATGAGAATAGCACTGATGATACCAATGGGACTAGTGCCGATGCCAACAATGAGAATAGCACTGATAACAATGGGATTAGTGCCGATGCAAACAATGACAATAGCACTGATGATAACAATGGAACTAGTGCAGATGCCAACAATGAGAATAGCACTGATGATAACAATGGGACTAGTGCTGATGCCAACAATGAGAATAGCACTGATAACAATGGGACTAGTGCTGATGCCAACAATGAGAATAGCACTGATGATAACAATGGGACTAGTGCCCATGCCAACAATGAGAATAGTACTGATGATAACAATGGGACTAGTGCCCATGCCAACAATGAGAATAGTACTGATAACCATGGGACTAGTGCCCATGACAACAATGAGAATAGCGCTGATGATACCAATGGGACTAGTGCTCCTGACAACAATGAGAATAGCACTGATGATAACAATGGGACTAGTGCTGATGCCAACAATGAGAATAGCACTGATGATAACAATGGGACTGGTGCCGATGCCAACAATGAGAATAGCACTGATGATAACAATGGGACTAGGGCCGATGCCAACAATGAGAATAGCACTGATGATAACAATGGGAATAGTGCCGATGCCAACAATGAGAATAGCACTGATGATACCAATGGGACTAGTGCCGATGCCAACAATGAGAATAGCACTGATAACCATGGGACTAGTGCCCATGACAACAATGAGAATAGCGCTGATGATACCAATGGGACCAGTGCCCATGACAACAATGAGAATAGCACTGATGATACCAATGGGACTAGTGCCGATGCCAACAATGAGAATAGCACTGATAACAATGGGATTAGTGCCGATGCAAACAATGACAATAGCACTGATGATAACAATGGAACTAGTGCCGATGCCAACAATGAGAATAGCACTGATGATAACAATGGGACTAGTGCCGATGCCAACAATGAGAATAGCACTGATAACAATGGGACTAGTGCTGATGCCAATGAGAATAGCACTGATGATAACAATGGGACTAGTGCCCATGCCAACAATGAGAATAGTACTGATAACCATGGGACTAGTGCCCATGACAACAATGAGAATAGCGCTGATGATACCAATGGGACTAGTGCTCCTGACAACAATGAGAATAGCACTGATGATAACAATGGGACTAGTGCCGATGCCAACAATGAGAATAGCACTGATGATAACAATGGGACTAGTGCCGATGCCAACAATGAGAATAGCACTGATGATAACAATGGGACTAGTGCCCATGACAACAATGAGAATAGCACTGATAACCATGAGACTAGTGCCCATGACAACAATGAGAATAGCGCTGATGATACCAATGGGACTAGTGCTCCTGACAACAATGAGGATAGCACTGATGATAACAATGGGACTAGTGCCGATGCCAACAATGAGAATAGCACTGATGATAACAATGGGACTAGTGCCGATGCCAACAATGAGTATAGCACTGATGATAACAATGGGACTAGTGCCGATGCCAATAATGAGAATAGCACTGATGATAACAATGGGACTAGTGCCGAAGCCAACAATGAGAATAGCGTTGATAACCATGGGACTAGTGCCCATGACGACAATGAGAATAGCGCTGATGATACCAATGGGACTAGTGCCCATGACAACAATGAGAATAGCACTGATGATACCAATGGGACTAGTGCCGATGCCAACAATGAGAATAGCACTGTTAACAATGGGATTAGTGCCGATGCAAACAATGACAATAGCACTGATGATAACAATGGAACTAGTGCCGATGCCAACAATGAGAATAACACTGATGATAACAATGGGACTAGTGCTGATGCCAACAATGAGAATAGCACTGATAACAATGGGACTAGTGCTGATGCCAACAATGAGAATAGCACTGATGATAACAATGGGACTAGTGCCCATGCCAACAATGAGAATAGTACTGATAACCATGGGACTAGTGCCCATGACAACAATGAGAATAGCGCTGATGATACCAATGGGACTAGTGCTCCTGACAACAATTAGAATAGCACTGATGATAACAATGGGACTAGTGCTGATGCCAACAATGAGAATAGCACTGATGATAACAATGGGACTGGTGCCGATGCCAACAATGAGAATAGCACTGATGATAACAATGGGACTAGTGCCGATGCCAACAATGAGAATAGCACTGATGATAACAATGGGAATAGTGCCGATGCCAACAATGAGAATGGCACTGATGATACCAGTGGGACTAGTGCCGATGCCAACAATGAGAATAGCACTGATAACCATGGGACTAGTGCCCATGACAACAATGAGAATAGCGCTGATGATACCAATGGGACCAGTGCCCATGACAACAATGAGAATAGCACTGATGATACCAATGGGACTAGTGCCGATGCCAACAATGAGAATAGCACTGATAACAATGGGATTAGTGGCGATGCAAACAATGACAATAGCACTGATGATAACAATGGAACTAGTGCCGATGCCAACAATGAGAATAGCACTGATGATAACAATGGGACTAGTGCCGATGCCAACAATGAGAATAGCACTGATAACAATGGGACTAGTGCTGATGCCAACAATGAGAATAGCACTGATGATAACAATGGGACTAGTGCCCATGCCAACAATGAGAATAGTACTGATAACCATGGGACTAGTGCCCATGACAACAATGAGAATAGCGCTGATGATACCAATGGGACTAGTGCTCCTGACAACAATGAGAATAGCACTGATGATAACAATGGGACTAGTGGCGATGCCAACAATGAGAATAGCACTGATGATAACAATGGGACTAGTGCCGATGCCAACAATGAGAATAGCACTGATGATAACAATGGAACTAGTGCCCATGACAACAATGAGAATAGCACTGATAACCATGAGACTAGTGCCCATGACAACAATGAGAATAGCGCTGATGATACCAATGGGACTAGTGCTCCTGACAACAATGAGGATAGCACTGATGATAACAATGGGACTAGTGCCGATGCCAACAATGAGAATAGCACTGATGATAACAATGGGACTAGTGCCGATGCCAACAATGAGAATAGCACTGATGATAACAATGGGACTAGTGCCGATGCCAATAATGAGAATAGCACTGATGATAACAATGGGACTAGTGCCGATGCCAACAATGAAAATAGCACTGATGATAACAATGGGACTATTGATCATGACCGCAATGAGAATAGCACTGAAACCATGGGACTAGTGCCGATGCCAACAATGAGAATAGCACTGATAACCATTGGACTAGTGCCCATGACAACAATGAGAATAGCTGATGATACCAATGGGACTAGTGCCGATGCCAATAATGAGAATAGCACTGATGATACCAATGGGACTAGTGCCGATGCCAACAATGAGAATAGTGCTGATGATACCAATGGGACTAGTGCCCATGACAACAATGAGAATAGCGCTGATTATACCAATGGGACTAGTGCCGATGCCAACAATGAGAATAGCACTGATGATACCAATGGGACTAGTGCCGATGCCAACAATGAGAATAGCACTGATAACCATGGGACTAGTGCCCATGACAACAATGAGAATAACGCTGATGATACCAATGGGACTAGTGCCCATGACAACAATGAGAATAGCACTGATGATACCAATGGGACTAGTGCCGATGCAAACAATGAGAATAGCACTGATGATAACAATGGAACTAGTGCCAATGCCAGCAATGAGAATAGCACTGATAACCATTGGACTAGTGCCCATGACAACAATGAGAATAGCTGATGATACCAATGGGACTAGTGCTGATGCCAACAATGAGAATAGCACTGATGATACCAATGGGACTAGTGCCGATGCCAACAATGAGAATAGCACTGATGATACCAATGGGACTAGTGCCCATGACAACAATGAGAATAGCGCTGATGATACCAATGCGACTAGTGCCGATGCCAACAATGAGAATAGCACTGATGATACCAATGGGACTAGTGCTGATGCCAACAATGAGAATAGCGCTGATGATACCAATGGGACTAGTGCCCATGACAACAATGAGAATAGCGCTGATTATACCAATGGGACTAGTGCCGATGCCAACAATGAGAATAGCACTGATGATACCAATGGGACTAGTGCCGATGCCAACAATGAGAATAGCACTGATAACCATGGGACTAGTGCCCATGACAACAATGAGAATAGCGCTGATACCAATGGGACTAGTGCCCATGACAACAATGAGAATAGCACTGATGATACCAATGGGACTAGTGCCGATGCAAACAATGAGAATAGCACTGATGATAACAATGGAACTAGTGCCGATGCCAACAATGAGAATAGCACTGATAACCATTGGACTAGTGCCCATGACAACAATGAGAATAGCTGATGATACCAATGGGACTAGTGCCGATGCCAACAATGAGAATAGCACTGATGATACCAATGGGACTAGTGCCGATGCCAACAATGAGAATAGCACTGATAACAATGGGATTAGTGCTGATGCAAACAATGACAATAGCACTGATGATAACAATGGAACTAGTCCCGATGCCAACAATGAGAATAGCACTGATGATAACAATGGGACTAGTGCCGATGCCAACAATGAGAATAGCACTGATAACAATGGGACTAGTGCTGATGCCAACAATGAGAATAGCACTGACAATAACAATGGGACTAGTGCCCATGCCAACAATGAGAATAGTACTGATAACCATGGGACTAGTGCCCATGACAACAATGAGAATAGCGCTGATGATACCAATGGGACTTGTGCTCTTGACAACAATGAGAATAGCACTGATGATAACAATGGGACTAGTGCCGATGCCAACAATGAGAATAGCACTGATGATAACAATGGGACTAGTGCCGATGCCAACAATGAGAATAGCACTGATGATAACAATGGGACTAGTGCTCATGACAACAATGAGAATAGCATTGATGATAACAATGGGTTTAGTGCCCATGACAACAATGAGAATAGCACTGATAACCATGGGACTAGTGCCCATGACAACAATGAGAATAGCGCTGATGATACCAATGGGACTAGTGCTCCTGACAACAATGAGAATAGCACTGATGATAACAATTGGACTAGTGCCAATGCCAACAATGAGAATAGCACTGATGATAACAATGGGACTAGTGCCGATGCCAACAATGAGAATAGCACTGATGATAACAATGGGACTAGTGCCAATGCCAACAATGAGAATAGCACTGATGATAACAATGGGAATAGTGCGATGCCAACAATGAGAATAGCACTGATGATACCAATGGGACTAGTGCCGATGCCAACAATGAGAATAGCACTGATAACCATGGGACTAGTGGCCATGACAACAATGAGAATAGCGCTGATGATACCAATGGGACTAGTGCCCATGACAATGAGAATAGCACTGATGATACCAATGGGACTAGTGCCGATGCCAACAATGAGAATAGCACTGATGATACCAATGGGACTAGTGCCGATGCCAACAATGAGAATAGCACTGATAACAATGGGATTAGTGCCGATGCAAACAATGACAATAGCACTCATGATAACAATGGAACTAGTGCCGATGCCAACAATGAGAATAGCACTGATGATAACAATGGGACTAGTGCCGATGCCAACAATGAGAATAGCACTGATAACAATGGGACTAGTGCTGATGCCAACAATGAGAATAGCACTGATAACCATTGGACTAGTGCCCATGACAACAATGAGAATAGCTGATGATACCAATGGGACTAGTGCCGATGCCAACAATGAGAATAGCACTGATGATACCAATGGGACTAGTGCCGATGCCAACAATGAGAATAGCACTGATAACAATGGGATTAGTGCTGATGCAAACAATGACAATAGCACTGATGATAACAATGGAACTAGTCCCGATGCCAACAATGAGAATAGCACTGATGATAACAATGGGACTAGTGCCGATGCCAACAATGAGAATAGCACTGATAACAATGGGACTAGTGCTGATGCCAACAATGAGAATAGCACTGACAATAACAATGGGACTAGTGCCCATGCCAACAATGAGAATAGTACTGATAACCATGGGACTAGTGCCCATGACAACAATGAGAATAGCGCTGATGATACCAATGGGACTTGTGCTCTTGACAACAATGAGAATAGCACTGATGATAACAATGGGACTAGTGCCGATGCCAACAATGAGAATAGCACTGATGATAACAATGGGACTAGTGCCGATGCCAACAATGAGAATAGCACTGATGATAACAATGGGACTAGTGCTCATGACAACAATGAGAATAGCATTGATGATAACAATGGGTTTAGTGCCCATGACAACAATGAGAATAGCACTGATAACCATGGGACTAGTGCCCATGACAACAATGAGAATAGCGCTGATGATACCAATGGGACTAGTGCTCCTGACAACAATGAGAATAGCACTGATGATAACAATTGGACTAGTGCCAATGCCAACAATGAGAATAGCACTGATGATAACAATGGGACTAGTGCCGATGCCAACAATGAGAATAGCACTGATGATAACAATGGGACTAGTGCCAATGCCAACAATGAGAATAGCACTGATGATAACAATGGGAATAGTGCGATGCCAACAATGAGAATAGCACTGATGATACCAATGGGACTAGTGCCGATGCCAACAATGAGAATAGCACTGATAACCATGGGACTAGTGGCCATGACAACAATGAGAATAGCGCTGATGATACCAATGGGACTAGTGCCCATGACAATGAGAATAGCACTGATGATACCAATGGGACTAGTGCCGATGCCAACAATGAGAATAGCACTGATGATACCAATGGGACTAGTGCCGATGCCAACAATGAGAATAGCACTGATAACAATGGGATTAGTGCCGATGCAAACAATGACAATAGCACTCATGATAACAATGGAACTAGTGCCGATGCCAACAATGAGAATAGCACTGATGATAACAATGGGACTAGTGCCGATGCCAACAATGAGAATAGCACTGATAACAATGGGACTAGTGCTGATGCCAACAATGAGAATAGCACTGATGATAACAATAGGACTAGTGCCCATGCCAACAATGAGAATAGTACTGATAACCATGGGACTAGTGCCCATGACAACAATGAGAATAGCGCTGATGATACCAATGGGACTAGTGCTCCTGACAACAATGAGAATAACACTGATGATAGCAATGGGATTAGTGCTGATGCCAACAATGAGAATAGCACTGATGATAACAATGGGACTAGTGCCGATGCCAACAATGAGAATAGCACTGATGATAACAATGGGACTAGTGCCCATGACAACAATGAGAATAGCACTGATAACCATGGGACTAGTGCCCATGACAACAATGAGAATAGAGCTGATGATACCAATGGGACAAGTGCTCCTGACAGCAATGAGGATAGCACTGATGATAACAATGGGACTAGTGCCTATGCCAACAATGAGAATACCACTGATGATAACAATGGGACTAGTGCCGATGCCAACAATGAGAATAGCACTGATGATAATAATGGGAATAGTGCCGATGCCAACAATGAGAATAGCACTGATGATAACAATGGGACTAGTGCCGATGCCAACAATGAAAATAGCACTGATGATAACAATGGGACTATTGCTCATGACCGCAATGAGAAAAGCACTGAAACCATGGGACTAGTGCCCATGACAACAATGAGAATAGCACTGATGATAACAATGGGACTAGGGCCGATGCCAACAATGAGAATAGCACTGATGATAACAATGGGACTAGTGCCAATGCCAACAATGAGAATAGCACTGATAACCATTGGACTAGTGCCCATGACAACAATGAGAATAGCTGATGATACCAATGGGACTAGTGCCGATGCCAACAATGAGAATAGCACTGATGATACCAATGGGACTAGTGCGGATGCCAATGAGAATAGCACTGATGATACCAATGGGATTAGTGCCCATGACAACAATGAGAATAGCGCTGATGATACCAATGGGACTAGTGCCGATGCCAACAATGAGAATAGCACTGATGATACCAATGGGACTAGTGCCGATGCCAACAATGAGAATAGCACTGATGATAACAATGGGACTAGTGCCGATGCCAATAATGAGAATAGCACTGATGATAACAATGGGACTAGTGCCGATGCCAACAATGAAAATAGCACTGATGATAACAATGGGACTATTGATCATGACCGCAATGAGAATAGCACTGAAACCATGGGACTAGTGCCCATGACAACAATGAGAATAGCACTGATGATAACAATGGGACTAGTGCCGATGCCAACAATGAGAATAGCACTGATGATAACAATGGGACTAGTGCCGATGCCAACAATGAGAATAGCACTGATAACCATTGGACTAGTGCCCATGACAACAATGAGAATAGCTGATGATACCAATGGGACTAGTGCCGATGCCAACAATGAGAATAGCACTGATGATACCAATGGGACTAGTGCCGATGCCAACAATGAGAATAGCGCTGATGATACCAATGGGACTAGTGCCCATGACAACAATGAGAATAGCGCTGATTATACCAATGGGACTAGTGCCGATGCCAACAATGAGAATAGCACTGATGATACCAATGGGACTAGTGCCGATGCCAACAATGAGAATAGCACTGATAACCATGGGACTAGTGCCCATGACAACAATGAGAATAGCGCTGATGATACCAATGGGACTAGTGCCCATGACAACAATGAGAATAGCACTGATGATAACAATGGAACTAGTGCCAATGCCAGCAATGAGAATAGCACGATAACCATTGGACTAGTGCCCATGACAACAATGAGAATAGCTGATGATACCAATGGGACTAGTGCCCATGACAACAATGAGAATAGCACTGATGATACCAATGGGACTAGTGCCCATGACAACAATGAGAATAGCTGATGATACCAATGGGACTAGTGCTGATGCCAACAATGAGAATAGCACTGATGATACCAATGGGACTAGTGCCGATGCCAACAATGAGAATAGCACTGATGATACCAATGGGACTAGTGCCCATGACAACAATGAGAATAGCGCTGATGATACCAATGGGACTAGTGCCGATGCCAACAATGAGAATAGCACTGATGATACCAATGGGACTAGTGCTGATGCCAACAATGAGAATAGCGCTGATGATACCAATGGGACTAGTGCCCATGACAACAATGAGAATAGCGCTGATTATACCAATGGGACTAGTGCCGATGCCAACAATGAGAATAGCACTGATGATACCAATGGGACTAGTGCCGATGCCAACAATGAGAATAGCACTGATAACCATGGGACTAGTGCCCATGACAACAATGAGAATAGCGCTGATGATACCAATGGGACTAGTGCCCATGACAACAATGAGAATAGCACTGATGATACCAATGGGACTAGTGCCGATGCAAACAATGAGAATAGCACTGATAACAATGGAACTAGTGCCGATGCCAACAATGAGAATAGCACTGATAACCATTAGACTAGTGCCCATGACAACAATGAGAATAGCTGATGATACCAATGGGACTAGTGCCGATGCCAACAATGAGAATAGCACTGATGATACCAATGGGACTAGTGTTGATGCCAACAATGAGAATAGCACTGATAACAATGGGATTAGTGCAGATGCAAACAATGACAATAGCACTGATGATAACAATGGAACTAGTGCCGATGCCAACAATGAGAATAGCACTGATGATAACAATGGGACTAGTGCCGATGCCAACAATGAGAATAGCACTGATAACAATGGGACTAGTGCTGATGCCAACAATGAGAATAGCACTGACAATAACAATGGGACTAGTGCCCATGCCAATGAGAATAGTACTGATAACCATGGGACTAGTGCCCATGACAACAATGAGAATAGCGCTGATGATACCAATGGGACTTGTGCTCTTGACAACAATGAGAATAGCACTGATGATAACAATGGGACTAGTGCCGATGCCAACAATGAGAATAGCACTGATGATAACAATGGGACTAGTGCCGATGCCAACAATGAGAATAGCACTGATGATAACAATGGGACTAGTGCCGATGCCAACAATGAGAATAGCACTGATAACAATGGGACTAGTGCTGATGCCAACAATGAGAATAGCACTGATGATAACAATGGGACTAGTGCCCATGCCAACAATGAGAATAGTACTGATAACCATGGGACTAGTGCCCATGACAACAATGAGAATAGCGCTGATGATACCAATGGGACTAGTGCTCCTGACAACAATGAGAATAGCACTGATGATAACAATGGGACTAGTGCCGATGCCAACAATGAGAATAGCACTGATGATAACAATGGGACTAGTGCCGATGCCAACAATGAGAATAGCACTGATGATAACAATGGAACTAGTGCCCATGACAACAATGAGAATAGCACTGATAACCATGAGACTAGTGCCCATGACAACAATGAGAATAGCGCTGATGATACCAATGGGACTAGTGCTCCTGACAACAATGAGGATAGCACTGATGATAACAATGGGACTAGTGCCGATGCCAACAATGAGAATAGCACTGATGATAACAATGGGACTAGTGCCGATGCCAACAATGAGAATAGCACTGATGATAACAATGGGACTAGTGCCGATGCCAATAATGAGAATAGCACTGATGATAACAATGGGACTAGTGCCGATGCCAACAATGAAAATAGCACTGATGATAACAATGGGACTATTGATCATGACCGCAATGAGAATAGCACTGAAACCATGGGACTAGTGCCCATGACAACAATGAGAATAGCAGTGATGATAACAATGGGACTAGTGCCGATGCCAACAATGAGAATAGCACTGATGATAACAATGGGACTAGTGCCGATGCCAACAATGAGAATAGCACTGATAACCATTGGACTAGTGCCCATGACAACAATGAGAATAGCTGATGATACCAATGGGACTAGTGCCGATGCCAATAATGAGAATAGCACTGATGATACCAATGGGACTAGTGCCGATGCCAACAATGAGAATAGTGCTGATGATACCAATGGGACTAGTGCCCATGACAACAATGAGAATAGCGCTGATTATACCAATGGGACTAGTGCCGATGCCAACAATGAGAATAGCACTGATGATACCAATGGGACTAGTGCCGATGCCAACAATGAGAATAGCACTGATAACCATGGGACTAGTGCCCATGACAACAATGAGAATAACGCTGATGATACCAATGGGACTAGTGCCCATGACAACAATGAGAATAGCACTGATGATACCAATGGGACTAGTGCCGATGCAAACAATGAGAATAGCACTGATGATAACAATGGAACTAGTGCCAATGCCAGCAATGAGAATAGCACTGATAACCATTGGACTAGTGCCCATGACAACAATGAGAATAGCTGATGATACCAATGGGACTAGTGCTGATGCCAACAATGAGAATAGCACTGATGATACCAATGGGACTAGTGCCGATGCCAACAATGAGAATAGCACTGATGATACCAATGGGACTAGTGCCCATGACAACAATGAGAATAGCGCTGATGATACCAATGCGACTAGTGCCGATGCCAACAATGAGAATAGCACTGATGATACCAATGGGACTAGTGCTGATGCCAACAATGAGAATAGCGCTGATGATACCAATGGGACTAGTGCCCATGACAACAATGAGAATAGCGCTGATTATACCAATGGGACTAGTGCCGATGCCAACAATGAGAATAGCACTGATGATACCAATGGGACTAGTGCTGATGCCAACAATGAGAATAGCACTGATAACAATGGGATTAGTGCCGATGCAAACAATGACAATAGCACTGATGATAACAATGGAACTAGTACCGATGCCAACAATGAGAATAGCACTGATGATAACAATGGGACTAGTGCCGATGCCAACAATGAGAATAGCACTGATAACAATGGGACTAGTGCTGATGCCAACAATGAGAATAGCACTGACAATAACAATGGGACTAGTGCCCATGCCAACAATGAGAATAGTACTGATAACCATGGGACTAGTGCCCATGACAACAATGAGAATAGCGCTGATGATACCAATGGGACTTGTGCTCTTGACAACAATGAGAATAGCACTGATGATAACAATGGGACTAGTGCCGATGCCAACAATGAGAATAGCACTGATGATAACAATGGGACTAGTGCCGATGCCAACAATGAGAATAGCACTGATGATAACAATGGGACTAGTGCTCATGACAACAATGAGAATAGCATTGATGATAACAATGGGTTTAGTGCCCATGACAACAATGAGAATAGCACTGATAACCATGGGACTAGTGCCCATGACAACAATGAGAATAGCGCTGATGATACCAATGGGACTAGTGCTCCTGACAACAATGAGAATAGCACTGATGATAACAATTGGACTAGTGCCAATGCCAACAATGAGAATAGCACTGATGATAACAATGGGACTAGTGCCGATGCCAACAATGAGAATAGCACTGATGATAACAATGGGACTAGTGCCAATGCCAACAATGAGAATAGCACTGATGATAACAATGGGAATAGTGCGATGCCAACAATGAGAATAGCACTGATGATACCAATGGGACTAGTGCCGATGCCAACAATGAGAATAGCACTGATAACCATGGGACTAGTGGCCATGACAACAATGAGAATAGCGCTGATGATACCAATGGGACTAGTGCCCATGACAATGAGAATAGCACTGATGATACCAATGGGACTAGTGCCGATGCCAACAATGAGAATAGCACTGATGATACCAATGGGACTAGTGCCGATGCCAACAATGAGAATAGCACTGATAACAATGGGATTAGTGCCGATGCAAACAATGACAATAGCACTCATGATAACAATGGAACTAGTGCCGATGCCAACAATGAGAATAGCACTGATGATAACAATGGGACTAGTGCCGATGCCAACAATGAGAATAGCACTGATAACAATGGGACTAGTGCTGATGCCAACAATGAGAATAGCACTGATGATAACAATAGGACTAGTGCCCATGCCAACAATGAGAATAGTACTGATAACCATGGGACTAGTGCCCATGACAACAATGAGAATAGCGCTGATGATACCAATGGGACTAGTGCTCCTGACAACAATGAGAATAACACTGATGATAGCAATGGGATTAGTGCTGATGCCAACAATGAGAATAGCACTGATGATAACAATGGGACTAGTGCCGATGCCAACAATGAGAATAGCACTGATGATAACAATGGGACTAGTGCCCATGACAACAATGAGAATAGCACTGATAACCATGGGACTAGTGCCCATGACAACAATGAGAATAGAGCTGATGATACCAATGGGACAAGTGCTCCTGACAGCAATGAGGATAGCACTGATGATAACAATGGGACTAGTGCCTATGCCAACAATGAGAATACCACTGATGATAACAATGGGACTAGTGCCGATGCCAACAATGAGAATAGCACTGATGATAATAATGGGAATAGTGCCGATGCCAACAATGAGAATAGCACTGATGATAACAATGGGACTAGTGCCGATGCCAACAATGAAAATAGCACTGATGATAACAATGGGACTATTGCTCATGACCGCAATGAGAATAGCACTGAAACCATGGGACTAGTGCCCATGACAACAATGAGAATAGCACTGATGATAACAATGGGACTAGTGCCGATGCCAACAATGAGAATAGCACTGATGATAACAATGGGACTAGTGCCAATGCCAACAATGAGAATAGCACTGATAACCATTGGACTAGTGCCCATGACAACAATGAGAATAGCTGATGATACCAATGGGACTAGTGCCGATGCCAACAATGAGAATAGCACTGATGATACCAATGGGACTAGTGCGGATGCCAACAATGAGAATAGCACTGATGATACCAATGGGAATAGTGCCCATGACAACAATGAGAATAGCGCTGATGATACCAATGGGACTAGTGCCGATGCCAACAATGAGAATAGCACTGATGATACCAATGGGACTAGTGCCGATGCCAACAATGAGAATAGCACTGATGATAACAATGGGACTAGTGCCGATGCCAATAATGAAAATAGCACTGATGATAACAATGGGACTATTGATCATGACCGCAATGAGAATAGCACTGAAACCATGGGACTAGTGCCCATGACAACAATGAGAATAGCACTGATGATAACAATGGGACTAGTGCCGATGCCAACAATGAGAATAGCACTGATGATAACAATGGGACTAGTGCTGATGCCAACAATGAGAATAGCACTGATAACCATTGGACTAGTGCCCATGACAACAATGAGAATAGCTGATGATACCAATGGGACTAGTGCCGATGCCAACAATGAGAATAGCGCTGATGATACCAATGGGACTAGTGCCCATGACAACAATGAGAATAGCGCTGATTATACCAATGGGACTAGTGCCGATGCCAACAATGAGAATAGCACTGATGATACCAATGGGACTAGTGCCGATGCCAACAATGAGAATAGCACTGATAACCATGGGACTAGTGCCCATGACAACAATGAGAATAGCGCTGATGATACCAATGGGACTAGTGCCCATGACAACAATGAGAATAGCACTGATGATACCAATGGGACTAGTGCCGATGCAAACAATGAGAATAGCACTGATGATAACAATGGAACTAGTGCCAATGCCAGCAATGAGAATAGCACGATAACCATTGGACTAGTGCCCATGACAACAATGAGAATAGCTGATGATACCAATGGGACTAGTGCCCATGACAACAATGAGAATAGCACTGATGATACCAATGGGACTAGTGCCCATGACAACAATGAGAATAGCTGATGATACCAATGGGACTAGTGCTGATGCCAACAATGAGAATAGCACTGATGATACCAATGGGACTAGTGCCGATGCCAACAATGAGAATAGCACTGATGATACCAATGGGACTAGTGCCCATGACAACAATGAGAATAGCGCTGATGATACCAATGGGACTAGTGCCGATGCCAACAATGAGAATAGCACTGATGATACCAATGGGACTAGTGCTGATGCCAACAATGAGAATAGCGCTGATGATACCAATGGGACTAGTGCCCATGACAACAATGAGAATAGCGCTGATTATACCAATGGGACTAGTAGTGCCGATGCCAACAATGAGAATAGCACTGATGATACCAATGGGACTAGTGCCGATGCCAACAATGAGAATAGCACTGATAACCATGGGACTAGTGCCCATGACAACAATGAGAATAGCGCTGATGATACCAATGGGACTAGTGCCCATGACAACAATGAGAATAGCACTGATGATACCAATGGGACTAGTGCCGATGCAAACAATGAGAATAGCACTGATAACAATGGAACTAGTGCCGATGCCAACAATGAGAATAGCACTGATAACCATTGGACTAGTGCCCATGACAACAATGAGAATAGCTGATGATACCAATGGGACTAGTGCCGATGCCAACAATGAGAATAGCACTGATGATACCAATGGGACTAGTGTCGATGCCAACAATGAGAATAGCACTGATAACAATGGGATTAGTGCTGATGCAAACAATGACAATAGCACTGATGATAACAATGGAACTAGTGCCGATGCCAACAATGAGAATAGCACTGATGATAACAATGGGACTAGTGCCGATGCCAACAATGAGAATAGCACTGATAACAATGGGACTAGTGCTGATGCCAACAATGAGAATAGCACTGACAATAACAATGGGACTAGTGCCCATGCCAATGAGAATAGTACTGATAACCATGGGACTAGTGCCCATGACAACAATGAGAATAGCGCTGATGATACCAATGGGACTTGTGCTCTTGACAACAATGAGAATAGCACTGATGATAACAATGGGACTAGTGCCGATGCCAACAATGAGAATAGCACTGATGATAACAATGGGACTAGTGCCGATGCCAACAATGAGAATAGCACTGATGATAACAATGGGACTAGTGCCGATGCCAACAATGAGAATAGCACTGATAACAATGGGACTAGTGCTGATGCCAACAATGAGAATAGCACTGATGATAACAATGGGACTAGTGCCCATGCCAACAATGAGAATAGTACTGATAACCATGGGACTAGTGCCCATGACAACAATGAGAATAGCGCTGATGATACCAATGGGACTAGTGCTCCTGACAACAATGAGAATAGCACTGATGATAACAATGGGACTAGTGCCGATGCCAACAATGAGAATAGCACTGATGATAACAATGGGACTAGTGCCGATGCCAACAATGAGAATAGCACTGATGATAACAATGGAACTAGTGCCCATGACAACAATGAGAATAGCACTGATAACCATGAGACTAGTGCCCATGACAACAATGAGAATAGCGCTGATGATACCAATGGGACTAGTGCTCCTGACAACAATGAGGATAGCACTGATGATAACAATGGGACTAGTGCCGATGCCAACAATGAGAATAGCACTGATGATAACAATGGGACTAGTGCCGATGCCAACAATGAGAATAGCACTGATGATAACAATGGGACTAGTGCCGATGCCAATAATGAGAATAGCACTGATGATAACAATGGGACTAGTGCCGATGCCAACAATGAAAATAGCACTGATGATAACAATGGGACTATTGATCATGACCGCAATGAGAATAGCACTGAAACCATGGGACTAGTGCCCATGACAACAATGAGAATAGCAGTGATGATAACAATGGGACTAGTGCCGATGCCAACAATGAGAATAGCACTGATGATAACAATGGGACTAGTGCCGATGCCAACAATGAGAATAGCACTGATAACCATTGGACTAGTGCCCATGACAACAATGAGAATAGCTGATGATACCAATGGGACTAGTGCCGATGCCAATAATGAGAATAGCACTGATGATACCAATGGGACTAGTGCCGATGCCAACAATGAGAATAGTGCTGATGATACCAATGGGACTAGTGCCCATGACAACAATGAGAATAGCGCTGATTATACCAATGGGACTAGTGCCGATGCCAACAATGAGAATAGCACTGATGATAACAATGGGACTAGTGCCGATGCCAACAATGAGAATAGCACTGATAACCATGGGACTAGTGCCCATGACAACAATGAGAATAACGCTGATGATACCAATGGGACTAGTGCCCATGACAACAATGAGAATAGCACTGATGATACCAATGGGACTAGTGCCGATGCAAACAATGAGAATAGCACTGATGATAACAATGGAACTAGTGCCAATGCCAGCAATGAGAATAGCACTGATAACCATTGGACTAGTGCCCATGACAACAATGAGAATAGCTGATGATACCAATGGGACTAGTGCTGATGCCAACAATGAGAATAGCACTGATGATACCAATGGGACTAGTGCCGATGCCAACAATGAGAATAGCACTGATGATACCAATGGGACTAGTGCCCATGACAACAATGAGAATAGCGCTGATGATACCAATGCGACTAGTGCCGATGCCAACAATGAGAATAGCACTGATGATACCAATGGGACTAGTGCTGATGCCAACAATGAGAATAGCGCTGATGATACCAATGGGACTAGTGCCCATGACAACAATGAGAATAGCGCTGATTATACCAATGGGACTAGTGCCGATGCCAACAATGAGAATAGCACTGATGATACCAATGGGACTAGTGCCGATGCCAACAATGAGAATAGCACTGATAACCATGGGACTAGTGCCCATGACAACAATGAGAATAGCGCTGATGATACCAATGGGACTAGTGCCCATGACAACAATGAGAATAGCACTGATGATACCAATGGGACTAGTGCCGATGCAAACAATGAGAATAGCACTGATGATAACAATGGAACTAGTGCCGATGCCAACAATGAGAATAGCACTGATAACCATTGGACTAGTGCCCATGACAACAATGAGGATAGCTGATGATACCAATGGGACTAGTGCCGATGCCAACAATGAGAATAGCACTGATGATACCAATGGGACTAGTGCCGATGCCAACAATGAGAATAGCACTGATAATGGGATTAGTGCCGATGCAAACAATGACAATAGCACTGATGATAACAATGGAACTAGTCCCGATGCCAACAATGAGAATAGCACTGATAACAATGGGACTAGTGCTGATGCCAACAATGAGAATAGCACTGACAATAACAATGGGACTAGTGCCCATGCCAACAATGAGAATAGTACTGATAACCATGGGACTAGTGCCCATGACAACAATGAGAATAGCGCTGATGATACCAATGGGACTTGTGCTCTTGACAACAATGAGAATAGCACTGATGATAACAATGGGACTAGTGCCGATGCCAACAATGAGAATAGCACTGATGATAACAATGGGACTAGTGCCGATGCCAACAATGAGAATAGCACTGATGATAACAATGGGACTAGTGCTCATGACAACAATGAGAATAGCATTGATGATAACAATGGGTTTAGTGCCCATGACAACAATGAGAATAGCACTGATAACCATGGGACTAGTGCCCATGACAACAATGAGAATAGCGCTGATGATACCAATGGGACTAGTGCTCCTGACAACAATGAGAATAGCACTGATGATAACAATTGGACTAGTGCCAATGCCAACAATGAGAATAGCACTGATGATAACAATGGGACTAGTGCCGATGCCAACAATGAGAATAGCACTGATGATAACAATGGGACTAGTGCCAATGCCAACAATGAGAATAGCACTGATGATAACAATGGGAATAGTGCGATGCCAACAATGAGAATAGCACTGATGATACCAATGGGACTAGTGCCGATGCCAACAATGAGAATAGCACTGATAACCATGGGACTAGTGGCCATGACAACAATGAGAATAGCGCTGATGATACCAATGGGACTAGTGCCCATGACAATGAGAATAGCACTGATGATACCAATGGGACTAGTGCCGATGCCAACAATGAGAATAGCACTGATGATACCAATGGGACTAGTGCCGATGCCAACAATGAGAATAGCACTGATAACAATGGGATTAGTGCCGATGCAAACAATGACAATAGCACTCATGATAACAATGGAACTAGTGCCGATGCCAACAATGAGAATAGCACTGATGATAACAATGGGACTAGTGCCGATGCCAACAATGAGAATAGCACTGATAACAATGGGACTAGTGCTGATGCCAACAATGAGAATAGCACTGATGATAACAATAGGACTAGTGCCCATGCCAACAATGAGAATAGTACTGATAACCATGGGACTAGTGCCCATGACAACAATGAGAATAGCGCTGATGATACCAATGGGACTAGTGCTCCTGACAACAATGAGAATAACACTGATGATAGCAATGGGATTAGTGCTGATGCCAACA
Source organism: Calotriton arnoldi (assembly GCA_963921515.1). NCBI lineage: Eukaryota > Metazoa > Chordata > Amphibia > Caudata > Salamandridae > Calotriton > Calotriton arnoldi. The sequence goes on from CAWUFW010001513.1 coordinate 66,792, forward strand.
ATGAGAATAGCACTGATGATAACAATGGGACTAGTGCCGATGCCAACAATGAGAATAGCACTGATGATAACAATGGGACTAGTGCCCATGACAACAATGAGAATAGCACTGATAACCATGGGACTGGTGCCCATGACAACAATGAGAATAGAGCTGATGATACCAATGGGACAAGTGCTCCTGACAGCAATGAGGATAGCACTGATGATAACAATGGGACTAGTGCCTATGCCAACAATGAGAATACCACTGATGATAACAATGGGACTAGTGCCGATGCCAACAATGAGAATAGCACTGATGATAATAATGGGAATAGTGCCGATGCCAACAATGAGAATAGCACTGATGATAACAATGGGACTAGTGCCGATGCCAACAATGAAAATAGCACTGATGATAACAATGGGACTATTGCTCATGACCGCAATGAGAATAGCACTGAAACCATGGGACTAGTGCCCATGACAACAATGAGAATAGCACTGATGATAACAATGGGACTAGTGCCGATGCCAACAATGAGAATAGCACTGATGATAACAATGGGACTAGTGCCAATGCCAACAATGAGAATAGCACTGATAACCATTGGACTAGTGCCCATGACAACAATGAGAATAGCTGATGATACCAATGGGACTAGTGCCGATGCCAACAATGAGAATAGCACTGATGATACCAATGGGACTAGTGCGGATGCCAACAATGAGAATAGCACTGATGATACCAATGGGATTAGTGCCCATGACAACAATGAGAATAGCGCTGATGATACCAATGGGACTAGTGCCGATGCCAACAATGAGAATAGCACTGATGATACCAATGGGACTAGTGCCGATGCCAACAATGAGAATAGCACTGATGATAACAATGGGACTAGTGCCGATGCCAATAATGAGAATAGCACTGATGATAACAATGGGACTAGTGCCGATGCCAACAATGAAAATAGCACTGATGATAACAATGGGACTATTGATCATGACCGCAATGAGAATAGCACTGAAACCATGGGACTAGTGCCCATGACAACAATGAGAATAGCACTGATGATAACAATGGGACTAGTGCCGATGCCAACAATGAGAATAGCACTGATGATAACAATGGGACTAGTGCCGATGCCAACAATGAGAATAGCACTGATAACCATTGGACTAGTGCCCATGACAACAATGAGAATAGCTGATGATACCAATGGGACTAGTGCCGATGCCAACAATGAGAATAGCGCTGATGATACCAATGGGACTAGTGCCCATGACAACAATGAGAATAGCGCTGATTATACCAATGGGACTAGTGCCGATGCCAACAATGAGAATAGCACTGATGATACCAATGGGACTAGTGCCGATGCCAACAATGAGAATAGCACTGATAACCATAGGACTAGTGCCCATGACAACAATGAGAATAGCGCTGATGATACCAATGGGACTAGTGCCCATGACAACAATGAGAATAGCACTGATGATACCAATGGGACTAGTGCCGATGCAAACAATGAGAATAGCACTGATGATAACAATGGAACTAGTGCCAATGCCAGCAATGAGAATAGCACGATAACCATTGGACTAGTGCCCATGACAACAATGAGAATAGCTGATGATACCAATGGGACTAGTGCCCATGACAACAATGAGAATAGCACTGATGATACCAATGGGACTAGTGCCCATGACAACAATGAGAATAGCTGATGATACCAATGGGACTAGTGCTGATGCCAACAATGAGAATAGCACTGATGATACCAATGGGACTAGTGCCGATGCCAACAATGAGAATAGCACTGATGATACCAATGGGACTAGTGCCCATGACAACAATGAGAATAGCGCTGATGATACCAATGGGACTAGTGCCGATGCCAACAATGAGAATAGCACTGATGATACCAATGGGACTAGTGCTGATGCCAACAATGAGAATAGCGCTGATGATACCAATGGGACTAGTGCCCATGACAACAATGAGAATAGCGCTGATTATACCAATGGGACTAGTGCCGATGCCAACAATGAGAATAGCACTGATGATACCAATGGGACTAGTGCCGATGCCAACAATGAGAATAGCACTGATAACCATGGGACTAGTGCCCATGACAACAATGAGAATAGCGCTGATGATACCAATGGGACTAGTGCCCATGACAACAATGAGAATAGCACTGATGATACCAATGGGACTAGTGCCGATGCAAACAATGAGAATAGCACTGATAACAATGGAACTAGTGCCGATGCCAACAATGAGAATAGCACTGATAACCATTGGACTAGTGCCCATGACAACAATGAGAATAGCTGATGATACCAATGGGACTAGTGCCGATGCCAACAATGAGAATAGCACTGATGATACCAATGGGACTAGTGTCGATGCCAACAATGAGAATAGCACTGATAACAATGGGATTAGTGCCGATGCAAACAATGACAATAGCACTGATGATAACAATGGAACTAGTGCCGATGCCAACAATGAGAATAGCACTGATGATAACAATGGGACTAGTGCCGATGCCAACAATGAGAATAGCACTGATAACAATGGGACTAGTGCTGATGCCAACAATGAGAATAGCACTGACAATAACAATGGGACTAGTGCCCATGCCAATGAGAATAGTACTGATAACCATGGGACTAGTGCCCATGACAACAATGAGAATAGCGCTGATGATACCAATGGGACTTGTGCTCTTGACAACAATGAGAATAGCACTGATGATAACAATGGGACTAGTGCCGATGCCAACAATGAGAATAGCACTGATGATAACAATGGGACTAGTGCCGATGCCAACAATGAGAATAGCACTGATGATAACAATGGGACTAGTGCTCATGACAACAATGAGAATAGCACTGATGATAACAATGGGATTAGTGCCCATGACAACAATGAGAATAGCACTGATAACCATGGGACTAGTGCCCATGACAACAATGAGAATAGCGCTGATGATACCAATGGGACTAGTGCTCCTGACAACAATGAGAATAGCACTGATGATAACAATTGGACTAGTGCCAATGCCAACAATGAGAATAGCACTGATGATAACAATGGGACTAGTGCCGATGCCAACAATGAGAATAGGACTGATGATAACAATGGGAATAGTGCCGATGCCAACAATGAGAATAGCACTGATGATACCAATGGGACTAGTGCCGATGCCAACAATGAGAATAGCACTGATAACCATGGGACTAGTGGCCATGACAACAATGAGAATAGCGCTGATGATACCAATGGGACTAGTGCCCATGACAATGAGAATAGCACTGATGATACCAATGGGACTAGTGCCGATGCCAACAATGAGAATAGCACTGGTGATACCAATGGGACTAGTGCCGATGCCAACAATGAGAATAGCACTGATAACAATGGGATTAGTGCCGATGCAAACAATGACAATAGCACTGATAACAATGGACTAGTGCCGATGCCAACAATGAGAATAGCACTGATGATAACAATGGGACTAGTGCCGATGACAACAATGAGAATAGCACTGATAACAATGGGACTAGTGCTGATGCCAACAATGAGAATAGCACTGATGATAACAATAGGACTAGTGCCCATGCCAACAATGAGAATAGTACTGATAACCATGGGACTAGTGCCCATGACAACAATGAGAATAGCGCTGATGATACCAATGGGACTAGTGCTCCTGACAACAATGAGAATAACACTGATGATAGCAATGGGATTAGTGCTGATGCCAACAATGAGAATAGCACTGATGATAACAATGGGACTAGTGCCGATGCCAACAATGAGAATAGCACTGATGATAACAATGGGACTAGTGCCCATGACAACAATGAGAATAGCACTGATAACCATGGGACTAGTGCCCATGACAACAATGAGAATAGAGCTGATGATACCAATGGGACAAGTGCTCCTGACAGCAATGAGGATAGCACTGATGATAACAATGGGACTAGTGCCTATGCCAACAATGAGAATACCACTGATGATAACAATGGGACTAGTGCCGATGCCAACAATGAGAATAGCACTGATAATAATGGGAATAGTGCCGATGCCAACAATGAGAATAGCACTGATGATAACAATGGGACTAGTGCCGATGCCAACAATGAAAATAGCACTGATGATAACAATGGGACTATTGCTCATGACCGCAATGAGAATAGCACTGATGATAACAATGGGACTAGTGCTCATGACAACAATGAGAATAGCACTGATGATAACAATGGGATTAGTGCCCATGACAACAATGAGAATAGCACTGATAACCATGGGACTAGGGCCCATGACAACAATGAGAATAGCGCTGATGATACCAATGGGACTAGTGCTCCTGACAACAATGAGAATAGCACTGATGATAACAATTGGACTAGTGCCAATGCCAACAATGAGAATAGCACTGATGATAACAATGGGACTAGTGCCGATGCCAACAATGAGAATAGGACTGATGATAACAATGGGACTAGTGCCGATGCCAACAATGAGAATAGCACTGATGATAACAATGGGAATAGTGCCGATGCCAACAATGAGAATAGCACTGATGATACCAATGGGACTAGTGCCGATGCCAACAATGAGAATAGCACTGATAACCATGGGACTAGTGGCCATGACAACAATGAGAATAGCGCTGATGATACCAATGGGACTAGTGCCCATGACAATGAGAATAGCACTGATGATACCAATGGGACTAGTGCCGATGCCAACAATGAGAATAGCACTGGTGATACCAATGGGACTAGTGCCGATGCCAACAATGAGAATAGCACTGATAACAATGGGATTAGTGCCGATGCAAACAATGACAATAGCACTGATAACAATGGACTAGTGCCGATGCCAACAATGAGAATAGCACTGATGATAACAATGGGACTAGTGCCGATGCCAACAATGAGAATAGCACTGATAACAATGGGACTAGTGCTGATGCCAACAATGAGAATAGCACTGATGATAACAATAGGACTAGTGCCCATGCCAACAATGAGAATAATACTGATAACCATGGGACTAGTGCCCATGAGAACAATGAGAATAGCGCTGATGATACCAATGGGACTAGTGCTCCTGACAACAATGAGAATAACACTGATGATAGCAATGGGATTAGTGCTGATGTCAACAATGAGAATAGCACTGATGATAACAATGGGACTAGTGCCGATGCCAACAATGAGAATAGCACTGATGATAACAATGGGACTAGTGCCCATGACAACAATGAGAATAGCACTGATAACCATGGGACTAGTGCCCATGACAACAATGAGAATAGAGCTGATGATACCAATGGGACAAGTGCTCCTGACAGCAATGAGGATAGCACTGATGATAACAATGGGACTAGTGCCTATGCCAACAATGAGAATACCACTGATGATAACAATGGGACTAGTGCCGATGCCAACAATGAGAATAGCACTGATAATAATGGGAATAGTGCCGATGCCAACAATGAGAATAGCACTGATGATAACAATGGGACTAGTGCCGATGCCAACAATGAAAATAGCACTGATGATAACAATGGGACTATTGCTCATGACCGCAATGAGAATAGCACTGATAACCATTGGACTAGTGCCCATGACAACAATGAGAATAGCTGATGATACCAATGGGACTAGTGCCGATGCCAACAATGAGAATAGCACTGATGATACCAATGGGACTAGTGCGGATGCCAACAATGAGAATAGCACTGATGATACCAATGGGACTAGTGCCCATGACAACAATGAGAATAGCGCTGATGATACCAATGGGACTAGTGCCGATGCCAACAATGAGAATAGCATTGATGATACCAATGGGACTAGTGCCGATGCCAACAATTAGAATAGCACTGATAACCATGGGACTAGTGCCCATGACAACAATGAGAATAGCGCTGATGATACCAATGGGACTAGTGCCCATGACAACAATGAGAATAGCACTGATGATACCAATGGGACTAGTGCCGATGCAAACAATGAGAATAGCACTGATAACAATGGAACTAGTGCCGATGCCAACAATGAGAATAGCACTGATAACCATTGGACTAGTGCCCATGACAACAATGAGAATAGCTGATGAAACCAATGGGACTAGTGCCGATGCCAACAATGAGAATAGCACTGATGATACCAATGGGACTAGTGCCGATGCCAACAATGAGAATAGCACTGATGATACCAATGGGACTAGTGCCCATGACAACAATGAGAATAGCGCTGATGATACCAATGGGACTAGTGCTGATGCCAACAATGAGAATAGCACTGATGATACCAATGGGACTAATGCCGATGCCAACAATGAGAATAGCACTGATAACCATGGGACTAGTGCCCATGACAACAATGAGAATAGCGCTGCTAATACCAATGGGACTAGTGCCCATGACGACAATGAGAATAGCACTGATGATACCAATGGGACTAGTACCGGTGCAAACAATGAGAATAGCACTGATGATAACAATGGAACTAGTGCCGATGCCAACAATGAGAATAGCACTGATGATAACAATTGGACTAGTGCTGATGCCAACAATGAGAATAGCACTGATAACAATGGGACTAGTGCCGATGCAAACAATGAGAATAGCACTGATGATAACAATGGGACTAGTGCTCATGACAACAATGAGAATAGCACTGATGATAACAATGGGATTAGTGCCCATGACAACAATGAGAATAGCACTGATAACCATGGGACTAGTGCCCATGACAACAATGAGAATAGCGCTGATGATACCAATGGGACTAGTGCTCCTGACAACAATGAGAATAGCACTGATGATAACAATTGGACTAGTGCCAATGCCAACAATGAGAATAGCACTGATGATAACAATGGGACTAGTGCCGATGCCAACAATGAGAATAGGACTGATGATAACAATGGGAATAGTGCCGATGCCAACAATGAGAATAGCACTGATGATACCAATGGGACTAGTGCCGATGCCAACAATGAGAATAGCACTGATAACCATGGGACTAGTGGCCATGACAACAATGAGAATAGCGCTGATGATACCAATGGGACTAGTGCCCATGACAATGAGAATAGCACTGATGATACCAATGGGACTAGTGCCGATGCCAACAATGAGAATAGCACTGGTGATACCAATGGGACTAGTGCCGATGCCAACAATGAGAATAGCACTGATAACAATGGGATTAGTGCCGATGCAAACAATGACAATAGCACTGATAACAATGGACTAGTGCCGATGCCAACAATGAGAATAGCACTGATGATAACAATGGGACTAGTGCCGATGACAACAATGAGAATAGCACTGATAACAATGGGACTAGTGCTGATGCCAACAATGAGAATAGCACTGATGATAACAATAGGACTAGTGCCCATGCCAACAATGAGAATAGTACTGATAACCATGGGACTAGTGCCCATGACAACAATGAGAATAGCGCTGATGATACCAATGGGACTAGTGCTCCTGACAACAATGAGAATAACACTGATGATAGCAATGGGATTAGTGCTGATGCCAACAATGAGAATAGCACTGATGATAACAATGGGACTAGTGCCGATGCCAACAATGAGAATAGCACTGATGATAACAATGGGACTAGTGCCCATGACAACAATGAGAATAGCACTGATAACCATGGGACTAGTGCCCATGACAACAATGAGAATAGAGCTGATGATACCAATGGGACAAGTGCTCCTGACAGCAATGAGGATAGCACTGATGATAACAATGGGACTAGTGCCTATGCCAACAATGAGAATACCACTGATGATAACAATGGGACTAGTGCCGATGCCAACAATGAGAATAGCACTGATAATAATGGGAATAGTGCCGATGCCAACAATGAGAATAGCACTGATGATAACAATGGGACTAGTGCCGATGCCAACAATGAAAATAGCACTGATGATAACAATGGGACTATTGCTCATGACCGCAATGAGAATAGCACTGATGATAACAATGGGACTAGTGCTCATGACAACAATGAGAATAGCACTGATGATAACAATGGGATTAGTGCCCATGACAACAATGAGAATAGCACTGATAACCATGGGACTAGGGCCCATGACAACAATGAGAATAGCGCTGATGATACCAATGGGACTAGTGCTCCTGACAACAATGAGAATAGCACTGATGATAACAATTGGACTAGTGCCAATGCCAACAATGAGAATAGCACTGATGATAACAATGGGACTAGTGCCGATGCCAACAATGAGAATAGGACTGATGATAACAATGGGACTAGTGCCGATGCCAACAATGAGAATAGCACTGATGATAACAATGGGAATAGTGCCGATGCCAACAATGAGAATAGCACTGATGATACCAATGGGACTAGTGCCGATGCCAACAATGAGAATAGCACTGATAACCATGGGACTAGTGGCCATGACAACAATGAGAATAGCGCTGATGATACCAATGGGACTAGTGCCCATGACAATGAGAATAGCACTGATGATACCAATGGGACTAGTGCCGATGCCAACAATGAGAATAGCACTGGTGATACCAATGGGACTAGTGCCGATGCCAACAATGAGAATAGCACTGATAACAATGGGATTAGTGCCGATGCAAACAATGACAATAGCACTGATAACAATGGACTAGTGCCGATGCCAACAATGAGAATAGCACTGATGATAACAATGGGACTAGTGCCGATGCCAACAATGAGAATAGCACTGATAACAATGGGACTAGTGCTGATGCCAACAATGAGAATAGCACTGATGATAACAATAGGACTAGTGCCCATGCCAACAATGAGAATAATACTGATAACCATGGGACTAGTGCCCATGAGAACAATGAGAATAGCGCTGATGATACCAATGGGACTAGTGCTCCTGACAACAATGAGAATAACACTGATGATAGCAATGGGATTAGTGCTGATGTCAACAATGAGAATAGCACTGATGATAACAATGGGACTAGTGCCGATGCCAACAATGAGAATAGCACTGATGATAACAATGGGACTAGTGCCCATGACAACAATGAGAATAGCACTGATAACCATGGGACTAGTGCCCATGACAACAATGAGAATAGAGCTGATGATACCAATGGGACAAGTGCTCCTGACAGCAATGAGGATAGCACTGATGATAACAATGGGACTAGTGCCTATGCCAACAATGAGAATACCACTGATGATAACAATGGGACTAGTGCCGATGCCAACAATGAGAATAGCACTGATAATAATGGGAATAGTGCCGATGCCAACAATGAGAATAGCACTGATGATAACAATGGGACTAGTGCCGATGCCAACAATGAAAATAGCACTGATGATAACAATGGGACTATTGCTCATGACCGCAATGAGAATAGCACTGATAACCATTGGACTAGTGCCCATGACAACAATGAGAATAGCTGATGATACCAATGGGACTAGTGCCGATGCCAACAATGAGAATAGCACTGATGATACCAATGGGACTAGTGCGGATGCCAACAATGAGAATAGCACTGATGATACCAATGGGACTAGTGCCCATGACAACAATGAGAATAGCGCTGATGATACCAATGGGACTAGTGCCGATGCCAACAATGAGAATAGCATTGATGATACCAATGGGACTAGTGCCGATGCCAACAATTAGAATAGCACTGATAACCATGGGACTAGTGCCCATGACAACAATGAGAATAGCGCTGATGATACCAATGGGACTAGTGCCCATGACAACAATGAGAATAGCACTGATGATACCAATGGGACTAGTGCCGATGCAAACAATGAGAATAGCACTGATAACAATGGAACTAGTGCCGATGCCAACAATGAGAATAGCACTGATAACCATTGGACTAGTGCCCATGACAACAATGAGAATAGCTGATGAAACCAATGGGACTAGTGCCGATGCCAACAATGAGAATAGCACTGATGATACCAATGGGACTAGTGCCGATGCCAACAATGAGAATAGCACTGATGATACCAATGGGACTAGTGCCCATGACAACAATGAGAATAGCGCTGATGATACCAATGGGACTAGTGCTGATGCCAACAATGAGAATAGCACTGATGATACCAATGGGACTAATGCCGATGCCAACAATGAGAATAGCACTGATAACCATGGGACTAGTGCCCATGACAACAATGAGAATAGCGCTGCTAATACCAATGGGACTAGTGCCCATGACGACAATGAGAATAGCACTGATGATACCAATGGGACTAGTACCGGTGCAAACAATGAGAATAGCACTGATGATAACAATGGAACTAGTGCCGATGCCAACAATGAGAATAGCACTGATGATAACAATTGGACTAGTGCTGATGCCAACAATGAGAATAGCACTGATAACAATGGGACTAGTGCCGATGCAAACAATGAGAATAGCACTGATGATAACAATGGGACTAGTGCCCGTGACAACAATGAGAATAGCACTGATAACCATGGGACTAGTGCCCATGACAACAATGAGAATAGCGCTGATGATACCAATGGGACTAGTGCTCCTGACAACAATGAGAATAGCACTGATGATAACAATGGGACTAGTGCCGATGCCAACAATGAGAATAGCACTGAACTTAACAATGGGACTAGTGCCGATGCCAACAATGAGAATAGCACTGATAACAATGGGACTAGTGCCGATGCCAACAATGAGAATAGCACTGATGATAACAATGGGACTATTGCTCATGACAGCAATGAGAATAGCACTGATAACCATGGGACTAGTGCCCATGACAACAATGAGAATAGCGCTGATGATACCAATGGGACTAGTGCTCCTGACAACAATGAGAATAGCACTGATGATAACAATGGGACTAGTGCCGATGCCAACAATGAGAATAGCACTGATGATAACAATGGGACTAGTGCCGATGCCAACAATGAGAATAGCGCTGATGATACCAATGGGACTAGTGCTCCTGACAACAATGAGAATAGCACTGATGATAACAATGGGACTAGTGCCGATGCCAACAATGAGAATAACACTGATAACAATGGGACTAGTGCCAATGAGAATAGCACTGATGATAACAATGGAACTAGTGCGATGCCAACAATGAGAATAGCACGGATGATAACAATGGGACGAGTGCCGATGCCAACAATAAGAATAGCACTGATGATAACAATGGGACTAGTGCCGATGCAAACAATGAGAATAGCATTGATGATAACAATGGAACTAGTGCCGATGCCAACAATGAGAATAGCACTGATGATAACAATGGGACTAGTGCCGATGCCAACAATGAGAATAGCACTGATGATAACAATGGGACTAGTGCCGATGCCAACAATGAGAATAGCACTGATGATAACAATGGGACTATTGCTCATGACAGCAATGAGAATAACACTGATAACCATGGGAATAGTGCCCATGACAACAATGAGAAAAGCGCTGATGATACCAATGGGACTAGTGCTCCTGACAACAATGAGAATAGCACTGATGATAACAATGGGACTAGTGCCGATGCCAACAATGAGAATAGCACTGATGATAACAATGGGACTAGTGCTGATGCCAACAATGAGAATAGCACTGATGATAACAATGGGACTAGTGCCGATGCAAACAATGAGAATAGCATTGATGATAACAATGGAACTAGTGCCGATGCCAACAATGAGAATAGAACTGATGATAACAATGGGACTAGTGCCGATGCCAACAATGAGAATAGCACTGATGATAACAATGGGACTAGTGCCGATGCCAATAATGAGAATAGCACTGATGATAACCATGGGACTAGTGCCCAAGACAACAATGAGAATAGCGCTGATGATACCAATGGGACTAGTGCTCCTGACAACAATGAGAATAGCACTGATGATAACAATGGGACTAGTGCCGATGCCAATAATGAGAATAGCACTGATGATAACAATGGGACTAGTGCTGATGCCAACAATGAGAATAGCACTGATGATAACAATGGGACTATTGCTCATGACAGCAATTAGAATAGCACTGATAACCATGGGACTAGTGCCCATGACAACAATGAGAATAGCCCTGATAACCACTGGACTAGTGGTGATGATAACAATGAAAATAGCTCTGATGATAACAATGGGACTAGTGCTCATGACAACAATGAGAATAGCACTGATAACAATGGGACTAGTGGCCATGACAACAATGAGAATAGCGCTGATGATACCAATGGGACTAGTGCCCATGACAATGAGAATAGCACTGATGATACCAATGGGACTAGGGCCGATGCCAACAATGAGAATAGCACTGATGATACCAATGGGACTAGTGCCGATGCCAACAATGAGAATAGCACTGATGATAACAATGGGACTAGTGCCGATGCCAACAATGAGAATAGCACTGATAACAATGGGACTAGTGCTGATGCCAACAATGAGAATAGCACTGATGATAACAATAGGACTAGTGCCCATGCCAACAATGAGAATAGTACTGATAACCATGGGACTAGTGCCCATGACAACAATGAGAATAGCGCTGATGATACCAATGGGACTAGTGCTCCTGACAACAATGAGAATAACACTGATGATAGCAATGGAATTAGTGCTGATGCCAACAATGAGAATAGCACTGATGATAACAATGGGACTAGTGCCGATGCCAACAATGAGAATAGCACTGATGATAACAATGGGACTAGTGCCCATGACAACAATGAGAATAGCACTGATAACCATGGGACTAGTGCCCATGACAACAATGAGAATAGAGCTGATGATACCAATGGGACAAGTGCTCCTGACAGCAATGAGGATAGCACTGATGATAACAATGGGACTAGTGCCTATGCCAACAATGAGAATACCACTGATGATAACAATGGGACTAGTGCCGATGCCAACAATGAGAATAGCACTGATAATAATGGGAATAGTGCCGATGCCAACAATGAGAATAGCACTGATGATAACAATGGGACTAGTGCCGATGCCAACAATGAAAATAGCACTGATGATAACAATGGGACTATTGCTCATGACCGCAATGAGAATAGCACTGATGATAACAATGGGACTAGTGCTCATGACAACAATGAGAATAGCACTGATGATAACAATGGGATTAGTGCCCATGACAACAATGAGAATAGCACTGATAACCATGGGACTAGGGCCCATGACAACAATGAGAATAGCGCTGATGATACCAATGGGACTAGTGCTCCTGACAACAATGAGAATAGCACTGATGATAACAATTGGACTAGTGCCAATGCCAACAATGAGAATAGCACTGATGATAACAATGGGACTAGTGCCGATGCCAACAATGAGAATAGGACTGATGATAACAATGGGACTAGTGCCGATGCCAACAATGAGAATAGCACTGATGATAACAATGGGAATAGTGCCGATGCCAACAATGAGAATAGCACTGATGATACCAATGGGACTAGTGCCGATGCCAACAATGAGAATAGCACTGATAACCATGGGACTAGTGGCCATGACAACAATGAGAATAGCGCTGATGATACCAATGGGACTAGTGCCCATGACAATGAGAATAGCACTGATGATACCAATGGGACTAGTGCCGATGCCAACAATGAGAATAGCACTGGTGATACCAATGGGACTAGTGCCGATGCCAACAATGAGAATAGCACTGATAACAATGGGATTAGTGCCGATGCAAACAATGACAATAGCACTGATAACAATGGACTAGTGCCGATGCCAACAATGAGAATAGCACTGATGATAACAATGGGACTAGTGCCGATGCCAACAATGAGAATAGCACTGATAACAATGGGACTAGTGCTGATGCCAACAATGAGAATAGCACTGATGATAACAATAGGACTAGTGCCCATGCCAACAATGAGAATAATACTGATAACCATGGGACTAGTGCCCATGAGAACAATGAGAATAGCGCTGATGATACCAATGGGACTAGTGCTCCTGACAACAATGAGAATAACACTGATGATAGCAATGGGATTAGTGCTGATGTCAACAATGAGAATAGCACTGATGATAACAATGGGACTAGTGCCGATGCCAACAATGAGAATAGCACTGATGATAACAATGGGACTAGTGCCCATGACAACAATGAGAATAGCACTGATAACCATGGGACTAGTGCCCATGACAACAATGAGAATAGAGCTGATGATACCAATGGGACAAGTGCTCCTGACAGCAATGAGGATAGCACTGATGATAACAATGGGACTAGTGCCTATGCCAACAATGAGAATACCACTGATGATAACAATGGGACTAGTGCCGATGCCAACAATGAGAATAGCACTGATAATAATGGGAATAGTGCCGATGCCAACAATGAGAATAGCACTGATGATAACAATGGGACTAGTGCCGATGCCAACAATGAAAATAGCACTGATGATAACAATGGGACTATTGCTCATGACCGCAATGAGAATAGCACTGAAACCATGGGACTAGTGCCCATGACAACAATGAGAATAGCACTGATGATAACAATGGGACTAGTGCCGATGCCAACAATGAGAATAGCACTGATGATAACAATGGGACTAGTGCCAATGCCAACAATGAGAATAGCACTGATAACCATTGGACTAGTGCCCATGACAACAATGAGAATAGCTGATGATACCAATGGGACTAGTGCCGATGCCAACAATGAGAATAGCACTGATGATACCAATGGGACTAGTGCGGATGCCAACAATGAGAATAGCACTGATGATACCAATGGGACTAGTGCCCATGACAACAATGAGAATAGCGCTGATGATACCAATGGGACTAGTGCCGATGCCAACAATGAGAATAGCATTGATGATACCAATGGGACTAGTGCCGATGCCAACAATTAGAATAGCACTGATAACCATGGGACTAGTGCCCATGACAACAATGAGAATAGCGCTGATGATACCAATGGGACTAGTGCCCATGACAACAATGAGAATAGCACTGATGATACCAATGGGACTAGTGCCGATGCAAACAATGAGAATAGCACTGATAACAATAGAACTAGTGCCGATGCCAACAATGAGAATAGCACTGATAACCATTGGACTAGTGCCCATGACAACAATGAGAATAGCTGATGAAACCAATGGGACTAGTGCCGATGCCAACAATGAGAATAGCACTGATGATACCAATGGGACTAGTGCCGATGCCAACAATGAGAATAGCACTGATGATACCAATGGGACTAGTGCCCATGACAACAATGAGAATAGCGCTGATGATACCAATGGGACTAGTGCTGATGCCAACAATGAGAATAGCACTGATGATACCAATGGGACTAATGCCGATGCCAACAATGAGAATAGCACTGATAACCATGGGACTAGTGCCCATGACAACAATGAGAATGGCGCTGATGATACCAATGGGACTAGTGCCCATGACGACAATGAGAATAGCACTGATGATACCAATGGGACTAGTACCGGTGCAAACAATGAGAATAGCACTGATGATAACAATGGAACTAGTGCCGATGCCAACAATGAGAATAGCACTGATGATAACAATTGGACTAGTGCTGATGCCAACAATGAGAATAGCACTGATAACAATGGGACTAGTGCCGATGCAAACAATGAGAATAGCACTGATGATAACAATGGGACTAGTGCCCGTGACAACAATGAGAATAGCACTGATAACCATGGGACTAGTGCCCATGACAACAATGAGAATAGCGCTGATGATACCAATGGGACTAGTGCTCCTGACAACTAGTGCTGATGCCAACAATGAGAATAGCACTGATGATAACAATGGGACTAGTGCTGATGCCAACAATGAGAATAGCACTGAACTTAACAATGGGACTAGTGCCGATGCCAACAATGAGAATAGCACTGATAACAATGGGACTAGTGCTGATGCCAACAATGAGAATAGCACTGATGATAACAATGGGACTATTGCTCATGACAGCATTGAGAATAGCACTGATAACCATGGGACTAGTGCCCATGACAACAATGAGAATAGCGCTGATGATACCAATGGGACTAGTGCTCCTGACAACAATGAGAATAGCACTGATGATAACAATGGGACTAGTGCCGATGCCAACAATGAGAATAGCACTGATGATAACAATGGGACTAGTGCCGATGCCAACAATGAGAATAGCGCTGATGATACCAATGGGACTAGTGCTCCTGACAACAATGAGAATAGCACTGATGATAACAATGGGACTAGTGCCGATGCCAACAATGAGAATAACACTGATAACAATGGGACTAGTGCCAATGAGAATAGCACTGATGATAACAATGGAACTAGTGCGATGCCAACAATGAGAATAGCACGGATGATAACAATGGGACGAGTGCCGATGCCAACAATAAGAATAGCACTGATGATAACAATGGGACTAGTGCCGATGCAAACAATGAGAATAGCATTGATGATAACAATGGAACTAGTGCCGATGCCAACAATGAGAATAGCACTGATGATAACAATGGGACTAGTGCCGATGCCAACAATGAGAATAGCACTGATGATAACAATGGGACTAGTGCCGATGCCAACAATGAGAATAGCACTGATGATAACAATGGGACTATTGCTCATGACAGCAATGAGAATAACACTGATAACCATGGGAATAGTGCCCATGACAACAATGAGAAAAGCGCTGATGATACCAATGGGACTAGTGCTCCTGACAACAATGAGAATAGCACTGATGATAACAATGGGACTAGTGCCGATGCCAACAATGAGAATAGCACTGATGATAACAATGGGACTAGTGCTGATGCCAACAATGAGAATAGCACTGATGATAACAATGGGACTAGTGCCGATGCAAACAATGAGAATAGCATTGATGATAACAATGGAACTAGTGCCGATGCCAACAATGAGAATAGAACTGATGATAACAATGGGACTAGTGCCGATGCCAACAATGAGAATAGCACTGATGATAACAATGGGACTAGTGCCGATGCCAATAATGAGAATAGCACTGATGATAACCATGGGACTAGTGCCCAAGACAACAATGAGAATAGCGCTGATGATACCAATGGGACTAGTGCTCCTGACAACAATGAGAATAGCACTGATGATAACAATGGGACTAGTGCCGATGCCAATAATGAGAATAGCACTGATGATAACAATGGGACTAGTGCTGATGCCAACAATGAGAATAGCACTGATGATAACAATGGGACTATTGCTCATGACAGCAATGAGAATAGCACTGATAACCATGGGACTAGTGCCCATGACAACAATGAGAATAGCCCTGATAACCACTGGACTAGTGGTGATGATAACAATGAAAATAGCTCTGATGATAACAATGGGACTAGTGCTCATGACAACAATGAGAATAGCACTGATAACAATGGGACTAGTGGCCATGACAACAATGAGAATAGCGCTGATGATACCAATGGGACTAGTGCCCATGACAATGAGAATAGCACTGATGATACCAATGGGACTAGGGCCGATGCCAACAATGAGAATAGCACTGATGATACCAATGGGACTAGTGCCGATGCCAACAATGAGAATAGCACTGATAACAATGGGATTAGTGCCGATGCAAACAATGACAATAGCACTGATGATAACAATGGAACTAGTGCTGATGCCAACAATGAGAATAGCACTGATGATAACAATGGGACTAGTGCCGATGCCAACAATGAGAATAGCACTGATAACAATGGGACTAGTGCTGATGCCAACAATGAGAATAGCACTGATGATAACAATAGGACTAGTGCCCATGCCAACAATGAGAATAGTACTGATAACCATGGGACTAGTGCCCATGACAACAATGAGAATAGCGCTGATGATACCAATGGGACTAGTGCTCCTGACAACAATGAGAATAACACTGATGATAGCAATGGGATTAGTGCTGATGCCAACAATGAGAATAGCACTGATGATAACAATGGGACTAGTGCCGATGCCAACAATGAGAATAGCACTGATGATAACAATGGGACTAGTGCCCATGACAACAATGAGAATAGCACTGATAACCATGGGACTAGTGCCCATGACAACAATGAGAATAGAGCTGATGATACCAATGGGACAAGTGCTCCTGACAGCAATGAGGATAGCACTGATGATAACAATGGGACTAGTGCCTATGCCAACAATGAGAATACCACTGATGATAACAATGGGACTAGTGCCGATGCCAACAATGAGAATAGCACTGATGATAATAATGGGAATAGTGCCGATGCCAACAATGAGAATAGCACTGATGATAACAATGGGACTAGTGCCGATGCCAACAATGAAAATAGCACTGATGATAACAATGGGACTATTGCTCATGACCGCAATGAGAATAGCACTGAAACCATGGGACTAGTGCCCATGACAACAATGAGAATAGCACTGATGATAACAATGGGACTAGTGCCGATGCCAACAATGAGAATAGCACTGATGATAACAATGGGACTAGTGCCAATGCCAACAATGAGAATAGCACTGATAACCATTGGACTAGTGCCCATGACAACAATGAGAATAGCTGATGATACCAATGGGACTAGTGCCGATGCCAACAATGAGAATAGCACTGATGATACCAATGGGACTAGTGCGGATGCCAACAATGAGAATAGCACTGATGATACCAATGGGACTAGTGCCCATGACAACAATGAGAATAGCGCTGATGATACCAATGGGACTAGTGCCGATGCCAACAATGAGAATAGCACTGATGATACCAATGGGACTAGTGCCGATGCCAACAATGAGAATAGCACTGATGATAACAATGGGACTAGTGCCGATGCCAATAATGAGAATAGCACTGATGATAACAATGGGACTAGTGCCGATGCCAACAATGAAAATAGCACTGATGATAACAATGGGACTATTGATCATGACCGCAATGAGAATAGCACTGAAACCATGGGACTAGTGCCCATGACAACAATGAGAATAGCACTGATGATAACAATGGGACTAGTGCCGATGCCAACAATGAGAATAGCACTGATGATAACAATGGGACTAGTGCCGATGCCAACAATGAGAATAGCACTGATAACCATTGGACTAGTGCCCATGACAACAATGAGAATAGCTGATGATACCAATGGGACTAGTGCCGATGCCAACAATGAGAATAGCACTGATGATACCAATGGGACTAGTGCCGATGCCAACAATGAGAATAGCGCTGATGATAACAATGGGACTAGTGCCCATGACAACAATGAGAATAGCGCTGATTATACCAATGGGACTAATGCCGATGCCAACAATGAGAATAGCACTGATGATACCAATGGGACTAGTGCCGATGACAACAATGAGAATAGCACTGATGATACCAATGGGACTAGTGCCGATGCAAACAATGAGAATAGCACTGATGATAACAATGGAACTAGTGCCAATGCCAGCAATGAGAATAGCACTGATAACCATTGGACTAGTGCCCATGACAACAATGAGAATAGCTGATGATACCAATGGGACTAGTGCTGATGCCAACAATGAGAATAGCACTGATGATACCAATGGGACTAGTGCCGATGCCAACAATGAGAATAGCACTGATGATACCAATGGGACTAGTGCCCATGACAACAATGAGAATAGCGCTGATGATACCAATGGGACTAGTGCCGATGCCAACAATGAGAATAGCACTGATGATACCAATGGGACTAGTGCTGATGCCAACAATGAGAATAGCGCTGATGATACCAATGGGACTAGTGCCCATGACAACAATGAGAATAGCGCTGATTATACCAATGGGACTAGTGCCGATGCCAACAATGAGAATAGCACTGATGATACCAATGGGACTAGTGCCGATGCCAACAATGAGAATAGCACTGATAACAATGGGATTAGTGCCGATGCAAACAATGACAATAGCACTGATGATAACAATGGAACTAGTGCCGATGCCAACAATGAGAATAGCACTGATGATAACAATGGGACTAGTGCTGATGCCAACAATGAGAATAGCACTGACAATAACAATGGGACTAGTGCCCATGCCAATGAGAATAGTACTGATAACCATGGGACTAGTGCCCATGACAACAATGAGAATAGCGCTGATGATACCAATGGGACTTGTGCTCTTGACAACAATGAGAATAGCACTGATGATAACAATGGGACTAGTGCCGATGCCAACAATGAGAATAGCACTGATGATAACAATGGGACTAGTGCCGATGCCAACAATGAGAATAGCACTGATGATAACAATGGGACTAGTGCTCATGACAACAATGAGAATAGCACTGATAACCATTGGACTAGTGCCCATGACAACAATGAGAATAGCTGATGATACCAATGGGACTAGTGCCGATGCCAACAATGAGAATAGCACTGATGATACCAATGGGACTAGTGCCGATGCCAACAATGAGAATAGCGCTGATGATACCAATGGGACTAGTGCCCATGACAACAATGAGAATAGCGCTGATTATACCAATGGGACTAGTGCCGATGCCAACAATGAGAATAGCACTGATGATACCAATGGGACTAGTGCCGATGCCAACAATGAGAATAGCACTGATAACCATGGGACTAGTGCCCATGACAACAATGAGAATAGCGCTGATGATACCAATGGGACTAGTGCCCATGACAACAATGAGAATAGCACTGATGATACCAATGGGACTAGTGCCGATGCAAACAATGAGAATAGCACTGATGATAACAATGGAACTAGTGCCAATGCCAGCAATGAGAATAGCACTGATAACCATTGGACTAGTGCCCATGACAACAATGAGAATAGCTGATGATACCAATGGGACTAGTGCTGATGCCAACAATGAGAATAGCACTGATGATACCAATGGGACTAGTGCCGATGCCAACAATGAGAATAGCACTGATGATAACAATGGGACTAGTGCCGATGCCAACAATGAGAATAGCACTGATGATAACAATGGGACTAGTGCTCATGACAACAATGAGAATAGCACTGATGATAACAATGGGATTAGTGCCCATGACAACAATGAGAATAGCACTGATAACCATGGGGCTAGTGCCCATGACAACAATGAGAATAGCGCTGATGATACCAATGGGACTAGTGCTCCTGACAACAATGAGAATAGCACTGATGATAACAATTGGACTAGTGCCAATGCCAACAATGAGAATAGCACTGATGATAACAATGGGACTAGTGCCGATGCCAACAATGAGAATAGCACTGATGATAACAATGGGACTAGTGCCGATGCCAACAATGAGAATAGCACTGATGATAACAATGGGAATAGTGCCGATGCCAACAATGAGAATAGCACTGATGATACCAATGGGACTAGTGCCGATGCCAACAATGAGAATAGCACTGATAACCATGGGACTAGTGGCCATGACAACAATGAGAATAGCGCTGATGATACCAATGGGACTAGTGCCCATGACAATGAGAATAGCACTGATGATACCAATGGGACTAGTGCCGATGCCAACAATGAGAATAGCACTGATGATACCAATGGGACTAGTGCCGATGCCAACAATGAGAATAGCACTGATAACAATGGGATTAGTGCCGATGCAAACAATGACAATAGCACTGATAACAATGGACTAGTGCCGATGCCAACAATGAGAATAGCACTGATGATAACAATGGGACTAGTGCCGATGCCAACAATGAGAATAGCACTGATAACAATGGGACTAGTGCTGATGCCAACAATGAGAATAGCACTGATGATAACAATAGGACTAGTGCCCATGCCAACAATGAGAATAGTACTGATAACCATGGGACTAGTGCCCATGACAACAATGAGAATAGCGCTGATGATACCAATGGGACTAGTGCTCCTGACAACAATGAGAATAACACTGATGATAGCAATGGGATTAGTGCTGATGCCAACAATGAGAATAGCACTGATGATAACAATGGGACTAGTGCCGATGCCAACAATGAGAATAGCACTGATGATAACAATGGGACTAGTGCCCATGACAACAATGAGAATAGCACTGATAACCATGGGACTAGTGCCCATGACAACAATGAGAATAGAGCTGATGATACCAATGGGACAAGTGCTCCTGACAGCAATGAGGATAGCACTGATGATAACAATGGGACTAGTGCCTATGCCAACAATGAGAATACCACTGATGATAACAATGGGACTAGTGCCGATGCCAACAATGAGAATAGCACTGATGATAATAATGGGAATAGTGCCGATGCCAACAATGAGAATAGCACTGATGATAACAATGGGACTAGTGCCGATGCCAACAATGAAAATAGCACTGATGATAACAATGGGACTATTGCTCATGACCGCAATGAGAATAGCACTGAAACCATGGGACTAGTGCCCATGACAACAATGAGAATAGCACTGATGATAACAATGGGACTAGTGCCGATGCCAACAATGAGAATAGCACTGATGATAACAATGGGACTAGTGCCAATGCCAACAATGAGAATAGCACTGATAACCATTGGACTAGTGCCCATGACAACAATGAGAATAGCTGATGATACCAATGGGACTAGTGCCGATGCCAATAATGAGAATAGCACTGATGATACCAATGGGACTAGTGCGGATGCCAACAATGAGAATAGCACTGATGATACCAATGGGACTAGTGCCCATGACAACAATGAGAATAGCGCTGATGATACCAATGGGACTAGTGCCGATGCCAACAATGAGAATAGCACTGATGATACCAATGGGACTAGTGCCGATGCCAACAATGAGAATAGCACTGATGATAACAATGGGACTAGTGCCAATGCCAATAATGAGAATAGCACTGATGATAACAATGGGACTAGTGCCGATGCCAACAATGAAAATAGCACTGATGATAACAATGGGACTATTGATCATGACCGCAATGAGAATAGCACTGAAACCATGGGACTAGTGCCCATGACAACAATGAGAATAGCACTGATGATAACAATGGGACTAGTGCCGATGCCAACAATGAGAATAGCACTGATGATAACAATGGGACTAGTGCCGATGCCAACAATGAGAATAGCACTGATAACCATTGGACTAGTGCCCATGACAACAATGAGAATAGCTGATGATACCAATGGGACTAGTGCCGATGCCAACAATGAGAATAGCACTGATGATACCAATGGGACTAGTGCCGATGCCAACAATGAGAATAGCGCTGATGATAACAATGGGACTAGTGCCCATGACAACAATGAGAATAGCGCTGATTATACCAATGGGACTAATGCCGATGCCAACAATGAGAATAGCACTGATGATACCAATGGGACTAGTGCCGATGACAACAATGAGAATAGCACTGATGATACCAATGGGACTAGTGCCGATGCAAACAATGAGAATAGCACTGATGATAACAATGGAACTAGTGCCAATGCCAGCAATGAGAATAGCACTGATAACCATTGGACTAGTGCCCATGACAACAATGAGAATAGCTGATGATACCAATGGGACTAGTGCTGATGCCAACAATGAGAATAGCACTGATGATACCAATGGGACTAGTGCCGATGCCAACAATGAGAATAGCACTGATGATACCAATGGGACTAGTGCCCATGACAACAATGAGAATAGCGCTGATGATACCAATGGGACTAGTGCCGATGCCAACAATGAGAATAGCACTGATGATACCAATGGGACTAGTGCTGATGCCAACAATGAGAATAGCGCTGATGATACCAATGGGACTAGTGCCCATGACAACAATGAGAATAGCGCTGATTATACCAATGGGACTAGTGCCGATGCCAACAATGAGAATAGCACTGATGATAACAATGGGACTAGTGCCGATGCCAACAATGAGAATAGCACTGATAACAATGGGACTAGTGCTGATGCCAACAATGAGAATAGCACTGACAATAACAATGGGACTAGTGCCCATGCCAATGAGAATAGTACTGATAACCATGGGACTAGTGCCCATGACAACAATGAGAATAGCGCTGATACCAATGGGACTTGTGCTCTTGACAACAATGAGAATAGCACTGAAGATAACAATGGGACTAGTGCCAATGCCAACAATGAGAATAGCACTGATGATAACAATGGGACTAGTGCCGATGCCAACAATGAGAATAGCACTGATGATAACAATGGGACTAGTGCTCATGACAACAATGAGAATAGCACTGATAACCATTGGACTAGTGCCCATGACAACAATGAGAATAGCTGATGATACCAATGGGACTAGTGCCGATGCCAACAATGAGAATAGCACTGATGATACCAATGGGACTAGTGCCGATGCCAACAATGAGAATAGCGCTGATGATACCAATGGGACTAGTGCCCATGACAACAATGAGAATAGCGCTGATTATACCAATGGGACTAGTGCCGATGCCAACAATGAGAATAGCACTGATGATACCAATGGGACTAGTGCCGATGCCAACAATGAGAATAGCACTGATAACCATGGGACTAGTGCCCATGACAACAATGAGAATAGCGCTGATGATACCAATGGGACTAGTGCCCATGACAACAATGAGAATAGCACTGATGATACCAATGGGACTAGTGCCGATGCAAACAATGAGAATAGCACTGATGATAACAAT
Organism: Calotriton arnoldi; assembly: GCA_963921515.1. Taxonomy (NCBI): domain Eukaryota; kingdom Metazoa; phylum Chordata; class Amphibia; order Caudata; family Salamandridae; genus Calotriton; species Calotriton arnoldi. The sequence goes on from CAWUFW010001513.1 coordinate 91,510, forward strand.
GGAACTAGTGCCAATGCCAGCAATGAGAATAGCACTGATAACCATTGGACTAGTGCCCATGACAACAATGAGAATAGCTGATGATACCAATGGGACTAGTGCTGATGCCAACAATGAGAATAGCACTGATGATACCAATGGGACTAGTGCCGATGCCAACAATGAGAATAGCACTGATGATACCAATGGGACTAGTGCCCATGACAACAATGAGAATAGCGCTGATGATACCAATGGGACTAGTGCCGATGCCAACAATGAGAATAGCACTGATGATACCAATGGGACTAGTGCTGATGCCAACAATGAGAATAGCGCTGATGATACCAATGGGACTAGTGCCCATGACAACAATGAGAATAGCGCTGATTATACCAATGGGACTAGTGCCGATGCCAACAATGAGAATAGCACTGATGATACCAATGGGACTAGTGCCGATGCCAACAATGAGAATAGCACTGATAACAATGGGATTAGTGCCGATGCAAACAATGACAATAGCACTGATGATAACAATGGAACTAGTGCCGATGCCAACAATGAGAATAGCACTGATGATAACAATGGGACTAGTGCCGATGCCAACAATGAGAATAGCACTGATAACAATGGGACTAGTGCTGATGCCAACAATGAGAATAGCACTGACAATAACAATGGGACTAGTGCCCATGCCAATGAGAATAGTACTGATAACCATGGGACTAGTGCCCATGACAACAATGAGAATAGCGCTGATGATACCAATGGGACTTGTGCTCTTGACAACAATGAGAATAGCACTGATGATAACAATGGGACTAGTGCCGATGCCAACAATGAGAATAGCACTGATGATAACAATGGGACTAGTGCCGATGCCAACAATGAGAATAGCACTGATGATAACAATGGGACTAGTGCTCATGACAACAATGAGAATAGCACTGATGATAACAATGGGATTAGTGCCCATGACAACAATGAGAATAGCACTGATAACCATGGGACTAGTGCCCATGACAACAATGAGAATAGCGCTGATGATACCAATGGGACTAGTGCTCCTGACAACAATGAGAATAGCACTGATGATAACAATTGGACTAGTGCCAATGCCAACAATGAGAATAGCACTGATGATAACAATGGGACTAGTGCCGATGCCAACAATGAGAATAGCACTGATGATAACAATGGGACTAGTGCCGATGCCAACAATGAGAATAGCACTGATGATAACAATGGGAATAGTGCCGATGCCAACAATGAGAATAGCACTGATGATACCAATGGGACTAGTGCCGATGCCAACAATGAGAATAGCACTGATAACCATGGGACTAGTGGCCATGACAACAATGAGAATAGCGCTGATGATACCAATGGGACTAGTGCCCATGACAATGAGAATAGCACTGATGATACCAATGGGACTAGTGCCGATGCCAACAATGAGAATAGCACTGATGATACCAATGGGACTAGTGCCGATGCCAACAATGAGAATAGCACTGATAACAATGGGATTAGTGCCGATGCAAACAATGACAATAGCACTGATAACAATGGACTAGTGCCGATGCCAACAATGAGAATAGCACTGATGATAACAATGGGACTAGTGCCGATGCCAACAATGAGAATAGCACTGATAACAATGGGACTAGTGCTGATGCCAACAATGAGAATAGCACTGATGATAACAATAGGACTAGTGCCCATGCCAACAATGAGAATAGTACTGATAACCATGGGACTAGTGCCCATGACAACAATGAGAATAGCGCTGATGATACCAATGGGACTAGTGCTCCTGACAACAATGAGAATAACACTGATGATAGCAATGGGATTAGTACTGATGCCAACAATGAGAATAGCACTGATGATAACAATGGGACTAGTGCCGATGCCAACAATGAGAATAGCACTGATGATAACAATGGGACTAGTGCCCATGACAACAATGAGAATAGCACTGATAACCATGGGACTAGTGCCCATGACAACAATGAGAATAGAGCTGATGATACCAATGGGACAAGTGCTCCTGACAGCAATGAGGATAGCACTGATGATAACAATGGGACTAGTGCCTATGCCAACAATGAGAATACCACTGATGATAACAATGGGACTAGTGCCGATGCCAACAATGAGAATAGCACTGATAATAATGGGAATAGTGCTGATGCCAACAATGAGAATAGCACTGATAACAATGGGACTAGTGCTGATGCCAACAATGAGAATAGCACTGACAATAACAATGGGACTAGTGCCCATGCCAATGAGAATAGTACTGATAACCATGGGACTAGTGCCCATGACAACAATGAGAATAGCGCTGATGATACCAATGGGACTTGTGCTCTTGACAACAATGAGAATAGCACTGATGATAACAATGGGACTAGTGCCGATGCCAACAATGAGAATAGCACTGATGATAACAATGGGACTAGTGCCGATGCCAACAATGAGAATAGCACTGATGATAACAATGGGACTAGTGCTCATGACAACAATGAGAATAGCACTGATGATAACAATGGGATTAGTGCCCATGACAACAATGAGAATAGCACTGATAACCATGGGACTAGTGCCCATGACAACAATGAGAATAGCGCTGATGATACCAATGGGACTAGTGCTCCTGACAACAATGAGAATAGCACTGATGATAACAATTGGACTAGTGCCAATGCCAACAATGAGAATAGCACTGATGATAACAATGGGACTAGTGCCGATGCCAACAATGAGAATAGCACTGATGATAACAATGGGACTAGTGCCGATGCCAACAATGAGAATAGCACTGATGATAACAATGGGAATAGTGCCGATGCCAACAATGAGAATAGCACTGATGATACCAATGGGACTAGTGCCGATGCCAACAATGAGAATAGCACTGATAACCATGGGACTAGTGGCCATGACAACAATGAGAATAGCGCTGATGATACCAATGGGACTAGTGCCCATGACAATGAGAATAGCACTGATGATACCAATGGGACTAGTGCCGATGCCAACAATGAGAATAGCACTGATGATACCAATGGGACTAGTGCCGATGCCAACAATGAGAATAGCACTGATAACAATGGGATTAGTGCCGATGCAAACAATGACAATAGCACTGATAACAATGGACTAGTGCCGATGCCAACAATGAGAATAGCACTGATGATAACAATGGGACTAGTGCCGATGCCAACAATGAGAATAGCACTGATAACAATGGGACTAGTGCTGATGCCAACAATGAGAATAGCACTGATGATAACAATAGGACTAGTGCCCATGCCAACAATGAGAATAGTACTGATAACCATGGGACTAGTGCCCATGACAACAATGAGAATAGCGCTGATGATACCAATGGGACTAGTGCTCCTGACAACAATGAGAATAACACTGATGATAGCAATGGGATTAGTACTGATGCCAACAATGAGAATAGCACTGATGATAACAATGGGACTAGTGCCGATGCCAACAATGAGAATAGCACTGATGATAACAATGGGACTAGTGCCCATGACAACAATGAGAATAGCACTGATAACCATGGGACTAGTGCCCATGACAACAATGAGAATAGAGCTGATGATACCAATGGGACAAGTGCTCCTGACAGCAATGAGGATAGCACTGATGATAACAATGGGACTAGTGCCTATGCCAACAATGAGAATACCACTGATGATAACAATGGGACTAGTGCCGATGCCAACAATGAGAATAGCACTGATAATAATGGGAATAGTGCCGATGCCAACAATGAGAATAGCACTGATGATAACAATGGGACTAGTGCCGATGCCAACAATGAAAATAGCACTGATAACAATGGGACTATTGCTCATGACCGCAATGAGAATAGCACTGAAACCATGGGACTAGTGCCCATGACAACAATGAGAATAGCACTGATGATAACAATGGGACTAGTGCCGATGCCAACAATGAGAATAGCACTGATGATAACAATGGGACTAGTGCCGATGCCAACAATGAGAATAGCACTGATGATAACAATGGGACTAGTGCCCATGACAACAATGAGAATAGCTGATGATACCAATGGGACTAGTGCCGATGCCAACGAGAATAGCACTGATGATACCAATGGGACTAGTGCGGATGCCAACAATGAGAATAGCACTGATGATACCAATGGGACTAGTGCCCATGACAACAATGAGAATAGCGCTGATGATACCAATGGGACTAGTGCCGATGCCAACAATGAGAATAGCACTGATGATACCAATGGGACTAGTGCTGATGCCAACAATTAGAATAGCACTGATAACCATGGGACTAGTGCCCATGACAACAATGAGAATAGCGCTGATGATACCAATGGGACTAGTGCCCATGACAACAATGAGAATAGCACTGATGATACCAATGGGACTAATGCCGATGCAAACAATGAGAATAGCACTGATAACAATGGAACTAGTGCCGATGCCAACAATGAGAATAGCACTGATAACCATTGGACTAGTGCCCATGACAACAATGAGAATAGCTGATGATACCAATGGGACTAGTGCCGATGCCAACAATGAGAATAGCACTGATGATACCAATGGGACTAGTGCCGATGCCAACAATGAGAATAGCACTGATGATACCAATGGGACTAGTGCCCATGACAACAATGAGAATAGCGCTGATGATACCAATGGGACTAGTGCTGATGCCAACAATGAGAATAGCACTGATGATACCAATGGGACTAATGCCGACGCCAACAATGAGAATAGCACTGATAACCATGGGACTAGTGCCCATGACAACAATGAGAATAGCGCTGATGATACCAATGGGACTAGTGCCCATGACGACAATGAGAATAGCACTGATGATACCAATGGGACTAGTACCGATGCAAACAATGAGAATAGCACTGATGATAACAATGGAACTAGTGCCGATGCCAATAATGAGAATAGCACTGATGATAACAATTGGACTAGTGCTGATGCCAACAATGAGAATAGCACTGATAACAATGGGACTAGTGCCGATGCAAACAATGAGAATAGCACTGATGATAACAATGGGACTAGTGCCCGTGACAACAATGAGAATAGCACTGATAACCATGGGACTAGTGCCCATGACAACAATGAGAATAGCGCTGATGATACCAATGGGACTAGTGCTCCTGACAACAATGAGAATAGCACTGATGATAACAATGGGACTAGTGCCGATGCCAACAATGAGAATAGCACTGAACTTAACAATGGGACTAGTGCCGATGCCAACAATGAGAATAGCACTGATAACAAGGGGACTAGTGCCGATGCCAACAATGAGAATAGCACTGATGATAACAATGGGACTATTGCTCATGACAGCAATGAGAATAGCACTGATAACCATGGGACTAGTGCCCATGACAACAATGAGAATAGCGCTGATAATACCAATGGGACTAGTGCTCCTGACAACAATGAGAATAGCACTGATGATAACAATGGGACTAGTGCCGATGCCAACAATGAGAATAGCACTGATGATAACAATGGGACTAGTGCTGATGCCAACAATGAGAATAGCGCTGATGATACCAATGGGACTAGTGCTCCTGACAACAATGAGAATAGCACTGATGATAACAATGGGACTAGTGCCGATGCCAACAATGAGAATAACACTGATAACAATGGGACTAGTGCCAATGAGAATAGCACTGATGATAACAATGGAACTAGTGCGATGCCAACAATGAGAATAGCACGGATGATAACAATGGGACGAGTGCCGATGCCAACAATAAGAATAGCACTGATGATAACAATGGGACTAGTGCCGATGCAAACAATGAGAATAGCATTGATGATAACAATGGAACTAGTGCCGATGCCAACAATGAGAATAGCACTGATGATAACAATGGGACTAGTGCCGATGCCAACAATGAGAATAGCACTGATGATAACAATGGGACTAGTGCCGATGCCAACAATGAGAATAGCACTGATGATAACAATGGGACTATTGCTCATGACAGCAATGAGAATAGCACTGATAACCATGGGAATAGTGCCCATGACAACAATGAGAAAAGCGCTGATGATACCAATGGGACTAGTGCTCCTGACAACAATGAGAATAGCACTGATGATAACAATGGGACTAGTGCCGATGCCAACAATGAGAATAGCACTGATGATAACAATGGGACTAGTGCTGTTGCCAACAATGAGAATAGCACTGATGATAACAATGGGACTAGTGCCGATGCAAACAATGAGAATAGCATTGATGATAACAATGGAACTAGTGCCGATGCCAACAATGAGAATAGCACTGATGATAACAATGGGACTAGTGCCGATGCCAACAATGAGAATAGCACTGATGATAACAATGGGACTAGTGCCGATGCCAATAATGAGAATAGCACTGATGATAACCATGGGACTAGTGCCCAAGACAACAATGAGAATAGCGCTGATGATACCAATGGGACTAGTGCTCCTGACAACAATGAGAATAGCACTGATGATAACAATGGGACTAGTGCCGATGCCAACAATGAGAATAGCACTGATGATAACAATGGGACTAGTGCTGATGCCAACAATGAGAATAGCACTGATGATAACAATGGGACTATTGCTCATGACAGCAATGAGAATAGCACTGATAACCATGGGACTAGTGCCCATGACAACAATGAGAATAGCCCTGATAACCACGGGACTAGTGGTGATGATAACAATGAAAATAGCTCTGATGATAACAATGGGACTAGTGCTCATGACAACAATGAGAATAGCACTGATAACAATGACTATAGCTCTGATGATAACAGTGGGACTAGTGCTAACGAGAACAGTGAGAATAGCGCTGATGACAACAATGAGACTAGTGCTGATGACAACGCTAATGACAACAATGAAAATAGCGCTGATCATAACAATGAGACTAGTGCCAATGACAACAAGACTAGTGCCGATGACAACGAGACTAGTGCCGATGACAACAATAAGAATAGCGCTGATGATAACAGGACTAGTGCAGATGGCAAAACTGCATGATTAAGAGACTGTTACTCAGGGTCCGCACTGCTCATTCATAGGAGACACTGTCCTGGACTCACATGCCTCTCATCAGTGTGCACACTGGTCTTTAACCATATTCCTCCAACAGATTCTAGCACATTATTACAGGTTAATATGTTCCTTGTGAGGCCTCCTGACTCCTGCTATTGGGATTTAAGTTCTGCCACTATGTTGATTAAAATTCCAGTGCTGGAGCATTGTGCTTTTGGTAACACGAAGCCATCTCATGCATTACCTGTACTTGTTTGTTTTTGTGAGTAACGTTAAAGGAGCCAGTATGCGCTGTGAAAAGGGCTTTTCGGTAACAACAAGCATTTGCAATGCAATTGGTCTCGCATTTACGCGAGTTTGACCTATTGGCATTGTAAATGACAATGGCTTTTATTTATGTTTCAAAAACCAAAACATAAATAAAAGGCAATGTCATTTACAATAAAAATAGCTCAAAATCTCGCAAATGCGAGACCTATTGCATAGCAAATGCTTGTTATTTTTGAGCCCGAATACCGCTTGAGGGACTTCACACCTTCTCCCACAGTCCAAAATCTATGACAACTGGTCATTGCGAATCTAGGTTTTGAAATATAATGGTGCTGGAACTAGCATCATAATATTTCTCTTTAAACGGAGCCATTGACACTATCACAGGAGGCAGGCTCATCGTCCAGTACCCTTGAAAATCTGTGATATCTCGTGAAGGAACCTGTTTGGACTTGTAATCCAATGGAATATTCCCATCTTAATATTTATTTTGCGGGTCTTATAAAATATAATTGATTACACTACCTTACAGTTCTTTGGAAGACAAGCTACATTGATCACAATAGATGATATACTCAGAGGCTTACTTCCTCAAGTCTTTGGCCAAGAACATTTTGCCAGTTAGGGGTTGGTATATTTCACTGATATTGGTCCCCAAAGTTGAGAAACAATTAAAGTAATAGAATGTTGATTTTCTTGGCTAAAGTAAAGGAAACGCAAGATTCTGTGAAAGACATGGAGGTAAGTATTAAGCTTCCAATCATTTTTTTTATTGTAGAAGGCAGTCAGTAACAGACGAGACCTACCTCTCCTTGGAGACCTAGGAAAGAGAATAACCAGAGAATCAGGAAATGGTCTGTCAAGCTTAGCACAGCCTATCAAACCCATGACTGAAGCTATTGAGTCCTCTTCTCTCATTATGATATGTGGTAATTATGCTTGGAACACAACGCTGCAGTCTAGAGCTCCTGTTCATTGATGCACCTGAAAGCCATCTGGAGTGGGAGGCCAGGCTATTTTGGACAGGGCCCACAGGCCCATGCAGAAGCATTTACCTTCACTTTCAAGTAAGTCTGCTGACATGGAATGAACTCCCAAAAGATCCTCTGTCAAAAAGCACCATAAGAAGGAGAAGTCTTTCTTGTTGTGGAAATGACCCCGCTCCTAGGAACTTTTTTGAAGTCTCAGTGCTGTTCCCTAATGCCAGACCTTTCTTCGGCAGATAAAATCCTGATGTTGGAAACTATGGGACCGGATTTTTTAGCTCCATAGACTGATCCTGCACAGGTCGAGGCCTTCCATCTGATGATGCTGGACTTGTTTGGGACAGCTCTGGTACCCTATGTGCCACTCTCCAAAGGAGAACTCAATCCTGCTTGGTTGGCAACTCCCAATTCCACACCTCCACAGCTTTCCTAGAAGTCGAAGGATGTAATGGTGCTGTCACCCATTGGTGTGGTGCTGCCGTAGACACCAACAGAGACATCGATCTTAGAGCTTTCTTCACTGCCGTTGAAATCTCAAGAAATCATTAAAGTGGTTAAATAGAAGGTGAAAGCCTGTTTTTGATGACATAGCTTTGGCAGAGGTTTTGCAGCTTGAAGTGTCTTCTAGATTTACATGCTGTGCATAATTCTACCATTTAGTGGTTAGGCCCCAAAGTGTTAGATTACAAAACTTTTTCCCACTCTTGGTAGGCATCAGCATATGCGGAGCCTGAGTGTGACATCGACTGTAAGCTGACAACGCCCCATTGTAGACTCTTTTTTCTACCTTTGGATGAACCAAGGGAGCTCCACAGCAAGGCGCTGAAGGTTTTCACTAGAACTTAAATAGATACTGAAAAGCTCGAGAGAACATGGGAGCTAAATGCTTAACAATGATTTGAGGTTTGTTCTTTGCTCAGCATTGGATTGAGGTTTTCGGAAATATTTTCAGGGGGTACTTCTACGCAGTCGGAGAATGATAATTGATGAAGTTGGGCTCCTGAAAATACTCAACTGCATTCTGTAGTATTTGCATGGTCTTTACGTTCTAATCCAACTGGCATATGAAGTTCTACCTTAATCACTGACATCAATAACACATGTCCTGCTTTCCTATAAACCATATGTCTGAGGATTGTTATTTCTGTTCACTAATAGCAAATCAAAAAACCTTATTTACAGGAAGAAGGTTTTACTTGCCCATTGCGCAATGACTAACATTGCAGGACTATCTGAGATAGAGAGGCAGAAAAACGCTATGTTGATGAAGATGTCGATGGTTTGTCACATTAAAGAGACCCTATGTCTGCAGTGCTACAAAGGAAAAACAAACTGTTGGAGCTGTCAAAAAACAAATCATCCAAACTAAATGTGAAGCGAAGAAGGAACAGCAACAAAAATACAAGCCCTTGATTCCAAACAAATGCAGTCAAAGGAGCCTTAGCGACTTCCCATCCTAATGGATCAAAAGCCATCTATAAGGAGTTGCCGATCAGAAACTGGTGTTGATGAGGAAGGCTAAAGAGACTGCTGAAGACATGGGGGGTCAGCAGATTTTTAAACCTACACTAAAAAGGGACAGATAGAAGAGGTCAGGTGAGGGTACCTTATGCTGTTCAACCACAAAGACATCCTACAGGGAGTCAGTTTGCCTAATCAACACAGTGGAAGCAAACACAAGACAGAATTTTTTTTGCGGCAGAGCAAAGGTGTACACTAATTTAAATCCGTTGCAGAAACAGGCTGTCTTCACCATGTTTCTCAGTCTCTGCGGTAAGGATAGTGATGAAACATTTGGTTATGTTGGCCTCATGCATTCATTTGATCGAAACATGAGATTATATATAAGGGATGTTGAGGAATGGCCAAACAGTCATTCTAAACAGCAATTGTTGGGAAAATTGGAGGATATAGTTGTTTGTTACAGAAAGGGTCAGCAAGGCGATGAAATAAAAAAGAGATAACATGTTGAATGGGAGGACATTCACTACACCTCTTCCTTCGACCATTAAATCAACAGGTGCTTCACAGGTAGGCTGGGGAGCACACATGGGACAGCTAAAGGTGAGATGTCTCTGGTTCGCACAAGAGGCAACAAAGCACATTAATTACTAGGAATTGAATTGAAAAAATCCTCTTGCCAATCAGTGTTTGATAGCTAAATTCAGTGTAAGAGAGTACAAAGTCTAACAGACAACACAACTGCTATGGTCAGTCACTCTCAAGACTAGCACAGTCTATCTGCAAGGGAACAGTTGCACAAAACATACACTTGGTAGCAAACCACATCCCAGGAGTATTAAACTCTCATGCAGATGAGCTAAGCTTACGAACCAACATTTCCCACAAATGGACTCTACAACAAGCTTGGGTAGACACAATATTCCAACAGTGGGGAACTACTAGTAGACCTGTTTGCAACAGCTCCAAATGCAAAATGGCAGTCTTTCTAATCCAGGCAATACTATCCTGGGTCTCTGGGAAATGCACTGTTGATAAGCTGGTACAGAATGCTTGTTTACACTTTTTCCCCAGTGCCATTGATTCCCCTAGTATTGAAGAAGTTCAGAACATCCAACATGACTCCGATTCTAGTGGCTCCCACAGGGCCATGCCTTGGTTCCCTTACATACTACAAAGAACATGGGGCATCTCTGCAAAGGTCCCAATTCACAAAGAAAATGAAAAGGTGGGAAGGTGTTTCACCAAAAACTGGGAGAACTACAACTGATGGCCTGGCTTTTGAGATGGATGAGTTTAGACACCTGGCACTACCTGCAAGAAAACTAGATATCATTAGGGAGGGACATAGACCATCCTTGAGGAACTGCTATGTGTTAAATTATAAAAGGCATCTTGTATGGTGCAAGAAAAATAATTTCTACCTTTGCATGTCTGAGGAAACATCGATAGTTAAATATATCACACATTTAGTGTACTGCAAACTATCCTACACCTCCTTAAGAGTACATTTGTCAGTGAATGCAGCATACATTAAAGGGAATCACATAAAGCAGGTTAACCCTATTCTAGTCATGAAAAGATTAATCAAAGGGGCTAAAAGTCTTTTCCTTTCACTTACAGCTCTGGTACCACAGTGAAACTCAAATTTAATACTAGCAGGTTTTATGAATTCTCCATTCGAATCAATGCACAAATCATCACTTAAGTTCCTTATAATGAAGACAGCGTTCCTGGTAGAGATAACATCTCTGAGGAAAGTAAGTGAGTTAACAGCACACACGGTTAAGAAGCAAGGATAAGGTTATTATTACAACACATCTAAAATATTTACCTAAGCTAGTGTCACCATTCCTTATCATTCACACATACCACTCCTGGTTTTCATTCAGAAACCAAACACAGCACAAAGGCGACTATACATCTTAAATGCGAGGAAAGCAGTGGTATACTGTATGCAGGACACCCAGAATAATCAGGAAGACCACACAGTTCTTTGTGGCGCATTCACCTTAAGCTCTGGTCACTGCAGGGACAAAAACATCTTTGCAAAATAGATAGTACAAACAATTAAAGATTGCTCTGCAATCCCCAACAAAACTTTGGATATGAAACCTAGAGCTCATTCCACCCAGAAAGAAGGAGCTACACATGCATTCATGGTTAATGTATCACTTGATAACATCTTCAAGGCAGCTACCTGGTCTTCAGAACACACTTTTATGATACATAATTGTGTAGATATTCACACATGCAAAGAAGTGACAGGAGGACAATCCATACTAAATCCTTTCTCATCCACTTCCTCTTCAAACCCCCTCCACCGGGAAGATAACTCCGCTACGTGATCTATGGGCAACATGTAAATCTAGAAGACACCTCATGCTGCAAAATAAACCATTTACTCACCTGCAGTAATTATTTTGCTTGCAGCTTGAAGATCCTGTATATTCTTAAGTGACCCTTCCACCTCCCCAATAAAGGAGGGTAGTGGAGGAAAAGAAGTTTACAAAAAATCTAAAATGGTGGCCACATAATGGAGCGTTGTGGGATTATGACTGCATACTCAAACTCTGCATATGTTGATGTCGACAAAGAGTAGGAAAAGGTTTTGTAATCTAACACTTCTAGACCCAAACACTAGATGGCGGATATATGAACAGCATGTGAATCTAGAAGATACTCAAGCTAGAAACCCATTATTACAGGTAAGTAACTGGTTTCATCTTCTTGGACCCAAAAAGTTGCGGGGATGGAAGAACAATTTGGGTCCAACTCCGAAGCCATTGCCTTGGCTGTTGAGGATTTCAGTCACTCAGAAAATGATGACCGGGAAGCTGATAATCCTTCCCCATTGTAATACTGACTCTGGCTTACATCTTGATTTACAAAATTCAAGTGACCTGGATACCTCACCAAGGGTGAACATCCCATATCCCTCTGGTCCTCCTTGAGAAGAAGTCTCTTTGTTCATCACAGTGGTACGAATGCCATTGGAAGCTTTGGAGTTGACCCTGCCCCCTGTGACGGCAAAAGCTAACAATTTAGCAGAAATATTGCAACCATTGTCTTCAGTTTCTGGCATGCCTTAATGGGGCATGAAAAAAGTTAAAGGGACTGATGGTTGCATGCAGGTTGGCACCTAATATACTGCAATGTTTCAATATGTGAAGGAATCATGGATGAACCTGTATGGTGCCACCTGGCGGCGCTGGAGAGCTACTGCTGGGGAAAAGTTTCCAGATTGTGTGATGCCTGGAGAGATATTTATAGGGTGAGAAATATGCAGAAAGATTATGTATCCACCAGAAATATTGTTACCAAAGGTAGGTTACATTTCCTTTGTTGTAAACCTTAGCTAAATTCATGGTGCTGTGACAAAGTCTTTCTCGGGTTGCAAGTGCTAAATCTGTATTCTTTTAGGCATCTAATGACACATAATTTGGGATGATACAGTAGAAAGTTTATTCTGTACTGGTACACTTTTGTCTGATTGTCATGCATCTTAAGTATGCATCAGTAGGAGAAGATTTTTTTAACAGGACTGGAAAATCACAGGACAACACTGTTACAGCTAAGCCCTTTTAAAAGATGATTAACACAATGGCATGGTGAGTTCGGCCAAAATGGACTCGAGGTAAAAAGGGACATTATGTGCTAAATTAGAAAATAGTTTTAGAAGTATGGTGACAGCTTAATGTGGCGAGTATTTGGAGAACTGGTGGTCACTAAGTCTATGGTCTTGCAGTAGACCAGCTTCTGAAGGACATTCACATATCAACTTCCCATTAGTTTTGGCAGCTGTTAAGCACACAATACAATCTTCAGTGAACAGGCATGGAGCTCAGGAAATTAATTATATCTATGTCCCCCTTCTCTGGAACACAAGGTTAGTGGTTAGTCAAGTATTATTTGTTTTTGTTGGCTAGTGGGATTAGTTTTATGTGCCCAAGCAGACCCCTCCATGCTTTCACTTCAGTTTCTATGTGGTGGATTAAATTAATAGGAGTTCGTTATGATCTTTAGTGCGGGATTGGGTGATGGATGAGAGCTCAAAATGCACATGGTTGGTGGGATTAATAGATGAGCTAGAGGGGATTAGGTATTTTTAGGTTGTAAGGGTATGACATTCAGAGCCAGGAGGAGAGGGTTGATATCTTGTAAATGTGTTGTGGGCAATTTGCAGTAATACAATAGAGATTAAGGCAAACATGCATGTGACAGAGTTTGTTCTGCTCAGAGAGGGAAGGCAAGCAGAGGATGGAAAGGAAGGAGAGGGACATTTGAAAGAGAAAAGGAGAAGCGGCAATCAGAAGCTTTAATTAAGTCAGTTTTTCATTACAGATTTTGGGTACCTAGAGGATATTTTCGAGATACCATGCAGTTTGAAGATGCAATACTGTAGAAAGAAATAACATTATTTGCATGTGAAGATTGTGTTGGATTAGTTATTTTTGATAGGCACTAGATATATGCAAACACTGTCCACAGCTAGTCTACTGCTAGACCGTGTATCAGTCAAGTTAGTTAATCAGCTCAAGGGTTGGAAGCAAAAGGTAATGGCTGTAACCTCAAGATCACAGCAATAGGACAAAATAGTTGGGCAAACAATGTACACATAGAAAATAAGATTCTGCAAATACTGGAGCGGATGTCTTCTGATGTTGTTCCTTAAGTTTGGTTCACGGTAAAAATTACAAAGCAGAGTGGGATCCATTTGGATGCCGATGACTTGAAATGGCACAAAATGGAGGCCAAGGATAGCTTTTCCCAACAGTGGAAGTGTAATACCTGCATTCCAGTGATTGGATGGTGAAGATGCAGACACTAATGTGAGGAGGATGGTGACAGGACTTCCTTTACCAATTCAACGAAGACTTTGTTAGCAAGGGGCTTCTGATAAGAGTTCCTGGAGCACCCCCCTTTGTTAGATGGTAGAGGTGAGGGGCATGACTGCAGATTCTGTTTTGCAGGTTGAAGGGGGCCCTTTAGGTGTGGCCCATCCTTTTGTCTTTCTTGATCACACCTTCAGTGCAGAAACCTCACACCTCTTTGTGCATCCGCTGTGTGTGCTCCAGGCTCGAGAAAACCCTGCTTTGAGGGGCATCACTACACAAAGTCTACATCTGGGGCGCAGCCTGGAAAAGACATTTGAAAGGAGGATGCCGCCCAATAATAAGTAGAATAAAATACCAGAATCCTTAGTAATGAACCAACATTTTACTCTGGTACCCTAGAATGTGAATTTCCTGAACCCTGCTGATAGACATGAAATATTTGAGTAGCTTGAAAATAAACAGTGAGCCTGCGAAGTGCTATTAAGGGAGAATAGTGAATTTAAATATCTGCTGCTGCCATTGGAAGTTAATGTTTCCTGTGGCTCCTGAAGATTGGGATGGTTCAAAAGGCATCTTTATGGTCCCATCTGACCTTCCAGCTGTCCAGTAATAATGACTCTCACAATATACTGATCATGTTATATGAGAACTATATTTTTTTATACAAGAATGTTTTCCCATGAACAGTCGGGACGTGGAGAGGAATCTTTAGGTAAGAATCTTTCATATCAGCATTTTGCAAGAGAATGTTTACTTTCGATTGTATTAGAACAAGGTATAACTGAGGTTTAGAGGAAGAACTGTTAATATTGAAGTGTTGTAAAATTATATTCTCAGTCTTTTTACTGTTTGGAAGATCTGCTGCAAATGTTTGCCAGTTTTGAAGACAAAGGGACAATCTTCCTTTCACTTTTACATGAGATGTAATATGAATACTCACTGGTAATAATAATAGTTCTGCTTGCCATCTTCCGTCTAATAGCAGAAATTTCAGCATCTTTGCAGATAGAAGTTTGTACCTCTGTTACTGATAACCACTATACTGCCATGTGCATGAAAACGTAGACTAGCTGTCTGAGAGAGAACAATAACCAGTACAATATCCATTGTTTTTAATGACCCTATGAAAAATATGTGAGCCAATATGGTCTAAGCGGTGGCTGACATTTATTGAAAAAACTATTTTATACCTTTGCATCTCTTTCATGAACTGTTCACCAAAAAGGAGATCTTGGGCAGGCACAAACCTCCAAGGAAACCAGTTTCACTGTTTGGGATCTGTTTTGAGGAGAAGGGGTTTCTCGCCAGTCTAATGAAATCGAAGAGATCATATTTCCAATGAAGCATAAGGCTTGTTGTCTCCATTTAAAGAGAATCCGATATTTGACCTGGAATCCTTTCCTTTTGGCATTTTCTGACAACTCTTATATTTTATTATGATGCCCCACTGCATCCAATAATTTGTCTTGGCAGGAGGACTATGCCCCGTCAATGCCTTTTATTTTATAAAGAAAGTTATTACATTTGGATCAGTGGCTTTTATGGCAACCAGTTGGTCCAGAATAGAGGAGTATGGGCATTCAACCTTTAATGTGTTTTCTCCATTTAGGTGTGAAATCTGTTTCTGGCACACTCTACTACATGGTCCTTAGAAGTTCACTTACTAGAATTTAGGGTTCTCTACGATATCCACTGCGCTACATTGTCTATGTAATGCAAATTTTCAGTCAAAAATCTAGAAATCCATTGTAACTTTTCTGGTTGACCAAACCAATGAAAACAGGTGCCATTACTAGTGCCTCTGTTATGGTCTTATTTAGCAAAACGCCAGTCAGTGTATATGTCTGGAATTTGTATCAGCAACAGCAGTGGTCTGTGTAGTCTAGCCTACAACAGCAATGGCCATGCAATCAGTCATCGCTTATCACGTAGGTGATGGAGTACTGGAAGTCTTGCATCCCTATGATTGTGACCCATACTGTTGAGACTGGCCCCTCTGAACTGTTGTACACTTGTGCCTCTCCCACACGTAACATGTTTTATTTGATTGTACCTGTAAGTATTTTCTATGCTTACGACCCTTCCAGATCACTTCAATTTGAATGTAATAATGAACGCCTATTCTCTTGGTCTCTCTGTTGCTGCCTTTTTTCATGTTTTGGAAAATAATAAAGTTTAAAAAAAAAATAGGTGATGGAGTAGAAATTCATAATATTAACATACTCTTTATTCAAGTGATCATTATTAATACCTTGTTTCTGTTACAGATATGTTAAAATGTTTAAAGTTGATGTAGAAAAACTCAACAGCTAATACTGTGTCCAGTGTTTTGTGAATATAGAAACCTCCTGTTTTCACCAGTAGGAAGGGTCTGGTAGTCACTTGTGATGTAGCGCAAGCGTGGTAAAATTGTATTATACGCCTACTCTCCTTACTACTCTAACCGTACTGGGCCCTTTAGGATTAGGCAATCTGCTAGCATTTCCATTTACCACAGAGGCAATGATCCTCTGAATCTTTCTCCACCGATAGGAGGGGTGGAAATTAGGGTGGCCAAAACACCACGTTAGCTGTCCAATGAGGACCAATAATTGACAGCTAACTCACAAATTTAAGATCAGATTTAGGTACACCACTCTCAAGACCATGCTGTAGAAATAAAGAATAACAACGGAAAGACCCAACCTCCTGAAGAAGTCAAGTCTGACTAGAATTATGCAGACCAAAAGCTCTGCAACAGCGACACAGAACAAAAGAAGTAATATCTGATGTTCTGACAGCTCGCAAATTCTCCCTACAACGCTTTTAAGACATCAGTAAAATAGCACAGTTTAAATGAAAGAACGTACAAGACTCTAATAGATTCAAACAGATATTAGATTAATTTGGTTATTGTATTAAAGATTCAAAATCCATAGCAATAAGCAATCTTTTGAGAATTTCAGTTAAGAATATCACAGCTTACATTAAGGAGCCAAACATTTAGGCATGGCTTTATCGGATGGTTATTATAAAAATAAGTTAACGGAGTTACAGAGTCCTACTACCATTAAAGGAAGAAGGATAGTTTGTTTGTCTAACAGCTCAAATCCTTAAGAAGAAGGGGAAAGGGTTCAGATTTAAAGTTCATTAAGTGCGAGCACATTAGCATAGAACAAAAGAAATAAAGGAAAATTAAATGGTTCGGCAAAGAAGGTTTCAGTCTATCAGCTACCGACTGTAGCATCAGCAAAGCAGTCCAAAAGTAAAAGGGAAGTTTTTAGTAATCGTCAAAAATCGATCAGCTTAGCGTCCTCTCACAAGGAGGAAAGAAAAAGTATGGCATTGCCTCAAAGTAGGAAAAATCAGAATTGCATTTCCTCTCTTTTTGGGGTTTCTTCTTTTATAAAGTCTCTAAGGGGCCCATTACGATACCCGGCGTAAATAAATCCGCCAGGCATGGAAGCGGCAAAAATCCGCCCGCACACACCGCCTGAACACCGACCACGCCATTACGATTACACAAACCGAAAACCGCCATCGGCGGAAAAATCACACAAAATACCGCCCGCCATCGTCCGAGTCGGAGTCAAACCGCCCGCCACGGACGGAAACACGCACGACAACACAAAACCGCCCGCCCACACGGCCGACACACCGCACGTGAAATTACGATCGCACCGCCATGAGCGCGGAAAAACCACAAATATACCGCCCGCCAGCGCAAACAACGCCGATGAGAATCGACACGGCAGAAGCCATGGCGCCAACGTACCTGCACAGAAACCATCCGCACACAAAACCAATAGCACACAACATGGCCAACAAGTCCACACAGCAAGGCACGCACAAATACACAAGCACAGTACACATCCCGAAAACACCCCCGGACAAACAAAAAATACAAAGGCCAGAACCCCAGACACAACACACCTGAAAACAACAGACCATGAGGACACACCCACATAGGTGAGTACAAAAGCAGTACTCCCACAGACCACAACCCCTTGCTACATTGCAAACCAGAGAGGAGAGGAGAGGACACAGTGACACAGCAAGGACAGCAGCACACCACAGAAACGCACACATCACTACCCCCACCACCACCACCACCACCACCAAACACCACCACCACCAAACACCACCACCACCACCACCACCACCACCACCAAACCCCGGCACCACAAACCCCCTGCACATTACACAACACACACCGCACCAGCACCACAAACACCATGGCACCACAAAGAATGCCCAAGTTCACGCCCATGGAGCTGACGGTCATGGTCGACGAGATCATCAAGGTGTACCCACAAATCTATGGGAACATGGTCCAGCACACACCACTAGCCACCAGAAACAGAATGTGGAACCGGATCGTAGACCAGGTCAATGCAGTCGGGACCCTGCCCAGGAACAGAGTCGAAATTAACAAACGTTGGAATGACGTAAAGAGCCTGGTCAAGAAGAAGGAGGGCAAAAACAGAGAGCTGGCTGCCGTCACTGGCGGAGGGAATCCCGCGCTCTTTAAGACCTTCAAAGCGTGGGAGGAGAAGGTGCGAGTCGTAATCCATCCGGAGATCCTCGCCGGATTAGCAGGGGGAGTGGAGGCTGGTAAGTACAAACTAATGTATACCAGCACACCGCTATGTACTCACATGCACTACCACCATTCCACAGCTCCCAGGGACAAACACCCCCATGTCCAGCACACAATACACAACACATCACACACACATGCAACAGACACTACCACACACAGCCCAAACCGAACAACTGTAAGATGCGTGGGGACATGTGTACACTAAGCCAGCCACGTAACCACCAACAGGTCCCCAAATATGCCAGAAGCGCCACAACGAGCACCCACCACACCCATGTGTCCGCCACAGCTGCACTAACCGACAAGTAACAGGTAAGTGGCAGGAACACAAAGTGCAGTGGGTGGGACGGTGGACAGCCCAAGTACAACACACACCAGGCCCCAGTCCCACAGCACAGCAAGGAGGAGCATCCCCCACACCCCACAGCCACGTGTCAGCCACCGCAGTGCACAACGACAGCCGAAAGGCAGACATCACGGTCCACAGCAATCGGTGTCAGTGGGTGTCCAGCCACCCCCACGACCCACAACACCCCCCACCCCCACAGACCTGCAACATGGAGCACCCCCGCTTAGAGCCATGTGGCATCCAGTACAGTGCACGCACGAACAACTTGCAGGTGGGAAACTGGACAGGGCTGGATTACTGGAGGCATGAGGACCATAACACGACCAACACATGGGACATGTCACGTAGCAGACGAACACGCAGCACCGCCCACCGTCACGAACAAGTGAACAATGTGCACACGGACATGAACAACAGACTCACACCCCACATGACCCATCACAGACATAGCAACACCCAAGGAGCCACGTCTGCATGCACAAGCCACACTGAATATAGTCCCACACGGCAGCCACTGTGCAACTCATCACACACAACCGAAACACCATTGAAGTCCTGTCCATGTAGCCCCTACTGCCTGTCAACCACACACCCCACAACTACGCCTATGTAAGACAAACAACACTAGACGCAACAGAGCGGAACAACAGAAATGCACACGAACACCACTGAACCCATCAAACTCACAGACACACCATGCACATACAACATACCATCCATCCCATCCGTCAGCCCCAGTCTCATGAAAGGCATGTCATCCGCACAGCTGCCACACATACAGCAGTCACGCTAAGACACATGCCCATGACCAACCATGTGCCAGAAGTCAATTAAGCGCACGACACACTGTGAGCAACAACACACAACATGGGCCACACCCCCCCGAGCACTGCAGTGATGCACATGGCACAGGGCAGCACGCACACCAAGGAGATGGGACAACTGCAATACGTTGGCTGGCACACAACTATCACTCACTCATAACGATGCGTCCAATGCCATGTCCAGTAATCACAACAGACAGCAAATATGCAGGCCATGTCAAGCATGCACACACCTCAAACCATGCACTGTCATGCTGCCACAACACATGTCACGTTCGGCACCCATGGCTCACAGCATGTACCCCAAAAGCATATTCCCTCCCAAATGCGAATCTGGGGCATGGCCCCCATGTTGCCATATGCGTTCCTAAGCGTTCCATTTGAACCCCAAAAGCATATCCCCTCCCAAATGCGAATCTGGGGCATGGCCCCCATGTTGCCATATGCGTTCCTAAGCTGTTCCATTTGAACCCCAAAAGCATATCCCCTCCCAAATGCGAATCTGGGGCATGGCCCCCATGTTGCCATATGCGTTCCTAAGCGTTCCATTTGAACCCCAATAGCATATCCCCTCCCAAATGCGAATCTGGGGCATGGCCCCCATGTTGCCATATGCGTTCCTAAGCGTTCCATTTGAACCCCAAAAGCATATCCCCTCCCAAATGCGAATCTGGGGCATGGCCCCCATGTTGCCATATGCGTTCCTAAGCTGTTCCATATGAACCCCAAAAGCAAAGTACAAACCAGACCCAGGATGGGCCAGGAGCCCGCATACACCAGAGTCACAATGAGTAGGGGCACAGCAACACACCCATCGGCATGGCCAATCCGTCCCATGCCACATGTGCACAGCACACAGTCCCATTGCCTAGCACACACAACTACAGATGCCACAGCCACACACTCGCCTCCGGGAAACCCATGTACGAGATTGCACGAACTGCCAATGTCAGACGACAAATACATACTTCGCCAGGTGCAACACAATAACAAATCTCATTCTCTCCACAGGTGACGAACTGCCGGATGCTGGGGATGGAGACAGCAGCCAGCACAGCCAGCCCACAAGCCCCCAACGAGGACACACGGATCTGGAGGATCTGTCCTCCTCTTCGGACACGGACCACCAAGCAGGCCCATCTGGTGTGGCAGGGCCCAGCCGCTCCCCAGGACCCCTCCTACCCACCAACCCATCATCCAGGGATGCTGAACAGTCCCAGCCCCCTGCTGCCACTGTCGTTGCGGCCACACCCACGGTCATTGCGGCCACTACCACTGCCGCAACCGCCACCATCGCCGCACCGACCACCACCGCCACCACCACCACCACGTCTTCGCTGGCACCAGCCCCAGCGCAGGTGGTGGCCCGGCCGACTGGATCCACCCTGGGAGCCACAGCGAGGACCGTGGTGTGCAATGTGGCTAGTGGGCAGGGCCGGTGGCAGCAGGACTGGTAGGAGGAGCAGGGTCAGGGAAACGCCAGCCTCCCTGGGAGCCATGCCCTGCCTCAAATGGCCAGAGTCCTTGGGGCCTATGAGGAGGCCCAAGAACAATGGGTCAGGTCTGCTACAGACACGCGGGAGGTGCTGGGGGTGCTGAGGTCCATGGACGCCCATATGGGCCAATTCGTGTCCCGTATGGACCAACTCGTGGACCTCATGGGCCAGCTGGTGGTGGCGGTGGGGTCACAGGCAAGGCCAGCAACACCACCTCCGCCACCACCTGCTAGGGCGCAGGGTCGGGCAGCAGTGTCCACTTCCCCTGCGTCCACAGCCAGTGAGCACACCTCACCCACCACCAGCAGGTCGCCACCACACACCCCCTCCCAAACGTGGAAGGGGCCGTCCGAAGAGGAAACAGATCTCCCGGGAGGACTTCGCACGCTCCAGTCGCAAGTGAGGCAGCCAGCCAGCCTTCCGCCAGCCTTCCTTGACCAGCCACTGCATTGACTTGCTCTACGATCCCACTCCACACAGCCAGCTGGATGGCATGTGTGTGTTGGACTATGGACATAGAACCAGTGGGTACACCCTGAGCTTCACGCAGCCATGACCGACAGCTCATTGTCACTGCACGCACCACTTTTGTCATCACCTTACACACAATCACATGTCACAGTTTGGAATAAATGCACCTTTTTCACTAACTGCTGTTTGTGCCCTGTGTTTTATTTGTACGGAATACAACGGCCACCTTGGGCGGAAAGGCACCTGATGCGTGGCATGGCAATGGAATCCGGAGGGCCTGTAGGGACCTAGGGGTGGGAGACAGAACAGGAGCACATTCAATGAGTGTGTCACACACCCATCACACAGTACATGTCAACAACTACAAGCAATGTACACACATCGCACAGAGCAATAGGGCACAATGCCACAGTCACCAACAGTGGCATACTACCCTGGCCATGGAGCGTTGACACACTGCACGCAGTGAACATACGGCCACCCTGACACAGCACACACACACCTGCACAGATACAGACACATCATCCGTCGTACATGGACACTCACCGTCAAGTGAAGTAGCGGGCGATGAGCTGCTGGCGCACATTCCCAGCTTCCTCCTCTCCGCTGTCCACCTCACTCGAGCTGTCCTGGTCTGCGGGCTGGGGCCCTGGTTGATCTCCGTCATCCACAATGAGGGGATCTGCTTCCGAATGGCCAGATTGTGCAGCATGCAGCACGCCACCACTATCTGGCACACCTTCTGTGGGGAGTACGCCAGTGCACCCTCGGTGCGGTCCAGGCACCTGAACCTGGACTTGAGGAGGCCAAAGGTACGCTCGACCACACGTCTGGTCCTCCCATGTGCCTCATTGTATCGATCGTCTGCTGGGGTGCGAGGATTCCTCAATGGACTGAGCAGCCATGCCCCATTCGGATACGCAGAGTCACCTGGGTGTGAGGGACACAGAGAACCGTTGCTATTCCAACTGGACAGGGGACAGCATCGCACAACCAGCACGCTACACCACTCCACATACTCACCGACAATACAGGCACGATCCTGTTGCATATTGGCCATCAGTCGTGGCAAGATGCTGTTGCGCATTATGTGTGCGCCATGTGCCGAGCCTGGAAACTTGGCACACACGTGGGTGATCACCATGTCCGCAAGGCACACCACTTGCACATTCAGGGAGTGCGTGTGCTTCCTGTTGCGGTACAG
Source organism: Calotriton arnoldi (assembly GCA_963921515.1). Classification (NCBI taxonomy): domain Eukaryota; kingdom Metazoa; phylum Chordata; class Amphibia; order Caudata; family Salamandridae; genus Calotriton; species Calotriton arnoldi. Next base: position 115,070 of record CAWUFW010001513.1, read on the forward strand.
GTGCTCAGTGGCCTGTGGTGGAACAAGGCCAACATGTGTGCAGTCAATGGCTCCCACGACGTGTGGGATTCTGCCAAGGGCATAGAATGCACCCTTCACTGCCGCCAATTCACGAGCCCTGGGGAATCTGATGTACCTGTTTCGGCACAGCATCATGGCTGCCAGTACATCCCTCAGCACCTTGCTGAACATGGGCTGGGACATCCCTCCTCCACTGCCCACTGTGTGCTGGAATGACCCAGTGGCGAAGAAATGCATGGCGGCCATCACCTTAGCCGTGGGGGTGACAGCAGTCGGATACACCCTGCGGGGACGGAGATGGGGCTCTAACATGGCACACAGTCGATGCAGGGTTGGCCTGTCCAGCCGAAACTTCCTGATAACCTCTGTATCGTCCATGTCCGCCAGCAATTGGTATGGGCGGTCAATGTTCGGTCTCCGCCTGGGTTAAATGGCAGAGGACACATGTCAAAGCAACACGGCACATAGCAATTTCGCATACACATCACTGACATGACTGAGCAAGCACATGAGCCACAGCCCAGCTGTCAAGCTGGGACGGCACGGCCACAATACACTTACACAGGTCTCCCAACAATGGCAATGGCAAGTGAGACATACCACTGCCATGTGCATGCACATGGGGATCTAGGCCCCAATGACTTGCGGGCGTGCTGATGGGGACTGACTGCATATTCGTCAAGCGGCAACGCCACGGCAACATGAGTGTCTGCTGAGCATGGAACTGCTTCCGAGGCTGGATGAGTATGGCACACGACGACGACGATGTGGGCACGGGCTGAGCGGCCAATACAAGTGGGACCTGTGGCACGAGGGGATATGAGACAGTAGTAGGTGTCAGCACTGCACCCTATGTACAGCACTGTACGGATCACAGCTCCCGAAACATTGACTGGTGTCCACATTGACAGCCCCATGCCAAGACGGCTGTGTGCTTGCAGTCACACGTCACAGGTGAGAGGTTACATTGCACGTGCCAGGTGGCAGACGTACATAGTGGGAGCTGGCATGTGTGTGCATGTGTCTCCTGTTCAGGATCCACCAGATGGGCGCTGACTCTGTACTGAGCATTGGACACAGCATGTTCCGTGGAAGGCTTGTGTGTGTGGGATGGTGGCACTGGATGTGCCTCCGTTGGGTGGGGGCCATGCACAGGGCGGGTACGTCGATGATTGCGCATTGTTGGTCACGGTGGGTGCACCAACTAAGATGTGTTGCCCTGTGTTCAATTCCTATGTCCGCATGATGATGGACTGTGGATGTGGGCAGACTACACATTGGTCGATGTGCTGTCTATATGCATGTGCCTTCACACCAGGCACAGCTGCCCCTGCACATGTGACCCCTGCTGGACTCGCTGCTGGGTCTGTGGAGCTGATGCACCTTCTGCGCGTGGGGCGGACAGCTCTCCTCACTTCCCTCATTGCGCATGTCATGTCTTTGCCGCAGGTGACATGGATCATGGAGGGCCCACATGTACGCGTGGGTAGGCTACACATGATTGTTCACTGGTCGCCACCCCCAGTCAGTGTTTCGAATGGGACGGTTGTCGTGCTGGTGGTATGTTCGATGTGGCGGATGGGCGGGCCTAGGTGCGGGCTTACATTCCGGACATGGGGGTAGTTGGATTGGCGACTAGTTGCAGTACACACGGGACACGTCTCTTCCTTTCCACATCTGGGTCATCCCTTGTACTAACTGACAGTGATACAGTCATCTTCGCCTCATGTCCTCCCCTCGCCCCCCCAATATGCATGCTCACCTGCGAGGCTAGCGCTTGCACAGGCAGCCCCAAGCTCGCACCAGAGAGGGCAAGGAGTGTATGTGTGGGTCCAGTTGCACGAGTGGGCTGTCTCAGGGTATGATGTGTGGCGGGACGCCGTCCACCTGCGTGGTGCCCCAAATGGAGACCCGGCCTGCATGGACTATGCATCACAGTCTTCGCCTTCCGGATCCGCCACCTGCGACACCCAGTGGCTGTGGCTGCCCTTGCGGCCAGGCCGCGTCCGTCTGTGGCTGATGGCCCACACATTCACTCTTTGGCCTCTCTGGGGAGGGCTCAGGGGTGGTGGCGCACGCGCTTGCACTTAGTCGCAATGGCATGTGGCGTGGTTGGTATGATGGGCAATGGATGGGATGGTGCGAGCCACCTCCCGTGACGTCAGTGCTGCTCGTGCTGTGGTGCGTCCCCCTACACTTCCATTTGACTTTTTGCCATGCTGGACGTTGAGGTTCTATTGCCTGCGTGATATGACCAGGAGGAGCGCGAGGAGACCTCTCACACACCATGCTCCACTGCCATCCCGTGCCCTGTATCGCCTGTGCGGATTGACTATGTTGGGGTTACACCTGGTCGACTGGGGCTGTGTGTGCCTTGTCAAGGGGCATGGCGGGCGCACAACAGGATCCAGCTTGTCCACAGAGGGTGGGCTGAGGTGCGCCTGGTACCGCTTTGTACGTGTGCCCGGCTGCTGTGCACACACGTGTTCACTCCCCCGACAGGTGTCCTCTCACAATGCCCAGGGAAGCGGTGGTGTACTGTTCATGACCCCTCCCAACACGGCGTGCTCCAACTTGGCATGTGCGCATCAACCCGTCGCACCCACCCACCTGAGCACTGCGTCCATACGACTTCACACGACACATGTGTGTCTTCCACAGTAGTGCTACTCATTTGCGTTGACATCCAATACCAGTGGACTACATGGTCATGTCACGACTGCCGTGTACTTCACATACTCTCATCCTCTCTCATTCGTACTTGTGAAATGAGTCAGCGGAGACAGTTTTGGTTTCAAACATTATATTGAGTCTTCTGTCCTCTGTGATGCAGTATAGTGGACACTACTGGCAGCGGAATACATGGATATACTGAGCATGATTACAAATTGGATAGGGTGTGGGGTTACATGTGATTGGCTGTTGCATGTGGGATGTGGGCTTCAGAGTTACATCTGCTTGGCCAAGGCTGTGCTAATGTACATTTACGTATAGCTGCGGAGCTGCGGACTTTGACACAGACGGTATACATGTAGCCTACCAGACCGCTCGGCATCATGGGCACAGTCCATCTCAGTTCCATGTGACAGGTTTGCTGCGGTTGTTCCTCATGCACGCGTGCATGTGAGATGACATCAGGGCATGTGCTTGCGTGCATGCAGCGGCGTGCCACTTGTTGTTGCACTGTGGTGGTTACTGGACATGTCACAGTCACTGGGGTCGTGTTGTTGTTGTATGCACTTGTCGTCCATGCAAAGGTCCTGGTATGGGATTCCCGGGGCGGGGGTGGAGGGGTGCAGCACCCACAGACTCCAGGCGACCTATTCATGTCCACTGAGCGGTGTGTGTGTCCATGTGCGCTGGATCCATGTCGTGTCCTGGTTGTTCGTGCAGTTCCGTCCATGTGGGTGCGATACACAGAGCCCATGCCACTGCCTCCCACGATGCATGCGGTGTTCCTGGATGTGATGGGGAACAGTGTGCATGTCCCGGTCATATCCGATGTCATGGCGATGTCGTTGATGGTGTGGTTACAGTTGCCGGTCGTTTGGTATGGCTGTTGTGGTGGTGACTGGCCAGTCCGTGCGGAAGCTGAGCATGGGTGCGGGGTTGGACTTCATAGGTCACTCGGGGAACCTGCGTTGTGGTCCGACGTATTTACAGGTTGTCAGGTATGCGATGCCGTCCAGCAGGGCTTCCATGTCATTGGTGGTGTACATGTTTGCCAGCCAATGAAGCGGATGGTGGCTCTCAAGGTGTTGTTCGTAAGTTGTCCCTTGGAGGACCATGATGGGGCATGCTGGGTGACATTCGATGTAGCTGTTCTTGATGATCCGTCGTGTGGAGGCACAGTGGTCCCATTTCAGTGCGGGTGCGATGTTGGCCACATACGCCATGCCCCCATAGGCAGAGCAGGCCCTGTCGTGTGCGTCCAGAGGAGGAGTAGTGGTAGCAGGTCCGCCTTCAGACATGCCGGGTTGGAGAGGCATATCTCGACGGGATGCTGGTAGGGACACCTCCGACAGTAGAAGACGGGCATGACGCAGCTGAACAATGTGATGCGGTAAGTCAGTCGGTAACTTACGTTCAGCAGGGACAGGAGATCGCATCCCAATGTATGTATCGTGTTGGTTTTGTACAGCTTGAGCTGTTCGGCGTAGTTGGGTAGGTGTGTTGCGGTTGCCATTTCGCAGCGGTTCGTTGAGATGGCGTGCTCCGGCTGTGTGTGCAGTCTGCAATGTGCACGCTCCGGGGTTGCTGTGAGCTCTGTGTAGTCGTAGGGAGACAGGACTTGTGTTCTGTTGGCTTGTTTGGAGGACACGGGCCCTCTTCCCACATGCTTCTCAGACAGTTCAAGGTCAGTGCTGTGTGACTCCTTCCAATTAACTTGCATGTGGCCGACATGGAGGAGTGTTTTCTTCTTTCTTCCCCGTCCGTTGTGTGCTTCTGTGATATGCGCTATCTGCCCTGTGGTCGGTCTCCTCTGCATGCCTGTGTTGGTCTATTCTTGGACAATGGCTGTATTCACCGGCTTCTGTCGTAGGGCTGTGGTTTCGGAGTTGGAATGGAAGGTCATTCAGTGCTGTCTGCTCTCCCTTGTGTGGGCGGCAGGCTGCCTTTCCGCTCTGCGTTGGGCCTTGTGTGTGGATGTTATTCTTGGGCCACCTGTTGTCGGTCCCCGGGCTCTTTGGTGTTCCGTTTCATATGTCTTGTTCATATGTGCAGGGTGGTATGGGTTTTTCAGTGTGGTACTGGCGTTCCTCTTCCCGAAGGGGCCCTGCTTCTCCTAGTTGGTGTTGCCGCCGCTGTGTGCTACGCCATGTTTGTTACACTGGGGTGTGTCCTGCTGTTGCGTGACTTCACTGACATGTGTGCGTCGGTTGTGTGGCGTTGGGTGTTGTCCGTGAATTGGGCGTTGGGGACATGTCTGTGGCAGGCCTGTCACGTGTCATGTGCGTTCGGGGTGGGGCTGATGTGTGTGCTGCTTGGTTGTGTCCCTGTGTCTGTGTGCGACGCATGCATGGCGCTGCGGTTGGCCTCTGCGTTGTGCGCATGTGTGGCGGCGTCATCGGCGCTTTGGGGCCGTGACGGGGTGGTTGGTTCCTAGTCCCAGGTGGTGTGTACACATGTGTTCCGCGATGTTAGGATTTGGCCTGTGTGTCATATGTGGATGCAATGGTGGATGTGTAGTGTACACGCGCTGGTGGGGGGTTGTCCGCTTTTTCCGCCCTTGCACTGTGTGCGCTGTTTGCGTGCACTTGTTGTGTGTGTGCCTACCTGCGTATCCGCGGTACGTTGCGTCCTTGGTGGTGCATCAGCAGAAGCATGGGAAGGGCCTGCAGTGCTGGATTCATGCCCGGGTGCCGCTTCTTCGTTGTCCGTGCTCTGCGTCCGTGTTACCGCCTCTCTTTCACGTGCGGTGTCTCTTAGCCGTGGAAGCCGTTTGTTTGCGGCATCGTAATTTATACGCCGGGCGGGACGTGTTTCGCCGGACGGTGTGTGTCAGTTGAGCTGCGCCGCTACATGTACGGGCGCACTTTGATGGCGGACGGTGTTGCTGGCTTGCCGGGCGGTGTTTGGCCTGCTTCGCATCGTAATTGGGCGGGCGTGTGGACTGCTGCGTGCCGGCGGTAACTGGTGGTTTTTGCATCCGCCAGCACGGCGGTTGTGCTTCCGCCCGCCATCGTAATGGGCCCCTAAGAGTCTCAGTGATGTAGCATCACACCTCCATCAAAAGACTCGTATGCTCAGATTCACATAATATCACATGGGACACTAGCAACAGTTAGATGCTTTCCCATGCTAGTCATGAGAAACGAAACATTTGAAAGTCCACACAGGCCTAACATTGATGAAAAAGAAATACAAAATATCAGTCTATAGTATCAGCTGAAATCCTGTTCCCACAGGAATAATTTAATGTGAACATTGAAGAAACATTTAGGAATGTCGAAAGTTACATATGTGCTGAACAAATAAGGCAACATTTCACTAGTTGTAAAAGGACCGTTGTAGTAGGTCAGGGAAAAGGTCAGCATTAGAGAAAAAGCATTTTCGGAAAAGCCTTTAAATTGGTATTACACATTTCAGATTAAATAAACTCTAAATCAATATCAAATATAATGTAATAAAAGCAATTCAAATAGTGAATATGTAGAACTTTCACCAGACATTATTACATGAAATAGCTAACGTTAAAAATACCCTACCACAATTTTTCTCAATATTCATATAAGTATATTTCTCTCTAAATTCACACTGCAAAATTCATTTTTCACTTTTCATCAAATATAGAATCTCTAGTATTATGCGAAATTTCAAAATCAAATCTAGTTTCTACACATTTTTGCATTGACTTTTATAAATGGTGCAATCTAATAGAAGGCAATAGAAACATTAGGCCACTTTATTAACGGCACCATTTCATCAGTAAATGCTAATAAACAACATGTTTATTAGTAATTCTCATTAGTGCAACTCGTTTATATGTATTAGTATTACTTTGCGAGTATGTTTTCTTCATCTTACATTTTAAAGCACGCTTTTATGGTGCTTCTACACTTGTCTTGGTTTCATGTATCACTGTGTCTAACGTGTGCAAAGTGCACTTTCAGCTTTTCTTTAATTAGTAAATGTGCCATGTATTATGATTTTTAAAATCGTGTGTCATCACTTGTCAGAGCCGGTGCTAATGCATTTCCAATGCTTTTGCCACAATGTTGAAAATTAGTCCACAGTTTAGGCAGCAGCAGCCACACAGTTATCAAGATCTGAAGAGTTCCTCCTCATTGTCTACCACTATGGAACTGTTAATATGCCTGTTTCTATGCCTTTGGGTACCCCCGAGCAGTATCAGACATGTTGTTGTATAAGTATTAGAAATAATTTGAAATACTATTAACAAATGATGTGGGAGTCATGCTTGCACTTCAAGTGGAAAATTACATAAATTGTCTCAGCAGAGCCCTCTGTGACAAATGCATGTTCAAGTCAAGCCTCTCAACCTGATTGTGTCTCTGGCAATGTTACAACCCCTTAAGTGAGACATGGTGGATTCAGCTGACCACTCAATATGGACCAAAGGCAGCAGCATCCAATCCAGCGCAGGCCCCAGAAACACACAAGTGCACCAGCCACGACTTGCAACATGAGCACATCTCCAGTGGTGTAGGGCCACCACTGTGAGGCAGTTTTAATGAGCATGTCAATCTGGCACTGCACTCATGGTCATTAGACCTTCATAATGCAGAAGGGATAAGTGAAAGTGGCGAAGCAACTATTTCAGCCTAAGTACACATAATGGAAATAAATATGCATGTCTTGTGACGAGAGAAGGAAATGCAAAATACCTGCATTCAATCAGCAAGAACTGGTTATTTCCAGTAAGGTTCTTTGAGGAGATAGTCTTTGTTACAGTTAATGGATCATTTAGTCTCTTCCTTTCACAGGAACTGACTGCTTTATTAAATTCAATCCAAATTTCATATAGACGCCATTGATAACCAGAAAAAGGCAAGCCATCCAAGATAGGCAGGTGATGGCACAGAAAATAGACAGAGGTGGAAAACAGGAGCAAAAGACAAGAGGCTGCAAGGTAGACACTTAATAAATAGCAACTGAGACAGACTACATTCCACATGAAAAATGAAATATACAAAATTAAAATCTACATCATGATTAGGATAGTCATGTCAAACATTGGTCATGTATGAAAAGAAACCTTCCCTATAATAGCTAAGGCATTTGAGTTGCAAGTTTCAAACAATCTCAGTGTAAGTGTGGTACCACAATATCGTGGCCTAAATATCGCCTGACTGTATTATTGTGACATAGGCATTGTTTACAAAAATATTGCTCCATTGACGTTAATAAGACAAAATCAACACCCACTTTAGGTATGTTTATGGAAACGCTATGTAGGCCGCAGTATTTAGATCAAAACATATTTTTTCCATTGATGTTCCTACATACATCCTTCACTGTAATGGTACATAAAGACCCTGCTTTGAAGAACCTCAGTTTGTCAGATATCATTATGAGTATGAATACTATCCACATTGTTGATAGTGCTAATGTTTGGGATTGTTTCAAGACTGTGCCTCTCATAGGACTCACTAATCCTGCCCTAGCCATACCATCCTTACAGAGGAACTAACAAAATAATTCAGAAGAGTTAATGCATTAATCCAGGTGGATTACTACACTGAACTGCATTCTTATTGAAGTTAAGTTAATGCTTTTCTTTCATGTGGCCCTATTAACCCTATTTCATGATAGATTTTGGTGTTTCACAAATAACGGGATGTTCACCTTTCTATGTTTTCTTACTAATGACAAATGTCCTTTTTTCAGTCTTGTCTGCAGAGTGCTTTTAAAAATCTGATGTGGAAAGGACTTATTGTGGTCAATACCAAATTTACACTGTGCTTAGGGCCAGCCTATTGCGTACCACTGCTTGGCTTTGTCAGTCTCATTAACTTGTGTATTCCATAGCTTTCTTTTCTATTCTTGTATTTGACCCTTCCCTGGAGCATAGCCTCTTCACCATCCTTTTGATTGGATTACTTGTATGCTTCCTTTTTCAGTGAGAATTCCATGAAAGTGCATGTCATTTCTTGCTTTGTCTCTTGCGTGCTGTTACACCCCTGAAATACCATTCCCCCCACACACTGTGTTGCTCTTTCTTCACCCAGTTTATCCATTACTTCCTGCACCCTTGCTTTCAATTGCATTCCCTGCATCAAGCTCCTAAGTAGCTCCCTACCCATTCCTTTGCAGTCCTTTAAAACAAAAAAGGGAAGGATTTGATATTTTTGGAAGGCCCGGTATCTGTCATGTGCTTCCCGGCTGCTCTGTTTTTAAAAAGCGCATTCACACACTTTTATATTATTTGTTTTTATTTGCAACTCAAAGCGACGTCTGCCATTTTGGAATGGTAAATTAAAAAATAAACAAAATGGCCAAAAAAGGTCATGCCATACACACACGGATGGGTGATGATTCATGCGTGTGCATAAGTCATAACGCCGGGCCATTGTCAGACCCCTTTCAGAAGACCATTGGGCACACAGGGGCTGCTGTGTACCAATCATAGTGGTTGAGGTCATTTGCCCTCAGTGTTCTTGTGTCCTTCCGTCTGTGGCTCTGCAAACTGGGCCAGTTTCACTATCCGCACTTCGCTCTTGCATTAGGGCGAGCAGTCAAAGGCTTATGATATCTTTAAGTAGGAGCATACAAAACAAGTCTACACTGAAGTGTGAGAGCTCTGCACCGGTCTTCCATTACCCTTTGTGAAGCAGTAATAAGGGACAAGGAAAAGGGCTAGCCCTGCCTAGAAACTTCCTCACCTTGAACAAATGGATCTACAGTCCCACCGCCCACCCCTACTATGTACCAAATTACAGTTATCAGTAGGGACTAATAAACAAAATGCCCCCCCCTGGTCCCAGTACTCAGACTCATACAGCACAAAGTGTCCTACTACCATATGTGTGCTACAAACTCACTGCACATGCACACTTGACACGCACATGGATTGTCAGCGCAAGGTTCCGGGGTTCACATAACAGCAGAACTTTACACCAGAGTAGTCAGTAGATCTCTAAAACACAGAGAAAAGGCCTGGTTATAATAAAGATTCGCAAAGCACAGTACGCTGGGTCATTACTTCGTGTTCACCCAAGGCAGGAACAGGAGTCCGGCGCCCACTATGAGGGCACACTTGGTGCAGTCCTTCAGGTAACAGAAGAAGTTCTGAACTTCACATTAGTAGGGACCAGCCTAAGCCTCTGGGCACACACTGGATTTTTGTCATTGAAGGGTCAAAATAAAAAGTCAGGATACCTGTTTCACAAACAATCTGCCACTCAGTTGCCACTCATTGACATAGCTTTGGACATCACCATTTCAACAACCGCCATAGCGTCAGGATCCGTACCCACATGCGTATACGTCCTCTCTCTCTTTTTTCAATTTGTTTTTATTTGCTGATGCTGCACAGCATCTGTAAAAAGAATTGATAAAACCAATGGGTCAAAAAGGCAAGACCTATTGTCTCTGCCAATGCTTTTTTGCCAAAACGTGGCTTATTGCGTTCGTTTCAATGAAAATGATGGTGTCTGTTCAGCCCTTGAAAACATTCTCATAATTTAAAGATGCCAAGCATTAAAATGAAAGCATGACAAACGTGACTCGGACACAATGGTTAAACGTCAGGTCACTGCTTTCTTTTCAACTTATGAACCTTAGTTTATTGGGGGTTCAGTGTGTAAAATTGGCCAGTTTTGAGTAAAATATTCCAACAGTAAATAAAGTGAACATTAGCGATGTGAATTGATCTGTGTGCCGTGAAGGCAGAAGAAGGAAGACAATATTTTCTCCAAGTCTCATAGTGTCTGCTTGTGGTGCAGAGGGATTCTGTCTGTTTAACTGAGGCATATGGAAGAGTGATGTGGAGGTCACAAGGGGCCTGTCCTTTCAGACGTGCTTTCATGTTGCAGCTTTAGAACAGACCGCCATTTCTGTTGGCCACATCACACGCATTAGTCAACAACCTCCTCCGCCCCTGCCCTACCTCGCCATGACCTTTATAGAACCGAGGGTTGACGCAAACATCCTCTGGGAGGACGAGGCTTTAATCTTGTGTCTTTATGAATGTTGCACTTTTCTCTGCTTGCACTATGTTGTGGTGAAAATATAATCCTGATCCATTTAAGCAGCTAACAAATCGTCCTGGGGGTAGATTTTGATTACTTGTCACATAAGAGCAAATCCTTGCGCCCACTTCAAGGGCCACCGTTGTTTCAATTCATTATTTTAATGAACTCTATTAGCCATTTTAAAATGCACACATTTACAGAATAATACCCCAATCTTTTGTTCAAAGCAGATTACAAAAGTATTTATATTGTGACGTTTTGCTCCACAAATGTTTTTGAGATATTGACTTCTGCAAATATAATAAATATATAAAAAGGAGACAGCCTGTTGACAATATTTTAAGAAAATAGTAAATTCATTGAAGATAGCACAGTTATAGTCATCCACGATGCACTTTTTAGTGTTACTGTTAAAGAGCACTGTGATTCTATTTGCTGAAATGTTTTCAGCTAGATACACGGTTGTCTGCTCTATATTCCTACTGAGGCTGAAGTAATATCTATCCAGATAGATCTATCGATAGATAGATAGTTCTATCGATAGATAGATAGATAGATTACGAACTGGTGGTTGCCTGTAGGTAGTTATAGTTAGGACCATGTTTCCATAGGTAAAGCATTTTTTAACTTGCTTATATCTATGGCGCCGTTTGACGAATCTTCACAAAATGTTCCCCCAAAAAAGTATCAAGTTAGATTTTGTTGTAAATGGAAAGTTTTGGGCGATCCGTCAAACGTGGGCCAAGAAGAGGGGTGAGTCGAAAAAAGTGTGAAACGCTGGACAGAATTACACCGAATTTGGCAGAAAGGTAGATTTGCTTACGCTGATCACGTTTTCAGTTATTTGGTGTAAATCCATTCAGTAGTTTTAGAGAAATTAAAGAAAATCCAAATTTGTATATCTACGATTGCGAAGACTTGGCGAATAAAGACGAGCTTGTGCAGAGATCGGCAGAGCTCTGATTGGCTGTGGCTAGAGCGGTCAACGAAGCTGAGGAACGGGGTTCAAGTCTCTGCAGGGACGCTGCTTTGAAACCTGTGATTCTGGGCAAATCACTTAATCTCCCCCTGCCTAACTAAATGAATTTGTCCATCTCTAACGCAGCTGGTGCTCATGTAAAGCACTCTGATACCTTCGGGTCAAGTTTGTGCTATATAAAACTAAAGAAAAACAAAAAACACTTCAACCAGGAAGTGTTGACAGGCATCTTGGGACTCCCCAAAAAAACCATGAAAAAAAGAAAAGGGGGGCAGGGTAGGAATACCCTGACCCCCAAGCCTTGGGGTTGAGGTCCCAGAGGGATTCCGGCAGGGCAAAAAATAATTTTTCATTTAAATTCACGACAATATTCACCAAATATTTGCAAAGTTCGCAGTGAATTAAAAATAATCAAGCACGGTCTCCCGCGCTTGCCTTTAATATTGCCTTCGGGTGGGCCAGGTCCCGGGGGCATGCTGCCTCTAATAATTATGGAGGCGGCTGCATGGGGCTCTTAAAAGGGGAGGTGGTGATTCCCAGGGGCTACATTTCACAAATATGCAGGGCCTTGAGGACCACCACTTCTCCGGGCTATATTGTGCAAATATGTGGGGGGAGCGCAGACCCCCCCCCTATGCCCCCGGGACCACCACCTCCCTGGGGCTACTGTTAAAATGTAGTGGTGGGGGCCTGCCCGGACGACCCCCCCCCATCTGCCCCAGGGACCCCCACCTCCCCAGGGCTTTTTTTTTTCTTATCAGAAGGAGGGGGGCCGCGTTGCCCAACTCTCAAGCAGTTCTCAGCCCTGGGCAGGCCATTGTAAATTAAAGGAGCGGTCAGCGTGGCCTCCCACTGGGAAACATATATAGCCATAGGGACCACCCCACCCCCCCGGGCCGGCTCCTGCTATGTCCCGGAGTGCCCACTCCTGGGACATAGCTGTATGCTTTTGCTTGTTGAGAACTGACAGCTCCCGCCAAGCAAAAGCGAAAGAAAACACTGGTTCCAGCAGGCGGGGACTGTCAAAGTGCACATGCCCGCTAGAAGTGGAGGTTTCATCTCTTTCCCTGACCGAAGACATGCAGGCAGGGAAAGAGATTAAACTATTGCTCTTGCACACAGGGAGTTGCATTTCCATCAGCTCCCTGTGTGCAATAGCAATGCCGGCTCCCGTAGGAGGCAGGGAGCTGGCCAGGACCGTGGGGGCCCTGAGACTTTCCCAGCGGTCCCATAGCACACTGGGTACCCTGGGCAGGCTCCAGGGCACCCAGGGAAACATGGTCAGGGGATGAGGTCCCCGGGGGCGAAATCAGCCGGGGAGGGGGCTGCGCAGCTCCCCTTCCCCAATTCAGTTAACGCTGGCCCCAGGGTATGGGGTCCCTGGGGCCGAAATCAGCCCGGGGAGGGTGCATAGCTGCCAAGGTTTCAGATTGCTATGTGTGACATTTTCATAATTTCAGTGTAATTATGAGTGACATTTTAAAGACTATGAGTGACAATTTCTAGCGAGCAGAATCAAGCAATGAAGACAAGGTAAACATAAATATCAGATATTACAGGTGTGTGCACCATCATTTTATATGCAAGTTTCTAAATTTGAAGGACCAATAAAAATAGTTGCACTCTGTTCAGTGCTCTGCTGTCGGAGTGACTCCCCTGCGCCAAACAGAGGTGACTGCCTAGCCAGGCTGAGCCAGCAGAGAGCCTCTTCAAACTGGGGGCTGGCTGTGCTGGCAACCACGGGGATGCAGACTGACTAATGCCAGGCTGATCGCAGTCACTGAGGCGTCTGCCAGGAGGCCTGCTCTTTCCCTAGGATGGTGATCCTTTTACTGTAGCAGGCTGTTTCCTCGCACTGGGTAGCATCTCGGAATTCACTGTTACTGTATTGTCCTGGTGGCATTGTACTGTTCATAGGTGTCAATTCATGGCACAAAGGTTGTCCTCCAGGGTTTTTTATCCAACGGCGATCACTACATTGTCTGCCAGACAGTGTCTGGGGGTGGATGTGGCCCCCAAGACAGTACATCTCTTTCCGTAAGATTGTGCCAAAGAGCGCAGCCTCTCTGTTGCACATGCAGAAAGGAGCCACTTGATTGTGGCTGCAGGCAACAGCAAAAACTTTCAGCTGCTGCCCGCCACCTGAGTATCTGCCTCTGGCAGGACTGTCCACTGTGTAGTCACAGAGGACAGACGCCTTGCCGGAAAATAATAACAGGCATGCTGCCGTCCCCCAGATCAAAACACTTTGGTGATTAATGGGATTCTTCTGTGCTGTGTTAGGGTCAAAGATGAGAGTAAGAGTTCCTTACATCTGGAAGACAGTTTTTATGGCCATGGCAGACACCAGTGATGTGCCACAGTCTAAGACTTCACGTGCTGGTAGTGCCGGGCGCAGCTTGATTCTTGTGCGCCACAGTAGCACTGTGGGAGTTGATTATAATGTTTTCCAACTCTGAGGCACCTAGAGTTCATGATTTCTGATGTGCATTTATGGTTTGCTGCACACCAGTGTGCTTACTGCCAGCGCACTCTCAGCAGCTCCTCACTCAAAGACTCATGCATCCACTCAAGGACCCACTGAGAGAGTTATGCACCCAGTCACAGAGCCACTCAGACACCCACTCATAGACCCTCTCAGAGACTCATGTACCTACTCACACACCCACTCACAGACCCACTGAGGCACACATCCACTCACAGACCCACTCAGAGACTCGCGCACCCACTCACAGACCCACTCTGACCCACTCAGACCCACTCACAGACTCATGCACCCATTCACAGACCCAGTCAGAGCCTCATGCACTCACTCACAGACCAGCTCAGAGACTCATGCACCAACTCACAGACATACTCAGACACTCATGCACCCACTCACAGACCCACTTAGACACTCACACACCCACTCAGAGACTCCCTTAGACATTCACGTACCCACTCACAGACTGACGCACCCACTCACAGACCCACTCAGAGATTCGTACTCACTCACAGACCCACTGACTCACTCAGAGACTCATGCACCCCCTTGAAACCACACTCACTCACAGATTGACTCACACACTTATGGAGGAACTCGCAAACTCACTCTGACACCCACTCAGACACTCACACACCCAGTGAGACACTTACGCAGCCACTCCCAGACCCACTCAGACACTCACATACCCACTCAGACTCTCACATCCACTCACAGACCTACTGAGACACTAATGCACTCACTCACATACTCATTGCCAAAGGCTACTGCTTACAGCTAGGAAATAACATTTTAAAAAACCTTAGAAATTCACTTAAAAAACAAAGGTTACAGGGACGTTATAGTTAGGAAATATAATTTAAAAAAACCTAGAATTTCACTGAAAAACCCAAAGGTTACAGGGATGATATAGTTAGGCTCCGATTTCACTCGTACAAACCAGTGAAATTTAGCAGTTATAGTTACCTGAGCTAACTATAACTTACGCCCCCTCAATGCCCTGCTTATGACTTCACATATTATGCCATGGTCAGTGTCATCACTGATGACATCATCCAGTAAGTGTGAGTGCTGTCTAAACGTTTGAGTGGTAAATATATATAGTAAGCTACTGCATAACTTAAATTAGTATACTTTGTGTATTAGTAACTAGTGATACTATTTCTAACATATATTATGTGAGTGGCTGTGTGACTGTGTATCCTTGTGTGAGTGGGTATCTGAGAGGCTGTATGGGTGTGTGAGTGGCTGTATGGGTGAGTGAGTGGCTGTGTGGCTAGCTGTTTGGGTGAGTGAGTGGTTGTGAGTGATTTTATTGATGAGTGAGTGTGTGAGAGGCTGTATGGGTGAGTGGGTATGTGAGTGGCTGTATGGGTGGGTGAGTGGTTGTATGGGTGAGTGAGTGGCTGTATGGGTGAGTGACTGGGTGTGTAAGTTGCTGTATGGGTGGGTGAGTGGCTGTACGGGTGAGTGACTGGGTGTGTAAGTGGCTGTATGGGTGTGTGAGAGGCTGTATGGGTGAGTGGGTATGTGAGTGGCTGTATGGGTGGTTGAGTGGTTGTATGGGTGAGTGAGTGGCTGTATGGGTGGGTGACTGGGTATGTAAGTGGCTATATGGGTGAGTGAGTGGCTGTTTGAGTGGGTGTTTGGTTAACTGAGTGTGTGTTAGTGGCTATATTGCAGAGAGTGTCTGTCTGAGTGGCTGTATGGGTGAGTGAGTGGGCGTGTGAGTGCCTGTATGGGTGAGTGAGTGGCTGTGTGACTAGCTGTTTGGGTGAGTGAGTGGTTGTGAGTGATTTAATTGATGAGTGAGTGTGTGAGAGGCTGTATGGGTGAGTGGGTATGTGAGTGGCTGTATGGGTGGGTGAGTGAGTGGCTGTATGGGTGAGTGACTGGGTGTGTAAGTGGCTGTATGGGTGGGTGAGTGGCTGTATGGGTGAGTGACTGGGTGTGTAAGTGGCTGTATGGGTGAGTGAGTGGGCGTGTGAGTGCCTGTATAGATGTGTGAATGTGTATGCAAGTAATTGTGTGGGTGAGTGAGTGGCTGTATGGGTGAGGGAGTGGCTGTGTGAGTGACTGTATGGGTGAGTGAGTGGCTGTGTGAATAGGTGTATGGGTGAGTAGGTGTATAGGTGAGTGGCTGTGTGTGTGAGTGGCTCTATTGCTAGGTGGTATGTGTGAGTGACTGGGTATATGAGCAGCTATATTTGTGAGTCAGTGGATGTGTGAGTGGCTGTATGGGTGTGTGAGTGGCTGTATGAGTAGGTGTATGGGTGAGTGGCTGTGCATGTGAATGAATTGGTGTGAGTGGCTCTGTGGATAAGTAGGTGGGTGTATGAGCACTTGTATGGGTGTGTGAGTGGGTGTATGAGAGTTTGTGGGGGGTGTGAGTGGTTCTGTGGATGATGTCAACAGTGATTTCATTTGAGATTACATCAGTGATGTCACTGCCCATGTCATGAGTGACGTAATATGTGAGGTCATAAGCAGTGCTTCGTAGGGGTGTAAGTTATAGTTAGCTTAGGTAACTATTACTGCTGAATTTCTATGGTATTGTACGGGGAAAATCTGAGCCTAACTATAACACCCCTGTAACCTTTGATTTTTTTTCAGTGAATTTCCAAGGCTCTGTAGATGTTCAATACTGTCAGGGCTTTTGATGTTCAGTTCTGCCTTGGTCCATTGGTGCACTGCATGGGGGTACTGATTTTCATCAATGCTTGGGGACATCGATGCACATTACTGTAGACATTAATATTTCTTACTACCTGTGTCATTGTTCCATATACTGTGTGGTGCGTTTGAGGCTTGCGACGGTCCAATCTGCTCCCAAATGCGGGCAAAAACACTCTTCGAGGCTGGCCACCTCATGGAGCATGAAAAAAGGCACAAAATGCAACCAAAACAATGCCGCGAGGGGCCTAGCCTCCTTCAAGGGCAAGACAGATAAAAAAGGAGAGCATAATAGTAAGCATGCAGGGGAAAGCATTGGACAAAGCAAATAACAAATGCAAAGAACAAAATAAAGATCTGCAGTTGCACCCTTTTTAGGTCGAGCCTCGAGTAGCGCGCAAGCGCTGCTAGGCGAAGACTTTATGTAAGGGGGTTTGAAAAGCTGACCAGACGCTCTTGCGTCGTGGCCTTTTTCTGGCGGTTACGCGCGCCGCAGACATGTGTTTCCCATTATCGTGCCCAGACGCGGGCGCGATAATTGGAAACACATGCCGGGAAAAGGCCATGACGCACGAGCGTCTGGTCAGCTGAGCAGGCTGCCGCGCTCGCTCGCCCTCGCCCCCGCTCCTCTCGTCCCCGCTCCTCTCTTGTTGCTATATAGATTTTGATGATAGAGCCACCTGCAGGAAATGGAAGAAACTGCATCTTCTGGCTTTCGGTGTGAGAAGAAACGTGTGAACGATGCTATAACTGGAGAATCGGGCATCGGGAAACCCTGTTTGTTTGCTTAATAGTATTTGGCCATTTTGTGTAAACTTACCAATAGTGCCAATTTAAACAATGAGTACGGTATTTCCCTAAATGGCAGCGTGGCTGTGTATTTGTTAGGTAATTGGCTGTCACTTGTGTTTGCTTTACTAAAGCACTCCGTTGTGTGTATGGCGCGCGGCTGTTTTTCGCGTAATCCTTACATCTACTCGGCGTTTTCTGTCGTAAATTCAGTGCACCTTTCAACGTTAGTCCTCTTGATAAACCATAGTTCAGAGTGTTTGCGTGGGAAGAGCCAGCCAGCAGGTTCCCATCTCTCGGAGTGTTGACTGACAGCTCATCTGAATGGCAGGTGAAGTGGTTTGTTATCCGCTCCGCCCAACCCCCACCCCTCCCCAAGGAGCACAGGGACCTGCTGCAGTGTGTAGACAGGTGATTGCTCCTAGAAATTCAAACAGGATGTGACATCACACCGTGATTGGAAGCCACACGGGGGAAGACGTAAGGGGGTGGTTGAGAAGAGAGTTCGTAGGTTTTTATTACAAAAGGCCGTCCTACTGCCACAGAACGGCAGCTTCTATTGGATTCACGTTTTCTAACACTTACCGTACGTAACAAACTTCTGGGGAATTGCAGAATCTTTGCTGGATGTTCAAACGTTTAAAGCCCAGTTCCGTTCCTAGACAGCGCGTGGGTGGTTTTCCGGCTGGAGAGAGCAGGGAAGGGGGTGCGGCACATTTATGGGAGCTAAGGTGTTCGAGGCTGCGCGTCGAGCAGAATAGGTTTTCTCTTAAGTCACAGCTTCCCGTTCGTAGTTCGATGTGAAATGAAACGTGCAGCACGAGGGAGAAGGGCCTCTGCGGGCGCTTGTATTCCACCCCCTGGATAGATCTGGTCGGCCAGTGAGACTTGAACACGCCCCTCGAGGGGACCAGAGCCGTGCCCTCTTAGGAACCTAAGTGTTAGAGCTCTGCACTCGAGCGGAGGCCGGACAATGTCACATAACGTGAGCACACCTGAATAACATGCCCTGATGAACTGACGAATGGGAGGGCCGCTTTACCCAGTGCTGTTTATTCTGTAGGGGGACTTTTCAACTCTTTAACGGCTGCAGATAGGGTAATAAAAGCTCAGAACCTCTTAACCACAACGCTAGCTTTGTCTAAGAGCCTTTGACGAGCCTGGTAAAACGCACTATTTATTGCTGTAAACAAGTTGGTCAATCTCTGGCCTTCCGTAGCATGTGCCTTGCATGTTCAGTATTAATACTTAAGCCTTTAACTTTTAACTTTAAAATCTTTATTCGATCTGTTTACAAATAGATCATAAAAGCACAATTTCATCATCATGACACACGGGTATTATAAAAACCATAAAAAACAGTTTAAAATCATACTTGAGTTTAGATGCATCTTATGGTACATTAAAACAGCGAACCCAACGACTTTCTTTTCTTCTACAAGCCCATAAAAATGATGCGACCGAGAAGCATACATAAGGATTGGGTAAGGACTTTAAAAAGTACAGTGCCACCCTACATTGTTTATAATTATGACATCTTAAAATAGGGAGGATAGGGGGCGTGACCAAGATGGCGGCGCAGTAGGACGCGGATCTGTGTCCCTCCGGCGCTGCCTGGTTAAAAGCATTGTTATCGAGCCGCATCCCGGGGCTCTCCAGCCGCGATTTCCTGTGGCGACGGTTCGGGGGTCTGACGGACGCCGGCGGACGGAGTTGGGCGCCCGCGGTGCGGCTGCACGACCTTGTGACCGCTGGGAGGTGATCGGGCCTGCACGTCCCTCAGTGTAGAGCGGCGCGATTGCAGCCTTGCGGGATCGCAGGCCTGATGCATAGGTGAAGGCACAGGCAACGAAAGGCGGCCCTGCGGCACCAGACGGCATCCGGAGGCAGGGGGAGTTGCTCCGGCAGTGGATGTGGCGGTAACCGACTGGCGGAGGTCCAGCGGTGTAGAGCGGCCGCAGCGGACGGGCGGCGGAGGGCGGAGGCCAGAGCTGTGGTGAGGAGGACCGGTCTCGGCTCGGAGGAGGACTCCGTCGAGGATCCCTGCAGAGGTGCCGCCGGCGGGCGGGCCCTGGCGCTGCAGCGAGGTGAGCCGGGACTGGGGGCTCGGAAGAGCTGGGGAGGAGTGCCCTTGCCCCTGGCCGGGAGCGGAGGAGGGAAGAGCGGTGTCCGGCCCCGGTGCGCTGAGGCCTAGAGACAAGAGGCGCCAGCGTGGAGGCCCCGTCGGTCCGCGGCTCGGGCGGACGGCGCCAACGGGGCTGGCCCCAGCGGGGCGGCCTCTAGTGGTGCTAGAATCAGTGGGAGAACTACCCGACTTTCCGTTTGGCGGCGAGGGGACTGGGCACTCACCGCTGATTACCACTGGGACTACTCCATAGAGCGTGGAGAGTGCACCCACTCAGGACGGGCTGCTCCCCCCTCATAGTCAGGCTGGTGGAGCCCGGTGCGCGTATCTCTCGAAGCCCGGAGGTGGAGGGGGCCTGGAGGAGCAGTGACGCAGAGGCTACCGGAGGCACTATAAGCGGCCTCGAGCATCGGAGTCGTGATTGACCGCAGGAAATACCCCCTCCGGTTGACACCCTGTGACGGCGCAGCGAGGGAGGCGGTTGTGCGGCCGGAGGCCTACACGGGTCCTGTCGAAGCTGAAGGGACTTTACGGTAGGCGCAGGGCTCTTGAACAAGGGGTGCTCGGACCGGTCAGTTCGAGGGATTCCGTCCGGCCTCCTCAGCATATGCGGGGACAAAGAAGTGTGCGGAGGAGTGTCTAAGGGGCAGCACCACCTGCGTGACACGCATCCCCAACGGAGGAGGTATCAGCATTGGAACCCGGAGTGGAGATAGACGCGAGGCTCGATACCGGCCCGGTGGCCCACTATGGCGGCGGCGAGAGCCCGAAAAGAGAAGTCGTTAAAGGATCTCCTCCAGAAGCAGCCTGGTCACTCGCTGACACCGGGCGAGAAGGGACCCACTGCGATGGAGGGGACGACTCCCCAGCGACCAAGGCTTTCATGGTGGAGCTCTTCTCGGCCATCAAGGAGGACATTCAGGAGCTCAGGTCGCAACTCACCGCGGACCTCAAGGAAGTTCGTCGAGATGTGGACGACATAGGTGAGAGGGTGGCAACTTTAGAGGAGCACGATGTGGGTCGGGAAGAGGAGCTCCACCATCTGCAACAAGACATGCTGCGTCTTCGCGAACAGAACCTCGATCTCCAGGCCCATGCGGAGGATCTGGAGAACCGCTCCAGGCGGAACAACGTGAGAATCAGAGCGGTACCGTGGAAGGAGGAAGGGGACGATCTTAGAGCTTATGTCACCGCCTTATTCCAACAAATCCTCGGAGAGGAAGAGATCTCGGACATCCAACTGGACCGGGTCCATAGGGTGGGCCTCCCCGCGGTCCAAAAGCTGCTCCTCCTGATATTCTTGTGTGTGTGCATAATTTCCAACTAAAGGAGCGCATTCTCCGGAGGGCACGTGAACAGCAACCAGTTCAGTTCCGCGGGCACCAACCAGCGCTCTTTCAGGACCTGGCTGCCTCTACCCTCGTGAAATGGAGAGAATTTAAGCCTGTCACCGCTTACCTCCGAGAGAAAAATATACCTTACTCGTGGGGTCACCCCTTCCGCATAATATTTAAACACCAGGGAAGCTGCTGCAACTCAGGTCCCTGGAGGAAGCGTTGGGGGCCCTGGGCATCGACACTAATATGTCTACAGAGGGAGCGGATCAACCGACCAAGCGAAACGTCCGCCGCACTTGGGGATGGCAGCGGGTTGGCAGGCCCGTCCCGGTCCAGAAGCCTGATCGAGCCGCCAGTGATCAGGAACGAGAAGCGGTGATCACCTCGCTGTCCCAGGTTACAGGGCGACCCACGACCCCATGACGGGCTTTCTTGCTGGTCCCGGGATGTGCTCAAGGTGGGGCGCCGGGGGGAACAGAGGCGATTGTGCAGTTTGAGGTTCCCCTCTCCCCGCGCCTGAGTGTCTGCAAGTAAAGAGTCCCTTTGGACTCGACGATACCTTTGTCACGACCCTCTGAATTTAACCACTGTGACGAACTTTTGTCATGTTTACATTGTTTGTGTATTTTTCGTTGATTTTGGAATGTTTGTTCTTATTTGGGGTAGGGGTTTCTTATGGGTTTTTATGGGGTCTCCGCATCAGTTTCCTAGTAACGATTGTCTGCTCCAGAGTACTTAGCGGTCCCGCAGGCGGCATAAATGTCCCTCAGCCGGTAGCCCACACATTGCTTGCCCCCTCCCAGGCGCCTGCATGGGTAGAGACCTGAAAGTGGTTAGTCTGAACGTTAGAGGGCTGAATAACCCTATGAAGCGCGCGGCAGTGCTCTCACTGCTCGAAAGCACCAATAGTGATATCTGCCTGCTGCAAGAGACCCACCTATTGTCCAAAGATACAGTGCGCATGCGCGATAGGCGATTCCCGCAGCAGTTCTGGTCATCCGGGGCATCAAAGAAAAATGGGGTGGCGGTTCTGATTGGGGCGCACTGCCCTTGTAAGGTAATCTCGACAGTGGCCGAAATTAAGGGCAGGCTTTTGGCCATCAGACTGCAATGGGGGAATCGCACCTTACTTTAGGGTCCCTTTACGCCCCTAACGAAAAGCAGGAGTCTTTCCTGCAAGCGGCCTTACCCGAGGTACTTGCTTCCCCGGATGCTGCGATCTTTGTAGGGGGAGACCTCAACCTAGTGATGGACTCGGAACTAGATAGGTCAGGGCACAGAACACACCAGGCGGGGGCGCTTTCCCTGGGGGGAAAGAGTTGGCTGGAAGATAGTGGTATGCATGATGTCTGGCGGGAGCAACACCCAGCTGAGCGCGACTACACATATTTTTCGGCAGCGCATAAAACTTACGCACGCCTGGACCATTTCCTTGCTTCCTCCGCCCTTATGCCTAGTATACATTCATCAGAGATTGCTCCCCGCTCGCTCTCGGACCATGCCCTCATTTCCGTGCTCCTCCCTGCGCAGCGTACGCGAGCGTTCCCTCTGGGCTGGCGACTACGAGAGAGCTTGCTGCACTCTGACGATGTGGTTCAGAGGATACGTGACACTATTGTACAATATTTTCAAAACAATGACGTGGGGTCTACTCCTCTTGCTGCGGTGTGGGAGGCAATGAAATTAGTGACGCGGGGAGAGTTTATCGCGGTGGCCGCGACTTACAATGCTATGCGCAGGGAGAAGCGCGCGGAATTGGAAGGGGCAGTGAGAGAGCTGGAGGCGATTCATAAACGTACCGGAGCGCCGCGGGTATGGCGCGAACTTGAAAATCGCAGACGTATGCTTAAACACTTAGATCTCGATAGGGCAGAACACGCCCTGCTACGGCTGCGCCACAAATTCTACCTTAGCAGCGATAAGTGTGGGAAAATGCTGGCACATAGGCTACGAGCTTCGACACAGAGGTCCCTCATACAATCCGTGAGGGCCCACGGTGGAGCTGAACAGACCGCTGATGATCAGATAGTGGAGGCCTTTCGCGATTTCTATCGCCGTCTCTATGCGGACCAACCCGCGGGCTCACCTGACCCACTCCTATATTTGAGCGATTGTGATATATCCCCCCTCTCGCAAACAGTCTCCGAGAGTCTGGACTCAGCGATTCGGGTAGAGGAAGTGATAGGAGCTATCTCTAGGCTGAAGTTGGCTAAGTCCCCGGGGCCGGACGGATTCTCAGCCGCCTTTTATAAAACATTTTGCGTGGAGCTGGCTCCATTTTTAACGCGGCTCTTTAACTCCTTTCTTGATACAGGTGCTGTCACCCCATCGATGTCGGAGGCGGCGATATCCGTCATTTTGAAACCCGGGAAGGACTCCCGAGACTGCGGGTCCTACCGTCCCATCTCGCTCCTGAACATTGATGCGAAATTATTTGCGGGAGTCCTGGCGGCGCGCCTGAACCCCTTATGGCGGACACAGTGGACCCGGACCAGTCCGGTTTCATTCCCACCAGGCAGGGTGGGGATAACTCCAAGCGATTGCTGCATCTCCTTGACCAGGTGCGCCGCGCTCGGACCCCGGCCTTTTACTATCTATAGATGCGGAGAAGGCCTTCGACCGCGTTAACTGGGGGTACTTGTTCGCGGTGCTCCGCAAGTATGGTTTTGGAGACAATTTCCTGCGCTGGATCAAGTGCCTTTACGCGGCCCCCAAGGCCTTTGTACGGGTTAATGGCTGCAGGTCAGCCCTTTTTCCATTGAGCGGGGAACCCGTCAGGGTGCCCCTTATCACCGCTTCTCTTTGCGCTCTACATGGAGCCGTTTGCCCAGCGGATCCGGGCGAACCCCGGGGTGGTTGGACTCAAGTTTGGCGCGGATATTCACAAAATTAGCTTGTACGCGGACGATGTGATCCTCTCGCTACCCAACCTCGGACTACGCTGCAGGCGCTATCCGATGAGCTTGCGGCTTTCGGGGCGGCCTCGGGGTTCAAGGTCAACTTCACAAAATCACAGGCCCTCAACATCTCTATACCGGCTGAGGACCTGGAGGCCCTGCAGCAGGACTTCTCGTTCCCTTGGACTACTTCCGAGGTGACCTACCTAGGAGTCAAGGTGGCGCCAACAATTGCCAAGACAATTTCCCTCAACTATGCTTTGTTGCTGGAGTCCACGACCAAGGCGCTGGACGCCTGGTCGCGTCTCCGGTTGGCCTGGTACGGGAGGGTGGCTGCAGTGAAGATGACAGTCTTGCCCCGCATCTTATACCTATTCCAGATGCTACCGCTGACCCCACCTCCGGGTACCCTTAAAAAGCTGCAAGCCCTGATTAATAAGTTTATCTGGGAGGGTAGGAAGCCGCGGTTCTCGTTACAGCAAATGACAGCCACAAAAGAACAGAGTGGTTTAGGTCTCCCACTCATAGGGGCATACTACCAGGCGGCCTGCCTCCGATACCTAGTGGAATGGAATAGACCAATGTCTAGCAAACATTGGAATTTCATGGACCAAACGGTGGCGGGAGTGAATATCTGGCGAGAATTGTGGCTGCCGCGCAAACACAGAGCGTGGGGACTCTATTCCTCTCCCGTCACCTCGCCTACGCTCAGGGTCTGGGATCGACTTGCTATTGCGAGGGGATGGACTTCATTCCCATCCCCTATGACCCCCATTGTGGACAACCCCGACTTTCCCCGGGTCAAGCGTCTCCGGTCTTTCAGCGGTGGCGGGAGGAGGGATGTAAGAGGGTCGGGTTCCTCTTTGACTTGGAGGGGCTGATTCCTTTTGCCCGACTACAGACAGACTACGCGCTCCCGGCCTCGGACGCATTCGCCTACACGCAAGTGGCGCACTGGGTGACGAGTCTACCCAACTTCGCTCACATGTCGCGTACCCTCACTAGGTTTGAAAAATGGCTTGTGTGCAAAGCGGATGACCGAAAGCTCATCTCTGAACTATATGCTATGATCATGGCGCGCCCGGCAGGGCACCGTACAAAGGCTCAGGTGCGTTGGGAGACTGAACTGGGGAGACCTCTCACACCCAAGGAATGGGAGCATATTCTATACAGAGCACACCACACAGCACATAACACAGCAGGCGCGGAATCCGCCTTTAAGGTAACTTCCTATTGGTACTATACCCCGGCCCGGGTGCACTGCTGGGACAAATCCAAATCAGACCTCTGCTGGCGGGGGTGTGGCGCTACTGGGACCCTAGTTCATCTACTATGGCGCTGCCCGAAGTTGGTGCGCTATTGGAAAGCAGTCCTCGACGATATTGACACGGCATTTCAGATTACCCTGCCCCGCGCCCCTGAATACACTCTGTTAGGCCTTTCACATCCCAAAGCCTTCCCGCTGAAATCTCTAAGGGGCAGACAGATTGCTATGGCGCTGCTGGCGGCATGACAGGTGCTTTTAGCGCATTGGGGGTCGGCCTCGGTGCCGGAATTGAGGGACTGGATCCATCGCCTCTGGCAGCTCTTGGCAATGGAGCGCCTTCGATGGGGGTGGACGGGAGGGGCGGAGAGTTTGCGACGCTGTGGGCTCCCTACTTACAAATCCTCACAAAGGATATGCGGGAGGTGACATGCCCTAAATTTCTGCAGATCCTCCGGCTGCTGCCGCTGGAGCCGGCAGCTGCGGTTTAGTACGGCGGAACGGAGCAACACTAGTGCACTGTACGGGCCCCGGCAGTGAGCTCTTTACAATATGTTTAAATCGGATGCGGGGGGAGGGGGGAGGAGGGTGAGGGAGGTGGGTTTGTTGTGGGGTTTTGTTTGAACTATGATATAAAATGGTGGAGGACTTCTATGGGACGAGCGAATCTGCTGCCAGAGGTGAATGGTATTGCGGGGGCCGTCCTCTGGGATGTAGGCCTCAACGCTGTGTAACTGCATTTCTACCTCGCTCTGCCGGCCTCGAGATGTAGGCAGTAAGCTGTGTTTGAACCCATGGTTATCCACTTAACAATAAAAATGATTGATTCTAAAATAGGGAGGATAAACGCTTCTCTTTCACTTTGGTAAAACTTACAAAACAGTACCAGGTGTAAATCGGTCTGAGGCGAGGAATTGTCACAGGGGCAAAGACTTAGGTCAGCATACTTAAACCTCCTCTCTGGAAACCCAAGCATCAGTGGAATGAAGTTCAGACGGAAATATAACAAAATAAATCTATGGTGAGCTGTTGTGATACGTGAAAGGTAAGAGTAGGCTTCCCCAGATCTTGGCAGAATGAGGGCATATGCTGTGAATGATTTCAACTGGCAGTTCTTTTCCTTACGAACATAGCTGGCCCTCTGCATAAATAGCTCGATTATTTTCTGTTTGGGGACCTTTCTGCAAGAAGCAGGGTCTCTATACAGGTCTATCTGCCCAATAGCGGAGAGTTCTGTTTCCACGTATCTGAGCCATCGATCCTGCTGCGACCATCCAGCTTCACGCAATCACCAATTATACGTTGGGTTAGGTTAACCGTCGACCTTCACCAAATAGAGAGCCACAGCAGGATCGGCGCCAGTCTAATAGAGTCGGACAAGTAGGGGAGCCCTAATTCAAGATGTAAAATATAATTGGGGGCTGAAGATGGTAATGAGACCCTAGACGTGAATTTCCCAGGGGGTGTTGGCTGGGAAAAGGGTTGGTAGGTTACAGTTATCTGCAGCTACTTATCATCTGAAGTTCTTTTGTTGACAAGTTCAGCCAACATGAACAATTAACACTGATAACGTATCGGACGCATTTTGAATAATCAGCTGGAAGAGGAGATGGGGATTTAAAGTTTTAGTGTGAAATGTACTTTTGCAAAAGGACACAGTGTAACTTGGGGGTAAAGTTTTATTTTCCATACTGCAATAAAGAACATGGAAACAAGAACGGACCGCCACAATGAGGACTCTTGCCAAGACGTTAAAAATTATGAATTGCTTTACAAACAATTTTCGAAACAATATAAGCCCTGACAAAAGTTATCATTGGAAAAAATGTTCGAAAACTTTCCCAGGCAAATCCTGCAGACCTACACTCATACTGCTTGTCCCTGCGAGAATATAGGGATGGCAAATCAAGATTTAATCGGGACGTGCGAAAAACTAACAGTACGTACATTGATTACTAAACGTTTGGCCCCTGTGCCGCCTTACCTGCAAGTGCGCTCAGAATCCACACAACCCTACTTCACTACGACACGAGCCTCCTGGACTAAAAAGCGTGTGTCACTCATTACTGCTGGACTGCTAACCCAATGTTGATTTCAATTCTGCTACTTCTAGTGTGGGACTGGGACAAAAAACATAGGCCCGGGCACCATAGTAAACTTGGCAACATTAGCGAACCAGATAGCTAAAAAAAAGTGGGCAGTATTTGCAAATGAGGTCGGTTTTTAACTTGTAAAACAAGCATTGGCATAGCCAATAGGTCTAGCTTTTGGGACATTATAAGTGTTTAGCCATGCAACGGTTCATGTTGTTGCACCAAGGATATTGTGCTGCATAACTAAATACTTATAAGGTCCCAAAAGCGAGACCTATTGGCTATGCCAATGCTTGTTGCTGGCAGTCCCCATGGAACTGCAAAGGGACCTCTAGTGATAGCCAAAGTACTGCAGCCTTGATACTGACTCAGCTGTGACCTCCAGTGAAAGATGGTGTTAACGATGCTCTTTTGCTCCTGGCCGCAGTAAAAGAGGCCATTACTAAGGATCCGTCGGGAATGTGAGAACTTGAGGTACTGCACTTTGTTAAAAGATGTCCAAGGGAGGTCAACAGCCTGGACACATGCACTCTAGAGTTACAGCACCCCTCATTTTTCTTAAAATAATAGGCGTATTTGGTGTATCTGCAAAGTAATGCATTTCTGCTAAAGTGTCCTCCAGTGATAAACTTAGGTCAGCTTTGATGATTACTCAATGGCAACCTCAAGTAACAGCCGGTGTTACAGTGCTGTTTAATTGCTGATCCTATCATCACTGGCTTTTTCTAGAGGTCCCTGTGTAGCCAGAAGAAGGCTGCTGTAATACAACATATTAAAAATGTAACAATGTCGCTTTGAAGTCAACAAGTAAGCTTTTTAAAAAAAAAGAAATGTGAAACTGCATTCTCTCACATTTAAAAAAAAAATACGTACATACCCTGAACTCAGAGCCCAGTGCTCATGACCAAGGTCATACGCAGCGGGCATAGTATATTTTGTGAACATGGGACTTGGTGCACGTCTTGGCCAAAGGACTTGCACTCAGAATCTGCCAAATGGCAAGCACAAATTCTTCAGTTGGTATGAACATTGGGATCAGGGCACAGCTGAAGACCATTTGTAATGTCCAGCACTTATGTGTACAAAACATGGCTTTCAGCATTGTGCTGTGAGTTCTGGGTACACAGCATGCCTTAGACTATCTCCTGCACCAGGCAATATATCCACCAGAGGGTACACCATTCACCTACGGCACAAAGCTTATGCCCAAAGGCCATGTACAGTGGTTTGGCGCTTTGACAAGGGGCCATAGTATATTATTACTAAACCCACAAAATTATCTGAAAATACGTTATTAAAGGTGCATTATGGTTAAGTACAAAGCAGACAAATAACTTTTGTATTATGTGATGTTATCAATGATGTAATTGATGCTGTCATTTGTGATGTCACATATGATGATTCTTTTATGTAATAATTTCAATTGAACTGTAGATTTTTAGGGACCTTCTCTGTTTTTTAACATAAATGTGTCTTCTGCGTTAACTATAGCCCACCCTTGTGTTTTTTAGTGAAATTTATAATTATTGAATGTAAGCAAGGCATCATGGCTAGCTTGAGTCTTTGCTTCTTATGAATCATGGCCCTTCCCACACTCAATAATGGCGGTACTGTTTAACATGTTACACTCTGCCAACTTGCATGAAAACACATGATTTATATTTTACAGAAACTACATGTCTTCCTATTCCAAGAAGTACTGGTTATTACAAGAATATTGACCCAAAATGAACAGCTGTACTACCAGCTATATCGGCAGCCTATTCCAGTGAAGGACCTCGTGCTGGAAGACTTGCAGGATGGAGAAGTGAGAGTGGGAGGATCCATACGCGGTGCCTTCAGCAACAATGAGAGAAGTACGGCTTTCGCCTCTCTTTATTATTATTCTATACAGTGTTACAAGTTAGATTTTATGACTTTGTATTCATAACACCTGATTCAGCCACTCCAGACAGCCCAGCTGATTTCACTTACGAAGTGGCGAAATGAGATGTAGGAACCTTTCTTAAT
Organism: Calotriton arnoldi; assembly: GCA_963921515.1. NCBI lineage: Eukaryota > Metazoa > Chordata > Amphibia > Caudata > Salamandridae > Calotriton > Calotriton arnoldi. The sequence goes on from CAWUFW010001513.1 coordinate 144,398, forward strand.
TCAAATACGTCCTCAGTTATGATACTGTTGCCTCGCAAAGAAAAATAGTAGCTTATAAACTGAACTGAAATCCTAATAAATTAATTGACCAATTTCTTTTTTCAGCCACATTTCTGGACCTCTGAAAGTTTCTGAAATTTTCACAGTAAAAGGTCATTTCATAATTGAGTAATGGCTGTTCTCCTCGATGTGTTTGTCTTGATTTAAGGACCTATTCTTTCCCTCAGCATTTTTGCAGCAGTCATGAATGAGAAGGCAGTGCCCCCAATGGCACAAAGCTCAAGTTTAGTAGCAGACTTTCTTTCTCTGGGACCGTATTATAGAAAGTGCCCCGGGGGCGCAACGGGCATGTGTGCCCGCTCTGTGCATCCCTGGGCACCTTGGTATTACAGAAGGGGCTGCAGACGCTGGTGCAGCTCCTTCTGTAATACAGATAGCGCTGTTGCACATGTAGCGCCATTGCTATTTTAAGAGGGCGTTACCTCATTTGAGAGGTTTCAAATATTACGCTGTGATCAGGTTAGGGCCAAGGCCTTCCACTTACTATGTGGGGTGTCACAGAGCTCCTCAATTAGCCCCACACCTTTTAACCTGTATATCTCTCTCTTGGCAGCCTTAGTGAGATCCTTTGGATTCCAGGTACTACTGTATGCCAACAACACAAATCATTGTGTCCATCACTGAAAATCTATCTGAGATGGCTGAAAAATTCAAATGTTGCATGGTTGACGTTAGCAGCTGGATGGAGGATAACGTCCTCAAGCTAAACGCTGATAAGACCGAAGTCATGGTATTCGGAGCCCAGCATTTCATCTGGTCAGAGCTGTGGCGGCACTCCCACAACTTTCATTTGCAGGTAAACGTATCACAAGCACCTGCTTTTTAAGGTCTCGCGCCTAGCGTTGCAGTGCGTAGCACTGCTCGCGCAGCGCGAGACCTTTAGAAAGGGCTTCTGAAAACGACCCACACGCTCGTGCGTGTGGTTTTGTTTTCAGAAGCCCACATTGGCTGTAGCGTGCGTTTTTTTTTTTTTAAACGGCACGCGATTGGGCAAAGGCGGGCGCATGTCCCGCCTTTGCTCCTCCCATTCCCGACGGTGGCCAGAACGCGCAGCAGCACGCGTTCGCCTCGCTGCCGCTCTCCCTGGCCCCCGCTCCTCTGTGGTGCATGCGCACCACTGTTTTTTTTTTTTTATAAAGTGCCCGTATTCATTTTCGTGTGATGTAGTGGAGCTGTGGGGGCCTGATGCAGTTTTATTATTTGAGGGTCATGACTTTAGAACTACTCGAGAGGCTCTGGATATATAGCCAGCCTAGAGTTCAGTATTTTTGTAACCCAGTCATGCTGGATGTGGCTTAAATATTTGTTAGCACCTTACAATAGTAATGCAGTTCCCAAGCCCCTCGTTACTGCCCAGGCTCAGTCTTTTGTTCTGTGGCCAGCTGCAAAGCTGAAGCTAATCGGTACTTCCTCACACCCCTCCCTGTGTGTCGCCTTCTTACAGTCTCTTCTAAATTAAAACCAAAGCAAACAGAAGTTTCCGTCAAACACAGTTACAGCAAACTCAGAAAGAATACATATTTAAATACGAAGCAGAGCTCTCCTCTCTCCCGACACTGAAGCATTCACCCTCCCTTACGCAGACAGGGGCTCCCCCGCAGGCCAGCACGAGCCCCAGCCCTACCTGAAGATGTCGAACTCTAGTAAACAGGCAAATCGCAGGCCCAGGACAGGGGCCAGCCCACCGGAAATAAGAAGAAGGAAACGAAACTAAAAGAGAGAGAGCATAGCTGGAAGGGAGGGGGACAGGGTAGGCGTTCGGGCGGAGGGGGAGGGACTGCACACGTCATTCTACAACTCCATACATCATCTATTTATGTTGGAAAGAGTCCAAAGGGGATTTTCGGCCACTACCGCTCAGACTCAACAAAAAAGTAATTATGAGTAACAAGCATCATACAGGCGTCTGAGGCGACCTCGAAGATGAGTAAAACTGCGACCCTGCACTTCTGCCAACTGATGCCCGTGGCTCCTTCTTCAGTACCCAAAATAACTAACATCGATACGTAAATGTATTTAAGCGGCCAACATGGAAAACAGAGGGTGGAGGATAGCAGAAAGAAAGGGGTGGAGGTTGGGGAGGGGCAGGAAGGAGATGGAGGGGTACACGAGAACGAAGAACAAGCATTTGCAATGCAATAGGTCTCGTTATTTCCAGTCATGGCTGTTTCCTTTGAAAGATATCTACTTTTCACCCTGAATTGTTTGGTATATTACCACAATGCCCAGTTAATGTCTCTTGTTCATAGAGTCTGCTGCTGAGGCTCTCATTGCGAGAGGCGACAATCCTGTAACCGCTCCATCAGGAGCTGAGCTCTGCTCAGTTACCCTGGATTGCTCACGTTTCCTCCGGAGAGTTCAGCTACATAAAACAACTGAAACTGCGGGAGAGAGTGAGCAATTGCCAGGAAAATTGAACCCCGAATTATTTTTATTTTTTAACACTCCCCATAATACCTCAGGTGATTCAAAGGGTACAACCTGGAATAACGGGAGCCCTTGTATTGTTAGCTCTGGGGGTGCTAATTTAACATTCCTACATCCATGGACGTCTGCATGAGGCCTCTGGTGATTGTTTTGTTCACCACAGTATGGTACGTCAGCCATACCCCATCAGTTGTAAAACATTGAAAGGTTTTAGCAAGAACCATAGTAGACCTGAAATGGCTTGTCATTCATGTTACTTGACATTCTTCCTCTTCATCCCTTTTGCAAGACATGCCTAGGCACTTAGAATTTATGTCCATCCAGTAAATAAACATAATTCCCTAAATAATGCATTGCGCTGAGTTCACATCTTGTTTGTAAAGTATCCGTGCCGCATTCCTACCACACTCAATCCTTTTGAACCTCATTTGTGTGTTTTCAGCCAATGCCTGTATTCTTAAACTTGTTATGAACATGCACAGGGGTGAATAGAAATGTCAATTGAGCCTTATTATTTTACTTTATGACCATCCATTTACCATTTGTGTTCCTGATGTTTTTTTAAGGTGCATTTAGAGGATTCGTTTTCAACACAGTAGGTAATTTGTAAATGGGTAGTACTATCACAGCATCAGCGCAGCATCACCTCAGCACAGCTCCAACTCAGCATCACCTGAGCATCAGTGCAGCACCACCACCTGAGCATCACTTAGCGATACCACAGCATCACTGAGCACCACCACAGCACCACCTCAGCACAGCACTGATTCAGCATCACTCAGCACCACCTGAGCACCAGCTCAGTTCCACCACCACAGTATCATTCAGCACCCCCGCAGCATCACTCCGCACCACCACAGCAGCACTCCGCACCACCACAGCATCACTCAGCGCCACCTCAGCACCAGCATAGCATCTCCTCAGCATCACTCAACACCACCAAAGCACCACCTCAGCATCAGCACAGCACCACCTCTTCATCAGTGCGACGCCAACTCAGCAACACTTCAGCACCAGCGAAGTACCACCACAGCACCAGCGCAGTACCATGTCAGCACCACCTCAGCATCGGCACATCATCATCAGCACAGCGCCACCTCAGCATCAGTGCACCACTACCAGCACAGCCCCACCTCAGCAGCAACTCAGCACCAATGCAGCATCAGTGCAGCACCACCTGAGCATGAGCGCAGCATCACCTCAGCACAGCACCAACTCAGCATCACTCTGCACCACATGAGCATCAGCGCAGCACTACCACAGCATCCCTCAGCACCAGCACAGCATCACTCAGCACCACCACAGTATCACTCAACACCAGCGCAACATCGTCTCAGCATCCCTCAACACCACTACAGCACAATTCCGCATCAGCACAGCACCACCTCCGCATCAGTGCACCAGCGCATCACCAACTCAGTACCAGTGCAGCCCCACCACAGCATCATCGCAGCACCACGTAAGCACCAGCACAACACCACCTCAGCACCAATGCAGCACCACTTCAGCATTAGCGCAACACCACTTCAGCACCAGTGCATCACCTCAGTGCGGCATCAACTCAGCATCACTCAGCACCAGCACAGCACCACCTGAGCACCATCAAAGCATCACTCAGCACCACCTCAGTATCACTCAGCACCACCTGAGCACTCCTTCCGCACAAGCACATCACCACCTCAATATTACTCATCACCAGCGCAGCACCTCCTCAACATCATAGCAGCGCCACCTTAGCATCAGAGCAGCACCACCTCAGCATCAGCACAGCACCATCTCAGCACAGCACAACCTCTGCATTAGTGCACCACCACCAGCGCAGCCCCTCTCAGCACCAGCTCAACCCCACCTCAGCAGCAATTTAGCACCAACGTAGCACCACTTCAGCATTAGCGTAACATCGCATGAACACAGCATCACCTCAGCACAGCACCAACTCAGCTTTACTCAGCACCACCAGAGCACCACCTGAGCACCAGTGCAGCACCACCACCTCAGCATCCCTCAGCACCACCTCAGCATCACTCAGCACCACCTCAGTATCACTCAGCATCACCCGAGCACCACCACTGTACCACCTCGGCATCAGCACAGCATCATCTCAGCACCAGCGCAGCACCACCTCAGCACCATCTCAGCATTAGCATCAGCACAGCACCATATCAGCATCAGCATAGCATCACCTCCACATCAGTGCACCACCACCAGTGCAGCCCCACCTCAGCACCAGCGCAGCCCACCTCAGCAGCAATTCAGTACCAACGCAGCACCACTTCAGTATCAGCGCAGCACCACCTCAGTATCAGCGCAGCACCACCTCAGCACAATACCAACTCAGCATCACTTAAGCACCAGCACACCACCACCTCATCATCACTCAGCACCACCTGAGTATCATTCAGCATCACCTGAGCATCACCTCGGCACCATCACACCACCACCGCAGCATCACTCAACACCACCTCAGTCTGCCCTCGGAATCTGGCATCTGTTGATTCTCCCCTAGTGTTCGTCTGCTGCCCGTGTTGTAATTCAGGTACTATTTCTCAACCTCCACCTTCCCGTTGCTTATGCCCCCCACCAAAAGCGATAACAGACAAGCATTATAACAGGCAGGAAGAAGTTGCCAGCATTGCAAGGACAAACAAGCATTTGCAATGCAATAGGTCTCACATTACTGAAAGTTTGAGCTATTGGCGTTGCAAATAATAATGCAACGCCAATAGCTCAAACTTTCGGTAATGCGAGACCTATTGCATTGCAAATGCTTGTCATTATTAGATCTCTCAGGAAGATCTTCCCTTACATCCTTGAGGAACTTCGCAAATCAGTAGCTATTACGTGGATCACTTTGCGATTAGACTACTGCAATGCTCTTTATCTTAATATCAACAGCACTTCCCTGAATAAACTTCAGATGGTTCAAAACGCGGTTGCTCATCGCATACAGAATATTCCCACAATGTTGTCAGTGAGAGAAGGCCTCCGAAATCTTAACTGGCTTCCTGTCAGGAAACTGGTGATTTTCAAGGCACTTAGTACTGTCTACCTAGCTCTACAACTCAAGGGCTTACTAGCCATTAGGTCTTCCTTTCATTGGTACAGACCAATCAGGCACTTAAGATCATCGTCAAGCAGAAAAGTCACTGGTCCTAAATTCCGAAAGGCGAGCTAGGGCGTACGCTCCTTCTCTGTCGCTGCTGCCAAGCTATAGAACACTCTTCCAATCCACATTGCAGACATCAGTTCCTTCTCCTCATTTAGAAAACACTTAAAAACTTGTCTCTTTTCCGCTTAGATCAGCTTTCTCGTTGTCCTTATTTATCAGATGATCTTTTCTTTCATATCCTTCTTCTAGGCTATGACACTGCTCTTTACTTTTCTTTACTTTTCTTCTGGATCGGGTTCTTCCTGATAAGGCTTTGGAGTCCTTTGGATTCAGAGCCTTGATACATGTGGGTGTAGTGCGCTATATAAGTTTTTTTCATTCAATTTCATTTTCAAGTGCATGCAGGTTGCTGGCTGCACAGTGAAACACGGAGCGGCTTTGAAGCGGCCACTCTGTATTTAACTTGAGTGCGCTGCCCTTAGTGCAGCACAGGTTTGTGGCTGCCCTGAGGGCACCGCATTCAACATAATAGGGTGCACTTTCCCTGTTTGCGCATGGCATACCTGTTTGAAGATGCGCCGTTGCGCAAACAAGGAAAGTGTACCCTATATGTAATAGGACCCCAGATGTGAGATTTTAGAGCTTTACTTTTTCCCCAAAAAATATGCATCTTTCTTTGCTCTGGAATACCTTTAGATTCCCTCTATTATCTTATTTTGTTATACCTCTTCTCCTTTAGGGCCATTCTACCATAACTTCACTGTGTTTGCCCTAATTGACTGTGGATGGAATACTCAACTTTTTCGAATTACTTTTTATCTGAGTGACATCAGCTTACTGTGGACTATACCTTTGTTCATCTTTCCCCAGGTGTTCTGCTTTTCCTCTTCCGTCTACTTGAGTACTCTTCTTGGTGGATTCCAGAAATAGCATGCCCCTTATTCTGTTTTTTAACAGTGAAACTCTTCCAGATTTTGCTGAAATTGACACTTTATTGGTCTAATATTATCTCAACTATACAGGTACATTCTACTCGAAGTTTGAGATTAGCGCACATATGCGTGTTACTTAGGTCACAGATTTCATTGTCCGTTCGCACCAGCTCTATTCTCACCCGGCACTTTTAGATTGGAGGCACTTGGGTTTTTTCTTTACTTGGCATGCACGTATTCAATGCTTCACCGCATGCTGACTTGGTATAAGATTCTTTCCAAACCTATCCTTAGCTAGTGATATTTCTCTACTGATCATTCCCAAACCTATTTCTTTTCCGTACGCTATGTCTCTCTTGGACTCCCGCCGTTTAATCACCTATACACTATGGTGTGACATAGAATACCTTTGGAAATGGACACCACATTAATCCTCTACTTGTGTCCCTTACCATCTGTACAAATGTACAAAAACCATCTATTAATATCGTTTTGCACCCTTGAGGAAGTTCGGACGAAACACGTATCAGTTGCCTATCTGTAATTAAGAATGTACTTCTACTGAACCACCACGTCTGTGCAGAGAAAAAAGCATATTTAACTACACACTACAAATCTGAAACAAGAAGATTATTATATAGAATGTATACTTCAATCATGGACTGTGTGTGTGTGCTTGGATTTTCTTATTAAATTTGCCTATTCTTGTGTGTTTTTGTGTGTGTTGTTTCTAGGGATTATTGCACTGTGGTTGACAAGTCATCTTTGCTTTCATTCCACATTTCGCAGCATAACGTGCCCCATCTTCCTCTTCATGATATTAGTATAAATCATAGAGCAATACTTGTAGTGGTGTATGGATAAGTTGACCTCCTGAGAAAATTAGTCAAAAGCCATAGCGTCAAAAAGAGCTTGTTCTGCTGATGCCCCTGAATGTCTGATGCAATAGACTGTCACATCCATTGCCTGATGGCTTGGGTCATGCCTGGATGTTCTTTGTGATCTTGCTGCCATTTCACTGCTTTTTACATCAAGTCCATAGGTTGACCAGCCAAATTGAGATATCGAGAAATGTACTCACAGGTTGATGACTCTGAATGGCTGTCAGTAGAATGTTACTGTCAGTTCCAGTATACATGCTTCTTTATATTAACACTTTATTAAAGAGGACTTTTAACCGTGATGGGAAATTAAGATACTTATGTACACTATTCTATTTCATTTTAAACCTATATTCTAGCACTTTTGAGTTATCCAAATGAGTTGTGTATGTTTCAGTATGTGTATACATAGAATTTACTTAATTTGTTTTTTTTTCCTTCTTCAGTTAAAAACTTCTTTAGAGTAAGCTTCAAAAGTGGATCTCAAAGCCAGTCCCACTCCCTTCAAGCCAACGACACCTTCAACAAGCAGCAGTGGCTCAACTGTATCCGACAAGCCAAAGAAGCAGCAGTATGTTCATCAGGTGAAGACACTGTTCTGGACTCTGAAGTGAGTTTACTGATAGCTTCACACACTGGTAGTGAATCACAACTTGGAACAAAGGCAGAGCAAATGGACCATTCAGACAGTATGTCAGACTGTAGCATGGATATCAGTGAAATCAGTGTGGACTGCGAGCAAATGGAGCAAACAAACTGTTGTGAAACTGAAGAACAGATTGAAAGTAACGTTTGAGAGAAGCACATGCAACGTGCGGACGTAACCCTGTGTCTTACCTGTACAGTATTTGCATTCCACAAATGGAGCGGTGTGAAGAAGCACTTTTTGAACATTTTCGTGGTGGTGTTGGCCCAGTCCTTTTTTGTTTCTGTACCATATACTGTAGTACTGTAAACGCAGTTCATGTCTGTGTAAGCTGGATCTTGCTGACATTGCTTTCCTCTGATACACTCTATAAGCGTCTTGATGGATGATCACACATGACCTATCATTTTTGTAGTCCTGCTGGAGCAAAAAAACTCTTTCAGAACCGTTTATAAACGTGCATGTGTGTGTGTGATATGAGGACTCAATCCGTTCATAGTAGTGCTTGTTGCTACCTCTAGCAGGCACACATATTGGTGTTTTAAGTTAATTGGACTATCCTCAGCATTAAAAGTAAATATATGCTTAAGACATAAAGCCATTTTTCTTCATCTTCTAAAGTTGTGAGTAATTGGAAAAGAGTGTTATAGATAATACGGTGACAAAAGAAATGAAGAATGCACAGTTTGTTAATATCAAATCAACAACTTGGTTGGAGTTACATTGTAGTCCAAACGTTCATTGAAGCGCAATATAATCCAGGAATCTAAACACTCCAGAGTTGGTTATTGTCAATGTTACAGATTGCCAAATAGGGCACTAACAATAGAAGATGCTGCTTGAGTATCTAGAAAGGAATAGAAGTGGAAAAAAGTGAAGGCCCTTGTTTGATGCTCCTTGCAGAATAGTACAAAAGTAATATTAAAACAGGTCTGCTGTAATTGTGACCCAGTAATTGATCCTGCATAAATGTTGAGGTACAAAGAAATGAAGCAAAGACACTGCTAAAACAACTGATTTTGCTCCAGAATTTCAACTCAATTTTATATGTCTGACAATCAGCTTACTATAAATGGAGTAATGTTACCCACCAAGGACTTTCATCACAAGTAAAGCAGAAGCTCTATGCTGCACATTAGTAACACCAAAATGCCTCAAGAAGACCATGATAGGAAGCTGATCTACTTTTTCGCATGCTTATTCCAAATTGTCTTTTCAGCTTCCCTAGAATTTAGAGTTATTCACGCCTGGTCTATAAATAATATAGTACTCATGACTAATATGTGAATACTAACGTGACATTTGTTCATGATTTAAAGACAGTCCCTGATACAGGAACAACTACTGAAAGCACCCTTGAAAGGAACTGGAGCAGGTATTGTTAATATCAGACTTGATGTGCAATCTGCCATCCAGTGAGACGTCAAACAATGTCTTTCATTCAGGTAGGTAAATCACTGGAAAAGTAAAATATTAGAAACACATTTTCGAGAACCCACATAATTGAAAACCCGTTAAGTGGAAAAACAAATCAGCAGAGTTATAATTTGGATGAAAATATTGGAAAATAATCCAAGAACAGTTAAAAAGATAATAATTTAGTAAAAAGAATGAACTGCTTTAAATAAAAATAAATTGTTGACTGTAATTAAAGGTTAAAAACATTGTTTCATTCTTAAAGTGGTAAAATAGGTAAAGAAGCTAAGGTAGATTGGCTGAGTAGGGAAAGAGTTAACAGAAGGGATGAGGGCATGGAGAGTAAGCCCACAAAAAAGCGAAAAAAAGGAGGTACAGGGGAAAGATTGGAAATAAATTAATGTAAAAAATATGTGTAGGAAGGAAGGAAAGAAAAGTACCATGGAAGGGGACAAAGCAGTGGAAATGTGCTGGAGTTAGGGGTTAACCCCCAAAACAGAAATTCCAAAATATTTAAAGGCGGGAAAGAAAAGGAGCATGGAATGGGACAAAGCAGTGAAAATGGGACAGGAGTTAGGGGTTAACCCCCAGAACAGAAATTCAAAAACATGTAAAGGCCACCCAATGACATGATGGCGGAAGGAAATGGGGATGAAGTCAAAAATAACTATGCAAATCTTGGAGAGAAAAACAGAAAAGAGAACCAATTATAAAGATTAATACATTTAATTTGAAAAACAGAAAATGCAACTTTGAAAAAATGACACTCTAGGAATTGGTTTTAACCATATGGTAAATGCCATTGATCTTAAAAAGGTCGAAGAAATAGTTTAGATGAACATTTAATTTGTTTTTCTATGTAATCACATACACCCATCTTTCATTTGTGGAATGTCAAAAAAAGCAATCTGAATGTGGCAATCCTATTTTAAAAGTCAAAAAGAAAGGGGGGGAGAAAAGAGGGACAAAGCTAGGTCCACCCTCCTAATGCAATAGTAGACCTACAAATCCGATGTGACCGGATAGGGACCTAGCTGGAATGTAGACTTTCACTCAATGCGAGCTTAAAAATCTTAAGGAAGGAAAACTTTCCTTTCTTGAGTCCCCTCACTCACCAGGGTTTCCCCATGGTGACATGCTTCATCATTGGGGCCATCTCAACCCGCTACGGGCTGAGGCGTGCTACGACTTGCAGATGAGACGTAGGAGCACTAATCGTGAGAGCTATGTGTGGTGCAGTGGTGTGGTAGAGTGGAGTTTATTAAAAGTACCTAACTAGTGGGCAGAAAAAACTTTATTCGGGCTCTAGTTGGTCTATTAAAACCGGGGTGAGTCTCTAGTGGGCCTATCCAAATGCGTTAGGGGTCCCTAGTAGACGTCAACATGTTTCGAGCTTCCCCACAGCTCTTCTTCAGGACAACACAGGGTCCCGCCCTGTGTGTACCACTCCAAAGTGACCTACAGTGATTTAAGTGAAAACAACTAAATGCTGCAAAATAAGACAATTGTTAGTAATACATACGGTACACATTTGCCTCATGGTCTCAATCGGGGTGAGAGGGTTCCAACTGGAACTTTGTATGATAACCTCTCGGTCAGTAGACCTAGTAATTCTCCCTCGAGACCGCATATGCTAGGTCTACTGACCGAGAGGTTATCATACAAAGTTCCAGTTGGAACCCTCTCACCCCATTGAGACCATGAGGCACATTGTTGCATAAATTACAATACTACGGGACTATTATGTACCCATACTACGTGACAAATGTGTACCGTATGTATTACTAACAATTGTCTTATTTTGCAGCATTTAGTTGTTTTCACTTAAATCACTGTAGGTCACTTTGGAGTGGTACACACAGGGCGGGACCCTGTGTTGTCCTGAAGAAGAGCTGTGGGAAGCTCGAAACATGTTGACGTCTACTAGGGACCCCTAACGCATTCGGAAAGGCCCACTAGAGACTCACCCCGGTTTTAATAGACCAACTAGGAGCCCGAATAAAGTTTTTCTGCCCACTAGTTAGGTACTTTTAATAAACTCCACTCCACCACACCACTGCACCACACATAGCTTCTCACGATTAGTGCTCCTACGTCTCATCGCAAGTCGTAGCACGCCTCAGCCCGTAGCGGGTTGAGATTGCCCCAATGATGAAGCATGTCACCATGGGGAAACCCTGGTGAGTGAGGGGACTCAAGAAAGGAAAGTTTTCCTTCCTTAAGATTTTTAAGCTCGCATTGAGTGAAAGTCTACATCCCAGCTAGGTCCCTATCCGGTCACACCGGATTTGTAGGTCTGCAATCCTATTTTAAACCATGGCAATCTGGACCTAAGAACAGTGGATGCTGGTTTAATGCTCATTTAGCTGAGGCTAATCAAAAGTAATCATAGCTGTAGATCAAATGCTGATCCAATTGATGGCCTTTATCAAGGGAAAATTGACGTAGACTTTTCCGGGACTGTTTTAAACACTATCACAATCCTAAACTGTACCCTGGGATTTTTTTATATGACCACCAAAAATAGATTTTTCAAAACGATTATGGTGCTCCATTGATACCTCACATGCCATTGTAAATGTGTAGTAATAATAAAATTAAAATAAAAAATAATTGTCATTCAAGTTGTACAATGGCATTACATTTCTTGTGCAATGGCGCCTCAATGTTAAGTTAGGGCATCGGAAGCAAGGATGGAGTTTTTAGATATATACATGACAGCTTTACTTTTCTTGTTCATCATTTTTTAACTCTGCTTGCCTGTAGTATCGGAAACCAAAGGGCCAAAAATAAGCACTGAGATGATGAATATGCCCAGATTATAATTTTGCACTCCGTTAACCAAAATAACTCTTTATTTGCTGAGCACCAGTTCACTGAAGCGATATCATCCCAGAAGAATTTGTACAGGTTAGTTATCTCTTTTATGCTTGTAGTCTTTTTAAGACAAATCATTAACTGCAAAGATGATCTACAGTGCCCCATGGGAAGGAGTAGAGAAAACTGAAGTTAATAAGAGAATTGAATTTCCTTTAGAATATATTTATTTAATACTTGGCCTATTTGTTCGATAGATAGGGTAACCCTTTGAAGCCTCCAAGTCGATTCAGGTCACCAATGAGGGGCCCAGTAAAAGATTTTCATCAGTTCATAATTAGCTATATCCACTACTGGGAGGCAGATCAGCAAACGCTTTAATTAGATTAAACATTATCGAATGGATGAAAATGTGTTCTTTGGATGTTTCATAGCCATTCCACAAAGAGATGCAGTTTGTTGTATTTTTGAGGAGTATATATCCTTAGGGAAAACTATTTAATGGCAAATTCCATGACCTGTACAGTTCGCAGATGTATATGTACAGTCCATTCTACATTAAAGGGGCCATCTAGTCACTGATGTCACAATAGGTCTCCAAACCCAGGAAGACATTATCCACTAATGGATAGTTTGGAATCACTATTTTTGGTGATGGGGAATTATGTAAATTGAATTGGATTTTTTCTTTGCAGTAGATGACTTTTTTTAACTTGAGTTAAATATTCTTATAAAGCTCAGCAAAGTTCAATTGTATTTGAGTCACAATAGATATACATGTGGCTTTACATTCTGCAAAAATATATTCCAAAATCTGGCATCTCACAAAAGCCTCTGTGGTTTCTTACCATTAATATTAAATACAAGTTTAGAGTACCTATAATTTGTCAATTTGCAAACTGGCTCACATATTTGATGCTGGCAACATGGATTACTATTAGAAGGTATCTTGGTGAATTATCTGTTGTAATAAATTGTAAATATTTGAAATGTGCTGTACACCCCAGCACACATAGAATTGCTCAGATATTGCCAAAACATTTTGCATTTAACGTGGTTTACAGTTTTTCAAAGAGACATAGAATGTCATAATTCTACCTTGTACATTTGTCAGTTGCATTAAAGAATCAGTGTGAAAGGATGAGAAAAGATTGCGAAAAATAAGGTGTATTCTTTGATTATTTTTTTAAACATGGTTCGTTTTACAATTCAGATTTTTTTCGTATTTATAATTTTTGAAAATGGTGATTTGTCTTCTGCAAACAATTCGTGATTTATTGAAGTTTGCTTCTTTATACGTTTTCTGCTGTGCTAGGTGGAGCATGAAGACCATGTCTAGAAATGAAAAAAATGTAAGAAATAACTATGAGTTTTTAAGAGCAAAAGGTGGCATATCATCATGATAAACTGAAAACCTTGAAATTGTTGATACAACTAGTAATTTAAATTTTCTGAAGGTTGAAGTATGTTCACTGTGCGTGGAAGAAGAATTGTATGATTGTGATTGACATGAGTATTGTGGCCTAACAGTGTTAAACATATTTAGAAGCATCTCAAATAAAATACTTTAAAAAATCCTGTGGACATTTAATATAATGGCGCTGCGTACAACAGAAGACTCTGTTCTTTTAAAAATGTTTCCCTGTTCTAGAAACCAGACAGACCCATAAGCATCAAAAAAGTGTAGCACAGTATAATTGTCATGGGCAGAGACTAATATGTTAAAGTTGAAAAAGGTTTAACATTGTTAACATTGTTTGCACTAAATCTATTTATTACAAAATACATATTTCAGCAATTTTTTATCCCAACTTAGAATTGGGTATAGCACACAAATAAAGGTGAGCTGCGATAAGAAACAAAAAAATGAAAACAAAGAAAAACAATGAGAAATGGAAAACCAATGGTGAGCAAATAGCTCATAAAGAAAACCAATGGCGAGAAAATGGCTTACAAAAAAAACTTCAAAAGAGTACCATCCAAGTGAGGGATTCAGAGACAACAAAGCACATACTAATACATTTATATCACTGGGGCTGCATATAATTAATAGAAAAATAGATCATTTCAAAATCGGTTGTTGCAATGGCGTGTCACCATTTTGGTTGAAAGATTTATTTGCAGAGTATTTATCAGTACAAAACAATGTATTTATTGATATCACAGTTGTGGACCCTCTTCTGTTGAATACTACTGGAGACTTATAATGTAAAAAACGTCCAGATTTCTTAAGTTCATACTAGGACTGTCAAAAATAGCACAGTTAAAGGACATTAACCATATAAACATGGATAAGACTTCAGTTTGATAAGGCGGGAAATTTGGAACTCATGGTAGATATGTCTTTAACCATTACTGGCAGTCTAGTTCTGATACGTGTATGTACTGAAAAAGATATAAAACCACTCTTCGAATGACTTTACAACAATGTGTTTAATACTTTACTATGTTTACCTACCTTGCTTCCCCTGGCTTACAGGGTAGCTTGGTTCACCGTTTGGTGTATATATCTGAATGCAGTCGGAGACAGTCAGAACAACACAGACAAGAGAACCTACAAATCTGCCTTCAGATGCTACCGTCATCAAATCTGATCCATCAAATGTTCTGCATTCACTGACCGCAACGAAAGCAGCACAAACAGCACTAAGGAAATCTTTGCCATAGTGAAAGACTTCACCTTCCTGGAGGCAAGCTCCAACAGAGTAACCCCATCTCAGGACCTCTGCACCCAGCTGTCCCTATTCTTCAGCAACAAGATCACCAGCATCTCTGAAAACCTTGAGCCCCAACTGGGCCCGTCTACCCATGAACCCCTCCAGCCCATCTCTACCCAGTGTACCACCCTGACCACTGGGCCCAGCACCACCACTCAAGAATTAGCTACAACCTTGCAGTCCATACACTCAGGAGTATTCTCTGACCCCTGCCCTCCCCAAGTCTTCATCAAAGACTAAATCCCATCAGTGCGGCCTTGATCACAATCCTGAATGACTCAGTCATCATAGCCACCTACCTGGACACCTGGAAACAATCCACAGTACTCACCCTCCTAAAGAAAAACCCTCATCAGACCCGAATTAGCTAGCAAACTACTGGCCTATCTCCATGCTGCCCTAACTGGCAAAAGTAATGGAAGAGATGACAAATAAACACCTAGCCACCCACCTCATTAACATCCACCACCTCAACACCACTCAATCCGGATACAGGCCCAACCACAGTACAGAGGCGAGTCCTCATCACCACCACAGATGACATCCGGATGATCATGGGCAGAGGTGATACCGCAGATTACTTTTAACACACAAGGGAGAGGGGAGGTGTAGCCACTGTATGTCCTCCCTAGTCAAATACACTCAGTCACAAAAGGTGTTTTCATATTTGGGTAAACAAGTCTGTGTCCAAAGTAGGGCCGTCACAGAACTACTGCCAGAACATAAGTGAAGATCATTCTTATGGAAGAGGAAGTCTCACACACATATTTGTGTCATGCTTCATCATCGACAGCCTTTCTCCACCCTGGTAGGACAGCACCAGACTCAACCTCCTAACAGGAGGGAGTTCTTATATAAAAACTACTCGACAAAGGCAGATCCAGATTAATTAAAAATGCCTTGTGGTTCCCCGGTATATCACCTTCAATACTGGAGACCTAAGGTATATCTAAAAACCGAGTCGAGGTGGTATTTTTGAGGACAATGGCTCAACCCGTCTCTCTAAGCCAACTTGTTTCTGCCCTTATGTGTAGCCTGAACAGGTCTGGGGCATTCTTCAGGGCTGTGGATCCCTAACTTACTCAGGCGGCCTAATCGCCGAGTTGCATATCTTAATGATCAAAAGAAACCCAGGTGAGTCCTACATGAGTGTAGATATGGGTATATAACCTATCAAGGTAATTAACAGCAAAATACATTGAAACATTTGTAAAAATGAAGAATCAAAAGTTAATTTGTGCTTCCCTATATGAACATATATTTACTATTCAAAACATGCTGTGGACATGCAGGTGACACTTCACAACACATCACTGCAAAACAACACGTGATAAGTGAAATAGCACATGCATATACGACGCACATGCATTAAAAACATCCAACTTCAGTAATTTCATATGAAGGTGTAAATGCTTCCTAAAAGACAAGAGGCTATCCCTTACCCTAGATATTAGGGGGTATCTGCTCCTGGTCTGGAAGGGTGGTGATGTCCTTTATAGTCACACCCTGGTGTAGAATGAAAAAGAGTAAAAAGATTAAGTCGGATGTGCTGGGCACAAGTTATACCTCGAGGGGGTGTAACTATTGGCTGGTATTCATATTATTGTGAAATTAACTTAGTGATCACTAAGATGTAGGGTTAGTGATTGTTAAAGCAGAAGTTGGATCCAAGTCGGGTCTTTGAAATAGAGGATGGGCAGTGTGTATTCAAATGTGCATCCTTTATTCCGTAGTGCAAAGTCTATCATCACTAAATCGTTTTTTTGTAAAACTAAGACATCTGCGAAAGTTAGTTTAGGTTCGTAGACGAAACAGTATCGGCATACGCCCATGTTGGTTATTGTGGGCACAGTAAATGGAGGTACCTAATGTAGTCATGCTTCATAAAATAGGTATGTATACACAATCCATCATTTCAAATATGATGTCAACATTAATTCCTAAGTACCGTGCTAGTAGACGCTCGCTACGTTAGGGCACATTCAAACAATTAAGAACCGCTCTTGTGTCCGATTCCACGGTTAAAGTTTGCATCCAAAGATGGGAAGGATGCACACATACATTACCTCCCGTCCCTCCCTCGCCTTCCTTCAATACAAATGAGGCCCCGCCTCCCACCCAGACCCACCCCCAGCATAAAAACTCTGCCCGCCCCCACCTCCACCTGTTTTTTTCTGTCTCCCTAGTGAGACTTACCTTCAGTTCCTCCCTGTGGCGGTGCCGGGGAGTCTTCGTGTTGGTTCTCTGCGACGGCGGTGCCCTCGACGGAGTTCTCCTGGCGCTGCCTCCTCTCCTCGTCTCCCTCGTGGATGGGGGCGGAGCGGTGGCTCAGGAAGCCGCTGCTTTGTTTGGCGGCCCTCCTGTGGCTGGGGCTGTGTTTCCGGGTCGGGCCTGCTTGGCTGCCTCTGCTCCCGGACTGCACTCTTCACGGTGTCCTGGTAGGACGGGTTTTTGACCCGTGGTTTGTTCCTTTACGCTGTATGGGGGTACCGGGTGCTGTGGCTTGCTGTTTTCCCTTGACTGGCGTGGGGGTCTGTCCGCCTTGTCTTGGGGGCTGCTGGGGGCTGTTTTCCACTTGCTGCCCTGGGTCGTTTGAGGTTGTTGGGGGCCTTCTGGGGTCTTCTTCCTCTGCTGCTTGGTCACCGGTCCCCCTGGGGCGCCCTGGCTGCATGGACTTCGCGGGGGGTGTTGGTGCCTCTCCTGTCTGTGACTGGTGCGGAACTTGGCTGTGGCTGCTCTGTCCGGTGCTTCGGGCTCCGCCGCTGCCTTCTGGTCTGTCCCGTCCTCGTCCGGCGGATCCTGTGGGCGGATGGTTTCCGGCTGGCCCCTGGGGTGCTGGGCCTTCTCCCGCCTCTGGCGTTGCCTTTGGCTCTGGGGGGTGTGGAGGGTCGCTTGGGCTCCTGTGCTGGTTGGCTGGGCTTTCCTCTTCCCTGCTGGACGGGCCCTGTGGGATTCATGGTGTTCCTGGCCCGCCTGGTTGGGCTTGCCCTTCTGTCCCGGTGTGGGGATAGGTGCTGTGGGAGTGGCGTGCGTTGCCCGTGCTTGCTGTTTCCGCTTTTGTGTACATTGTGCTTGCTGCTTTGTCCACTGTGGGCCGCCCGGCTGGCGACTGTTTGTCGGTTGCCTGCGGAGCCTGCTGTGTGCGGTCTCTTTTCCTCCGCCCTGGGCGTTCCTTCTGTGCTGTGTTGGTCCTGTTTGGTTTCAGGTTCCTTTACGCCCTCTTTTGCATCAGTGGGGTTTTTCCTGCGGTGCTGCGGGTCCCTTGCTTCCTCCGGCGGCTTTGCTTGTTGGGGGTGTTCGCCCCTTTCCTCCCGTTGGGCTGTTGGTCTCTGTCCTGGCCGCTCTGCTTGATGGGTCGGCTGTTCTCCTTGGCTGTTGCTGTGGCGCTGGCCTGTTCTCGGCTTCTTCTAGGCCCTCCTTGGTGTGGGGTTTCGTGGCTTTGGCGGCAGCTGTTCGAGCCTCCGGCCTTGGCGCCTGGTGGGCCCCTGCTCTTGTCGGATCTCTGCTGTTTGGTGGAGTCTGGCCTGGTTCGTGCCTGGCTGGGTGGCTGCCTGGGACTATTCGGTGCTGTGGGCTGCAGGTCCTCTGTCCTTCTGGCCGCCTTGAGGCTTCTGTGTGCCTTTACTTATGTGGGGCGTCCTGCCTTTCTGGGGTGCCTTGTCCTGGGGTCTCTCCTTTGTCCCCGTTGTGGGCTTCTCCTCCGCCTTTACGGTGGGTGCGGTTTGGCCTGTTTTTCGCCCTGGCTCCCTGCCTCCTCTCCTGCGGGCCCTGCCCGGCTGGGTCCCGGTCGCTGCTCTCTGTTCGGTTCCCTACGGTGGGTGGTCGTCTTCGGCCTTTTCTTCCACGGTGGCGGCGGCCCATTTCTGGTGGTTGGGTCCTGTGTACTTTGGTTCTAGTGTACAGGGTCGTCTTGGTGCAGGTTCCTCCGGATTCGGGGGTTCGGTTGCCTCCACTGCCTGTCTCCGGTCCCCGCGGGGTGGCTCTGCTGGACTGGGTGTCCAGTTTGGTTGCCAGGTGGTCGGTCTGCTGGGTTCCTGTCGTGGTGCCCGGGCCTGGGCCCCTCTCCGTTCTGTTTCTGGGGTTCGGGGTGTCCGGTGGCTTCGGCCTGTACTGGCTCTCCTGTGGGTCTGCTCCTGGGTTCGGCCCCTTCCCTTCCGTGTGTTGGTCCTTTCGGCCGTCGTTCCTCTGGTTCTGCCTGGCATCTTTTGGCATGCCGTGGGTCTCGGGGACGCCTCTCTCCGCTTCCCAATCGCCGCTTCTTTTCTGCGGTTCGCTGTGGGTGAGGCCCGTTTCGATTTTGAGTCCTTCCCTTCGGCCTCCGGCCCTCGCCCTGGGTCTTCCCGCGGGTCCTGGTGCCTCCTGTGGCTCTCCTTCGTGCGGGGGTTTTTCCTTCGTCCTTCTCTGTCGGTCGGCCTCTGGCTGTGTGCGGCCGGAGTGTCTTTTTGCTCGGTCTGTTCGGGGGACCTTGGTGGTTCTTCTGGGGATCGGGGTTGTTGGTGGCCTGGGGTGTGTCTTCTCTGGTCCCCTCTCGGGGCTTGGTGTTCGTTGAGGCTCGTTGTGGCCTTTGCGTAGCCCTGTTCCCTTGTCCTGCCTGCACCTGGTCTCTCTTCCTTCTCTGGATCGGGCCTTGTTGTCCCGGGGGCTCCTCAGGCGGTACTGTGGCTGCGGGGGCTCGTGGCTTCTGGGGTGTTTTCAGGTTCCGGGGCTCGTTTCTACTTCTCCGCCTGACCGTCTGGATCCTGTTGGGTTGGTCTCCGGGGTCTGTTGTCCCCGCTGCCCGTGTCGGTCCGTGTCTGGGGGGGGAGCTGTCCTGGTGGCTCTCCCGCCGTCGCTTTCTGGCTGGCTGTTTGCTGCCTCCTCCAGCTCCGCTTGTGGTGGCTTTGGTCACCGGCCTGTCCGGGTGCGGGGTTGGCTGCGGTTTATTCGGGTTCAGGGGTGCTGGTCCCTGCTGGTCTCCCGGGGTTCCTCCTGCTGCCGCTTGTTGGGGGCTTGCCCTGGTGCTCTTTCGTGGCTCTCTGAGGGGCCCATGCGGTGTTGGTTCAGTCTGGCGTTCTGGGGAGGTGGTCCTCTGTCCGCCCTCTGGGTGGGTCCCGGTTCTGTTCCTTGTTTGCCTGCGTCCTGTTTCCCTGGCTCCGGTCTGGGGGCTGGGGCTGTCGGCTCTCTCCCTTCGGCGAGTGGCCTCTGGGCTGGCGGCTCTGTTTTTGCTGGGTCATTCCTTCTTCCCGCATTTTCTCTCTTCTTCCCCGTGTGGCCTGCCTGTTGGTGGGTCGTTGGGGCCTCCCTGTGGTGGTCCTGTTGCGGATCAGGGGTGGGCCTTGGTGGCCCGGTTCTGGTCTCTGGGATGGGGTCCCGGGGCTCGGGGGGGTCGTTGGCCTTCCCTCTCCTGTGCCTCGGGGTCTTCTAGGTGCCTTCCTCCCCCCCCCCCCTTTTTTCCACTGCTCCGGGCCTTTCTGGTTCTGGTCGGGTGGCTCTGTGCTCGGGGGTTGTTGGTTGCTCCCCGTTGACCTGGGGTGCCTTGGTCTCCTCTCCTGTCCGCCTTCTGTTGCGTTCGGGTGTGGGTCCTTCCGGTGGTTCCGTTCTCTTGATGTTTCCGGCCCTTCCCCTGGGTTCTGTGCAGGGGTTTCGCCTGCTGCCTGGTGGTGGTGCGGCTGGGCTTTGCTGGGTTGGGGGCTCCTGTCCGTTTGGCGGTTGCTTGGCTGCCTTCCCGTCGGTCCTCCTCTCTGCTGTCCTGTGCTTCGCATTGGGCGGACCTTTTCGGCCTGGTGTTCTGCTCTGGGGTTGTTACCTCGGTGGCTGGCCTATGTTTGGCGTGGCGATTCCTTCCTGGTGGGGCTCTTCTGGGTTTGTCGGTGTCTCCTCTGCGGGTGCTGTGGGCGGCTCTCTGGCTTCTTGATGCTCCTGGCATTCTTGCGGGTTGGCGGGGGTCTGTTGCCCCCTCGCCCTGTCTGATCCTTCCCTTCGGGGTCTTGGCTGCTGGTATTGGCTGTCCTCCCTTTGGTCCCCTTGGGGGTCTCGGGTTGCGGCTCTTGTCTTTTGGGCCTTGTTTTTGGTTGCCATCCCCTCTGCGCGGCGCTTGGGGGTGTTGGGTCGGCTGTGGGTTCTCGTTTTGCTTTGATCCGGTTGCGGTGGTTGTTTGGCCTTCCTCTGCTCTGTTGGGTCGTTGGCTTTGGTCCCCGGTCTTGCTGACTGTCCGTCTTTGGGGGTGGTTCCTCCTGTGGGGATTTGGGGGTGTTCCTCTCGCTGTTTGGTGATTTCGGTGGCTGCGTTGCTTGCTGTCCGGCGTGCTTTGCTGTGGTCCCTGCCGGTTGTGGTGTCCTGTCGGGTGGGCTCCTCTGTGGGATCTGTTGGACTGCGTCCTGGTCTTCTCCCTCTCCGTTTGACTGTCGCTGTCCGTTTGCGTGTCAGGAACGCTTGTCTGCTGTTCTGGGCCGCTGGGTTCCTGGGATGTTGATCTGCTGTGTTTGGGGCACTGTTTCTGTTTTGGTGTTCTCTCGCACTCAGCTGTCCGTCTCTGTTTTCTTCTGCTTGCTATGTCCTCATTTGTATTGAAGGAAGGCGAGGGAGGGACGGGAGGTAATGCTTCCATTTCTAACGATAATGGCATTACTCCTAGTCCTACTCCCTCGCCTTCCTTCAGGACCCTCCCTCCCTCCCGGTGCGGTTCATCTGAGTGCTAGCTCGGCTTGTTTACGTACAGGTGGAGGTGGGGGCGGGCAGAGTTTTTATGCTGGGGGTGGGTTTGGGTGGGAGGCGGGGCCTCATTTGTATTGAAGGAAGGCGAGGGAGTAGGACTAGGAGTAATGCCATTATCGTTAGAAATGGAAGCATACACACCTCACTTACTTCGGCAAAAGGCCCATCGTGCAATTTCACCTAAGCGAGACCACTCCCAGCCACTGGTATGGATTGAGAGTGCATCCGCTCTGTTTCTGAGGCCAGCGTGGATGCTGAATCCGCGGTGAGTCAGCGAACGTGATGTGTGCTGTGATGGTATCACGCCTGGTGCCATGTGGTTGGTGGGACATGTAGTCCCATTGGTGGCAGTGTTAATTTAGTCCCCTATATGCCATCACGTCTGGTGCCGTATGGATGCAGGGACGTGTAGTCCACTTGGTGGCAGTGTTAAATTACGGGGTATTTTTAGTCCCCTCAGCAGGGCAGACTTTTGTAATTTATTGAGAGCCTGCATTTTACAGAGTCCTGCCAGAGCTTTTTTAGTGAACTATCAGGGGGCATATAATGAACAAAAAAACAGAGTAATAATCATTGTTTGGTGAAACCATTGCAAGTAAGCACATGTGATGCGTGGTGATTACAAGCATCACGTGTGATGTCATTCGATCTTTGAGATAATGCCCATTGTAAGCATCTTATTTGCTTATCTATTATCGACGTTTAGGTATATTCCAATGCAATAAAAGTGAGAGTCAAGAAGTGATACAGGCATTCACGTATGCATTTTCACATAGAACAGCCAAACACTTATGAATGGGGAAAAAGATGAGTAAGACAGGGCACAAGAGAAACTTCTATATTTCAATGGATCGATTTATCAAGGTACATGCTTTAACTGATGGTCATCTGTTAATAATCCCCCACGGTATCTCATTTAAGCCCACGTCGGTCCGCACGGTGGCTGAAAATTCATCTTTGTTCAAAAATCGGAAGGAGTTTAGTCAAATCTTCGCATGCCTGTGTCAACTTTTCAGTAACATACGGGTTTCCATCTCGTCTTCACTATGTCCACTCTCAATGTAGTGGTTTGTCAGTTTTGTGGGGTTGCGTTTGCACCTAAAGAGGCTCCGATGCTCAGAGATGCGAGTTCACACACATCTGGTCGTCATTCCAGCGTACATTAGTTTACATGGGTGTCAGGCTTTTGAGTTTCCAGGTTGTTCTTAGACCGAGGTCCAGTTCTTTAGTTCTTTTTGTGAGCAGGCTGACGCTACAATTCCCACAGGGTGAATGACCCACCGGGGGTGGTAAATTCCAAAGGGACGTCTGATTAGTTTGTTCAGCAGTTCTTTTGGGGCGTGTGTGCACTAATACATCCTTGATATTCCTTGCTCTCTTGAAAGAGTGCATTGGTTTTTAGGTCGAGCATTCGAGACCTATTGTATATACTTTAGTATATACTTATATATTAGTATATACTTATGTGTGTATGTACTTTTTGGGCTCTGGAGATCAGCCCTAGGGCTTGTCTGCTTCCGATTAGGGACTTTTTTTTTCTGTTCAACTGCCTCTATTTAACTGTCTTAATAGAAAAGGACCAGTAGAGGTCAGTAAAATACCAGGATTGCTTTCTGCTGAGGGACTTTATTTTTTTTATTTTTCTGGCAACTGCCTCTATTTAACTTTCTTGATAGAAAACGACCAGCAGAGGTCAGTAAAATACCAGAATCACTTTAGCATTCTTTAGATTCCAGTCTATAGAAATTGTCTTCCACGAGCACCGGTAGAAAATAATATTTTTTCAGATCTTGTATTTTCAGTGACATGACCACCGAAGGCCCTGATTTTATATTAAAAACAGAGCTTTGGACTATACCATTTCCCACTGAAAGGCAATATCCTCTCCATGTGTTCCCATACCTGGCGTGTCACGCAGTTTGGTGCTTATTTTACCTCCATGTTAAAGAACAGTAGATGCTTCAGCACCCAGGCTAATGCTGCATAGCTAAATACATATAAGGTCCCAAAGGCGAGACCGATTGCATTGCAAATGCTTGTTCTAGATGTAGTCCACCTGACTGTAGGATGTTCCAGCATTTTTTAATGATTCTATGGAAGTCAATAGACAGGGCCTGACGATGGTTACACATACCAGTCTGTCATTCTCCTCTCTCTTGTATGTCATTAGCAGTTAGTCCCTATTGTTATTCAGGGCCCTTTTGTTTGCCCTTCTTATCAGGTGAGGGGGTAGCTCTTCTCAGATTTTTTTAAAAGAGTTTTTTTGCGTGTGATTTGTAGTCCCATACCTTTGAGCAATTGCATCTTATACGCAAACATTGTCCAACTGGTAACTTCTCCCGTAGTGCTCGCGGGTGGAAACTCCCAAAACAGAGGAGATTATTATGGTCTGTTGGTTTTTGAAAGACCTTAGTTTTCAGATGTCCATAATTCCCTCTGATTAGTAAATCCAGAAAAGGCAGTTTGTTCCCTCCTATGGTGGTTGTAAAACGCAAGAAGGGATTCAATGCATTGAGCCACTTTTCAATTTTGAGGGCCTCATTTTCAGTGCCAGTTCAGATCAAGAGCACGTCATTTCTGTCACGTTTCCATAATCGTATCTTATACAAAACAAGCACGTAAAGCATCTGGCACGGGAAGCTGGGTACTTGTGGAGCAATGGTACACGTAAGCTCACGTAAGACAAGCTTCATAGATCTTATTGACAGACACTCCTGTGAAGACAGAAAGGGTATTATGCAGCTGCAGCAAGGAGTTCCAGAACCAGTGTGTTTTAATAAGATAATTGTAGGACAGAAAAGAGGCGTGTTCCTGAACTACCTTCATGCATTCTGGGAGTTGTAGTCTTGATTACGTTACTGGAATTTGAATAGCGCTTAGAAACATTGGACTATCACCCATAACGCTCTTATTCTGGGCACGCTTTAGTAAGGTAGTTTTAAGGCTATTAGTTGTGGGCGTTGCTTGCTCATCATTTGCTGTCTGTGGTTAGTCGACAGGCTTACTATTGAAGCGCCACAAGCATGTGCTGGGCGTCGGGCGGCGCTGTGGGGCGGCGTCGCGCTCCTCCCTTGGTGAATGAGTGATTTACTCGTGCAGTGTAATGTCCTGTGCCTTAGATAATGTCATAGACTTTCACTTAAAAAAGACACCCTCAGTGAGAGACGGCCAGAATCCGAGTGCGTCAAGAGGGTATGCCAGCTGACTTCACAGACACAGGGTGTGGAGGGGTGACGGGGGGTTAAGGGCAGGGAGGGAGGCCCGGATTTGGGAGAGCAGGGCGAAGAGAGAGACCGGGGAAAAGGCTAGTGAGAGAGTGGTATGGGGAGACCCTGAGACCGGATAAAGAGACCGCAGAATGGAGGAGTAGGGGGTACTTAGAGGGAGAGAGCAGAGAAAAACAAGCGCGGCCGCCGTGTAGGTTTGCATGAAAGTACAACGGGTTTGGTCTTAGGTTGTGTAGCGCTTAGTATTGAAGCGCCACGAACCTGTGCCAATAAGGCCGGGCTACAGGCGTCCATGTGCTAGGGGCAGACACAGTCGTGCACACTGCGCTGGGGGCTATACAGACACTTAAGAGGGGGTTAGATACACGCACTAAGGAGGCACGTGCCCTAACCATGTACAGAGGGATATAAACACGCTTGTTTGTGGACGGCTACGCACGCAAGAGCAGCCCATGTTGCCCACGCACACTGGGGAAGCACGTGAGATAGAAACTAGATAAATACAATGAAGCTAGAAGCAGCACATACGGGATACATTAAGAAGTAGAGAACTCTTCCTTGCATGATGGGGATACAGAGAACAAGTTCGTGTTCAGATATTTGCAGAAAGGAAAGACTGCCCCAACTGAAGCACGGAGAGAAAGTAGACACACAACACAGGGTATACACGTGCATATATGCAAACACAAAGATGTGCACACTCTTCCCATGCACAGGATATACTGAGGTTCATATGAAAAGGTTCAGTAAAAACATCCGCGTATTGACACTATGCACCTCAGAAAGAGAATGACGGTCCTGCGCATAAAATCAAAATGCCGGCAACTACTGACCTCGAAGCAACCCTCGAGACTGACAACCATTCCAATGTGGACATTCACATCACCGAAGGCACCAACGCCTCATGTAAAGCAGCTGCCCACAGACACCCCTCCTTCCCGCCTCCACACACAACTACAGCCCCTGCAGACCCACGGGTGTGCGATACAAACGAGCCAGTTCTTTCTCGCGGTAGCCGGCTCCGCTGTGCAGTATTTTAGCCCACAACGTACGGCTCATATAGCATCACGCTATCTCAGATATGGCGGATACATCACCCTCCACCCCATTTAATCCAAGCCTTTGTTCCCAATAACAAGGCCCGCTGCTTACAAAACACAGTCGCTTCCAGCGGGGGCACTGACAGCTCGAGGGAGACAGACTCACGGCCACAGTTCAGGCCGTAGCACAAGCCGGACTGCCGACAGGATCTTGGGCTGTTCCCAAGCTCCCTTCTATTTCAGGCAGCTCTGCTCCCTTTAGGGCCCCCACCTCGCCGGCGGTGTTTAGGAGGCCGGCAAGGAGCAGGGTCCGGCTGAAGGGAACCCGGGTGAGCTCTGTGTCCGCCCCCAGCAGTCGACGGACGGCGGAGCTCCGATAGACCAGACCTACCTGACACCATCTTGATGGCCTCCGGAGTTAAATTCTGTTTTCTATTTTCATGAGGCCTGCCGCTCTGCTAGGGTGTTCCTCCTACACTGTAGACGTGAACACCAACGTGCTCCCAGCAGGATGCGTCCGGCTCTCCGGGAGAGACAAGGCGCCCCCCATTGTACCGGCAGCTTAGAAAGTGAAAGCTAGGCGGCACGGCGCTGAACGTAAATAAAGCACGTCGTGTCCTGGCGAAAATGACGAAAATAGTAGACGTGAACACCAACGTGCTCCCAGCAGGATGCGTCCGGCTCTCCGGGAGAGACAAGGTGCCCCCCATTGTACCGGCAGCTTAGAAAGTGAAAGCTAGGCGGCACGGCGCTGAACGTAAATAAAGCACGTCGTCTCCTGGCGAAAATGACAAAAATAGTACACGTAATTGTGCACATACATTCAAAACGAGACCTAAAAAAGGCGAGACCTAAAAAAGTGCTTAGCGGCTAATTATGAGACACTGTCTCCCGCCGCCAGTAAAAGCCTAAAAAAGTGCTTAGCGGCTAATTAGGAGACACTGTCTCCCGCCGCCAGTAAAAGATGTAATCCCTGTGGGCGGGGCCAAAAGCGGACAGGGAGGTAACCAGGAGGGACTAAAAAGCCTCCTGGACAATCATAACACCCGGTTTTGCATAATTGGGGACGCAAAATGACGCGCACCAATGCAAAACACGGGCGGAGCAGAAAGCGAGCTTCTGGAATCGTATCGATTCCAAGAAGCCCTCGCATGGCGAGAGCAACGCATGCGCGCTGCTAACGTCAGGCGAGACCTAAAAAAGAATTGAGATGGTGTAAGACGTACTCGGATTCAAAGGAGTGGACTTATAGGAGAAATGCCACCAATCTTTTAGCTTTCAGGAAGGGGTTAAAGACATGGCTTTTTGATAAATAAACCTCTTTTTCTAGCTCTGTTCAAAGGAGAAGTAACTAGCGCCAGGACACCTTCGGGTAACCGTGCGCTTTAAAAGTTTCCTTAACATAGGCATGCCAAACTGGGGCAAATGTACTCCCCATGGAAGTCCCATGCACCTGGAGGAAATATTACACAATTGTGTTAGTACCAGGTGAGCTAGATCAAGTACAAACTTGTGGGGGTGATGGAGTCCCACTCAGTTTCTTTAAGAATTGTTTCCACTACCTCCAAGGTGGTCTCCTGGGGGATACTAGTATATAAGGACTCTATGTCCAAGCTAATCAGTAGTTCACTGTTGCTTTCAAGCAACATGTCTTTTATTAGATCCAGGACATCTTTTAGATCTTGTAGAAAGGTAGGCATTTTTTTCACCAAAGGGCGAAGGAAGACGTCACAAAATTGTGACAGAGGTTCCAGGGTGAACCCAATCCCTGAGACAATTGGTCTCCCAGGTGGCGGTAACTTGTTTTATGGACTTTGGGAAGAATATAGAAGTAAGGAACCTTGGGTTGTTTCTGGGTATAAAACACTGCCTCATGTTTCGTAATTCACCCATTTTCCGGTCCCTTGGATATTAAGAAGCCAATCTCTTCTTGTATGTCGGGAGTGGGATCTCTTGCCAGACGTTTGTAATTTCGAGTGTCATTCAGTAGTTTTAGGTATTCGTCCTTGTACATAGGTTTGGGTAGTGTCACAATTGAACCACCTTTGTCTGCAGGTTTTATCACAATTGATTTGTCTGCTGACAGTAAGTTAAGTGTCTTCATTTTCTCTTTGCTCGTGTTACAGAAGTTGTCACAGTGATTCATGCCCATGGTGTCAATTTTTCAATCGACTGCTTTTTTGAAAGCCAGCACTTCTTGCAGCATTTTGAAGGTTGTGTGGAAATGTGTAATATTTTATGTTAGCATAAGCTACAGTCATTTTGGCTGTGGTGTCCATTTGTTAGCTTTGTAATTCTTTCGTTCTCTGCTCCTCGTCTTTTTCCCTGCCTGTGCTGTCTATTTTAGTGACTTGCTGACTCAGCTAAAACAATGTATGTGCTGCGGGTTTCGTAAGCTGCCATCGCACGTGGTCTTGAATGTATCTGTCGACCATTTACCACTCCCATAAGCATTTCTGCTCCTCCCTCCCACTTTTCTGACCAAGTGGTTATTCATCTGCCCTTGTTTGCCGATAGGTATTCCTATGTTTAAACTTGTTCCTTTTACTGTTATGTGCTTATGTTGCAACAAAGTCTGTATAAAAGGACACTGGTTTGTTAAGCCAGTGTGCCACCTCCTGCAACACTTGAGAGTGTTGTTGGACGTGGTTCCACTCATGAGAAGTTAATAAAATTGTTATTTTGAATTCCAGCTTCAGTGTTGATCTCTATTTTGTTGGTTTTTGAACCCGTGGACAAAAGGGTGACCCTGCACCAGTGTACCCCTAAAAAGGTACATTTAAACAGTTGGAGTAGTGAATGTTGACTTAGGGCGTAGCCCAGTATTTTTTTCTTCCTCTTCTCAAATAGGAGGGTGACCCTGAAAGAAGACCCTTACTCTAACTTTCCGTAAGAATTCTGCTGTTTCCAGTTTGAGTTGGAAAATTTCATTTTTTGGGGTTGGTACATATCCTAATCCTTTATTAAGGACAATTTGTTATGTTTCACTCAAGGCCCACTCACTGTAATTAATCACAATGTCTTTGGAGGATTCAGGTTTTGCTGGTGCCTGAGGTTGCATCCCTCGTTATGTTGGGTTCTTGTTGGTTGTCCTTGTTTTGCCAGATCACTCCTTTTCTTTTTCCTCTCCCTCGTCCACAGCCCCTCTCTAAAATAGAGTTGTTAGGATAGAACCATGGCATATTTTCTGAGGGTAAGAAAGTGGGTGGTCCATAGTTGGGCAGAACCCCATAATTTGGAAGCCAACCCCAAGCATGCCCATTCTGGAGTGGAGGTGATTGAGTGATACTGCAGATCTTATCCTACTGGATCTTTCCCCAGCATTCCTCGCTGTCTCCCAACCCATTCTTATCCAATGGCTTCACGAAGTCGGCATCCAACGTCCCTTACTTCTCTGGATTTGCTCCTTTTCTGAATGGCTGTACCAAGTCTGTCAGCCTGGCCCCCTTCACATCGGATGCCATCAACCTCATCTGCTGAGCGGCTAATCCCTCAATTGGTTCATCAGGACCAGAATGGGTTTGTGCCGGCCCGTAGCACATCGCTTAATATACGTCGGCTGTTCAGGGTGATGCGTTGTGCTACAAGGGACTGGCCGACGGCTGGTTGTGTTGTGCTGGACCTGGAGAAGGCTTTCAACACGGTTGAGTGGTCCTTCATGTTCGCTGTGCTTCATCGAATCAGATTTGGGCCTTACATTTTAAGCCTTATCAAACTATTGTACGGGGCTCCTACGGTTCGGGTGCGGCTCGGGACTCTCTTCTCTGACCCTATCAGGGTGTCCCCTCTCCCCTTTGATTTTCGCCCTGGTGATTGAACCGTTACCGCTCTACCTGCCTGTGTCCTTCTTCCGCTCTCTGGAGAGGATCGTCCGGGATTTCATCTGGAGGAATTTGCGGTGCAGGGTGGCGCTGGCGAAGTTTTACCTACCTCGTTCGAAGGGGGGGCTGGCTCTACCCAAACTAGAACATTACTTCTTGGCGTTGCAAATCCTATGGGTGGCGAAATGGGTAGGGGACCTACACTTATAGGACTCAGCGGAGCATGATCCCTCGTATTCTCTGGACAGGATCCTTCCCTTATTCCACCCTTGTAATGGATCGAATGAACCCCTCCCATTACTAGTCTTGACGGCGCGGAAATGTTTCCGCAGGGCGCTTTGTCTTACTAGGCACGTCACACTGTATGCGCCAGCTGTGCCCTTATTAGGTATGTCGACCGTGCGGGGACGCATGCGGAGCACGGACCTTACAGACTGAGAGAGGGCGTGTATAACTACCCTGGGGGATTTTGTACAGAGAGGGTGCACTGCGGCCGTTCCTCGCTATCGCGAATGAAGATGGAGTTTCCCCAGGCCAATTTCTAAACCATGCCTCCTGGAAGGCTGCGATGAGGCGCTGGTGGGGAGATATTGCGCAAGAACCTCAGATGCATCTTCTAGTGCAATATGTGCACGTTATGGGTACGGGACGCCATCTGGTGAAATGGTTTGCGGAATCGATCAGGGAGCATACCCTAGTTGACTTAACGCCGTTGCGGGTTAAGTGGGAGGCGGACCGGGGGAGAACCTTTTCGCAGAAGGAATGGTCCGTGGTCCTGGAAAGTCCCAAGCAGGTCCCTAGAAACGCCCGTTTTAAATTAATCCCATTTTACATTGTCCATAGGGCTTATCTCTCCCTGGACAAAATCAATGGATATTTTCATAGACAAGATGCGTGCTGTCCGCGCTGCAAGATGGCAGATGCGGATCTCTTGCACATGCTGTGGTCCTGCCCCGCTTTGCGCGCTTTGCTCGGGGCGCTAACCACCTGCACGGATAGGGAAGTGCCACGGACATGGGAGAAATGCATTACTGGTGTATTTCCGAGAAACAAAACGCACAAAGCCTCCACCCGGTTTCTGGATCTGGGCTTCATTGTGGTCAAGCGATTGATTACCCGTAGGTGGAGGGCGGAGGAGCCCCCGCCGACAAAAGCCTGGTTCCTTTCCATGCTGAACTGGGTGAAGGCTGAAGCAGTTTCCCTGGTATGGGAGGATGTGATGGGTTTGCGTAAATTCCCCATTTTGGCTGCATGGAACACCATGCTGTGTGCGTTACAAGGGTTGTTGATGCCGGATGACCAAATGGAGATCCCCACTCCGGATAAATAGAGTGTCTTATATGGATAGATCTTTGGCCTGAGCTCTGACTTGTGATGCAGACAGAGTCCCTCGTACCCTATACTAAACGGTCGTTTCCCATGACAGTCAGGCTGTGCACCTATATGATAGTTGATACGCTCCGGTTTTTGTGATAGCTGGGATCCGTGTTTCCTCCCCTACCTCTCTGCGGCTCTTGTTTCCCTTCCCACTTCCCTTCCTGATAGTTTCCCCCACGTTAGGGTTTTATAAAATTGTTTCACTCCATAAACAGATGGATGTGATATGGCGGAGTGAAGCCATAAGAACCGTGCTTATGTAACTGATAAGTATTGTAAAATTGTGGTTTTGATGCGCCATGAAGTGGATATGCAGCATTTTTTTGACGGGGGAGGAGATTCTATGATGGATGGGATATGCCATTTGTCGTTACCAGTCATGCCTAAAATAACTGATGCAACCTTGCCGTTGTGCTGCTGACTTCTGATTCAGACTTGTTATTTGCTTACTGGCTATGTATGTTGATTGCATTAATGGTGTATCGTTTTGTATTCATGTTCATATCAACAAAATCTTTAATAAACAGATCAAATAAAAAAAATCAACCTCATCTGCTGAGTTATACAAGAATCCTCACTCAGCCCTACTCTGTTCTTCACCTACATGACCCCACTCACCAGCATCATTGGTGCCCATGGAATCACCCAGCTCATACGCTCCTTCTCCGACAAGATGCCAAACACCTGGACCAATTTCTCCGCCGGCATGACGAAGTTGCCAGATGGATTAAAACCAACTGCCTCAAGCTCAACACAGACAAGACAGAAGTAGTAATCTTCGGCAAAAACACCTCATTCTAGTCCTCCACTTAGTGGCCTGCTGAACTCAGATCGACACTCCTTCTGGCAACACACACAAAGAAGAAAAAAACAATATCCTTTGGACCCAATAGCAAACTCTGGTATTCAACAAATCAATACATTCCATTCAACCCGGTACATGCTCACCATTCCATCACATACACACTTGAGGGGATTATGCCATGTAGCTCCCACAGAGAGTCGTGAACCATAAAATGTACAAGAATATATAAATCGATTTATTAGTAAAAAAGACGAGTGTATCTAAAATAAAATTTAAAAACTGGAGGGCAAGAAAAACCCTATACAATACATAGTAATATTAAATTGACAATGATCACAAAAGTTCAAAAAAACAATCACATATTAAAACACAATCCATTGAAAAACATAATAAAATAGCTTAAAGAGAGTACATAGCACAGACAGGCTCAAATTGTCATTAGTTTGTTACACATCTGTTTTACACCAATATATTAGGCATAGATCCTGGTATTAACTACTCATAGACCTCCGCCTTTCTGACAGATTGTGTATTGTGATGAGCGTCGACGCGTTTCGATGGGTGAATTATTTAGCCATCTTTTTCAAGACCAGACAATATTTACTCTCTTTGATTAAAAAGAATCTTTTCTATTGGACAATATCAATTTTACCACCACCTGTGTGATAAAAAACAAATATCAATCATTTAGTCCCATAAAGTAACAACCACTACATCAACATGTAGAAATAAATCATAAACATAAAAAGACCCGTATTCATATTATAATTAGACCTCCACATATTTTATATCAAATCGTCCTACCCCATCATACCCATTTCCATATTTACATCTCTAGGATAGTGTCTACATTGTTCACTCAATATCCCAAGTTGACTCCCGAAGAAAGTCATGGATCAATTTAAAAACATAAATCAATTTTGAAGCATAGAAATAATAATCAAGCACTCTATTGGGAATTGCATGGCGGCCCTCTCTTTCTCTCCACACTCACACTCCAAAAAGTGTATTCTTATTACTGTAGAGACACTTGCTACACAGACAGTTCTCATACTGGCATCCCCACATATTCCTCTCTTAACCGTAACCTAACAAGGTAAAGAGGAGAGAATAGAATGATTATCTCACCTCCCATGGGTAGTACTAGTCGTATCAGAAGTACTAGACAAATATAATAGGGTATAATGTCTTGACTGTATATTCACTATTCCGTTCTTGAATGATGGGAATATATCTGTAGAAATACAGTGGTGTACTGATATTAGTCTCCGCCTGTAATGTGCTTAATTAATTAATTAATTAATTAGGCAGTAGCACATACTGAACATAAGGGCTCACCTGGATAAAAGAATGCAACGTGCTATATTCATGCCATGTAATGAGGCTAAAATGGTCTGTAGTCTTCCCGTAAGATCTAAGACACACCTAAAGAAAATAATGGTTTCATATCTTAATAAGCTTATATAAGACTTTATCTTATAAAATTTTTTATATAGGATGGCTGCCACATTTTATAGCGTGTATTTGATCAGACAGTAGATCCAAAATTT
Source organism: Calotriton arnoldi (assembly GCA_963921515.1). NCBI lineage: Eukaryota > Metazoa > Chordata > Amphibia > Caudata > Salamandridae > Calotriton > Calotriton arnoldi. The sequence goes on from CAWUFW010001513.1 coordinate 177,916, forward strand.
GGCATAAATTAATGCGCATCATTTATCTCTTACAGACCCTAATGTTAAAGAGGGACTTGTAGAGGACGACAAATTGGAACAATTCGTCCTATAATAGCAGCAATTCAGCTCCCATTTGAAGGAGTTCTTTTGAACCCACCGATATATAAACAAATTGTTTGTGGCGGAGGTCGTATAAAAGGTAATTGTGGGAGTGCGGGCCGGATAAACAGACGCGGAGGCTGTATATAGTGGGCCAGAGGGCGTCTTTTATTTAAAGGGTCAGTGTTGGGGAATACGAGTGTCTCTACGGGACTGGTGGTCTTCTTAAGGGTTCTTCTTCTTCTCTCCGCGGGCCCTTCTCCTTCAACGATGTTATCCTCCTGTGTCTTTCCTTTCTCTGATCCCGGGACTCTCCCACGGAGGTACATAGGAGGGAAGGACAATAAGGGAGCCGTCAGTCACCTTTAAGGAACACTTCCGTACTTTGTACGGCGCCCGTCACCACACCCGGTGGGTCTCTATAGATGCTCTTACTCAGGATTGGGATACCAGTGAGGAAAAAGGGGGGTTTTCTTGCGTGAGGGATGGTTGAGGAAAAAGGGGGGTGGTTGGTTGTGCCGGGTTAAGGTTACACACACTTTCGGAAGGTTCGTCACACCCGGAATCGGTCGCCCTAGTGCTTACGTGAGGGGGCAGGTGCTCTTTGCAACACAATAGTGACTTCACTCGAGACCCTTCCCAATCCTTTTGTCACCCACCTCCCGCCTCCCCCCTCCCGCTTCCTTTCTCTCTCCGTTACTCACCGGCTCCGCCGCAACTCTCCAGAGTCGCGGCCGCTCTCCAGCCTCCTCCTGTGGGGTCCACCACTCTTCGCACCACGTCTCGTCTTCTCCTCCGTAATCCGCGTCTTCCTCCTTCTCTCTCCGCTCCTCCTGTTCCTCGTCTCCGTCACTCCGTATCTCCTTCCTCTCTCCGGCTTTGTCGCGCTCTTCCTGGTTTTCCTCGGTCCCTTTCACTTCCTCGAGCGAAGTACTTCCGGTGTCGATCCCTCCTCCTTCGGCCGCGTCATCCGGAATGAGCGACTCCTGTGTGGACAGAGCACAGGGTGGGGGCGGGATCATCCTTGTGGATCTCGTAACGGGGCTCGTATTCCGTGACGGGACCTCCGCCGGTAAGCTACTTTTGTCTCTATGGGGTGTCCTTCTTGGCAAACGAGGTGTCCCGCTTCGTGCCCCCTCACAGTAATACTAGTAATATAAGATGTTAAGGCTGATAATTAATTCGATAAAGTCTTATATAAGCTTATTAAGATATGGAACCATTATTTTCTTTAGGTGTGTCTTAGATCTTACGGGAAGACTACAGACCATTTTAGCCTCATTACATGGCATGAATATAGCACGTTGCATTCTTTTATCCAGGTGAGCCGTTATGTTCAGTATGTGCTACTGCCTAATTAATTAATTAAGCACATTACAGGCGGAGACTAATATCAGTACACCACTGTATTTCTACAGATATATTCCCATCATTCAAGAACGGAATAGTGAATATACAGTCAAGACATTATACCCTATTATATTTGTCTAGTACTTCTGATACGACTAGTACTACCCATGGGAGGTGAGATAATCATTCTATTCTCTCCTCTTTACCTTGTTAGGTTACGGTTAAGAGAGGAATATGTGGGGATGCCAGTATGAGAACTGTCTGTGTAGCAAGTGTCTCTACACTAATAAGCATACACTTTTTGGAGTGTGGAGAGAAAGAGAGGGCCGCCATGCAATTCCCAATAGAGTGCTTGATTATTATTTCTATGCTTCAAAATTGATTTATGTTTTAAAATTGATCCATGACTTTCTTCGGGAATCAACTTGGGATATTGAGTGAACAATGTAGACACTATCCTAGAGATGTAAATATGGAAATGGGTATGATGGGGTAGGACGATTTGATATAAAATATGTGGAGGTCTAATTATAATATGAATACGGGTCTTTTTATGTTTATGATTTATTTCCACATGTTGATGTAGTGGTTGTTACTTTATGGGACTAAATGATTGATATTTGTTTTTTTATCACACAGGTGGTGGTAAAATTGTTTTGCAGCGTGAATCTTTCTGGATTCACTATGCTGTGCATTATTCCGCCATCTCGTGGTTGGGTCCGGATTCGTAGTCTTTTCTTTCTTTTTTTTTTTTTTGTTGTTGTTGTTGGCCCAGGTGGGCGGCGACGCCCCCACCATTTGGTGTCCTCGGTGACGTCGTCGCGCTTCCTGCGGAAGCTCCCACCTTTGGTCGCCATCTTCAGATTCTTTTTTCCGCCGTGGGGTCTGGATCGTCGACGAGAAGTTCCAGAAAGTTGGACGAAGAATCTCGAAAAGTTGAAATAATCACTAAAATATCGTTTCCTGAAGACACCGGACGAGGAGACGAGTACAGGAGGCAACGAGAAGGACGACGAGGTAGAAGGTCCACGACCAAAATCTCGACGCCTACAGAGAATGCGCTCACAGGGGGCCCCCTGAGCGCGGGTATGGACAAGACACCGTTTAAGTTTTGCCAAAACTGTCACCACAAGTACGCCCAGAAGGACCAGCACCCAGTCAGCAACCTCTGCTTGCCGCTCGACCACATCAGCGAAGACTGCAACGCGTGTTCGGCGTTCACCCCGAAAACCATCCGGGTGAGAGAGAGGCAAAGAAGGGCGAAACACAACATGCAGGGCCAGGGAGCACCTCCATCGCTCCGAGACCTGGGCCTCTCGAGTGGAGAGGAAGACAACATCGCAGAGGGACCGGAGGACTGCTCAGTCGTCGAGGTCCACAAGAAACTTCGAAGGAGGTAAGGGAGACGTCGAAACCGAAGCACCCAGCGACGCTCGAAAGAGTGAAGCTAAGGCCCCGAGCGACACTCTCAGAAGTGAAGCCAAGTCCTCGAAGGGAGCGTTGCCGCCGAAACACTCGACGAAAGCAACAGCAACCAAGGACAAACAACCGAGCGGATCCTTCGTGAAGGACTCCCAATCGGCAAAAGCCTCCGAAAAACCAAGGGCGTCGAAGGTAACCTCCGAAAGGAAGCCTCGACGCCCAGAAAGGAAGGCCCGGGGTCATCCTCGACGTCCGAGACCGCGAAGAGGGCGCTTCAGCCATCGACGCCGAAAGGGTCCACGAGATGGAGAAGAAGAAGAGAAGGCTTGAAGCAGAGATGGCGAGCATCCTGCAACGGAAAAAGACTTCGACGAAAAAATGAAGCAATACGCCATTCCGTCAAAGCCAGCACGCGAAACACTCGGGAGGGCGACAACGAAGACATCGAGCCCCTAAAACCCCCGAACCGCTCGACGAACAGGGCGAAGAGGACTACTACTTCGAGGCGAAGAAGAGTTCCAGTCTTACCGGGACTCGGCGCCTTCGGAAGAACAAGACCTAGACTGGCAAGACCTCGACGCAGAATCACCAGAAGAAGGGGTAGACTCTTATCCCTCGAGGCCTTCGCCGCCAGACGACATTGGAGCCTACAATGTGGTCGTCCAAAGGGCTGCAGCAACGTATGGCGCCGAAATGCAAGAGGAGAAGGCAAAGGCATGTTTCCTTTTGGAAACCCTAATTCCTCAACAAACAAGGTCCCAGTTCCTACCCATGCTCCCTAGCGTCCTGGACCAGGGAAGGGAGGCCTTCAAAGAACCGGCAGTCTGCAAGGCTGTTACACCAAGGAGCGAAAAGAAGTACACGCACTCCTCTAAGGACCCTGCGTACATACAAGGGTCAGTGCCAGCAGACTCCATTATCACTGCAACGGCCAGGAAAAGGGCAAATGTGCCCACTAACACAGGTCCACCTCCAGACAAGGAGAGCAAACGAATGGACCTCACAGGACGAAAGGTGGAGAGGAACGCAGCCATACACTGGTGCATCGCCAACTCCAACGCCCTCATCATTAGGCATGCATACCAGCATTGGGATGAAATGAGCCAGCTCATAACACACCTACCACAACAACACCAACAAAGGGCAAACCACCTAGTTGAAGAGGGCAAGGCTATCGCAAACACTTGCCTAAAATCAGCCTTGGACGCAGCAGAGAACTCCGGCAGGCAGATGATGATAGGGGTGACTGAAAGGAGACACGCATGGCTCAGGATCTCAGGTTTCAAACCTGAGGTACAAAGCAACATCCTGAACACGCCATTCAACGGCCAGAAACTGTTTGGAGCCCCAGTGGACGAGAAGTTAACGCAGCTCAAAAAGACAATGAAACTGCGAGGTCCATGGGAGCACTGCAATTCAGGGGATGAGAAGAGGAACCCCCTCAAGGCGGCCCAATGGTAGAGGGGGCAATGCGCCCGCCACTTCCCACCAATCTCCTCAACAAGGATACCAGGGGAACAACCAGGGCCAAAGCCAACAGGGACAACAGCAGCAAAATTGGCAGTATCAACACAGAGGACGGTCCTTTCGAGGACGCGGGTACGGACGGGGACAATCCCGAAGAGGGGGTCAGCAGCCCACCTCAAAGTGACTCCACAAACAAACCAAACCCTCCCCTTTTAACACCAAGGGAGAGGAGAAGTCAACAGAAGGACAAAATAAGAAACACACACAGCAAACAAATAACCACCGAGCATACAACCCCGGTGGGGGGCAGAATAGGAAACTTCCTCACACAATGGAGGGAGATTACCACGGACAAGTGGATACTGAACATCATACAGCACGGGTACAGCATAGAACTCCAAAAACACCCCCCGGGCAAAAAACCAAGACACTGGGCAATTCCCGCAAGGAAGCTCGCCCTCCTACGTCTAGAAGCAGAGGAGCTGCTACAAAAAGAGCAATAGAACCAGTTCCAATCAACGAAAGGAACAAGGGAGTCTACTCAACGTACTTCCTAGTGCCAAAGGTAGACGAAACACTAAGGCCAATACTGGACCTCAGATTCCTCAACAAGTTCGTAAAAACTCAAAAATTCAAAATGACGTCACTTCAGGAAGTAATACCCCAAATCCAAGAAGGGGATTACATGGCGACCATAGACATGAAAGACGCATATCTGCACATACCCGTCAACCACAAACACAAACGTCTACTAAGATTCGTGATTGGCCACAATCACTACCAGTTCACAGTGCTAGCCTTCGGGCTCAAGTCCGCACCAAGGGTGTTCACAAAATGCCTTGCAGCAGCGGCAGCGCACCTACGGAGAAAGGGCATACATGTATACCCCTACCTCGACGACTGGCTTGTGAAAGCAGGATCATACAGACACTGCAAGGATCACATCAAACAAGTCATACAAACACTGTCCAGACTAGGTTTCTCAATACATTGGGAGAAATCGTCAACAGAACCTCAGAAGATCAAAATATTCTTAGGGGCACAAATCGACAGCACACAGTCCAAGGTGTTCCCCAGCGACAAGAGAACTATAGCGCTCCTGAGGGAAACACGTCATTACCGCTAAGGGCAAGTTCTGACAGTGAGGACGGTGAGCAGACTAATGGGAATGATGGCATCATGCATCCACCTAGTCCCACATATCAGGCTGCACATGAGACCGTTCCAAGAATGGATACAGCAGCAGTGGTCACAAGTGACAGGGAGTTGGGAAGATCTAGTGGTTGTCACACACGCAGTGCAGCAAGAAATAGCGTGGTGGAAGGAAGAGAACATATTACAGGGGAAGCCATTCACACAGCCAACTCCAACAGTGACCATCACAACAGACGCCTCACAGCAGGGCTGGGGCGCGCACATGGACAGACTCCGCGTCAGGGGGCTGTGGTCACAACAAGATGCAGTGAAACACATCAACTACCTAGAACTAAAAACTGTGTTCCTAGCCTTAAAAGCCTTTCAGAAGCAGCTTTACGGACAGCGAGTGCTGATACAAACAGACAACACAACCACCATGTTCTACATCAACAAACAAGGTGGAACACAGTCAGCACCGCTATCAAGCCTGGCACAAGAGATTTGGAGATGGGCCATCCCTCTAAGGATAGACCTACTGGCAATACACCTTCCAGGAATAGACAATGTAGAAGCAGACCGACTCAGCAGGCAGACGTCTGCATCCCACGAATGGGAACTCAACCAACAGGAGGTGCAGCGGCTGTTCCAAAAGTGGGGTACACCACGGATAGACCTGTTTGCAACACTCCAGAATGCAAAATGCCAACATTACGCATCCAGACAACCAGACCAAAGGTCCCTAGGGAATGCGCTATGGATAAGTTGGTCGAACGAATTTGCATACGCTTTTCCCCGATACCACTGTTACACAAGGTACTCAGCAAATGCAGGAGCAGCAGCATGACACTCATACTGGTGGCACCTCAGTGGGCCAGACAATCATGGTTCTCACAAATAATGGAAATGGCACAGGAACCAGCGCACAGGTTCAGCAGAAGGAAAGACCTCCTAACAATGCAAGAAGGAAAAGTGCTCCACCCAGAACCAGAGAGCCTCAGCCTAGCAGCATGGCTCCTGAGGACCTAGAATTCGCACACCTCAAGCTACCACCAAGCACCATGGCAGTACTCAGAGAAGCAAGGAGACCCACTACAAGAAAATGCTACATTGCAAAGTGGAAAAGGTTCTCGCAATGGTGCATTAAAGAGGGACTGCAACGAAAGGTCACAAAAGAATCAACGGTACTACAATACTTAACGCACCTACTACACAGCGGGCTAAGCTACTCGTCACTAAGGGTTCACTTAGCAGCCATAGTGGCCTACACAAGGGAGAAGCGGGGAAAAGTTTCTTCACCTCACAGGTGGTCAAAAGATTCCTGGAGGGAGCTAAAAGAATAGCCCCCCAAAAGGATGCCAGCCCCAAGCTGGAACCTCAACACTGTGCTAACACAGTTGATGAAATCACCATTTGAGCCCATACACAAGACCACACTGCACATGCTCACACTAAAGACGGCATTCTTGGTGGCAATCACGTCACTGCGTAGGGTCAGTGAACTGCAGGCTCTTACACTACAAGAGCCCTACTTGCAAATACACAAGGACAGAATTGTCATGAGAACGGACCCACACTTCCTGCCAAAGGTGGTGTCGCGGTTCCATATTAACCAAACAATACAGATACCAAGTTTCTTCCAGAAACCATCAACGCCCACAGAAAAGGCGCCACACACGCTAGACGCCAGAAGGGCAGTGATGCACTACATAGAAAGGACGAAGGAATGCAGGAAAACAAAACAACTCTTCGTTTCCTTCGCAAGCAGTTTCTTGGGACGACCAGTAACAAAAAATACCATAGCACGATGGATTGCACAAGCAATACAACTCTGCCACAAGCAGGCAGGACAAGAATTACAGGGAGCCGCCCAGGCTCACTCAACAAGGAAGAAGGGAGCAATGGTTGCGTTCCTAGCGAACACACCTATACAAGACATTTGCCAAGCGGCAACATGGTCTTCCGTGCACACGTTCACCAAACACTACTGTGTTGATATCCAGATGAACAAAGAGGCACAAGTAGGACAGAAGGTCTTACAGCACATTTTCAGCAACCAATGCTCATCTTCCACCCAACCACCGCAATAACAAAACCGCTACAAAGTCTATGCACAGCATAGTGAATCCAGAAAGATTCACGCTGCAAAACGAATAGTTTCTTACCTGTCGGTGTAGTTTTGCAGCTTGAAGACTTTCTGGATTCACTAGCGATCCCACCCGCCTCCGCCAGGAAGATAACATAGGAGGTTAAGGGTAAAACTAGACTACATACAGAGTTTAGAGGGATCAAAAGAAAAATAAAAGGATAAAAGAGAAAGACATAGACGACAAAACAATAACAGGAAAAGAAAAAAAGAATCCGAAGATGGCGACCAAAGGTGGGAGCTTCCGCAGGAAGCGCGACGACGTCACCGAGGACACCAAATGGTGGGGGCGTCGCCGCCCACCTGGGCCAACAACAAAAAAAAAAAAAGAAAGAAAGAAAAGACTACGAATCCGGACCCAACCACAAGATGGCGGAATAATGCACAGCATAGTGAATCCAGAAAGTCTTCAAGCTGCAAAACTACACCGACAGGTAAGAAACTATTCGATATTGTCCAATAGAAAAGATTCTTTTTAATCAAAGAGAATAAATATTGTCTGGTCTTGAAAAAGATGGCTAAATAATTCACCCATCGAAACGCGTCGACGCTCATCACAATACACAATCTGTCAGAAAGGCGGAGGTCTATGAGTAGTTAATACCAGGATCTATGCCTAATATATTGGTGTAAAACAGATGTGTAACAAACTAATGACAAATTGAGCCTGTCTGTGCTATGTACTCTCTTTAAGCTATTTTATTATGTTTTTCAATGGATTGTGTTTTAATATGTGATTGTTTTTTTGAACTTTTGTGATCATTGTCAATTTAATAATACTATGTATTGTATAGGGTTTTTCTTGCCCTCCAGTTTTTAAATTTTATTTTAGATACACTCGTCTTTTTTACTATAAATCGATTTATATATTCTTGTACATTTTATGGTTCACGACTCTCTGTGGGAGCTACATGACATAATCCCCTCAAGTGTGTATGTGATGGAATGGTGAGCATGTACCGGGTTGAATGGAATGTATTGATTGGTTGAATACCAGAGTTTGCTATTGGGTCCAAAGGATATTGTTTTTTTCTTCACTGTATAGTGCCCTATTCCTTTGGCTTTAAGGGGCTCCTCTTTGTCCTTATTAACCCACACAAAGAACCTTGGAATAGTAATAGACAACCAACTCAACATGAACAGTGAATACAGTCTTCATCTCGTGCTTCCACAGACTCAAGATGTTCAAGAAGATATTCAAATGGCTCCCCTCCAACACTTGCAGAACTGTCAGCTAAGCCCTCATCACTAGCAAGCCGGACTATACGCTGGAATACATGTTTAACTGACCAAAAGACTACAGACCATACAAAACTCTGTGGCCAGGCTCACCCTCAACCTCCCAGCCCACACATCACCCTGCACCTCAAAGAGTTCCACTAGCTCCCAATCCATAAACGAGCTCTCTTCAAAGTCCTCACGTATGCATACAACGCCTTACACAACATTGGCTCCACTTACCTCAACCGCCGCATAAACTTCCAAAAGCCTACCAGATACCTCTGCTCAGTCAGAGTCCTACTCACTCCCTCCCCCCCCCCCCCATATGCAGAACCAGATATGGCAGTTATGCCTTTGCCTTCCTCACTCCTAAAGCCTGGAACGACCTTCCCTTGCACATCAGAAACTCCTCAGTGATTGAATTTCCCAAGAAACTGAAGACCTGGCTCTTCACCTTGCCCCAACCCTGACTCGGCCCATACATCTCCTGCTTCAGCACGAGTATACCCTCTTGGGTGAGTTGTATGCTATACACATTAAATAACATATGCCAAACATATTAACTCCAGCCTTCCATCACCTACAAACACAGGCTGCTTTCAGATTGAAAGTGAGCATGATGGCTGTCTTCATACAGATTCTTTTTCACCATAAATGTATTGTATAATTACACAGTGTAATAATCCTATCATGTGTTGGTTGGTCCTGACTGCTAGCAGATTTTTTGTGTGAAAAAAAAGATGGATTGGGAGATATATAGATCATTTCATCAAAGATTTTGTACCACTACAAGAAACATATGTGAGAGATACAATGTACATGATTAATCTGGTTGATGGTATGCCTTACAACATAGAGTCTGACTGGTTAGCGACTTTAGATATTTCATCGCTTTACACTAACATCCCACAAACCGAGAGCATTCAAGTTATTGAAGAGCTCTTAGACACTAGACCTAGACCGATTCAAGTACCCACTTCCTTCATTATCTCTCTTCTACGCATCGCCTTGCAAACGAATTATTTTGTTTCCAATGGGAATTACTATCAACAATGCTCCGGGACCAGCATGGGAGCCGTTTTTGCGCCCAACCTGGCTAACATTTACATGAACCATATAGAACAGAAATTTGCTCTAAGTATCACCAATATGTATCGCTCCAACATCAAATGTTGGAAAAGATACATAGATGACATTTGTCTTATCTGGTCCGGGAGTGAGATTGAATTTAACAACTTTGTCCTGTATCTGAACAGCATTCAAACACACTTGACATTTACCTCCACAATACATAAGTCAACCATAGCCTTTCTTGATCTCAATATCCAACACGCTGAGGGGACACTATATACTTCCCTTCACAGAAAGCCCACCGAGAGAAACACGCTCCTATCATATAGAAGCCACCACCCCGTGCCCTACGGGACGGATTACCCTTTGGCCAATTTCTGCGCTTGTGCAGAAATTGTACTCGTAAGGAAGATTATATGTTGGAGGCAGATACACTGAAAGCTAAACTAGTGGCAAGAGGCTACCCCGCAAGACTAGTGAGAAAATCTATGAAACGCGCCTGGTTCTGCCCCAGGGAAGAATTGCTAACCACCAGAGAAAAACCTACAGTAGACAGACTGATTTGTGTTACTACATCTGGTGTACACACCAACAAAATTCGGAAGCTGATAACCAAAAATTGGGACATAATCAAAAGTATCGACCCTGAGATTGACACCCCAATGATTGCTTTTAAACGCGGTAAAAACATCAAAGATCACCTAGTTAGATCATTTACAAAGGTCACTTTGCGTAAAAGCAACACATTACAATCCATATGGGGCCTACCTGAAATCAAAGGACACCACAAGTGTGGGAATTGTGTTTCCTGCACCTTTACATCAAACACTAACGTATTTGAACATGCAAGTTTGAAGCACACATTGGAGTACTTTTCCAATTGTATTACACGAAACGTAGTATACTGCGTATGGTGCCCTTGTGGGTTACCACACATTGGCCAAACACAACAGCCAGTAAAGGCGCGCATTGGACAACATCGCAGCCGGAAAAGATGCTCTGTTGCCAATGCCCCTTTGGTGTCCCATTTTGATGAAAAAAATCATACTGCAGAGGACATTAGGTGGCAAGTGATTGACGTTGCTGTTGTCCCTCAAAGAGGAGGTGATATCTCACAAATTTTACGACGACTAGAATGTCGCTGGATAGAGAGAATTAACTCTATCAATGATGGGCTGAACTCCGCCGAAGAATGGCGGGGTTTTGTGACCACACTAACCCACTGATGTGACCATATCGCTATCAGATCTTCTGTCTACAACTGCATCTTGTAAACTTGTCACTGCATATCTGTAGTTATAAACATTATTTTCCCCTATGGTTGTTTACAATAGATGTACATTGTGAAACAATAACAAAAGGACATACCTCTATGCTATACATTATATTTCAGCACAATATCATTTTTTCAAATGTCTACCTTTTGATTGGCGGCTAAAATATGTCCGTCTTACCAATGTCACAGTTGAAGCGGAGTGTGGCTGCAGAATATAGACTATTATATAATATATGATTTTATCAACAACAGAGAATATATAATTATGTATGTGCCTCCTTGGACACACTGTTTCATGTAAATATGCCAACTGTAAGAGATCCGCCTTGTATGCACCACACTAATATACATAGCTCATCGACCCTAATAATGCCTTCCTGCGCGCATTTTTGGTGCAAATCACAACTGTATTAACATGATGACGTAATTAATCATGAAGCACTAATCCTTGTAATAACCGCTCATCATTTACTTTCTGTAAAAAGCACACGAAATCTCTATAAGTTATAGAAATTGTGAATTATGTCTTCGCGCAGTATTGAAATTCACCACATATAATTTTAATAGTGGAAACACACACGCATCAGATATGTTATGAAAACAAACCAAGTGGATCAACTAGGATATGAAAATGTCCTCCCATATGCCCCTTTTGTTACAATTCCTCCACACGGTTGCTGGTTGCTACATGGGATACTCATCACTTTTTCAACCGCTTATGCATCCGTTTTTTACAAACTCTTAAGAGACACGCATCCTTCATTTATAATGCCCCCTTTTTCTGCGTCGCAGCCGTTTTTTGCCACAGTGTAATCCTATCCTTTACACTGCAATTATCTTCTCTTTACTTTTTGACCATTCACTCTCCGGTCTTTCTTCACTTTTTACTTTTTCTACCGAAAAACGGATGACACGGTGTTGCAGCAATCTACTGTGATGCCTACCGGTCATTACAGTTTTCGGCGGGAGATTGTGTATTTAAAGGCAGAGTCAGCACAGGCTCACTGTCATTTGGACAACAGCAGACAGACTGACGCTGTTGTGCTGCCCGCGTAGTGGATCGTCACGCGCTTTGAGAACTGCAATTATTGAAGGTAAGAACCTGATGATGATGCTCATATGTAGGGACTCCAGTAGCTTCACTCTCCCTGTTGCCTCACTAATCGGCTGATTCCTGTTAATTACAGGATTCGTCTTCATTGAAAAATACACGCTTCTATAGATGGGCTTCACACCATATGTAGGTAAGAACCCTCGGCCTTGCCCGCCATTGCTCCACTGCGCAATGCCGTTATGCAGTAAAACCAAGTGTAACTCTGTCCCCCCTGCTATTCTCAGGTACAGACCACCATATTGAACATTCGTGATTCACAGGTCAGCGCGACAGCACCACTTGTGATTAACACCAACTCCAGGTAAAATCAGTCCCCAGAGGGACACATTTTATAGAACCACACCTAAAGTGTGCAGGCCCTAATTGTTTCCCATTCTTAACAGAGTTCCTCATCACCGTCCTCATACACGTCTCTGCGTATCATCAACACATTAACAGTGCTCAGCTACCCACAGAGTGCCAGCCTTTACTCTCACTTGGGGTAAGGTTTCTTTAGTATGTATTATCATGAGTACAGATAGCCCTTACAGCACCTCTACCATCTTGCCTGCCATCCCTATACTTAATATTCTTCTCTTTGTTTTTCTTCTCACATAATCAGTACCCGGCTGGGTGTCCTTGTGAGTATCTCGTTTTCCTTTTTCTCCATCACCCACTGTTGGCACGTACACCTCACGCAGCTGCGCATTCTACCCGTCAGGTACTCTTGAATTTTATGACCTTTTATCCAATTGGTCGCATTTGTGCCGGTACATGGGCCATATGCTTATTTCATTATTTTTTTCTTTTCCTAGATGTACCTAAATCCATAGGTCCTGATGAGACCCTAGATCACGTATAGGGTCGAAACACCGTCGGCAACAAAAGAAAGCGAACCATTAACAGCGCGTATTATTGTATATAGCTGCTGTATATTGTGTATTGAGTTGCTAACTGGTCGACTTTTTTGAATACCTTGGAAACCTCGTAAAATACTGTCACAATTATGTCACCAATATTTTAGGTTCCTGTTTCTCACTGGGGACACTACGCACATTTTTCTTTTTCATTGTATATAGAATTTTGTTTGTGAAATATAAAATACGATTGTATCAAACCAAAACCATAGGTGTATGTGGTTTCTTTGCCCTCTGACATCATTTTAACCCTTCCATTACGATTGTGCATCTTATTATCTATATATGATTCTATTATTCCACAGGAACCACTGTTTCTGACAATAAGGATTTATATTTGAGGGCATGTCTGCAAACAAACCGTTTGTGTAAAGACAAGCAGTACTCTAGTGTGCATAGATTTTGCTTCATCTTCAGTTTTGCAGTAGTAGTCTCTAAATACATGTTCATGCTGTTCTTTATCATACTGTCTGGTGGTAGTCGGAAAACTACTTCACCAAAAGTGAAAAAGTTACTCCTTTTGTATTGTGTTGGATGGTATACTTATTATTGAAGGGTTTGGTGCTGCTGAATCTGACTCTTCAATTGCCATTTGTAATGGGTGGCACCTAATCCGTCCCGTTACATCTTATATTGGCTCACAGTAATGGAGTTTTTGTACAGAGGGAGGGCAGTAGTAGCTTTAACTTTCAGGTTATGGCTACTGTCCTTGTTCTAGTGTAGTCCTCAGTGTTGTATGAAGTTTTCAATTAATAGCTTTATTGATATCAAACAAAGTTGGAAATTTAGCAATATTGTTTTTCTCTTAATTCATATTGATCAAACCTTGCGTCCTGATTTTTTAGGAATATTAGCATACATCTGTTCCGGTTGTTAAGCCATGTTGTTACCAGAGTATAGCTGGCATGTGTTACACCTCTGGAGTGTCACGTGGATTTCTGAAGGCTGCTAGTAATATGATATTGTGGTTAAATATTATATTAACATCAATGCCTCGTCAGGGGTAGTAAGCGCTATATAAATGCAATAAAAAATTGCTCTTGTAGACACCTGTATATCAGTGACACAGCAAGCATGGAAATGCACTCCAAACGTTCTTTGGAGAATTGTTATATTCCATATAGGTACCATAATATAGGCCCCGGTAACTTCATTACCTTTCACCTATATTCTTCCCTATATTACACTGATAACGGTTTACAGGGACTGACCTTTTACCTAGATACGACACTGCATTCAGAACACGGGTTTTGCGTAGTTTGGAAGCTCATACATTATGCATGAGGATTCTTGGAAGCAAGCTGGACGACCATATCCTGTATAATATCTATGTACAAAGTTCATGCCCGACGTCATCCTTAGGCCGACACAGTAATACAGCGAGGTAGGACCCCTGGGGAGACCTATGGGTATATATACATCATATCTCCCTAAGATAGCTAGAGGAGACCGAGACTTCCCGGCAGACACACTGACCAGAGACGCTGAGGTTCCTGCATGCAGACACTCCAGCTTGCAGTGGTCTAACATCCCTTGCGGGTTGTCCAACTCGAGACCAGGACGGGGTCCCACAGTCTCTCAATTCAGGTAATGGGTTTGACTTTATCCTAGAGGGATTCTTGGCCTTACACCTAGACACATGCTAGGTACATTTAGGCACATCTAGTTAGGGAAGCATCGTAGGAGTACGCATCTTTTATCATGTGTTTTATATACTCGTATGTATCCATGATTGTTGTAAGATGGTGGAACTATACTATCCATTTACCTTTTTAGTACTACTAATCATTTATAGCTTGTACTGTCTTACGGTTGTTGCAGCTCATCTATTCTACACCAGAATAACAACTGTTCAATAAATACTTATTGAGAACGCCCAGCCTGTTTATTCTGTGTACCTCTCTGAGACAGACTAAGTAAGCACGAGTGACTGAGCGAAAAGTAGTATATTGTTTCCACGGTCCTGAGGGATCAGGGTTGTCATGTTCGATGGTTGCCAGGAACTATTCTCTCCTTGGTAAGAGGAGACTCTAGTGGCACTGTGAGCTAGTTGGTACAAAAGGCCAACATACTCGGTGGGGGTGTTCAGAAACAGTCTGACACCAATCCTACAGTGTATGCTGTCCAAACGTGCAGATCCTGTATAATTATTATAGGAGCTACACGACATGGCGCCCAACGTTGGTTGGGTACTTATTTAACAGTAGAATCTGAGTAGTTCAGTCGTGCTAGTCTCAGAGACCCCTACTCACAACTCCCCAGAGACGTCTGGAGTGGGAGGGCACAAAACTCCGCCACAGCTGAGGAGGCAAAATCCTATTTATTGGCTGTTGCTTAAACAAGCTTGAAGGACACTTTGTTCCTAAAATTGTGCAAAAACACCTTATCTTAGTTCCCTTGAAAAGCTCTTCTTCTCTATAACAATGACTGAAGAAATAGGAAACGTGGATAGAGTTATGCAAGAACTAAATCTCTCAGCAGACAAAGAAGATGCAGATGCAATTTCCATTGCAGAAAATGTTAGAAATGCTGTTACCATAAAACTAGGTGCACACGGTCTAACATCCAGGGGTGGACCTTTAGCTTTCGTGATTGAGGCACACGAATCGTTTAAAACAGAGGTATTCTATTCATGGGTTACATTCCCAGTTGCAAATGCAAGAACAAAGACATTTCACTTCTACACAGAAAGTGGAATACCGGACGAATATTGTCCCTATGAGGACATTGAAATTCCACTAACTTCCCAGGAACACTTATACTGGTTTAAAGGCGCCCTCCCTCATACAAGAAGTAGAGTAAGACTCGGTCCGCTCGGAAGAGAAGGAGCGACATGGCCAATATTAGCGGCCTACACACCACACCCTGACATTGAAACAATGCCAGGAGGAGACTTACTTATACTTCACAAAGAATTAATAAAAATTTACAGAAACATGACACAGTTTGTCATGAGGACACTTACAGACCAGCCGGCAACGGTTGCAACAAATACAACTCCAGGTCAAAATACAGCAACTAAAATAACACCACAAACGTTACACGCAGAAATGGGTAAAATGCCCGCAAAACGTGAACAAATGCCATTCTGGGTAGCTCAAAAAATAACCCAGCTAGAAGCAGTATTCCCGAATACTAGCCCGTATGAAATACACAGAATGCTGACAATCTGCTTGCCCATGGGGATAACACCACAGATAGAGGATTGTAACTCTTGGGGTACAGTTTTTGCTGCCATATATACCAGAACACATGGTATCCCGCCATTAGCAGTAATACCAGATGTATTAAGACAAATACAAAATGAGTACGGAGCGGAGCCTGCTCTGAACTTAGGGATGAAATTACTAGGTAATTATGCCCAGGTATCAGCCATAATATTAGCTAATATTAAAGGGGAGGCAGCATCAGTGGCTATCCGCCAACGCCTAAGGGAGTTCAGTCCTTCACAACAGGAACACGAACTACCTAAAATAATTGAAACTGCGTATGCAGAATTAGGCAGGGACAGTTTGGGTGGAAAAGCATTGAAACCACAACTGATGGGTAGTCCCGAAAAGGACACCTAAAAGCAGACACCTGATTCATCAAAAAGAAGTGGGACAATAACAAAAAACCAAAAGTTAAAGAAAACAGATCTCAATCTAGAGGTAGATCTCCAACACAGGAGCCCTCCGAAAGGAGGTATAACCTTAGGAATAAGGACAATATTAGGAAGCCTGTCAGGTATCAGGATATTGATACAGGTTCCTCTCGTTCCTTTCAGGGCTCAACGAGAAACTCAGAGAGGGAAGGATGGTCAGACAGACAAGAAGAGCGTACAAAGTCCAGAGACAAGCAGCACGCTCAAGACTATACTTCCAAAAAAGAAGATAAACCAAAACAAAAGCCACAGTTCAAAAAGAAGAAGGTTGCAGGTCTAAAGATCAGACATGCCCAGAATTCTCTGACGATGCTAGACAGTGCGGCAGGAGTAACAATAGCTCGCCAGAACCTGATAGAATTTCTGGTGACAGCGGACTTGAATGATTACATCACAGTGGAAACACCCGATACTAGGGTAAGTGTCCCGCATAAGTTATATGAAATAACACTCCAAATGGAGGGGGACAACCCAGGAAAGTTAGAGGTCTCTTTTGGGAGAACCTAACGTTCGGCTATGACATTTTGTTAGCTGAACAAGATTGGCCGCCAGCATTCGTCATGGACTGTCGTAGAGGAGAAACAGTAATTTTACCAGCATTCTCTGACCGTGTTCCCAAATATCTAAAATATACATATGCACGGGAGTGGGCGGTAGCCCTGGCCCCGGCATTATACAAAAACCATGTTGGAAGGGATGAGGATTCAACCCACCACATTATTCCATTAAAAAATACCCCGACTGCACAGAGGCTGTATCCAATAAAGCAAGAAGCTAAAAAACAGGTCAGGGAAATCCTAGATAAACTTGAGTACCAAGGGGTGATTGAAACTTGCACCTCTCAAATGAATAACCCTTTGTTTCCCGTATCAAAACCGGACAATTCATATCGTTTAGTTTTGGATTACAGACATTTAAACACTTGCACTAAGACATTTGCAGTTCAAAATGCACACAGTGTCGCATTAATGAATAACATTGTGTGGAAAAATACAAAACAACACTAGATATCTCAAATGGATTTTTTTGCCAAAATATAGCGCCTGAAAGCAGACATTTAACCGCATTCTCCGCGTTAGGCTCCCAGCGTCAATTTTGTAGACTCCCCCAGGGGTATAAAAACAGCCCGGGGTTGTTTTCAGCTAGAGTAACTGAATTACTTCAAAATTTGGATGAAGAGGCATTGTCCTATGTGGATGATATTTATCTAACGGATGATGACCTGGAGGAACACTTGAACAGAGTGAATACCATAATTTTGGGATTTGCCTTTGAGGGTTACAAATTTTACTTTAAAAAATCAAATATAGCCCACCTCAATGTCCTTTTTCTGGGATATGAGCTTCCAAGTGAAGAGAAAAGCTTAGCAGCTAACTTTTTAGAAAAGTGTGCACTGCTACAACCTCCGAAATCATTAAAAAATTTACAATCAATACTGGGATTCCTGAACTTTGGCAGAACATACATTTTGGATTACGCAGAAAGAGTTAAACCTTTCTACGATTTAATAAAACCTGACTTTTCAGTTAGACATTGGACACAGGAACACACAGATATCGTTTGTTTCCTACAAGCTGATATGATAGCTTCAAAACACTTACAGACACGCGTAAATGTACGCAACTTAGTGATCCGTATAGTTGCAGGTCAATCAGGATACACCTACCTAACATATTATGAAGGTGAAACAGTACCAATAGCGTACAAATCAAATTTGCACACAAATGCTGAGATGCGCTTTGCATCAACAGAAAAGATTCTTACAGCAGTACAGACTGCTGTAGTGAGAGAAAGGGCACTGGCTCAGGGAAAGCGAATAATTGTCGTAACCCCAGTACCGGCCTTAGAGGCAGCTACAAAGGCTAGCGTTCCGAACGCTAAAGCCTTACATCCGAGATGGATACAATGGGCTAATTCTCTTACTGCAACAGATGTAGAATACAGGTACGACCCAAGTCTGAAAAACACAAGCATTTCTGCAATACGAACAAGAATATCCTCTACCAAATGAAATAATGCCTCTGGATCAGTATGAATATATAATTTACACTGACGGTTCTGCTCAGCCGGCCATAGGGAGTAAACAACAATACAGTGCCGCGTGTGCTATCCTTAAAGGATGCATGCAGGATGGAAAATTTCATCCGAGTTGCACAAAAACCCAGTCTCTAGGAGACTGCACGGCACACCTGGCAGAATTAAAAGCCCTGTTACTGTCACTGGTAAATACGAATCGAGAATTCCCCACACTAATTGTGTGTGATTGCTTTTACTGTGTACAGTCATACAATGAATACTTACACAACTGGGGACAAAATGGATTCAAGGACGCAAAAGGTGGCACAATTAAGCATAAAACGCTATGGGAACGGTAGTGGAGTTGAAAAACATACTACCAAGGGCTAACGTGATACACACATTGAGTCATCAACGTGATGGCGTTCACGTTGAAGGGAATTCATTGGCTGATGAAGCCACAAAGGGGGCTGTACGGACAGCTTCCGTAGCTGCAATCACTCGTTCAAAGACGAGAATAGACGGTGAGATTATGGTTGCTATTATTGCTACACGCAATAAGACTGCAGGACCGAAAAGATTTCCACTCGAGTACTCCTACAAGTTAGATGCAAACAACGTTCCATTTGCTCAGATTCTTGGAGTGGGGGATAGAGTAATACCAAATATGGATCGCAGGTTAGGATTAATTCTAGCAGCACACGAGGATATAGGTTCTGCACACGCAGGAGTTACAGCAACTGTTTCTCTACTGAAACAGTGCTACTGGTGGCCAGGATTAACAAAACAAACAAAGGACTATGGGGCATATACACAGGGACTTATCGCCGAGTTAGCAGCACTTTATCGCAGCCAAAGTGGTGATAAATTCATCGCACCATTCACAAGCTGGTGCTAACAGCCGATATCACCAGTTTTCCTGTGATAGCAGCTGCAAAAAACATCGCCACGGATGACACCGGCAACTAACGCTAATGAGATGCAGAGTAGGCGTTCCCGTGCGAAAAAGCTGCGGAAACACCACTTCGCAACATTCTCAACGACCAGCCAGATTGGCGATAAGATTCAAAAACATGCGATAAGGCGCGTTAGCAGCATGGATTTAACACCTGCTCCTACCTGGTGTTAAGTCGGACGACAACCTGCACCATAAAAGGGAGCCCAGCCCACAGCCACACCAGAAGAACAACAGATGCCATGGAGCTACTGATCATGGAGCTCGGAGCCCCAAGAGGGCCACAACACCCACCGCCACCACCGCCAGGACCCCCACCCCCCCAGGACCCCTCCCCCGGACTACCACAGAAGCAGCGCAGACAAAGACACCGGACCTTCCGAAAACGCACCAGCCTCGGAGACTTAACGCCAGAGGAAGTCATTGCCCACTGCAGGCTCAAAAGGACAACCATCCTCCGCATCCTGACCCACATTTCCCACAGGCTGACGGTACCAACACAGCGGAGAACCAACATCCCTCCGCAGACAAAGCTGCTGGCCGTGCTGCACCTGTTGGCCTCTGGGACCTTCCAACCAACAACTGCCAGAGTTGGAGGAGTCTCACAGCCAGCCCTGTCAAAGTTCCTCACACCTGTCTTGGATGCCATCATCAGCTTGGTACCCCAGCAACTTTAGTTCCCACACACTGCGCAGGAACAGCTGGAGATCAAGCAAGGCTTCTACGCCATGGCTGGCTTCCCGCACGTGTTGGGGGCAATCGACTGCACACATGTACTCCTCGTGCCCCCTGCCGCCACTGCACACAATTACCGCAACAGGAAACACACGCATTCCATCAATGTGCAGGCAATAGTGGACCACCGGGGACTCTTCACCAATGTCGTCGCCAACTACCCAGGCAGTGTGCATGATTCCTTCATCTTCCGACAGTCCATCATCAACCAGCGCTTTCAGGATGGCACCTATGGAAATGCACTGCTCGTCGGTAAGTAACAACTGAATACACCACACACCTCAACTCCACCATCATACAACTCACAACTCTGGGAATGCACACGTCACAAAATCACATACAACATGACAACCAACACCCCCACATCCCAGACACGACAACACAACTTACTGTGGCAACCTGGGCTAGCCATGTACACAAGCCATCAACGGCATGGCACCTCAGCCACACAATAGCAGAATGTGGGGAGAGGTGGGAACCAGGCATGTGCGAAGGAGGCAAGTGATCCATGAATGTGAATGTACACAATGCCAAGTGTGGCGTGGATGTGCTGGACAGACTTGAGTATGCAGACTACAGACAACTCCATGTTGACATACACTGCTGGTGTCTGGAGTGTACTGAACAGTGGACACAACCATGTTACCGCAGCCAGTGGGGAAGATCGCGGAAATGTAGCTTGTTACGTCCCCCCCCTGTAAGCGTGAGCGGAGTGGGCTGGCCCGGCGTACGCCAGGCCAGCGTGGAGGTTTGGATAATCACCCCGGGGCTCTGGGCGTGGTTAAGTGTTGGGCTTGCCAATGAAGTACCTAATGCGTGTGTCTCTGGTGTAGTGTCGGCACCACCCGTCCCGCAATGGACAAAGTTGCAAAGGTGCAGGCTCGGCCGAAGGGATAAATGAATGAGCGCAAGCCCGCTCGGGGTCCTGGATCATGCATGCCAACTGTTGTGTGTGTATCGCTATTACCGCAGCATAAGCCAAAGGTCTTGCCTCGACCGCATCGCGAGTTCAGCCAGCCATGGACTCATCTGTGTCCGCCATATCCTTACCATAGGCCTACACACACGTGGCCGCCCACCTTCAACGCACAACATCAGTGTCGTTGTCAGGCTTGTGGACATGCGCAGACAGGCATGACAACGGTGTGCAGTAGGAGTGCAAGTGATGCAACCGCGCAGCGCACACAAGTAAATAGGCTCGGGGGAGGGAGGAGCAGCAGTGAGGCTACGTAATACACATTGATGGTGCTCATTTGCTACAAGCAGTACATGTCACACAGGAATCACTATGACACACATATCACACGCCAATCAACTAGTGAGCCTGCCAACACATCATGCAGAACCAGCTATTGACTCATGTCTCTCTGCACTGTCACAGGTGATCAAGGATATGCACTCTGCCCTTGGATGATGACACCCCTCCGAGCCCCGAACACACAGGCCCAGAGGCAGTACAATTGGGCCCACAAACGCACCAGGGGCATCGTGGAACGCACATTTGGCGTGTTGAAGTCACGTTTCAGGTGCCTGGACATCACAGGTGGGAGGCTCCTGTACAGCCCAGACATCGTGTGCAAGATGATCGTTGCATGTTGTGTGTTGCACAACATATGTGTACGCACCAATGCCCCATGGTTACAAGTGCCAGATGCACCGGACGATGATGAGGAAGATGAGGCAGGTGGACCACACCCCACTGCAGCTGCAGCAGGAATAGCCCGTTGGAACAACATCATTGACAATTTCTTCACATGAGGACGTCACATTGTGACAGTCCTTAGCAATCATGAGACAGTACAAAATGACCACAGGCACAGCATGTGCAAATAAATTCATTTCAACACACATTCCCTGAGTTTCTGTATGTGTGCTGCAGTGTGGCACGGGGATCAGGGACATGATCCGGAGTCATTGTGGGTGTGCAGTGTGCTCTACTTAATTGTGCATGTGTGCCATTGTGCCCATCTCCCCCCGTCCCCCCAGTCCCTGGTCGGTACTCACCCTGTTGATGTTGTGTCAGGTCATGTTGAGCAGTGTCCCGATCCCCAACTCCTGGCACCGTACCCCGACTGATGACTGTGGCCACCATTTTCTCCATGTCATCCAGCTCCTGGTGTGCCGCTGGTCCCCCACCTCCAATTTGCGTTGCTGCTTTCATGTTGGCATCGAGTTTCTTCTTGGTTTTGCCCTTCACATCATTCCAGCGCCTCTTGACCTCTTCCATTGTCCTCCTCGACACTCCGACTGCATTCATGTTGTTCACGATGTACTGCCATATTTCCGTTTCTGTTGCCGATGACACAGTGGAGGTGACGAACAGTTGTTGGTAGTGTTCTGTCGCCTCCGTGACGATGATCCGGTTTTCCTGCGGACTGAACCCCGTCTTCCTCTTCCTCTTCTCCTTGCCCTTCCCCGGCCCCGGGGTTCCTGGCTGGTCGTCTGTGGGGCTTGTGGGGTTCGCGTTGTCCTCTGCACTCGGTCCGGGTGCGTCCATGGTGCTAAGCAATTACATTTTTTTCTCTTTTTTTTCCTCTACTTTTATAGTGCATTTTCACGCATGTCGCGTGGGAATCGCAGGCCTGTCGCTGGTTATCGCTGGTTTTTGTTTCGCGAGTTGGGACATCGCAACTTTTTTGGCATTCGTGATTCGCATTTTTTCGGCGTCGCATTAATTTTAACGCAGGCATTTGTTGCATTATCGTGAGACTATCGCATGGTGCCGCCGGGTTGAGAATGCTGCGTTAACCCGGTGTTATTTTCCCGCGATAGACTGCGATGTGAGAAGTTGCGTTAGGCGAATTTGGAGATAGTTAACACACCTTCTTGAGAATATCGCCCTGTGTCTTGAAATGCGACATCTGCCAGCAGATGAAAGGCTCCACCGTAACACGTCTAGCGCAGACACCATTGCTAATATCAGACAAACCACTCGCTTGTGTTTATTTGGACCACTGCGGCCCCTTACGAACAGATGGGGCTTACAAGTAAATCATGGTTGCAGTGGATTCCTGCTCTAGATTCCTATGGGTGTGGCCCCAGCGCTCGGCTGACGCTCGAACTGTTATAAAAGATTTGGGAGTCTTTATAGGGACATACGCAATTGGCACATTACATTCTGACCGAGGTCCCGCGTTTAGCTCTAGGGCTTACAAGGAAGCCATGGGAGGTTTGGGTGTAGCATTGCGGTACTCCTCTCCGTACCATCCCGAGGGAAATTCGGTTGTGGAGAGGAAAAACCGGGACTTAAAGCAGTCTTTAACAGCTAGAGTATTAGGCTCGGGTGTGAGTTGGGTAAAACATCTGTATGGAGTTCAAAGAGCGTTGAACAACAACCCAAGAAGCTCTCTAGGGGGTGTAACTCCTTATGAGGTCCTATTTGGGATGAGAATGTGGGTACCTGATCTTGATTGTGAAGGCACAGTGGCGGATGAAAAACCTTTTGACATCCATAAACGTTTGGCTGTTTTACAGGAGTTAAATGAATCCAGGGCACTACAAAGCAATGTCCAGGTGAAACGGACCGCCAGTGGGGAAGTCAAGTCTGTCACGGCAAGACCTGTCTGGATCCCTAAAGTCGGGGACCTGGTCAGAGAAAAAATAGCGGACAAAAAGGAATTTGGGCCATCATACAGAAAGCCTGTACCTGTCCTGGCAGTTGAAGGAACGAGAACTGTACTTCTGCCGCCTCTTGCCGGTAAAAAGGAGAAAAGATTTGTCTCAATTGACCTAATCAAACCACACTATGTGGCCGATACTGAGTAGTAGGCCTCGTGGACTCCGGAGTAACAGACACCCTCCTCTCGCTAATATACAAGAAGTTCAAACAGAAAGACTCATCACGTTTGAAGAGTCACCTGCACGGAATGAAGGACTATGCAACAATGCCATGGAACTCGTTCCTTTTGAAAATGAAATTCAACTTCAAAACCAGAATGAAAGACAAATTTCAATTTGACCAAACACAGATATCTACATAAACATGCCTCAACAAGAGCAAGCTACAGTTTCCACAAGACCTGCGGAAATACCGAAAATTGATCGAACTGCATCTGGCTATTTCATTGACTTTGATACTTTTTTCATTGGATCCAAGTGAACCTGAAACGAAGCCAGCCCAAAAACTCGCCAGCAACAAATTAAAGATTTTCTGAACTTTTTAAAAAGACTTACCTGGTATCACCTTGGGTGGAACTCTGGGTAATCACCGGGATACTTTTCTTTCTTTTCTGGATAGGCTTAGTGGCTGTCATTAGTATGCTTATAAATGGAACTTATCTTCGAGAAAGCTCTGCAGCACAAAAAGTGAATGTGATTCTGAAACCGCATCTATCAGCACATTGTGAAAAAAGAGACCTATCATCGGTGAACATTTCAGCAGTTCCTATAACTTACGGTATAGTGTGGGACAAGGTTGATTACGATATATTTGGCTCGACCGAACTTTTAAAAATACCACATTTATTTAAAATTTCATTAAGCGATATCATTACCTCCAGTACATTTTCCGATGATTGGGATTATGAAACTGTAAATAATATGTTGTCTGATTTAGAAAAATCTGCTGCCTTTTCTAATAACGAAATGTTGGAAGACACAACAGACTTTGAAACAATGTATTGCTATCAACATTATGGTCATCACTTTCTACATAAATCTGCTAATCCCAGAAATTATTTCAAATACCACCAATGGGAACATTGTCCAACACCACCGAAAAGCAGTTCAAAAACATATGCACAAAAGTTTCCATATTTTTCAGGGTTTCACAGGTCAGACCCAGCCTCATATTATTATAAGGTTGCACCAACACCAGCACAGAAAAATATGTTGACAAACACCAAACAGATTTATTCTGCTTCCTTTATTGCCCAGTTGTCTGAACAAGGTTTCGACTTATGGAAAGACACCATAGACTTAAAATCTGTCTGGGGTACTAGAGACTGGCAGGTCCAGGGAACAGAGGCACTATTTAGAGCATGCCTTATTCCTCAACAAATCATGTTTTTGAATGAAACGGTGCAACAAACGTCCTGTCTTGGACTAGCCAAGAACAAAGTTTCGAATACACCTCGAATGCCCACACCATCACACACCGAGGGTAACATAACATCACAAGAAGGGATTACGCTAGATATGATCATGCAAACAATAGATCAGACCCCGATTGGAAGGGATGGTTGATTTGGCCCACAGACACAAATAGCTGTCAGGAAAGATTCATGGGTAAAACCAAAGGATTTTGTATCAACAGGCCAGATCCACTCTATGTACAGAGAGAACACCCAGGGGTAGTGACATCATACAGTGTTGGGAAGTTACGCCTCGATTGGCTAAAGACCTCAACACTTACACATGTGAAACAACACTTATCCTTACTTAGAGAGGATGTGGACCTACAGGATTTTTATTAGGTCCTAGGAAGCCACGTCACAAACATTTCTATTATGCTGTCTATAATGAGATTTGGAAAATATCACAACAAGAGGCCGCGGAGAAATTACGAGAAATAGATCGTATAAACCTAGAGAAGGCTCTAGCAGTGGTTGACAATGGGTTAACTACACTAACCTCCAGGATATATTCACTGGGCAACATTGTATCTTCTGCTATTGATGTTTTCAGAACAGGATTTGTCCATATTACAGCACGGGCAATCACAATTGCGTTCTATTATGTTATTAAGCTGGACGCTGCAATCTTTGCGCACAGGCTATGTGCCTTGGTGTTTCATAAACATCACGTCTCTGTTTTCTTCATGCAATCTAACGGAAACACAGATAGAGATGGCACAAAGGGGAGCAAAGTATGCAATGCTGCGTATTGAAAAACTGGACAGATTAGCATTTACAGTGGCACAGAGTCCCCGTCCATAGAATGGTTAATCCATGGCCACATAACTCTTCCGGTCACTACTTTTCAATTCCAATATTGCCTTGAACAAAAGCAGGCAGGCAGATATGAAGAAATGGGTAGGGAATTCATCAAGGAATCTTGGGAATTACCGTACAGATTTCGATGCCGGAGTGGGGAAAGAGAAGTATTTTTGAGCGGTACAAACTGCGAGAATACTTTAAGTGGATCACTCATATGCCAGGATATAATGCTTCATGGGGCCTGTAACGGTTCGGTAGCGAACTTATCCTGTCACTTAAGGGGTGCCCCAGCTGCCGTGATCACTCCAGTGTTCAGGCTACTTTCGAATGGGAGTTACTTGATGCTGAACGATATAGGTTGCTGTGGGATGCTTCCGGGCATCGCATATCTGGTAACCGTGAGCTCCAGGGTTACTTGCTGTATGCAAGTATTGTTTCCACCAACACATACAGTCAGGGAGGTGCCGTTATGGCCTTCGCTAAATGTTTCATTAATACGGTTTGATGCTTTGAGCAGAATGAAAGCCATGCTTTTACAGAAATCCGTGCCCTAAACCTCCGCTCGAGACTTTTAATCTCCAGATTGCAAGGTCTTCGGCAGAGATACATGCACTCATACGTACAAACTGCCCCTTCCATTTCGCAGAAATGGTAAATCGTATCTTTAACATGTCTGATACAACAGGCATCGTCCACCTATTTAAGACCATAGGTTCTGGACTATTAAGCACCTTTCAGATGGTCCTCGGAGTTATACCGAACTTTATACACTCCGTATTTGGAAGCATTTTTGGAGGACTTACGGTGATCCTGTTTTTAATAGCAGGTATCCTGATCGCAATTTTTCTGCTACGCAATGGACGTCCCAGTCACCAAGGAGATGGAAACAGTACTCCTGGAGCGAAAATACTGTGATTGCATGGTACAACATCTAGGCACGCCTCGCCTAAGAGAACTAAGTGCATCTTGGCTCTTGTCATTTAGACCAGTCTGGATGTACTGCATCTTACCTGTCCTCCGATGCCTGTTTTGCAGAGAAGAATGCGTGTTAGATCTCTGTCTAACACTCCCATCATGTGCGCAACCGGACATTGATGCTTTACTGGACCCGATAACGGCCCATGTTCTGCAGTGTCCCCAGCGTATTCCGATGTTGATGGCGGCATTCCTAGAGCCACCACAGGTAGTATCGGCTCCTGTTGGTTTGGACATCGGCTCCTCCTCTAACACACAGGCCTTGGATGGCGCACAGGCTGTCCCAGCATCTGTTGTGGACAATACAAAAGATCATCTGTGCTCAATTGACATAATCTGCGAGGTGTTACAGGGAACGTCGTCTGCGGAGGCAGGCAACGAGAATGTTGTGTCTACCAGCCAGGACACAAACATTTGACTCATTTGGCCCGTCATGTGCTGGGAACAGTTCGACTTTTTGAAAAACAAAATCAGAATTGGAACTCCATAACAAAACTGACATTCTTTTGAGCATGCATGGCTTACAAATGCTTACAGTAGTTCGAACTATACCTACGGACACATTAGACCTACGGCTTGCGTGACAATTTCCTTTTAAAGATTATTTTAGAACCCTTTTTAACATTGTTTTTATCAAAAGAAGAAACTAATGTCTTTTAAAGTAATTTTTGCGTACCACTATCTAGTCAGCCTAGTAGTACGTTTAGAATTTAACTACGTCGTCCATTCGGAAGAGGAGTGGGTGTTATATTCCATATAGGTACCATAATATAGGCCCTGGTAACTTTATTACCTTTCACCTATATTCTTCCCTATATTACACTGATAACGGTTTACAGGGACTGACCTTTTACCTAGATACAACACTGCATTCAGAACACGGGTTTTCCCTAGTTCGGAAGCTCATACATTATGCATGAGGAATCTTGGAAGCACAGCAGGACGACCAGCTCCTGTATAATATCTATGTCCAAAGTTCATGCCCGACGTCATCCTTAGGCCTACACAGTAATACAGCGAGGTAGGACCCCTGGGGAGACCTATGGGTATATATACATCATATCTCGCTAAGATAGCTAGAGGAGACCGAGACTTCCCGGCAGACACACTGACCAGAGACGCTGAGGTTCCTGCATGCAGACACTCCAGCTTGCAGTGGTCTAACATCCCTTGCGGGGTGTCCAACTCGAGACCAGGATGGGGTCCCACAGTCTCTCAATTCAGGTAATGGGGTTGACTTTATCCTAGAGGGATTCTTGGCCTTACACCTACACACATGCTAGGTACATTTAGGTACATCTAGTTAGGGAAGCATCGTAGGAGTACGCATCTTTTATCATGTGTTTCATATACTCGTATGTATCCATGATTGTTGTAAGATGGTGGATCTATACTATCCATTTACCTTTTTAGTACTACTAATCATTTATATCTTGTACTGTCTAACGGTTGTTGCAGCTCATCTATTCTACACCAGAATAACAACTGTTCAATAAATACTTATTGAGAACGCCCAGCCTGTTTATTCTGTGTACCTCTCTGAGACAGACTAAGTAAGCACGAGTGACTGAGCGAAAAGTAGTATATTGTTTCCACGGTCCTGAGGGATCAGGGTTGTCATGTTCGATGGTTGCCAGGAACTATTCTCTCCTTGGTAAGAGGAGACTCTAGAGGCACTGTGAGCTAGTTGGTACAAAAGGCCAACATACTCGGTGGGGGTGTTCAGAAACAGTCTGACACCAATCCTACAGTGTATGCTGTCCAAATGCGCAGATCCTGTATAATTATTATAGGAGCTACACAACAGAATGAGTTAAAGGTATGTGCATAAAGTAAAACAAAAATATCCATTTATGAATCAAGGTTCTGTTTCTACCCCCTGAGGACTTATTGCACAGCATAATGAATGAAAAAGAAGTAGGATGAGAAAACATCGATATGATGCATGGGCTTGTTTGTCGTTGCACAAGTCTGGGTTGGGTCTGACTTACCAGGTAAATTGTCTATTTGCGTCTCTTTTCACAAATAATTTTATTGGTTGATTTGTAGTTGTTTTTCATTGTCTGTTTTTAAGTATTGATGATCTTTCATGTGCCTTGATGGCTGTTATGACTTTTGCAATTGTTCTTTTCTGAATATCCTCTTTTACAAAATCTTGTCTTCATTTCGTTTAGGGTTATCTCTGGGGTCTCCTCCACAATGCATAATCATTTAAGTCTGAATAGTTTACGTTTCTGGATATTCCTGTTAATATGTTCAGGGTGACCACTTTGTCCAAGTAGAATTTCATTTGCTGCCGTGTTTTTAAGACACTGTCTTGTATAATGTTTTTGTTGATGTATATTGTAACATCCAGAAAATCTAGTTGTTGATGTCCATTTTTTGGATTCAATCCTGTTGTAAAGTTTTTGCTGCCTTACCATATTAGTAGAATTTTATCAATATATACACCAATATATGTTGTGGGCTGTGTATCCCGTGCAGTCTTCAACCAATGGCTATTGTCGTTATACTTGTCCCATGAAGCGATAGGCATGTAATGGGCTTGTTCGGCTCCCATATCTGTACTTGTACCTTGTATGTATATTTCATTGTTGAAGGAGAAGTAGGTGTTATGTACATTGATTTTTAGCATTACCAGAATCATGTTGAGGACAGTATATTGTACTCTTCTTGGGGCTATGGTTTTGAAAATGGCAGAAAGGTAATCTGCGTCTTCAATCGATAGTTTCAATCGTGGCCAAAATACAGTCAGGTTGACAGGTGAAGTCTTGTAGCTTGTTGAGTAAATCCTTTGTGTCATGAATATATGAGGGTAGCTCTTTCATGAAGGGCAGTTATTATCGGTCTATGCATTCTCCTATTCTGGAGCCGAGTTGATTCTTGAAACGATTGGACATCCAGGTGGTAGGAAGCCACCTCCTTTGTGGTTTTTGGCTAGCAATTTGAATGTTGGTGTTCTTGGATAGTTGGCTGTTAAATATAGTTTTTCTTCCTGAGTGATTAGGTCTACTGTGAACCAGGTTTCAAGTTGATATTTTAGCATTTTACTCTTTGCTGGTATTTGACCATGATCAGTTTTCATATAGTATGTTGGACCATTTAACGTTCTGTATGCTTCCCTCACACAGACATCCATATGTAGTATGAGTATATTTTCACCTTTACCTGTTTCCTTGATAATAAGGTTGGGATTATTCTTTATCTTTTGGAGGGCCCTCCATTCTTGTTTGGTTGCTTTTCTAAATAATTAATGGTATATTTTTTATATAATTTTTCTAGATATGTTGTTACTGTTTGGTAATAAAAGGTCAATAAAGTTTCCTGTTGGATGGCATGTCTGATCCTCCCTGCTAAATTAAATATAGTTCTGCAAGCGCCAATAAGTCAGGACAATATGCAGATTATTTTGCTCACTACTGAATTTGGGCTTAGACATAACCTGCTCAGAAGCCTTATCTTTGTTGGCAAAATGTACATCATGTGACCATGATAAAACTTGGAAGACGATGCACGCATTTTATTGGTAGATGAGAATGGAAGGAAAACCAGTCATATCTTTACAGTTGGTGACGCCTTATATTATACTTTTTTGCTAATCTAGATTTTCCAGCAGTGAAACTCAAATTGAAGAGTACTTGTTTATGGATATGACCATGGTTCAATGGTTCTGGAAATAACACAACTGCTGCATCTGCAATACATCACTTTCTCCAGAATAAGTCCAAACATCAGGGTCCCCAGGAGATTTATTAGTAAATGTTAATGGTAAATGTTAAACAAGAGAAGTTTGACTTAAGGGTCCGCCAAGGCATGTGGTGCTGTTTAGTAATCATAGAAACATTTCTATGCTGAACACTTCTCTAAAGAGTCCCTCTTTAAAGTGCAATGTCATTGTACATCGATGTCAGTTAGGGGTCAGCGGGGGTCGCAGCTGTGACTCCCTTGCTTGCCTCTTGCAACCATTGGGACTGCATTTGTGACCTCTGCCTCACAGGTAACAAAATCAGTGAAAAGAACACAGGGACCGCTCACCTTTATGGGAGTAAGGGCTCAGCCCTCTTTTGTTTCATATCCATGTATTTATTTCACTAATAATGAATAATTGTTCATTATGAGTGTAATATAAAATGAAGTCCCAGGAGCTGAAAATGGACCTTCGCTGGCAGCTGAGATAAGTAAAGTAAAACGCTTTTAAATGTCTGTTGTGTGCAGCAGGTGAGTGTATTTTTGTGTGAGAGAGCATTTGTATGTAAGTGTGTGGATCTATTTGTATGTGTGAGTCTGGCTGTGTGTGTGATTGAAAGTGAGTAAGAGTAAATTACAGATAGTGAGAATGAGAGTGAGTGTCATTAAGTGAGTATTAGTGAAAATGACTGAGAGAAAGGGCGATTGGGAGTTAAAATGATATAAATGTGTGTGAATGTTAGTGAGTATGAGTGAGAATGTGTGAGTGAAACTGAGTGACATAGAGTGAGTGTAAGAATGAGTGCAAGTGAATAAATATGAGTCACGAAGAGTGTACGAAAGTGAGTGAGTGGCTGCAAATGAATGAGAATGAGTGAGCCAATGAGAATGAGAGTAAGAGCGAATTTGTGAGTATGAGCGAAAAAGTATTTGTGAGATTGAGTAAGTGCAAGGGAGTAAGTGAGAATAAATGAGTGAGTGAGAATAAATAAGTGAGTGTGTGTATAAGAATGAGTGTGAGTGAGTGAGTGAGTGAGTGAGTGAGTGAGTGAATGTGAGCGAGACTGTGGTATTATTCCTTTGATTCTTCCGTGGTCCTGGCATACTGAAGGTAATTCTTGACTTATAGAGGCACCAATGGCAAAATGGAGGTAATTCATAGAATAACCGAAATCAGTGTCAGAATACTGGCACTAGCAGTAATAATTGGCATGCGGACACCAATAGTTTACAAGGAAACAAGGGAACCCTGTGAGTCGTGAGGGACCAAGGGCTTACAAACTATTTTTAGAGACACTGGTCCTTTCCACACTTGAATGTAAATGGTAATGTAACACAGGACTACACTGTGAACTGTGTAAAGTTTCTCCAAATGGACAATTATATTTCTTAAACAAGTAATCCGAAAGAGAAACAAGGTATAAGTAAGGTGCAGTGGGAAAAACGGGGTTGGAAATCAACAGATTTCCAGACCTCAGGCATGCACATTCATAGTGACTTTACATGTAAATACAACAGTCACAATTGTAAAAACATCTTATGCTCCGCAAGAATCATAATACATAATACATAGGGGAGAGGAGTAGGCCTAACGGCTAGGGTGGTCGACCTCGAATCTGGGGAACCAGGTTTGAGTCTCGGCAATGACGCTGAACATCCTGTGATTCTGGGCAAATCACTTAATCTCCCCATGCCTAACAAAAAAAAATGAATGCGTCCTCATGTAACGCAACTGGTGCTATGTAAAGCGCTCTGATACCCGATACCTTTGCGTCAAGTTCACACTATATAAAACTCTGTAAAATAAATAAATAAATTTAAAAAAAATAATTCTGAGTCAAGATGAGGTTGTCAACAACGTTTGCATCTCAGCTAGGATAGCGGGATCATCATCAGGAGAGCGAAATAAATGCCTGAGAGATAGCCTGTATAAGGCCAGACATTAATGAGAAAGGAAGGGGAAGGGCAAAAGAAGATTAGGGGGGAGGGGAGGGAAAAACAAAAAGAAGAGGTTAGGAAGGTTTCGACGATTTGAGTCACGCATATACTGATGCTGCAGGCCTAATTGAAAGGTGGTAATTGGCATCCGTGGTGTCATAATAGAAACCCAACAGTGAGTGATAAGCAGATTGAACCACGGGACACTCGTTATAATGGATTCAAATTAGGAGTGGAGCAAGAGAATGCTCGGGACAATGTGAGCCAAGACCCAACTAATCAGGATGACTATACGTGAATGATGGTGAGTGATAGAGCTATAAGTGGTGGAAGATGCTACTGTCTGAATTATGACAGTGCGAGGCAGAGTCAGGTACCATGATAATGGTACTGACCGATGGCAGCATCGAAGACTAGAGGAGAGCCTAGATGCACAATGATGCAGGACGAGAACCATCCTGGATGGAGGTCGCAGTGTAGTGAGAGTGACAGTGTGATAAGAGAACTTACATCGGGGTCAGTGACCCTAGCAAGGCGCGGCGGTCAGGTGTCGCAGCTTCGGAAGGATCGGAGCCTAGAGGGACAGCATGTATACATTGATGCCAAAACTCAATAGTAGGCCGAGTGGTGAACGGGATAGTGTTATCAATTAACTTACAGAGGGGTCAGTGCCCTTGCCGGGTAAAACGTTCGTGGATGTAAGGGAGGCATAGATTAGCGTCCCTTTCCTCCAGGTACGTGGGAATTGACGCCTAGAGGGAATCACAGGCTATTAGCTCCGGACATGCAAAAATTATGCAAAGAATAGGGCCCGTAGGCAGAGCTGTGTCAGAGGCGCTTACCTGATGAACCCGCGGTGGGGGAATACTACGGCGTTGACGGGCTGTTCCTTTCCGTGCCGGTATGCGGAAGTGTCGTGTTGGTGATTTAAAACGTGACGGCAATACGTGATGCGCGCGCGTAACGTGATCGGAAATCCGAAAGAAGTGAAGGCGCCATGTTGAAAGGTGCAACGAGGGAATAGAGTTCGAGGGTTATGGGGAAGGTATTAGATTTAAAGGCAACAGAAGCTTTATAATTGACATCATTTTGAGATTTCGGTGAGTATCAGGACAATTAGTGATCTTGGATATTGATGATAGTCATTAGTCAAACCTCAACAACATCAGCCATATAATTTGTAAATTAATAAACATGAAGTTGCCAGTGTGCGTGGGTGATAATTCACCAAGGGATTTACAACAATAGTTATTGTGGGCCTTCATATCATGCAATTGTAAAGAGATCCATAAGTGGCGAGATACTCAAGCTGGTTCCATAATCGGAGAGTGAATGTTAGAGATACGGAAATGCATTTAGGAAATTGCTGGTAAATGGAGAGGGAAAAGCATTGAAGAATACATTTCCCAAGTTTTCAATATATATAAAGTGTGCCATCGGAAACACAATTTTATGGACCCGAAGAGATAATGGTAAAAAGGAGGGTTGGGCAACATAAGTGAAAATTGCGAATAGGCATAGAAAGGGTGAGGGTAAAGAGAAAAAGTGAAGGGAGAATATTGTACTAATGATGTACAAACAGGAAAGTAATTGGTAGTTTTAACAATTATATGAGTTCATGTAGTTAGTAAACCAGACAGACAGAAGGAGGCCAAGAAGGCAAAGCACGCATCGTGTATCAGATCAGATTAGTCCAGTCCTCCATTCGGTTAAGGCCTGTGTGTAGACTGTTGCTCCGTAAGATCCACTTCAATTCTTCTTTATTTAGGATCGCGGTGACACGTGCTTCGAGGTGGTGGGTAGATCACGTTGATAACTTGCCATTACAGATCGTCTTCCGTGTGCCCCAAGTTCGTGAAATGTTCAACCAATGGTGTATTTGGTGTTTTACAGTGCAGGCGACTACGATGCTGACAAATCCGTATTCTTATCTTTTGAGTCGTCTGACCTATATAGATTAGGTTGCATGGGCACAAAATCGCATATACAACATTGTTCGTGTTGCAGTTTGAGAAATTATTCAATGTTACATCAATGCTTTCAAAGTTAAACAACTCATAAGTCATTCGCATTCTAATCCTACACGTTAAGTCACTACCAAAATATCAGATAATACTTCCCCACGAAAAACAACACCAACTACAAATACAAAATGTATCTGAAAAAAATTCTCACACATTTAAAAATACCCAACTATTCCCAAAATACCCACACGTATCCACTTTGCTGTGAAAACAAACCTAAATAGCACTCGGTCAAACTCATCTCTACCTCACACTTTTCAAGAAACAAGGACACCAAACTCTCAATCCACAAACACACTATAACACTCACACCCCCTCCCACAGGATGACCTGCAGATTAGCATTCCAAGGCATGGGAGCTTCAAAGAGCCCACCGCCTTTGATATGCGAATCTGGCTTCTCTCACAGGAGAAGAAGCTGTCCCCCTTTGTCCAGGGCCCTTTGGCACCTGCACAGGCGGTAAAATTAGCTAGTCAGATAGGTGTGTCCACCCATGGGCCAGTACCACCCCTAAGTTGGGCTACCTGAAGTGGAGGAGAGTTTTCAGAGTTAGCCATCTTGGTGATGGCAAATGTAGGATCTCTGGGACAGGATTATGCCCACTTACAACAGGAAATGGTCATATAGGGAGCAGAGTGAACCCAGGGGTAGGTAGCCCATTTGCTACTACCCTGCACGCCCCTAACGCCCATAAATCTAGTATTTATGGGAGTCCCTGCCACCAGAAAGACAGATCCTGATGACCTACGAAGAAGAAGGACACTGAAGAGCCGTGAAAGCAGAAGACTGAAGAAGAGCAACTGACTTGGCACCAGAACTGCTGGCCTTTCTGCTGTTCCCCATCGAACCTGCGCCAAAGGAGTCTCGTCCTGCAGCTGTCGTGCCTCCAAAGCCTTGAAGGATGGCCTGCCTTCAATAAAGACTCAAGAACTCCTGTGGAGTAGGGGAGCTGCTCCCCTGCATCATGCAGGCACCTCAAGAAGAACCATGAGGTCTCCGGAACTGCCAAATCCCAACGCCGCCAAGCACCATTGCACCCAAGCCCCCCAGCCCATGTCGAAGCGGGCCAACGGTGTCAGCATGGTCCCCCAAGCCCTCAAGAGGCCGAGTCAACTGTGTGTTCACCCTTCGTGAACTCCACCGACATAGCCTGTAGGCCTTTGTTTGAAGCCCCCTCAACTACGAGTGCTCATGGACAAAAACATTCGACACCAGAAAGACCCTCTGCACCCAGCCGCCCTGGCCCGAGGAGAAGAGGACCACCTGTGTCTCCACGTCAACCCGACTGGCCTCCCAGGCAAAACCTGCAGCCTCTTTTCACGAAGACCGAATCCCATTGACTAAAATTGGGCACCCAATGCTATACTGTACCCAGCCGCCCTAGTGCCACTGGAGGTGACCTGCTGGTTCTGCCTTGGACCTTGCCTGATACTCACCTTAAGTCTCGGAGATTGGTCTCGTAAGTCGCTGTACTTTACCTGAATGCCATACTTGTTCTTCCTCCCATAGGATAACATTGAAGCTTCTGAAAAAATGCACTGTCTCCTTTTTACAATGCAAAATATCTCTCCGGCAAAACGTACTTACCTGATAGTATTGATTCTGGTGCCCAAACATATATAAAGATATGTTGTTACTGTTTGGTAATAAAAGGTCAATAAAGTTTCCTGTTGGATGGCATGTCTGATCCTCCCTGCTAAATTAAATATAGTTCTGCAAACGCCAATAAGTCAGGACAATATGCAGATTATTTTGCTCAGTACTGAATTTGGGCTTAGACATAACCTGCTCAGAAGCCTTATCTTTGTTGGCAAAATGTACATCATGTGACCATGATAAAACTTGGAAGACGATGCACGCATTT
Organism: Calotriton arnoldi; assembly: GCA_963921515.1. Taxonomy (NCBI): domain Eukaryota; kingdom Metazoa; phylum Chordata; class Amphibia; order Caudata; family Salamandridae; genus Calotriton; species Calotriton arnoldi. Next base: position 214,807 of record CAWUFW010001513.1, read on the forward strand.
TATTGGTAGATGAGAATGGAAGGAAAACCAGTCATATCTTTACAGTTGGTGACGCCTTATATTATACTTTTTTGCTAATCTAGATTTTCCAGCAGTGAAACTCAAATTGAAGAGTACTTCTTTATGGATATGACCATGGTTCAATGGTTCTGGAAATAACACAACTGCGGCATCTGCAATACATCACTTTCTCCAGAATAAGTCCAAACATCAGGGTGTTGTTTTTATAAATTGGTGTGGATCTCCTTATTGAGTCGTGTGCATCATTTATTGACTTGGTGTGTAACTGCAGACATCTAACACTCCTCTCTGATAAGCCCAAGGCTGCTCGACCACACTACCCCCTAGAAGAGCACCTTGGGATTGCTAGAGCAAGCCCCTGTCCACTCGTAAGGGAACCCCTGGACTCTTTGCGCAAAATACCTCATTTTGGTATATCATGTAAAGAGTCAGCTTCCCACATTGGTGGTGCAGCGATGGGATACAAGGCTTGACATCTGCTGTACCACTTTTTTAATGAGTGATTCCACAAAGGAATCCAAAATTGGCATTAGTTGAAAGCTATTTTTCTGATTTTGCTTTTTTCTAAATTGTTTAAAAACTAACTGCTAGAGCCATGTGTTAAATCACACAGTGAACATCTGCAGAATTTATAAAGCATACTAGTAGCTTGGCTCTAAAGGTTATTTTAGACTTTTTGTTCTTTTCTAAAAAGGTCCCAGTTTTAGTAACAATGTCTTCTACAGGGGATCTGGTTCAGGAGCTCGACCTGACCCCTTATCTGTAGCTTTCAATGTGGCAGCTAAGGACCCTTTTTAAAACGTATAAAATCGAAACAGGCTTAACTCCTACCAAGGCAAATCTCCAGGAGCTCTTGGCAGTGTATGAGAAAGACCATCCAGGTGATGACACTGTTCCACCTGAGAGTCAGGATGGAGACAGTGGACAGGAGGATAGCTTAGAGCTTCCCCTCCTGGGGGAGAAGAACCGCCAGAGGAGGATCTTGCTCTCGAGAGACTAGCCAAGAGTGCAGTTTAAGAAGACAAAATCCTGGCTATAGGGAAAGAAAGAGCAGAGATGGGCTTAGAACCCATCTCTGATGGGAACAAAATAAATAGAGCGAACAAAGAAGCTTTTAACCCTAAAATCCCGAAAGGATTGTCCCTAAATACACAGAGAGTGATGATATCACCAAATGGTTTACAGCCTTTGTAAAATGAGGTAGCTCAACCAAAAGTATTGGGGCTCTCTTCTCTGGGAACTGTTCTCAGGAAAGTGTAGGGCCAGTCTCCTGACACTGAATGAGGCAGATGCTGAGTCTTAAGACCTCATGAAGGATACCTGATTGAGGGCTTTGGACTCACAACTGAGGAATACAGGATCAGAGTCCGGGAGACTTGAAAAACCCAGAGCCAGACTTGTGTAGATTTTGTAGACATTTCAGTGAAAACACTAGGAGGCTAATTAAAAGGTAACAATGTGCACGACTATGATGGGCGTTATAATTTTATTAGGGAAACCATTTTGAGTACATGTGCTGACACTGGTGAAGACGAGTTCCCCAGCTACATGATGGCTTCACTGAAAATAGGGAAGTTTGGTATCAAACATCTCGTATTAATAAACCCACACTGATTTATTAATACATGCACTGAGAGGGCATCTTAGAGGTGTCCCCTGAAAACCTACCAGCTACTGATGTGCTGACTGACTGGTTTTCGCAGCCTGCCACCAGAGACAAGTTTCTGACACCCAAGGGTAAAGGTCTTTGCTCCCAAGAGGCCTGAAATCAAGCCTGCTCGGGCAGAGGGTGCTCACACCCCCTCCCACAGATTAGCATTCCAAGACAGAGGAGCTATAAAGAGCCCACCGCCTTTGGTATGCGAATCTGTCTTCTCTCACAGGAGAAGAAGCCGACCCCCTTTGTCCAGGGACCTCTGGCACCTGGACAGGAGGGAAAATTATCTAGTCAGATATGCATGTCTTCCCTCGGGCCAATACCACCCATGGTCGGCTATTTGAAGTGGAGGCGACTTTTCAGAGTTAGCCATCTCTGTGATGGGAAATTTAGGATCTATGGGACAGGGTTATGCCCACTTCCCACAGGAAGTGGTCATATAGGAGGTGAAGTGGCCCCAGGGGTAGATAGCCCATTGGCTACTACCCTGCACTCCCCTAACACCCCTAAATTCAGTATTAAGGGGTGTCCCTGGCAGCAGAAAGGCAGATCCTGATGACCTGTGAAGAAGGAGGACACTGAAGAGCCGCAAAATCAGAAGACTGAATCTCTCGCCTTGTGCCTTTAGCAGTTCTCACTCTCTCTTTGTTGCCTCTTTGCTTTATCTCACTCTCATCTCAGTGCATCTTTTCACTTTCTCACTCTTGTTTCTGTGCATCTCTGCATTTTCTCACTCCTGCTTGGTTGCCTCTTTGCATTCTCTCCCACTCTCGTTTCTGTGTATCTTTGAACTCTCACTCTCATTGCATCTTTGCACTTTCTCACCATCACTTCTGTGCCTCTCGATTTTGCCTCTCTGTTGTGCCTCTATTGCCTGCCTTCTTCTCCCTTGCCACCCCAACTGCCATTCACCGCTTCCCCTTCCCTTCTGCCCCACTCCTTACCTGCCCTCCGGCACGCGTTTCCTGACTCTTCCACCCACCTTCTATAGCCCCACCCACCGCACCCCGCACTCTCCTATCTCCCAGGACCTACTTAAAGTCAGCCGCAGTGCGACCCTGTTGGGCAGGTGCCCGGGCTCCCAAACTTACATAGACTGGTCCTCCGACCAGTCTCGCTGTCCACGTGGCTACTAATTCAGTTGCCTTCTCGCTGTCTTCCCACGCTCTCTTCAATCTCACTCAGATTTCGCTCTCCTTCTTCTATCTTTGCTCAAGTGCATTTCTCTCTCTCTCTTTCTGTGCCTTTTGCCTATGGCATCTCTCACCCAGTGGTGGCCGGCACAGATCGGCGGTGGCGGGGTGAGGCGGGGAGGCAGAGAGGGTGAAGGACGGACGGACGTGGACGAGGTGTCAATTAAAAAAAATACAAAAATACATTCAACTTACCTCCTCGCCGTCTCCTTCCTCGCATCCTCCCTCGACGCGTCTCTCCTCTGCTGGCCGGAACAAGGCACCGGAAGCACCCAGGCTGAAGCTCCCCATAGCCAATCACAACGCTGCATTACAGCTTTGTGATTGGTCTGAGCCCCAAACCACGGCGCTCAGACGGAGTTAGGGAGCTAGGGCATGTTCTCCACCCAGGCTGTAATGCAGCTTGGGTGAAGAACATGCTAAGTGCTCTGCCCCAGAGGGCTAACCAAACATTCATGCATACTTTGGGGAGTGCAAACCACTCCTTCCCTCCTCTGCTCTGTCAGCAGAGGAGCCCCGCCCCGCCTGGCAAAGATGCTGCGCCTGCAATAGGAAAAAATAAAATGATAATAACTTTAAGTTATTATCATTTTATTTGTCCTCCCACTGCTGAAAAGCAGTGGGGCGACACTCCTCTACCTTAGCAGAGGAGCCGCTTCTGCTCTCACCCTCTCTCTAGTGCCATTTTGCATTTCCCACCCTCTCCTTTGCTTCTTTTTTCACTTCTCTATGTTGCCTTGTGCCTTTAGCAGTTCTCACTCTCTCTTTGTTGACTCTTTGCTTTTTCTCACTCTCGTTGCTGTGCATCTTTGCACTTTCTCACTCTTGCTTCTGTCCTTCTATGCATCTTTGCATTTTCTCACTCTAGTTTGGATGCCTCTTTGCATTCTCTAACTCTCTTTGTTGCCTCTTTGCCTTTTTTCACTCTCGTTTCTGTGCATCTTTACACTTTCTCACCCTCATTTCTGTGCCTCTTGCTTTTGCCTCTCTGTTGTGCCTCTGTTGCCCGCCTTCTTCTCCCCTATTGCCCCAACCACCGTTCCCCGCTTCCCCTTCCTACCTCCCCCCACTTCTTACCTGCTCTCTTGTGAATGTTTCCCGCCTCTTCTTACCACCTTCTCTAGCCCTGCCTACCACACCCTCATGCCCCTCCCACTTCCAAGGACCTACTTAATGGCAGTCGCTGCGTGGCCGCATCGCTGGCGCGCCAAAGGCAAGCCCGTCTGCACCCATTTGTGCCTGGATGGCTCACAGCGCCGTGAACAATGGCTCTATGCCCCCCAAAGCTACACCAGTCTGACCACTACATCCTGAACCTAGGACCCCTGAGCCAACTCTGCAGCCGTGCCTCCCCTCTTAACACGTTAGGCTCTTTTACCTGCAACCACTGCAACTTCACCTGCCACAGCACGCCCACAAACACGCCGCCCAGCACTGTGCAGACCCCCCTCCATGCCGCAACAGCACCCCACTACCAGCTCACGTGCATCCATCTCAACACGCGCTCATTATGCAAACACACCACCAAGCTGAGGTGCCTCATCTCCACACTCACTCCCAATGACGTTTTTCTCACCCAAACTTGGCGCAATCCCTCATCCACCCTGGATATCGCCACAGCAGTTCCCAACGGATACAAGATTACCCATCGGGACTGCATCAAAACACCCGGAGGAGGAATTGCCATCATCCACAAAGAGATCATCCAGAGCACCACCACCACGGACAACCCCACCTCGATCATGGAACACCTTAATTTTAGGCTCCAAATCGATGGAACGTCAACTATCAGAGGCACCCTCGCCTACCGCCCCTGGACCGTGCTCCAGTTTCTGCAACTCCATCACCGACCTCATCGCACCACTCGCCAGTGACTTCATATTCCTCGGTGACCTCAATTTCCACCTCGACGCTCGCAGCGACATCAACACCACCAACCTCCTTAAATGCATGAACAACATAGGACTCACCCAACGCGTCCACGACCCCATTCACACCGCAGGACACACACTGGACAACAAATTCACCTCCAGCAACCGTGTCAAGTACAGCCATGTCACCGAACTCACCTGTACCGCCCACTACATGATCCGTTTCAACGTCACCAGGCCTCACAACAGCATTCACGCTCTGCAGCGCGTACCCCGCCGCTGCTGGAGCAAAATGTCCAAGACCCAATGGACTGACGCCCTCAATGGCAACAATCCCGACATCGCCACATCCCTCGGCCAGAGTGTCAGGAACTTCAACACCTGCATCACGAACTGCACAGACAACATTGCCCCCATCAAAGACAGCAACCACAGGAGATCCACAAAACAGGACAGTTGGTACACTGTGGAACTTAGAGCAGCAAAACACATTAGCAAACAATTGGAAAGAAGATGGCACACTAGCAAAGACGCCACCGACCAAACCTCCTTCAAGACCTCCCTAAACCTCTACCACTGGCTACTGAGGGAGAAGAAGCATCGACTCCAGCTCCAACCACAGCAAGGAACTCTTCAACGTTGTCAAGGAGATCTCCAACACCGCAGCCACAGAGAACAGCATCATCCGCTCCCAGGAGGTCTGTCACAACCTTGCCAATTTCTTCCATGACAAGATCTCCACAATCTACAAAAACGTCGAAACCCAGCCTAAGCCGACAGACTTCCTCAACCTGCACAACCACGTCGTAACCAGCACAGACCTAAAACTGACCACATGGAACCTGCTCACTGCCCAGGAAACCGCTGCCATCATGAACTCCATCCACTCAGGGGACCACAAGGATGCCTGCCCAGACCACATCTTCAACCTCAGAAGCAACAGAATCAGTCACGAACTTACCTTGCTGCTCAATACCTTGATAGCCACAGCCACCTTCCCAGAAGACTGGAAACATGCTGAGATAAAACCCCTACTCAAGAAGCTGTCTGCCAACTCCAGCGAACTCAAAAACTACAGGCCCATCTCCTTACTCCCTTTCCCAGCCAAGGTGCTGGAGAAAGCCATCAACAAACAACTCACCAATCATCTCGAGCAGAACCATCTCCTCAACTCCTCCCAGTCCAGATTCTGCAGCAATCACAGCACTGACACAGCCCTGATTGCGTCTATCAATGACATCTGAGCCCTCCTAGACCGAGGAGAAACGCGGTTCTGATCCTCCTCAACCTCTCAGCAGCTTTCGACACCGTATCCCACCATACACTGATTGCCAGGCTACACAGTATCGGCATACAAGGGGACGCTCTCCGGTGGATCACTTTATTCCTCACCGGAAGAACACAGAAAGTCCATCTATTGCCCTTCACCTCCGATCCCAAGGAAATCATCTGCGATGTCCCTCAGGGCTCATCCCTCAGCCCCACCCATTTCAACACCTACATGACACCCCTGGCAGACATCGTCAGATCTCACAGAATTATTTTTCCTAGGGCCAATTATAATGTCATCCACATAGAAGTTAGTGTAGCTCTCTGCTAGGTAACTGTTCCATTTTGCTGGACAGGACTACATAAGGAAGATGGTTTGTGTTTGGCTTGTAGGCACAGTTTTATTTTTTGACCAAGCATGCAAAGAAAACGTATGTATAGTTATGTTTTTGGCCCTTATAACGTCATTACCACCTCATAACATCACTTGCAATAGCAAAATGGATCATCTAGACAGTATAATGTATATTCATGGCAAAGTTAATCAAAATCCATTCAGCCTATTCTGTGCTACTTCAAATACAAAAAGTCTATGGAAAGTACTTTGGGGGAATAATCTGTTTTAGCATCCCCCTTTTATCTTTGCACCCCCTTAACAATTCACCCCAAAAAATTCCAGCATCTCAAAATGTAGAAAGTGCTATAGGGCTGGAAAGCTCTGTGGAGATTTGTCAAACAGGTGGAAAGTTATTAGAGTGCAAAAATCTGAGGAATTCCTATCTCTGGAAATCCTAACTATAACTACAGTAATCACCAACCAGCTATCGCCAACCAGTAATATACATGTATATAGAGGGCAATAGCAACTCTGTAGTTATAGTTCAGTTCAACTTTACATACACAGGTCACTTTTTCGAATGCTAATAACTTCAGCAATTTTTGATGAATCTATACAAAAGGTTGCATACAATTAGCAATTTTGTCTAAGTTTTGGAATTACAATTATGCACATCAGTGCAAGGGAACAAAATAAAGGGGGTGGTTCAAAAGGCATGAATTTCCCATTAAAGTTCACATAGAAAATCTTTCCTCTCCACTACAAAAAAAATTGCTGAATCAATTTGCACTGAGCCTGGCATGAAAGTAGAGCTTCACTCCAAAAGCGTGATTTTTTTGATTTAGTGTAAAACCATTCCGTAGTTTGAGACATTAGCATCTGAAAAATATGTTTGATGGGCATGCAGGAGTAAAATTTTGAAATATTGTTGGAAGTGACAAGTAGAAAACTCACGAGTTCTGGGAATCACATTTCCAATGTTTTTTCATACTACATTTTATTAGCTATAACACAGACACTGACAGACTGTGTAGTCCACTGTTACATAAACAGGTTTACCATTGAAATCCCTCATTCTCGCCTCCCCCCCAAAGGTCCCCAATATGCATAGAAAGCCTAGCAATGGTAATCTCTGTTTCCTCCCTCCCCCTTCCCCCAGCTCAGGGAATCTATTTGTAGCAAATGGCCTAATTTCTTCATCAATGGAGAGGGATATAGTCTCTTGTCGAGGGTGATGATATATTGCCGCGCCCGATGTTTGCTCACAGGCGAAATAAAAACCTTAAAGATCAAATAGTACATTCGCGCATGGTCAAGAAAAAACTGCCGGTACAAATGACGCTAGATAACATGACTCCACTATTGGGTAACAACAAGTGTACCCAATGCAAAGCCTGTGATACTGCAATAATAACAAAGAAATTCATGTATAATTCGCGTATAATTACGCTGAAATCGTTTACCAATTGTAAATCCAAAAATATTATCTATCTTTTGCTATGCCCCTGCAAAATGGGATACGTAGGGGAAACATCCAGAACTTTAGCAACTCGGTTGACTGAACATCGTTCAGCCATCCGTACAAAGAAGATCAACGCACCTTTAGTCAAACATTACCTTGAAGTTGGACATAGCCATGAACAAATTGATTGGCTTATCCTAGAAAAAATCACTAATAAGATAGGCACAGATTCTGATGAAATCAGGAAAAGAAGGGAGGTGTTTTGGATATTTACTTTGGACACGTTCTCACAAGGCCTTAACCAAGAAATCCCGTGGGAACAGGCAATACGATTCAACACCGGCTAATCCTCCTTTTAGTAGTTGTCTTTAATGCGAGTTTTGTGTTGGTCACACATTTGTATATACTTTTCTGTGTATTTCTTCTCTTATTGCACATTCAGCACATAACTGCTGACAGCCAGAGTATTGGGTACATAGCAAGGTTTATGGCTGTGATGTGAATTCAAAGGTATTGCTTCTATAGACATCCTTTAGTGGTTATTTACTTTTCACAGCTTCAACATAACCGTCACTAACTAAAGTAAGCATTCTAGCGTTTTCAATTAGATCCTAATGTATCTTTACTTAGGACTCAGTCTTAGTATTTAACATACATATATACAATTCTAAAATATTTTTCCTATAAGACATAGTTGCGAGTGCTTGAGTGTGACCCATTTACGAGTCAATAAAGCTTTGGTGAGTCATTCCTATTGGATAATACAAAACACGTGATCGACTCTCCCTCTACATAATGCGGAAATGAAATCGTTGCCGGTTAGCTTGCACGCTGCAATTACGGCGTGCTGAGGAATTCAAGATGTGGAGACTCGATATCGTAAAATAAGTAAGTCATACTTGTAGTCTTAATCCTAGAAGTTTATTCGGCTCTTTAAGTCCGTCTTAGTGAAAGTTGGCGCTGACTGCTGCTTTTTAATGAACCAAAGCTTTATAAATGCAACTCATGCTAACTTCACCAGCAGTTTGATTGTAGTTAGATGCCAGTTGGTATCTGCCCGATATAATGTCCTCGAGCGTCTTTGTCGAATCCTTTTTGTGAATTCACTCAACAGTTTGATTACATCTATATGTGCATTGGCGGCCGCGTTACACAATGCCTATGAGCAATTGTAGCCGGAATTATCCATGTGAACTAGCTTCATTTCTTTTTTCTATATAACGGCCATATTTAACAACCTGATTATATTTAACTCTAACAGTCAAAGATACTTGCATATTGTTGATATGAACATATTAGTCATCGTTCTGCACCTCTTGTGCAATCAGTGTATCTGTAAGGATAACCTATGGTTTTAAATATTCATGGCTGAATGTACACTATGTATACATATCCTTAGACCATAGGTTTTACTGATTTATTTCCTTGATTCTATAGATTTTATTGTCTCGTGAATTGAAATAACAATCGAGATGTAAGTATGTCTCATTCATCTCTTCACTTTTAGGCTGCAAGGTGTTTTTCTCTGAAGATTGTCATTATGTAGCTATTCTAACAGTAATCTTATTTCTTCTTTACTGTAGTAAGTAACTTATGGACGTTAACATCTTAAACCTTGGCAGATGAGTACTTTATTTAGAATTTCATGATCTAAAGGTAACTCTCATCTTACGTTTGCCACGTATTGTTTAAAAATTGAAGGTAGCTATTTAGTTGTTACTTTGATACAATCTATTTCTTTATTACAGCATTGAATTGCAGTTAGCTACCGGAAGTTAGCGCATGTAGTTTGGGTGCATCTGCCCTACATTATCCTTATTATCTTGAAAACGCATAGTTTATAGGTAATTGTATTCCTTTTCCTATATCAGATATCATATTTTCAACTATATATTACACATTTATAAAGATGCAGTTTTTATAACTATCTTTGTAGCATCTTTTGAGAGTACCTTGATACAACGAATAATTCTACGTTCAACAGAATCCATTGATATTCTTTTGGTTGCTGTTGCCTTTCATTCAAGGTCATTTTCAGTCTTGATATATTTTAATTGTCTCATTTTGGGTCACTAACTGTATCACTATTAGTATGCAAAGTTGATCACAGGGTGATATATTAACTCTATGGTGGTTTGGCTCACTATACAGGGACTCTTTTCTCCCTATCACAAGTGTCTACTTCAGGAGTCTCTAGGTATAACTTCAATCTATTTCACAGTCTATCTTTTTAAGTTCCTTATATTTACTGCCTTGTAATTAATTCATCAACTGTATGGTTAGATGCAAACAATTGGTTATCTCTGCACGCCCTCCTGGCGGTAATTAGTATCCATTATAGTAAGAACCGAATATATGATATGTATCTTCTTTTCAGATTCCATCAGAAAATTTGTGGCCCTTTTCCTGACGAAGGCACTGTCTTGTGCCGAAACGCGCGTAGAACAGAACAGTCTACTACCGTCTTGCCACATTTGTTTTTCTTAATTCGATATCAATTGTGATCATTGTCCCTGTTTCAAAATTGTTTTTATGGTGCTTTGATTATGTTCATGGTATGAATGCTGATACGAATGGAGTAGCATGATTGGGTCTTCTTTTAGTATTTATATTGAATTAATAAAATATAAGTTTTGATACTTTAATTGGTATATCAGTAATTGTCGGTTCTTCTTACATATATGGGTTGTCACTTTATCAACTGTATTAAGTCACTTTTGAAATTGTGTTGCCTTAAGTCTTTACATTGCATTATTTAAGCCCTGCCTTAAGGAACCGCTCCCTTGTGCAGGGGGCCTCTGTCTTTACGCTATATTTCCCGCAGCCTGTCTGCGTGGGGCTATTCATTAATTGATAGGTAGTTGTTCTTTTGTTCATTAACTTGATTGTTGCATCTAACTACAAGGCAGTCCACATGGTTTTGTGTTTTAGTGGGTTTCTCTACTAACTTCTTTTCTTGATGACTCAAGGAACTAATTAATTTTTATATAATTCATTGTAGATACACTTGTTCAATATTCTTCATTAATTTAGTTTATTCTCTTTTTTCCTTCTTTTCAAAAATTCATTGGAATGGAAACAATACAAACATTTGGATTTACCGATGAGCAATATGCTTTGCTAGTAGGAAATCAATCTACTTTCAATAATCAAACACACAGTAGCGATTTGGCTAATCATGATGACTTTAATACATTATTCCAGCTTAAGAAAAAGATCCGTAGAATAGAGTTACATGGTCAATTCATGTTGGATTATTTAAAAGCAGGTATTATCCCTCAAGGACTTAGGGTACGTAATATTCCGGGTCTCTTTGTCCAAATACGAGCCTTCCTTGAAAAATGGTCCCTTATAGCAAATCGCTGTTCTCGGGATCTAATGATTTTAATAATTGAGACAGCCAAAGAACTTGTACAAACATTGTTATTGGAGCTTACAGCCCTAGAGGATAAGATTAAACAAGGTGATGTTTTAGAAAGTGCTAAGAAGAAATTAGAGGATATGGACAGGGAGGTGACATCATACTCGGATTATCTAATTAAAAGAAAAACTGACAAATTAAAGAAAGACATTAGGTTTACCACCAAGGAGAAAACTTACCCTTATCTACATGAACATTTCTATAAACATGGAGAGTATTCAGATGGAGAGCCAGGCTCATACTCAAGATCCACTAGAAAGGTTACCTCTTTTTCTGACACTTCAGGATCTGATAATGACGATGGCCCTAATCGTTCCAACTTTGAAGGTGCCAGAGGTACATACTCAGGAAATCAATCATCTGGGCAGCCTTTTTTAGGACAGCGACAAGCACGACAAGGCACTTGGAGGCCGAAATATCAACCCAGATTTCACGAGACTTTCAATCGGGGAAATTACCAGCAGAGCAACCAACAATACTTATGTTCCACGGAATGCTCAGTATTGGAGGCCGTAAAAGAAATACCTTTATTTAATCTATCTAAAACACCTTTACAAGATTCTACGGTCGCACTTTTATCTAAAGGCCTCACCTTTGTACCGTACACTGGTATTAATGTTTTTGAGTTATATCAAGACATAACAGCATTTTTTCGCAAAATACGTTTAAAGAAATATTTTTCAAACAGAGGAGAACAAAATCAAGATATAGATGACATGTTGACAAACCGCTCTGGACTACGTCTGATATCTACCTTTACCCCGAATTTGGACTCAGTGGGTCCTGAAGTTGAGATTTTTGAGAACGCGGTTCTGAAAAGTTTAAAGACATCTTTAAAACATAATTTTAATTCTGTGATTAATTTGAATCAGGATGAATTGCAAGCATTAATTGCTCTCCGAAACAATACAGAATTAACTATAGAAAATTGTGATAAAGGAGGTGGCATTGTGGTTCTAGACACTGATCAATATATTCAAACCATGCAAGTCCTTTTAAACGATACTAATTTTTATCTACCAGTCAATACTGATCCCACATCTAGAGTCCAAAGGAAGATCTGTACTCTAACTAAGAGAGCGTTGGAATCTGGTACTATTTGTCATAGGGAATTTGAATTCCTCAATATAGAACATCCTAAAATGGCAGCAATCTATGGTGTGCCTAAGATACACAAAAACAGTATAGACCCTCCGTATCGCCCAATTGTAACCACCATAGGCTCAGTCACCGAGCCTATTTCTAAATACATAGATCGCATTTTATGCCCTCATGTATCTAGAATTACATCGTATGTTAAAGATACCAAATCAATGATACAAATGGTGGAAGGATTACCTTTTAATGGATCAAGAGAGACATTGGTTACCATGGACGTTGAGTCCCTTTACAGCAATATACCGCAGGAAGGGGCTCTCATAGCAGTACATTGGTTTATAGAGCAATTTCAAATTGACTGCAGTCCTGAGTTTATTAATTCCATCTTGAAAATAGTCTTGGAAGAGAATACTTTTGATTTCAATGGTAACTTATACCGGCAAATAAAGGGAGTAAGTATGGGGGCGTCTTGTGCTCCTACTGTAGCAAATATATATATGGCTCACTTTGAAAATATACATATATATAATGAGATAGCCCCCTTTTTCGAATCCATTAAAAACTGGGCTCGTTATATAGATGATATATTCTTCATCTGGACAACTGAATCTAGTGAATTATCTGAATTTTTGTTATGGATCAACCTTTGTGACTGTAATTTAAAATTCACTGCCCACACCAGCCAGAGTCACATAGAATTTCTGGATATTGAAATTAAGGAACAAGATCATTTTCTCGCAGTGGATCTATATGTTAAACCTACTGCGAGAAATACCTTATTACATTTCACAAGTTTTCACCCCAGTAAACAAAAAGAAAGTATCCCTTTTGGTCAGTTTCTCCGTTTACGGAGAAACTGTACCAACATTACAGACTATGATATTAGATCAGACATGATGAAATCTAAATTCATGGTACGTGGCTATCCAAAGAGACTAATACGAGAAGCGTATAAACGTGCTAGATTTTATGATAGGGACCATTTACTTGGTAATCATCCTCCCAAATCTGCACCGAAGCTAGTATGTGTCACACGACACTCAGCAGCCAATGAGAAAGTGCGACCAGCAATATGTGCTCATTGGAATATCTTGAATATAAATTCAGAGGGTGATGATATATTGCCGCGCCCGATGTTTGCTCACAGGCGAAATAAAAACCTTAAAGATCAAATAGTACATTCGCGCATGGTCAAGAAAAACTGCCGGTACAAATGACGCTAGATAACATGACTCCACTATTGGGTAACAACAAGTGTACCCAATGCAAAGCCTGTGATACTGCAATAATAACAAAGAAATTCATGTATAATTCGCGTATAATTACGCTGAAATCGTTTACCAATTGTAAATCCAAAAATATTATCTATCTTTTGCTATGCCCCTGCAAAATGGGATACGTAGGGGAAACATCCAGAACTTTAGCAACTCGGTTGACTGAACATCGTTCAGCCATCCGTACAAAGAAGATCAACGCACCTTTAGTCAAACATTACCTTGAAGTTGGACATAGCCATGAACAAATTGATTGGCTTATCCTAGAAAAAATCACTAATAAGATAGGCACAGATTCTGATGAAATCAGGAAAAGAAGGAGGTGTTTTGGATATTTACTTTGGACACGTTCTCACAAGGCCTTAACCAAGAAATCCCGTGGGAACAGGCAATACGATTCAACACCGGCTAATCCTCCTTTTAGTAGTTGTCTTTAATGCGAGTTTTGTGTTGGTCACACATTTGTATATACTTTTCTGTGTATTTCTTCTCTTATTGCACATTCAGCACATAACTGCTGACAGCCAGAGTATTGGGTACATAGCAAGGTTTATGGCTGTGATGTGAATTCAAAGGTATTGCTTCTATAGACATCCTTTAGTGGTTATTTACTTTTCACAGCTTCAACATAACCGTCACTAACTAAAGCAAGCATTCTAGCGTTTTCAATTAGATCCTAATGTATCTTTACTTAGGACTCAGTCTTAGTATTTAACATACATATATACAATTCTAAAATATTTTTCCTATAAGACATAGTTGCGAGTGCTTGAGTGTGACCCATTTACGAGTCAATAAAGCTTTGGTGAGTCACAACCGCCTTCCTATTGGATAATACAAAACACGTGATCGACTCTCCCTCTACATAATGCGGAAATGAAATCGTTGCCGGTTAGCTTGCACGCTGCAATTACGGCGTGCTGAGGAATCCAAGATGTGGAGACTCGATATCATAAAATAAGTAAGTCATACTTGTAGTCTTAATCCTGGAAGTTTATTCGGCTCTTTAAGTCCGTCTTAGTGAAAGTTGGCGCTGACTGCTGCCTTTTAATGAACCAAAGCTTTATAAATGCAACTCATGCTAACTTCACCAGCAGTTTGATTGTAGTTAGATGCCAGTTGGTATCTGCCCGATATAATGTCCTCGAGCGTCTTTGTCGAATCCTTTTTGTGAATTCACTCAACAGTTTGATTACATCTATATGTGCATTGGCGGCCGCGTTACACAATGCCTATGAGCAATTGTAGCCGGAATTATCCATGTGAACTAGCTTCATTTCTTTTTCTATATAACGGCCATATTTAACAACCTGATTATATTTAACTCTAACAGTCAAAGATACTTGCATATTGTTGATATGAACATATTAGTCATCGTTCTGCACCTCTTGTGCAATCAGTGTATCTGTAAGGATAACCTATGGTTTTAAATATTCATGGCTGAATGTACACTATGTATACATATCCTTAGACCATAGGTTTTACTGATTTATTTCCTTGATTCTATAGATTTTATTGTCTTGTGAATTGAAATAACAATCGAGATGTAAGTATGTCTCATTCATCTCTTCACTTTTAGGCTGCAAGGTGTTTTTCTCTGAAGATTGTCATTATGTAGCTATTCTAACAGTAATCTTATTTCTTCTTTACTGTAGTAAGTAACTTATGGACGTTAACATCTTAAACCTTGGCAGATGAGTACTTTATTTAGAATTTCATGAACTAAAGGTAACTCTCATCTTACGTTTGCCACGTATTGTTTAAAAATTGAAGGTAGCTATTTAGTTGTTACTTTGATACAATCTATTTCTTTATTACAGCATTGAATTGCAGTTAGCTACCGGAAGTTAGCGCATCTAGTTTGGATGCATCTGCCCTACATTATCCTTATTATCTTGAAAACGCATAGTTTATAGGTAATTGTATTCCTTTTCCTATATCAGATATCATATTTTCAACTATATATTACACATTTATAAAGATGCAGTTTTTATAACTATCTTTGCAGCATCTTTTGAGAGTACCTTGATACAACGAATAATTCTACGTTCAACAGAATCCATTGATATTCTTTTGGTTGCTGTTGCCTTTCATTCAAGGTCATTTTCAGTCTTGATATATTTTAATTGTCTCATTTTGGGTTACTAACTGTATCACTATTAGTATGCAAAGTTGATCACAGGGTGATATATTAACTCTATGGTGGTTTGGCTCACTATACAGGGACTCTTTTCTCCCTATCACAAGTGTCTACTTCAGGAGTCTCTAGGTATAACTTCAATCTATTTCACAGTCTATCTTTTTAAGTTCCTTATATTTACTGCCTTGTAATTAATTCATCAACTGTATGGTTAGATGCAAACAATTGGTTATCTCTGCACGCCCTCCTGGCGGTAATTAGTATCCATTATAGTAAGAACCGAATATGATATGTATCTTCTTTTCAGATTCCATCAGAAAATTTGTGGCCCTTTTCCTGACGAAGGCACTGTCTTGTGCCGAAACGCGCGTAGAACAGACCAGTCTACTACCGTCTTGCCACATTTGTTTTTCTTAATTCGATATCAATTGTGATCATTGTCCCTGTTTCAAAATTGTTTTTATGGTGCTTTGATTATGTTCATGGTATGAATGCTGATACGAATGGAGTAGCATGATTGGGTCTTCTTTTAGTATTTATATTGAATTAATAAAATATAAGTTTTGATACTTTAATTGGTATAACAGTAATTGTCGGTTCTTCTTACATATATGGGTTGTCACTTTATCAACTGTATTAAGTCACTTTTGAAATTGTGTTGCCTTAAGTCTTTACATTGTATAGTCTCTTGTCGAGCCAGGGGGATTCTTCTACATTGGGCCCACAATGCACATATTTTGTGCTGTTTCTCTGGGCAGCCTCGCATGGCATAAATGGGCATTTCTAGTCTAGACTCGCCTTCCAGTTCTCTGAGCTGGGGGGAAGTGGAGGGGTTTACATCCATCCATGCTCTGGCAATGTCTCGTCTGGCCACAACTAGCCCCAGCCACGAGGGCTGCCAGATATATTATACTGTTGAAATCCAAAATGACATGCATTACAGTAAACGTGGAATCCCCAGGTAGGCCCTAATACAGTATTTGACCAAGACAGGCCAGCACCCCTTCCCAGAAAGGCCTCCGAATTTCACATTCCCACACTGTGTGAAGAATAGTACCTATATGCATCCCGCACCTCAGGCTCATCGAAGAAGCTATTACTCCCATTTTCCATAGCCGTTTTTGGGTGAAATATACCTGATGTTAGTATTTAAGTTGAATCAATCGATATTATATTGTGAGGCTATTGCTGCCTCTCCGGCGGATGCAAGCGCCTCCCTCCAGTCATCGTCCATTAGGCGACCCAACTCTGCAACCCATGCTGTTTCAGAGTGTGGAAAGTGTTGGAGTTGATCACAAGGCTGCGATAGACCTTTGAAATCTTATAGGTGGCTAGATCCTCTAGTAGGATTTTGGCCTCAATGGAGTTAAAGTCCAGGAGCTCAGTGAGGGGAGCTATATTCAGGTGCAGTGTGTTCCGTAGTTGTAGATAGCGAATGAATTGACTCTTGCGCAAGTTGAATTCATCTTGAAGATCTATGAATGACATGAGCATAGTGCCTCTCCTATCATCTCCCAGCCTAGAGATGCCAATAGCGTCCCACCTGTGGAAACCCTTCAAGGCCGATAATTGTCTCAACGAGGTTGTATGACCAACCCAGTGCTCTGTGAGTGTCTCGCCAGGCCTGAAGCACCACCTCGGTGGCTGGTGGAAGTGGGTTCACCTCAGAGTTACCTTATAATAGTCGCAGAAGAGGAATATTTCCCATCGCCCAGAGCTCAGAAGCAAAGTCTGGATCATCCACGCCTCCAAACCACCATTTATTTATGATGATCAAATGTGACACTCGGTAATAGGAGGCCATATCTGGGGTAGCTATGCCACAATCGTAGGTTGATTTATAACATTCAGAGAGGACAATGCGAGGGGCCCAATGGTTCCGCAAGAAGCTCTGTCGTGCTGACTATAGTGTTTTAATGAAGGTTTGAAGTAGTGGGGAGGCGTAATTCTCTAGTTGGTAGAATAGACGTGGTAGGGCTATCATCTTAAATATAGAAGAGCGGCCCATGATGGCTAACGGTAGCCTGGACCAGGAGTCAGTGTTGGGAGACAACTGTTATTTGCGGCTGGAGGCTCTTTTCCCAAGCCCTCTGAGTGTTAGTCCTCATGTAAACCCCAAGATATGTAAAATCGTAGTCTGAATTTCTATTTCACCGGCCCATTACAGCTCTGAGGCTGGGCAATTAATTGGATATATTATGGATTTGGTTTTGATTAGGTGAGCCCTGCGAACGTTCCAAAGATACGCAGTATCTGGAGGACTCAAGGTCCCAAGTCTCAAGGCTCAGCCATAAATAGGAGAATGTCATCCACATATAATGCTATTTGATCAGAAGCAGCTGGCATCCAGTCTAGACACCGGATCAGAACACCCACCTTCACCCATCGGGTCAAAGATTCAATCATCAAAGCAAAGAGTGGTGGTGATCAAGGCATCCCTGGTGATGCCCCCAGCATATGTGGAGCCGCCCACCTACACTCAAGCCAACAAGTTTGTATACAACAGTTTTACTTTGCTAATGAACTTAGGGTCGAAGTTTAATGTTGTCAAAAGACAGAACAGATAGTCCCACAGTACCGAGTTGAAAGCTTTCTGAAAGTCAGCTAGCAAGAGTGTATATGGTTCCGGCTGCTGTTCGACCAGGATAATGGCATTGTGGACGCAGCGGATATTGTGTTGTGGCCCGATGCGGCATAAAGCCGGATTGATCTCCCTCTGCAGTGGAATCACTGGAAAGTCCCTTACAAACTCCTGCTGGGCCGTCCCATCGGACCGGCCCGTCTGAATATAATGTTGCATAGTAGGAAACAAAACACTGGGCAATGTTCTCATTTACCGTCACTTTCAGTCCCCTCTCATATAGTATATATGCAATTGGCATGCAGCAGGCTGTCTTGTTTATCTTGACCTCCCATTGGTAGATACAACTCTGTGTGGTGAGCCACACCACCCGTGCCTACTGTAACAATTTCTGTTGAAGTACATGTTGCGTGTGAAGGAAATCCCTAAGGAGGGCCGGTTCACAGGAAGTCATAAACTCCCTTTCCAACTGCAGGATGCGATTTTCGAGGTCAGTCACCTTTTGTTGTCACATACACTTCCTCCCCAAGATGTGCCTTATAGGGTGCCTTTCATTGCCTCCCGTAGGGTTACTGAGGAGTCCACCGACCCATTGTTTATCTTTAGATATTGATCAATGACCAAGTGTTATGTGCCCTGGTCTAAGCGTTGCATAACCACCAGGGGTTAAGACGCCAGCTTATCTTCATCCCATCCGGACCCAGGTGGAACCACAGCTCCAGTCGCAGCCGGCATAACTCGTGGGGGAGGTTGCGCGGGGAGGGGAGTTTTGATTGATATGAAAAAAAAATTAACTTACCTTAGCCGGCCCGGTCCCGCGTCGTCACTGCTTGTCTGCTCCTGACAGGAAGCAGGCAGCCTCCCTCCCCTCAGCCAATCACAATGCAATGGCAGCGTTGTGATTGGCTGGGATGCCGACCACACAGGCGTCTACCGGGAGGCCATTTTCTCCATGTAGGCTACATGCAGCCTACATGGAGAAAATGCAGAGTGCGTATGACTGGTTTGGTCGGCCCTGGGGCTGACCAAACAGTCAGCACACTCAGTGGGCAAGCCACTCCTCCCTGCCCTACAGCAGGACCGTCCCCCCACCCCCCAACCAAACCCTTCTGCTTTCTCGCAGAAACATAAAATGGTATTTATAATACCATTTTATGTTTCTGCTTCTCGCACTGTGAGAAAGCAGTGGGGAGACTCTTCTCCGCCCACATGGAGGAGCCGCCCCTGCACAGCTCTACCGGGAAGTGATCTAACAGTCCCTACCTAGTGAGATGGGTGTTTCTATTACTTTGTGTGCTTCAGAGATCGGCATGGGGAAATGATCTAGGTGTGAGAAAACGTTATAGGCCCCTAAAGAAAATGTGCAGCATCTCTCTTGGTGGTGAACGGCCCGCCATCTATGTTCCCTCTAAGCTGATCGCCTGGGTAGCCACGCACTGCTCATTTTTAGGTCTCGCCTACGCAGCGCGCATGCGCTGCTTAGGAGGGGACCTTTTGGAATCGATCTGCATTTTGGCCAAAAACGTGCACGTTTTGCATCGCTTTGTAATGCAACGAGTGCACGCTTGGCGTTTCCCTTGCGGGAGCGAGCTTTGGCGACATCTGTTTGTAATTATCTTGCAAACAGATGGTGCCCCTGCTCGCTCCCGCAAGGGAAACGCTGTGTGTCTGGGATGCAGGCGGTGTCAGTTGCCTTTCAATTTGATGCCACGCCGCACGCTCCCTGCGAGGAGGCGCTCATGTTGAAAAATCTGCTTGCCTTTTAAATTGCGTGCTCTTCGGAATAATGGACGTCCCGCCCACCGCGTGCAACAGACCATCAATCCAATAGGAATCAGCAATAAAAGACGAAGACAATAAAAGTCACTCTGCAGCTGGCCATTTGTGAAAAAGTTAAACATGTTGACTCGGAAACGTTTCTATGCAAATTGTCGCTATGTACAAAGAAACCATGTGTAGCAGAGACATTGTATTAGTAAAACAACGTCTACTTATAACAGTTTATTTAATGTACATGGTAAATAACGCTACAAGACAAACAAACATTTCTATTCAAATTTTGCGCGATTTAGACTCGTTTAGTTGTTTTGGACGGACCGGTTGCCCAGTAATTAACGGTTCACCTTTGCGCTACAAGATGGCCGCCGCGTTTGATGCTGCCTCTATGATTGTAGGTCGGCGATGGTGTTTCCGCAAGACCTGCCCTCCTGTCTCTGGTGTTTACAGTAGTGCCGGTGGTATCCCTCCTCCTGCCTGTGGGAGGCGGCCTCCTGCCTCGTCTCATTGTGATGGTGGCAGCAGTGGGAGGAACAGCAGCATAATACACGCACACCAGACAGCTCTGCCAGAAACCTCTGCGCTGGTCTCCAGGACTGTGCTCAGTTTAAACTCGTTCACTGTGATGGTTTTACTCTCAAGTTGTTCCTATCGTTTTCCCCTGCATTTACTTACACCTCACAATTAAACCGAGTATTGAAAGTTGTTTTAGACCCGCTTGGTTGGTCGAATGCAAACTTTTTATTTTTGTGAAGGGAACGTTGTTTTGAAAGAACCATGGCTTACTGAGGACGCTCCACTGTTTATCTTTGCTTGGTCCAATTTTGCATGGCTCTCGTCTTTACGCACCACGAGTCTCTTATAGATTAAGAGTATCACACCTTGCAGAAGCAGTGTGTCAATGTCTTAGTTGACTTTCGCACCGGGAAATCATGATGTTTCTTTGAAAACATCAACTTTTCATCCTGACCCAACCCCCCTGGAGCTCATGTGCCCAAAAAGTGGAATGCACAAACATGAAGCCAAAACTTCAGGATAAACACATAAGGTCCCAAAAGCGAGACCTATTGGCTATGCCAATGCTTGTTCACCATGCAGGAGGCCTCAAGGAGCGCGCAAAACAAAGGAATCTCCTGCCGACAGGAGAAGAGTTCTCGATGAGCGGTTA
Organism: Calotriton arnoldi; assembly: GCA_963921515.1. Lineage (NCBI taxonomy): Eukaryota > Metazoa > Chordata > Amphibia > Caudata > Salamandridae > Calotriton > Calotriton arnoldi. The sequence continues at coordinate 236,075 of CAWUFW010001513.1, forward strand.
ATGCGAGCCAGAGTGAAGCAAGATATTTTCCCTCCTGACTGGATTTTTCAAGGTGTGACTCTCAGGTACTCACCATTCTTAGAGGAAAGTAACTCACTAGTTTTGAAACTGCAACAGCAGTCCATAATATTTCACACTTTCACGTGTGAAAAATAAGGAACATGTTTGTGCAGTTACTACAGTTTTATAACAAAAGCATACCAAAAAACAAGCTGTTTTTGTAACGTGCTTGTACTTGAAAGATGTTGCGACTGCAAAAGCCCCCAGTGTTCTCAGAAAATAGTGTTCTGTTCAACCTGATTTAATTGGGGAGGTAGAGAAATGCCCAGCAGACAAAGAAAATTGAGCTGAAAATAACTTCCATATAATAGTCTGCGTCTTAAGTTCTTAGGTAAATTAAATGGACAAACGTTATCCAAAATCTTGAGATATTAAACTCTTCTCCATGCGCGCATTTGAAAGCTGCAGTCCTGTTGCTTTGAACACATGTGATTTCTGAACAACATTAGTCTTAATAATTACAGTTCCGGCCTGGAACTGGCAGGAGCGCTGCAGGGGTTACTACAAGCACTTTCATGAAAAAAAATCACATAAACACATACTGGAAACAGAGTTAGCAAGATCAGGATAGCAGAATGGGAGCAGAAGTGAAGCCTAGTTGTAGTTAAAAATAAGTCCACTAAAGGAAAATAATTAAAGTGACCAGAGTATGTATACCATTGAATTGGGTAATAAGCATCTGGAATATTACACCAACAAAGCCTTGGCCCTTGGATGAACGTGTGTTTCACAAATACATGTATGATTCTCTATCTGGTACACATTTTCTCTGGTGAGTGGGCCCAAACATTGGGATACTTGTATGATTAGCTTTGAATCTGCATTATTTCCATTCAGTGGTGCCGTATGCTTATCACATTAGTCTCTCTGTTTCCCCTACTCCTTAGAGGATACCATGTTTGCTGCAGACAGCACTACGTTATATTTTAGGGAGCCTAGGTTGCAGTGTGACGTTGGTCTCGGAATGGGGTTCTGCACGGGATTAGAGTGGCAGTGCTGAAGGAGTGGTGGATACGGGCTAGCTTCAGCTTGGCAGAATCAGAGCATTGCTGGAAAGGAGGTCCTAGAAGCAGGGGCGACTCCTCGATGAGAGCGGAGGAGCGTCGCTCTGTTAAAAAAATACCCTAGAACAGCTGAAAAATAAAATGGTAATAACGTTTATTTATTACCATTTTATTTATCTGCAACCTGTCCTGAACGGAGTGTCAGGACGGGGCAGAGCAATTGCTGTTGAGTGGCAGCAGGGGAGCTGAGCTGAGCACTTATGTTTAAAGTGTGCATGTCCCTTTGGCTGACCGTCTTGCGACGGCCAGCCAGACATGTGCATTTTAAAATTCTATAACCTAGCTGTCTTAGACAGCTGGGTTACAGAAAGCACAGGCCTCCAGTGCTCTTAAGTGCGCTTAGAGAGGCCGCTCCCTCCAATCCTGGTGCTTCTCTCAAAGCATGACAGCAGCGCCAGGATTGGATAGTGCAGTTTCCTGGATCTGGAGCTTTGAGGAGCGAAGACACCCGAGCGAGGAGGACGTCGTGTGACAAGTCAGCAAGGCAAGTGCCTTTAAAATTTTTTTATTTTAATGCCACCCGTATTTTGCCTGCCCCACAACTCAAAACACATGCCGGCCACCACTGCCTAGAAGAAGGAGTCCTACATTGCTTTATACCACAACAAATGACAGACATGTGAAGCGCTTCTCCAAGAAGCCACATTAATAATATAACAGTACCTATTTCTTACAGTACAATGTAGAAAAACAACATTTTTTAAAAGACAAGGAACACAAGTGTTGATTACACGAGTGGGCAGTCCAGTTAATTGACATTTGTTTAACCTTCCTACATGTTTCAGTGCAAAGGGTAGTGGGAAGCTAACACCAGAGAAAGGATCCGAGGCTTACTGCCTAACCTACTCTCTCCAACTTCATTTAAGCGGTTTTCTGAGCAGCCCTTGGTTTGTAATCAGATAGGCAGGGCCGGCTCTAGATAGGCAGGGCCGGCTCTAGGGCGGTGCGATCGGTGCCACCGCACCCGGCTGACTTGGGGTGGGGGCGCCCTGTTTGTAAGTATATTTTCGTTTTAAAAGCACCTAGTGCCCGCGTTCCCTGCTTCCAGCAATTTTCAGCCATCAATAAAAACGTCAAGATCACTCCAGTGATTAATGTTCATGCTGGAGAGAGATCGAAGATTTGTCTAGTGGAAGTTTTAACTCTTGGGTTAATATGCCTGTTCCAAAGAATGTGTACCATGCAGATCACAAAGTGTATATAATGTAAATAGGCCAGTGGGTTACTGCTTGTGTCCCAGGGATCCTTTAGTTACTTGCCAGTTTATAAGTTAAAATCCTAGTATAGCATAGTGAGCTATTAGCTGTCATCAAAGAGCTGCATGCAAACTCCAAGATATATATTAGAGCTATATGTCTTTTTGCCCTGTCTTTCATTATCCTAAACTTGCAAAAAGGGTTCATTTGGGTAGACATAATTTCTTAATTATTAAAGAGAACCCTTAACAATGATGTTAGTTTTAAATTCTGAATTTGTGCTTTTCCAGACCAAGGCCTCTCAAACTATACTGCCTACCAGTATAGATGACATGTGACTCCTACAACTTGTAGTCCTCTGTCTTATGTAACATTTCCTATACACTGATTTACACACATATGATTGTCTCTGTGCCAATGTGTGTGTGTGATTTAAAGTGCTCTGACACCCTACACTAGTATGAGTGGCACTATTAAACTAAATCAGTCTGAGAGAGAGTGGTTATAGAGATTTGAGGAGCACTGTTAAATGGTGGTAGTGAGGAATCCGTGGTAATGTGGTCATTAGGGGGGCGCCAACAAACAATGTTGCACATGGCGCCACCAGTGCTAAAGCCGGCCCTGCAGATAGGCATTACAATTTCATACTATCTCTTTCTTTCTCTTATCATATCAGGCAGTTTTCAATCTGACTGGGTCACACGTGTAAACCCCCCAAATGACCCTTGTCATTCGGTGTAGTGCAGGGTGCAGCAGCCTGCCACTGGTGGAGCACAAGCCTAACAAATGTGCTGGAGCAGCTAGGAATTCATCAGAATCTGAAAAAAAAACACCTTCCGTCTACTTTGAAAAGGTGCTTCAAGGTTATCATAAGGTAACAGTTGGGGCTTTACAAAACACCCAAACAGATAGAAACAAAAATAGGCACCTGCTCCACATATTTACTCAGTGTTGTGCCGTGCTCTGCTAATCAGTTGGTGTGAGTCTCATAATAAATACTGTCTTATTCCTGTTTTTCTTCTGTCAACTATTGTCCTTCCAGTTCTCTCCCTCTGAGCAGCATTTTCTTCTTTGCACAAGTGTCTCAGCTCTTGTTCCCTCGTGTCACAGCTACTTCTCTGGCACTGTTTCTTTCCTTGCAATCTCGTTTTGTTTGTGCAGCAGCCTCTCACAGTTAAGGCTTTCTTATCTTCAGTTACCCCGTCGCTGCAGTCTACGACAGTTATTCACCATGGGCAGTCTTTTTTCTTCTCAGCACAGCTCTCTCAGCCACAATTCCCTCTATGTCACTGGTGTTCCACCAGGAAGTCTCCCCATTTTTAGGTCTCGCCTAGCTATGCGAGATCTATTGTTGCCGACTTTTGCTCCGATGCGGGATAGGAGATGTGCACGCGCATGGTGCGAGCAGGAGTTGTAATAGCGCCGCAAGCCGTACGCGTGCACATCAACTGTCTGTGCCGAAGCTTAACAGACAGGAGATGTGCACGCGTACGGCTCGCGGCGTTATCACAACGCCTGCTCGCACCATACGCGTGCACATCTCCTGTCCAGGCAGCCGATGCGCACGCTCACGGCGTGTCTTCAGCTTGTTGACAGCATGTTTCTGAAACCGGATGGCAGAAAGTCACGCTAGACTCCACTTCTGATGACGGCCCAACTCCACCTGAAGGGAGATTGATGCGAGAAGGAATCTCTGTCAGTAGACCCTGGTGTCCTCAGGAATCTGACCGCAGAGGAGGGCGCGCGAGGAGGGCTCGAAGGCCAGAGTGACTCAGTGAGGAAAGCTGAATCGGGAAGAAAACGTGCAGAAAATTCCCAGACAAGTCACGTGCGCGTGTCCGAGAAGCCCCAGGTAACTCCTAACTGACGCAGCTGGCATGCGCTGCTTAGATAACCTGGGCTCGCGCTGACCTGTGCCGACATCACATTTATTAATGTGATTGCTCCTGGGTCTTTATCCCGAGGCATGAAATCCCATACCCAGCGGGCGTGGCCATTGGTGTAGGCTTTCCAATCTTTGTGGTGTAAACAAGCACAAATATTTCACCTACAATGCTTTTCCTACACTGTCGACCTGCCCTAACGCCAGGACTGCTCCTTAATTAAGGGGTTCCAGCCTTTGAACTGGCGGGTGAAACTCCACATCCTGTGATTCTGGGCAAATCACCTAATCTCCCCGTGCCTACCAAAAAAAATAAAAAATTAAGGTGTCCTTTTGTAACGTAACCGGTGCTCATGTAAAGCGCTCCAATACCTTCGGGTCGAGTTCGCGCTATATAAATATGCAAAAAAAAAGCTTGGGTGACGGAGCGGGGAGAAAGAGCGAGACAGTCACAGAACCGCCCGCCGATCATCTCACCAAAGAAAGGTATGTGTACAAATGCACTCAATATTGAACATTTCTTTGACTTTCAAAGTTTCCGGTTGCACGTATACACATATTCTATTTGCAGTTTTTATGTATTTATTGTGCACATATTGCCAGTGTTAGCAACGCTGAAATAAAATATGTCCTCATTTAGCATGTGGAAATATACACTATTGAATAGGAACTGCACAGTCGCCAGTTCTGCTCCTCGTTTAACATGTATGTGCTGGGACATAGGTGATTGTTTCAGGTAAGTAGAAGGGGACAGGCGACTAGAATGTCTCAAAGGAAAAGTGTCCTCCACCTCCGCGTGTCATAGTCCTTATGCTGCACTTCTGGGCGGAGTCCTGAAGCTCATTTGGACCCGCTGAGGGGTAAGCAACTGCACAGCTGCCAGTCCCCTTCTGGGGGCTACTGTTCTGGTGGCACCTCCTGTCCTTGATTTCAGGTCAGGACAGTGGCACTACCCATCCGTGTGCTACAGCTGCGCACTACAAAAGGGAGTAGGAGGCAGATCCAGGGCGTGTGTGTGTTCTTTAATGAAATGTTCCGTGGGTCCCTTAGAGCCACTCCACCATCCTTAGAACCACTCCACCATCCTTAGGGCCACTCCACCATCCTTAGAGCCACTCCACCATCCTTAGGGCCACTCCACCATCCTTAGGGCCACTCCACCATCCTTAGAGCCACTCAACCCACTCCACCGTCCTTAGAGCCGCTCCACCGTCCTTAGAGCCGCTCCACCCACTCCACCGTCCTTAGAGCCACTCCACCCACTCCACCGTCCTTAGAGCCACTCCACCGTCCTTAGAGCCTCTCCACTTTCCTTAGAGCCACTCCACCCACTCCACCGTCCTTAGAGCCACTCCACCGTCCTTAGAGCCGCTCCACCGTCCTTAGAGCCGCTCCACCGTCCTTAGAGCCGCTCCACCGTCCTTAGAGCCGCTCCACCGTCCTTAGAGCCGCTCCACCGTCCTTAGAGCCGATCCACTGTCCTTAGAGCCGCTCCACTGTCCTTAGAGCCGCTCCACCGTCCTTAGAGCCGCTCCACCGTCCTTAGAGCCGCTCCACCATCCTTAGAGCCGCTCCACCGTCCTTAGAGCCGCTCCACCGTCCTTAGAGCCGCTCCACCGTCCTTAGAGCAGCTCCACCGTCCTTAGAGCCGCTCCACCGTCCACTCCACCGTCCTTAGAGTCACTCTACCGTCATTAGAGCCACTCTACCGTCATTAGAGCCACTCCACCGTCCTTAGACCCACTTCACCATCCTTAGAAACACTCCACCATCTTTAAATGGAACTGTCTGCAAAAGTATGTTTTGGCAGCCGAGGGGTAGGGGCTCGGGGGTCACGATAGAGTCATCACGTTGCACCCAATGGACAGGTATGGAGAAGGTCCAGTTTGAATATCAAAAAGTTAGAGTTCAAATATAATATTAGGTCATGGGGAGGGCCACTGGAATTATGCGATCCTGTGTTTGCTGCTTCTGCTTTATTTTGCATAATTATCCCTCATCTGGCGCATAATCTGTAGATAAATTGTTTCTAACTCAAAAGGATCAAAGGTTACTGAAAACTTGGTAATATATGTTCACACGCTTTGGAAGACCCTTCACAGACGTTAGCTGGTCATCTTTCAGTCGCTTATTTATATATTTGGTTGTTAGACTGGTACTAATAAGGTGACATTTTTGCCCAGACAGTATTACCATGTGTAACAAGCATTTGCAATGCAATAGGTCTCGCATTTGCGAGAGTTTAACCTATTGGCATTGTAAATGACAATGCCTTTTATTTATGTTTTAAAAACCAACACATAAATAAAAGGCATTGCCATTTACAATGCCAATAGCTCAAACTCTAACAACTGCGAGACCTATTGCATTGCAAATGCTTGTTTTGTAATGTTATCTTCCTATAGTTTGCTAGGTTTGCTTCAAACTACCTGCTTGCCATACTGACGTTATTCTACCTTACTGCCTATGATATTAAAGATTCATTTACTTACAAATTATTTCATCATGTCTCTTACTTCCATTTCTCCTGTGCCCACCTCGGTCTAAAAAGGATGGGGAAAGGGGTGAGATTGGACTCTCCTTGACAGCACTCCTCCTACTGCTACAGGTTGAGCTTTTCAGGACCTGTTCTGTATCTAGTCCTCCCCAATGAAACTGCCTGGGTGCAAGGTGAGTTGTGTGCCTCTGGGAGTACCGGGAGATGGGTATGTCTGTATTAGTGTAGGGTGAGAGTTGTTCTTGAATGAGTGCACATGAGCAATGTTCATGATTGAGGGCAGGATGAGCAGTATACCTGTTTAAGTGTAGGGTGAGGGATGCAACTTTTTGGGTGGAGGGTGAGGGGTGTGTCTTTGTGAACTTACAGTGAGTGCAGGGTTAGTGATGTGTATAGTGCATGCTGGAGGAGGTGAGAGTCAATAGAAGTGTATGGTGAAGTGCAGGCTGAGCTGTGTGAGTGTAGGGTCAGCAGTGTGTCTGTGTGAGAATGAGAAGTGTTCAGCCTGTGCAGGGTGAGCAAAGTGTATTTTGAGTGCAGTTCGAATGGTGAATATTATGTGTGAAGGGTTGGAGTGTACCTTTGTGAGAATACAATGAGGAGTTTGCCTGTGTGAGTAATGTGAGTGCAGGGTGATTGTTCTGCATTGGGAGTTCAGGGTGAAGGGATTACTTAAGGGTGTAGAATGGGTGGTGTGCCTGTAGGAGTGTATGGTGAGACATTTGTCTTTGTGAGTGTAGAGTGAGCGGTGTGCCCGTGTGTGTACAGTGAATAATATGCTTGAATGCAGAGTTTCAGTGTGTTTATGAGTCCACCTGAATGGGGGGGGGAGGGGGGGAAGCAAAGTGTCTGAATATAGGGTAAGCAATATATCTGTGTGAGTATAGGGTAAGCAGTGTGTTTTTGTAAGTCTAGAGTGAGTGGTGTGCTCTGTGAGTGCAGGGTGAGTATGTGACTGAGTGCAAGTTCTCAGTATTGCGAGTGCAGGATGAGTGGTGTGCCTGTGTATAAATGCAGGGTGAGTGGTGTGCCTGTGTATGTGCAGGTTGCTGCCCATTAAAGCCAGACCTATTGGCTTTGCCAATGCTTCTTAGACAATTTAGTAGAGAATGTGCTTTCAATTAACCCTTTAACTTTTAAATTTTTGGGGAGGTATCATTTCTAGTCTCACTAGAAAGTAGTATAATTTTTGTTAGTATCACTCAGTTGCACACACAAACAAAAATTGTGCGCACACAAACAGTTCACTACTGCGCAAAGACAACAAACATTGGCACACCCAATCGGTCTCGACAATGTAAGAACTATTGGCTTTGTCAATGTGTTTCAGCATTGCATGGCCAGATGGTAAATGTTCCCCAGGCAGATGCACCACCCAAGCGCCTGTAACTGATGTGCCATTACTCCTTTGTGTAACCACAGGCATACATGAACAAGGCATCCCTAATTATGTTTACCAATTGATAGAGAGCAAAACACAATATGAAATGTGTCAATTCCATTTAAGGAGTGCTGCCAAAATTACCTAGTAAAATCATGATACTTATTTTGTTCACCTCTCAAGAACTGCCTTAGTGCAATTCATACTTGTGGCTTGCATGTAACACACACATGCCTGCTGCAGACACTCAACCAACTGAGCTAGCCGACTGGCTAGAAGTATCACAGCCAACAATCATCAAAATGCAGAGATCATTGCATGCGTTGATTCAAATTCAGGAATCCTATATTAAATCTATTCCCTCTTCCTACTACATGGTGTTTTGTGGGTCACTGTTGTGTCTATCTGGTTTGACATAAACATGGTATAATCTGACCATATCTCCCTTCCAGTCAGTGAATTGGATTTACAACGACCACCTAGCTGTGAAGGCCATTGCAAGAAAATGGGAAGTCAGCTTATTAGGCCATTGTACTGTTAACACTGGGTCACGTGGCCGGATCCTGATATGGCTAACTCGGCCTTTGGACGTTCTGAGGTTGATAAAATGAATCCTGTTAATTTGTACAACAGTAACAAATTCATGCAGTACTTAGATACGTCAGCCTTAAAGTGTTATGTGATAGTATTGTTTTTTTTTTTTACCACTGTTATTATTATGGTTTGCACTGGGCTTAGAGACTATGCACATGCAAAGTGCGGCTTTGGTGCATCTGGTAGGTTGCAGTTTTCAAAATCTGAGTAATGTGAATTTACTTGGGTGCTGGCATCAACATTTACCAAACCTACATCTCATAGGCGGGGTGCCGTTTGTTGAAAATACCTTTGTTTATTTTATCTCGCAGTAAGCCTTTACTGATCATTTGCTTTTAACCTTTAACTCTGCAACATAACAAACCATGTGCTTGCTTATGTACTGTGCGCTGTATTCTAAACCACAAAACGGTTACTATACAGATGCACTCCAGTGCCTAGGACTGCAGTTGGTGGCATGCGGCACTTTACAATGACCATTCAGTGAATTGAAACAAGCCCTTCCCACAGCCTGTTTTATTAGTAAATGGCAAGACTGTTATGACGTGCTCCTGTTCTTTGTGACTATCTCAGGGGTGGGGTGGGAGGTGAGGATGAGTGAGTGAAGGGTAGCTGAAACAAAGCGGTCATGTGACCTTGCAAGGCAATAGAGACCATGGGGGGAATTGCTGATGTACTGTGTGTCAAGATAAGCACCCACCTGAATCTCCGGCTCTCCGTTGGCGACGAGCGAACCCCAGTCTCCCCGGAAACTCCCAGAGCCACAGAAGCCAATATTAACTCTGTCACTCAGAAAGGCCCCAGGGGGAAAGGGGGAATGGGAATGAGAGAAAAGAGATGTAGAATCTCCCGTGCGAATGCGATACCTCTGTTTTCACTGACCGATTTCTTCGGTTCTGTCTTGGGGATTGAAGTTCGCTTTCCTGAATTCTGGAAGACTTCTTGTTATGTCTAAAATGAGATATACAATGGTGTCAGTGAGATAACTTAGCTCTTGATATAACAACACTTAGTAAATAATACAAGTGGTTATCTTCTCAATACCTAATATAACATTCAAGGACTCCTGAAGGGTTTCTCTCTGATTTTTGGGTTGCTAAATAACTGCGTTATTGTCCTGTAGATCAACAAATAAACAATATCCCAAGGAATCTGATTAGTTACACAGTAGGTTAAGTACAACTGTTGAGCTACAATTGCATTGGGTAATCTTGGAATAATAAACTGTGATACCTGTTGTTGGAAATGGCCCTTTTTGCAGGGTCACCCCTAAACTTTTTGCCTGCCTCCTGTATTTTTGCTGACCTGTTTCTGTTGGTTTTATGACTCTGGGCACTTTACCACTGCTGTTCAGTGCTAAAGTGCATATGCTCTCCCTTGGTAAATATGTCTATGTGAATTGGTATATCCCTTATTGGCTTATTTGGTTTACCTGTTAGTCCCTAGTAGTGTGGCCTGTGTGTGCCCAGGGCTGGTAAACCAAATGCTGCTGGTGGGCATGCAGCGCTGGTTTGCGCCACCCACAGAAGCAGCTTTTAAAGTGTGTCTCAGACCTGCCACTGCAGTGTCTGTGTGCAGTCCAGAACTGCCATCTTGGCTGTGAAGTGCACCCACTTCCCAGCCCCTGAACCTTCCCTTGGCATCCTGTAAGTCGCCCCTCGGGTAGGGTGCATTGTATGTGTAAGGTAGGACATGCCTTGGTGTGTGTAGCATGTCCTGGTAGTGAATTATGCACCATTTCGTTTTTCACTACTGTAAGGCTACCTGTTCCTCATAGGCTAGAATGGGCAGTTTGACTATTACATGCTATAGTCCTAACTGACCCCAGGAACATGGTAGAAAAACGAATTTAGTATGCCTGAGCTCAGAATATTAAAATACACCTTTTAGTGAAGTTTATTTTTATATTCTGTGTTGGAAAATACCACTTTTAGAAAGTAGGTATTTTCTTGCCTAAGCCTTCCAGTGTGCTCTGCCGTTATGTGTATTGGCTGTCTGGTTTTAGAGGGGCAGGACAGGCTGAGTCAGACCTTGGTGGAATAGAGAGATCTGCATTTAGAGTGTGGGGAAGGGTGGCTCTTTGATCTGAATAGGGCTGTGCCTGGCAAGGTGAATGCTGGCTCCACCTCCCACTGTGTGTCTGCTAGCAGACCCCTCTTTCTGAAAGGAAGGATGCAGCCTGGTAAACAAAGTGCTCCAGGCCTGAGCAGAACTGGTTCTGGCTAGGTTCAGGGACTGGTAGCTTCAAGGATCAAAGGCTTTTGGGGTATAAATATCTGTGCTCAAACCCCCTACTTTTGTATTGCTTTTGGGATCTGGAGAGGAAACTCTGTCCGTGCCACTGGAGGAATCTGCAGGAAGTGACTGTCCTTGTGCTTGTGTGTTGTTTCTTGCACTGGCCTGCAGCAGTGACCACTGGACCTTGCAGAAGAGGAAAAGGAACTATTGAGAGAACTTTTATTTTTGTACAGCAATCACCCAAGGGCTAGGAAAAGAGCTAGCCTCCTGCTGGAGTCTCAGGCACAACAGACTCCACCACCAACCTCCTGCTTCCTCCCTGCGAGGACTGCTATCTGCTGAGGAGGCTCCTGTGAGTTCCAGGGCCTCTAGTTTGCATCAGAGAGAAGAGGGTAAGAAAACGACGCTAACGCATCTTTGCGGGCCGCTGCAGTCGAGAGCGCTGGGAAAATCATCGCGCTGCTGCCGCCGAGGGCCCGCAACCCGAAACCATCGCTGACGCCCCTTTGCGAGCCGCTGCAGCCGAGACGCGCTGGAAAGATCATCGCGCTGCTGTCGCCGCGCACTCGCAACCCTGACAGAAATCATCGCTTCGAGACATCGCAGTGCGGACGCCGTGCGTTCGCCACTTTGATCGCATCACACCGGATTTCGTCGCTCCCTCGCGGAGCGTCTTGTCTTCGCATCGCAACACGATCGCACAGCGCAACCGGATCACCGCATCGACTTCTCCCACGCGGCAAGAAAGTCATCGCATCGGTGGTCCAGCGTGCAGAAGTTGTCGCATCGTCTCCGCACGCATCCCGCAGATCGGCGCATCATCCTCCCTTGCGGCAAGGATTTCAACGCATCGCCGGACTCGCGTGCCGAGAATCATCGCTACAACTTCTTTGCGACACTTTGTTGGTTTTGCTACTAAACCCAGGTACTTTGTGAGAGAAAGGGTCGCAGAGACCACTGCCTTGAATTTGAACCTTATTTTTGCAACCTTTGAACTATTTTTTGACAGTCCTTCAACAGCCATCCTATTTTTGACAGTCTTATGAGAGAAAGGGTCGCAGAGACCACTGCCTTGAATTTGAACCTTATTTTTGCAAACCTCTGAACTATCTTTGACAGTCCTTCAACAGCTATCCTATCTTTGACAGTATTGTGGCTTTTACAGTTATTGGTCTTGTGATAAATCTGCCTTTATATAAAGATACTTATTTTTTATAACTACTTGTGTGGTGTCCCTTTGTAGTGTTCCTCACTGTGTTACTGTGTATGGTCATAAATGCTTCACACCCTGCCTCTGAGATAAGCCTACCTGCTCGTGCTACGTTACCACAGGGTTGAGCAGGGGTATTAAAGAGGGTAGCCCTCTCACTCTGACTTAGGAAGAAGGGTCCCTACTTGGACAGTGGCCAGCCATTGCCAACTAGAGACCCCCATTTCTAACATTGGTGGTCAGCGGTGAGGATCTGGACTTGCATTTATGATCGCATACAGTAATTATAGTGTACACTACTAGTGAGTGCAGACCATAACGTACCGCATACATTTTTTTTGAGAATTGTTTTTTTTGCTCCTATATTGTGATTGATATTGCCGGTGATTTTTCACCCGCGCCCATTTATTGAAAGTTTTTGATCCCCTATTGTGATTGATATTGCTGGTGATTTTTCACCCACGCACATTTCTGAGAGTTTTTGGGATCCTGTATTGTGATTGATATTGCCGGTGATTTTTCACCCGCGCACATTTATTGAAAGTTTTTGATCCCCTATTGTGATTGATATTGCTGGTGATTTTTCACCCACGCACATTTCTGAGAGTTTTTGGGATCCTGTATTGTGATTGATATTGCCGGTGATTTTTCACCCGCGCACATTTATTGAAAGTTTTTGATCCCCTATTGTGATTGATATTGCTGGTGATTTTTCACCCACGCACATTTCTGAGAGTTTTTAGGATCCTATATTGTGATTGATATTGCCGGTGATTCTTCACCCGCTTACATTTTTTGAGAAGTTTTCTTCTATCTTTTATTGATATTGCCCGTGATTGTTACAATGGGCAAGCCTATGTTTTATTGATATTGCCGGTGATTTTTTACCCGCATACATTTTCTTGAGAAGTTTCTTCTATCTTTTATTGATATTGCCCGTGATTGTTACAACGGGCAAGCCTATTTTTGTTATTATTGATATTGCCAGTTATTGCTACAATGGGTCTTACTGAAATGAGACCTACCTTTTATATAGATGATCTGTTAACCTACAGTCTAGAGGAGCTAAGGGGGTTCTGTGAGGAGAGGGGCTTAGCAGTGAGTAGGAAGGAGACTCAGCTATCCCTGCAGACATCCCTGAGACTTTGGCAACAAGACAGATGGAGATTCTTGGAGTCCCAGTACACCTACCCAGAGGGTAGTTGGTCTGAGGGTGGCTCTAGAGAGTCTGAAGAGGAGGAAGAAAGTGTTATGGAATATCTCATAGGTGGGGAGTTCCTTGATGAGCCTAGTGCCTATGGTAGTGCCAGATTCCCCTCATGGTCCCCAGAGGAGTTGGGGGACAGGCGGGAAGGTCCCATAGGTAGGGAGTCCCTTGCTGGATCTAGTGCACAGGGTAGGGCCCAATCCCCTTCATGGTCCCCAGAGGAGTTGGACAGACAGGGGGAGAGGGAGTACCAGCTGGAATTGGAGAGGCTCCAAATAGAGATTGCACAGCTGGAGGCGCACCGAGCGCAGATAGCAGAAAAGGAGAAGTTAGCTCAAGAGGGTAGGTTACCCCTGGAGCACAGTTTTAATTGTCTGGATTCCCCAGAGAGGGTGGGGTCCAGTGGTGGCAGCAAAATTGAAGTGTATGGTGATGACAGTGTAGTACCCCCACCCAGAGATGTAGCACCTGACTTGAAGGAGGGGGTTGATCTACACCAGGGGATTCAAGGATATGAGGTAGCCCCATTAATATGCATTGGCCCTGAGGTGGATTGGGGAACTAGCGCAGGGGCCCTTAGTCCTAGTGAAAGGAGGGATACTCTACCGACTCTGGATGAGAGGTGCAGGGAGAGGGGTTCCCCCGTGGTTGAAGTCCTGGTGTATGAGTGTGAGGACCGCCCAGAAGAGTGTGGGTTGAGTGATAGAGACAGTCAGTTAATGTCTCGCCCACTTCAAGAGAGTGGTGTGGGGTACGTGTGTGAGACACTGGATTGTGAGGTAAAGGTTAGCACCTGCGTGGAACTGTGTAATCCAATTGTGGGAGAGCATATTGTGAGTTCCTATTTTCCAGAGCTAAACCAACATGTGTTAGAGTGCGAGTTCTCTGATCCTAGGGAACTTGCGCAGGAGGCAGACCTCTGGGTGAGTACCAGAGGCTCTGTAGAGGCATTAGGGAATGACCCTAAGAGAAGTGGTTCAGAAGTTTTCCAACCCAGAGTGCTGGGAAAGGTTAGGAGTGTTACAGCTGGCTCCCCTTGTTGTGAGGAGGTTGTAGGGCCTCACATCCTGTCTCGTGGGAGCAGGAGTGAGACTGGGATAGGTCCCAAAGTGCCCCAGCCTCAGTCCCCAGGACTGGATGGTTCCATGAGGGAACACCAGGTAGGGAGCCTAGTCTGTCTGGATGGACCGTCCATTGTGGGGGGTACCCCAGTGTTAGGTGAGCTGGGAGTGCCTGTAGTCAGGCCTCCATCAGTTCTTGTGCCTGGCAGTGCCACTCCTAGGGGAGGGTACGGAAGTCCAGTCTGAGGGATGAAAGGGGGAAGAAGTCCCCAGTGGAAGAGCCAGTGGGTCAGGGGCCAGTCAGAAGGGCTGATCCCCCTAGGAGTGACCATGGTGACACCACTTCAGTCCTGGTTGGCCAGGCAGTTGTTCAGTCACAGGGGTTGGTCCCTGGGTTGGTAAGTCAGATCCAGGAGTTGTCTGCCCTGGAGGGAGGGACAACTGTAAGCAGTGTCCCGACCATTTTTTCTAAGAGCACCACTCCAGGTGGGAGGGTGCAGTATGCTGGAAGGGGGTGCAGAGGGAGGGAGTCCTCGCCTCTGACCCCGGTGCAACCTGCGGGTTTTTTCGGTTGGTAGGTCAGTTGCAGGGTCCAGGCCCTGAACTGGTGGAGGGGTGTGTTTCCCTTGAGGGGGGCCTGTGTGCTCCCCAGGAAGTCCTGGTTGGCCAGGCAGTTGTTCAAGCACAGGGGTTGGTCCCTGGGATGGTAAGTCAGGTCCAGGTGTTGTCTGACCTGGAGGAAGGGACAACTGTAAGCAGTGTCCCGACCATTTTCTTTTCTAAAAGCACCACTCCAGGTGGGAGGGTGCAGTATGCTGGAAGGGGGTGCAGAGGGAGGGAGTCCTCGCCTCTGACCCCAGTACCACCTGAGGGTTTTTCCAGGTTGATGGATCAGTTGCAGGGACAAGGCCCTGAACTAGTGGAAGAGTGTATTTTCCTTGGGGGAATTGGTGTACGCCCCCAGAAGTCCTGGGTTGCCAGGCACAGGCCCAGCCCAAGGGTACAGACCCTAGGTTGGGGGGCCAGGTTCAGGGTGTCCCCCTGATCTGGAGGAAGGGGCAACTGCTAACAGTGCCCCTCCCGGTTTGTGTTATGGAGGCACCTCTCCAGGTGGGAGGGTGCCGGGCCCCAGTAAAGGGGGCGGGAGAGGGCAGCCTCACCCCTGACCTCCGCCCAGTCTAAGGGTACAGACCCTATGCTGGGATACCAGTTGCAGGATAGAACCCCATAACTGGTGGGCGAATTATGCAGGACACCTGCCTCAGGTGCCCTGACAATTCTGGAAGGGGGTATCGCTCCAGGTGGGAGGGTACCGAGCCCCAAAGAGGAGGACCGGGTGTGGGAGAGCCCACCCCAGTCTCTGGCCCAGCCGCTGGGTACAGGCCCAGGGCTGGTGGGTCAGTGTCCGGGTGCTTTGCCTGACCTGACAGGAGGGAGAGTGTACAAAAGGTGCCAGGCACCTGGGGTTACTGCCCCTCACTCTCTGATGCCACAAAAGTTTGAGAGCCCTGAGAGGTATAGGGCTTGGATTTCATCACTGACTACTGTCAGTGATTACTGGGGCTTGTTGTTTATCTGTTGGGACACACGTGGGGGCCAGTTAAGGTTAGATGCTGCACAGGTGGTGTCCACAGGTAAGGGGAAGAGTTCCCCATTGGTTGCCTTAGTGAGCCCTGAGAGGTATAAGGCCTGGGTCTCATCCCTGACTACTGTCAGTGGCGACTGTGGCTTATTGGTTATCTGTTGGGACACACCTGGGGGCCAGTTAAGGTTAGGTGCTGCACAGGTGGTGTCCACAGGTGAGGGGCAGAGTTCCCCATTGGTTATCTTAGTGGGCCCTGGGAGTGTGGACAGAGGGATCCACCAGGGTTCAGATTGGAGTAGAGCTGGCATATGCCCCTGCAGTTGCGGGCCAGTTCCGTGTTCTATCGCCCGAAGCAGGGAAGCCCATCAAAGTAGTGATTGGTCTACCCTGCGTTTTGGCTGGAAGGGGGTTGTGTTGGAAATGGCCCTTTTTGCAGGGTCACCCCTAAACTTTTTGCCTGCCTCCTGTATTTTTGCTGACCTGTTTCTGTTGGTTTTATGACTCTGGGCACTTTACCACTGCTGTTCAGTGCTAAAGTGCATATGCTCTCCCTTGGTAAATATGTCTATGTGAATTGGTATATCCCTTATTGGCTTATTTGGTTTACCTGTTAGTCCCTAGTAGTGTGGCCTGTGTGTGCCCAGGGCTGGTAAACCAAATGCTGCTGGTGGGCATGCAGCGCTGGTTTGCGCCACCCACAGAAGCAGCTTTTAAAGTGTGTCTCAGACCTGCCACTGCAGTGTCTGTGTGCAGTCCAGAACTGCCATCTTGGCTGTGAAGTGCACCCACTTCCCAGCCCCTGAACCTTCCCTTGGCATCCTGTAAGTCGCCCCTCGGGTAGGGTGCATTGTATGTGTAAGGTAGGACATGCCTTGGTGTGTGTAGCATGTCCTGGTAGTGAATTATGCACCATTTCGTTTTTCACTACTGTAAGGCTACCTGTTCCTCATAGGCTAGAATGGGCAGTTTGACTATTACATGCTATAGTCCTAACTGACCCCAGGAACATGGTAGAAAAACGAATTTAGTATGCCTGAGCTCAGAATATTAAAATACACCTTTTAGTGAAGTTTATTTTTATATTCTGTGTTGGAAAATACCACTTTTAGAAAGTAGGTATTTTCTTGCCTAAGCCTTCCAGTGTGCTCTGCCGTTATGTGTATTGGCTGTCTGGTTTTAGAGGGGCAGGACAGGCTGAGTCAGACCTTGGTGGAATAGAGAGATCTGCATTTAGAGTGTGGGGAAGGGTGGCTCTTTGATCTGAATAGGGCTGTGCCTGGCAAGGTGAATGCTGGCTCCACCTCCCACTGTGTGTCTGCTAGCAGACCCCCTCTTTCTGAAAGGAAGGATGCAGCCTGGTAAACAAAGTGCTCCAGGCCTGAGCAGAACTGGTTCTGGCTAGGTTCAGGGACTGGTAGCTTCAAGGATCAAAGGCTTTTGGGGTATAAATATCTGTGCTCAAACCCCCTACTTTTGTATTGCTTTTGGGATCTGGAGAGGAAACTCTGTCCGTGCCACTGGAGGAATCTGCAGGAAGTGACTGTCCTTGTGCTTGTGTGTTGTTTCTTGCACTGGCCTGCAGCAGTGACCACTGGACCTTGCAGAAGAGGAAAAGGAACTATTGAGAGAACTTTTATTTTTGTACAGCAATCACCCAAGGGCTAGGAAAAGAGCTAGCCTCCTGCTGGAGTCTCAGGCACAACAGACTCCACCACCAACCTCCTGCTTCCTCCCTGCGAGGACTGCTATCTGCTGAGGAGGCTCCTGTGAGTTCCAGGGCCTCTAGTTTGCATGAGAGAGAAGAGGGTAAGAAAACGACGCTAACGCATCTTTGCGGGCCGCTGCAGTCGAGAGCGCTGGGAAAATCATCGCGCTGCTGCCGCCGAGGGCCCGCAACCCGAAACCATCGCTGACGCCCCTTTGCGAGCCGCTGCAGCCGAGACGCGCTGGAAAGATCATCGCGCTGCTGTCGCCGCGCACTCGCAACCCTGACAGAAATCATCGCTTCGAGACATCGCAGTGCGGACGCCGTGCGTTCGCCACTTTGATCGCATCACACCGGATTTCGTCGCTCCCTCGCGGAGCGTCTTGTCTTCGCATCGCAACACGATCGCACAGCGCAACCGGATCACCGCATCGACTTCTCCCACGCGGCAAGAAAGTCATCGCATCGGTGGTCCAGCGTGCAGAAGTTGTCGCATCGTCTCCGCACGCATCCCGCAGATCGGCGCATCATCCTCCCTTGCGGCAAGGATTTCAACGCATCGCCGGCCTCGCGTGCCGAGAATCATCGCTACAACTTCTTTGCGACACTTTGTTGGTTTTGCTACTAAACCCAGGTACTTTGTGAGAGAAAGGGTCGCAGAGACCACTGCCTTGAATTTGAACCTTATTTTTGCAACCTTTGAACTATTTTTTGACAGTCCTTCAACAGCCATCCTATTTTTGACAGTCTTATGAGAGAAAGGGTCGCAGAGACCACTGCCTTGAATTTGAACCTTATTTTTGCAAACCTCTGAACTATCTTTGACAGTCCTTCAACAGCTATCCTATCTTTGACAGTATTGTGGCTTTTACAGTTATTGGTCTTGTGATAAATCTGCCTTTATATAAAGATACTTATTTTTTATAACTACTTGTGTGGTGTCCCTTTGTAGTGTTCCTCACTGTGTTACTGTGTATGGTCATAAATGCTTCACACCCTGCCTCTGAGATAAGCCTACCTGCTCGTGCTACGTTACCACAGGGTTGAGCAGGGGTTAAAGAGGGTAGCCCTCTCACTCTGACTTAGGAAGAAGGGTCCCTACTTGGACAGTGGCCAGCCATTGCCAACTAGAGACCCCCATTTCTAACACCTGTTTAGAATACTTTAAAACATATCTAAAGTCCAAAACAAAAGTCTCTTAAATGCATTTGAGTCCATTCAAAAGTTCCTTGAGCGCTTGCTTAGTGCTCATTTAGAAATGTCTCCTTTTTAAAGAAATGAATCCGATATTTTAATAAAAGTTTGTGCGCCTTTTATCTTGAATGACTTCTTCAAGAGTTTTTCTTTTTTCCTTTCAAGCGCTTCCTTAAAACAACTAAACAATGTACTCACCGATAGATGCCTTCTATCAGTACTGGGAATTAACTTCACCTTTGTCCTTTTTCTTTTTCTAGGATCGCGATACCGGAAGGGGATCGAGGAATGAAAGATCCGGTCTTCGGAGGAGAGGGGAATCCGGGACCCAAGACCGCCACGGGAAGCCGTCTGAGGACGAGGATCGGCAGCAAGGAGAGAGGCAGGAAACAACCGGAAGGCCGCCGAGGATTCAGGAGCGAAAAATCAGGTAAGCGCTGGATTTGCTGAAGACGAGACCAAGCGCGTTATGATAGCGCGGGCGGTTTAAATACTTTTCTAGCGCTCGTGTTGATTTCCATGAACGCGTGCATCACGTTTCACAGTTTGCACGTGGAATTTTAATGAACATCTGTTTGGGATTAGCGCTCACGTGCAATTCTTGTTTTCTGACTTGTGAGATGAAACGCTGCAAAATGCACAGAGTCCTCATGATGTTCCAAGAGTTTTGTCCCTTTTAAACAATCATATGCTTTCATTCAATCATGTGCACTTCTTTCATAATAAGTTTTTCTCTATATTAGAGCTACATCATAACAGGGATACATAGGAAACGGCTAAACTGGTACAAGAAAGAAGCTATGCAATGAAAATAAGAAATACATGGAAAACAACTAAATAAAGAGTTTGACCAATTGGGCACCAGGTAGGCTTAGTATGGATTGAGACCTGTTAAGAGGGTTTAGCATGAGTGAGGACTTTATGGTTCATGACAGTTCTCCCCCGCAACGGCCGTCCTACAGGTCGTGGTTTAGCGGGGTTAAGGGAGTGAAAGCGTCTGACTAACCTAGGGGCATTCACATGCGAGGCCGGTTCCCAGGATCGTTCAGATTCATCATACCCTTTCCAATCAATCAGATAGTACAAGTTTTTATTTATTCTTTTCGCATCGACAATTCGATTCACTTCATATTCAAGATGATCGCCTATGATGATTGGAGGTGGTGGGTTATCTTTTCTAGTTCCTGGATAGTGAGGTTTCAATAGGGAAACGTGAAACACTGGATGGATCACATATTCATCTGGTAATCTTAGTTTCATAGTAACTGGATTTACAATTTTGTGAATGGGGAATGGCCCTAAAAATCTCGGTCGTAATTTTCTTGGACCATCTAATTGGATGTTGCGAGTAGATAACCATACTAAATCCCCTACTTGATATGAGGGTTCGGGAGATCGATGTTTGTCCGTCCTGTGTTTCTGTGTACATTTTGTTCTGAGCCAAGCATTTCCTAGCTTTGTCTTGTATTAATTGTAATTCTTTTATTTTATCGGATACAGATGGTGCTAGAGTCTGGGTGAATGGAGTATGTGTAGGAATACTACGAGGGTGGTAACCTGTGGAAAAATAGAATGGAGAACAACCCAGAGCTGAATGGATACTGTTATTATAACAAAATTCAGCTAAGGGAAGAGCTTTATCCCACTGGGAGGTTAGTGTTGCTGCGAAACATCGTAAGGTTTGCTCTACGTACTAGTTTACCTTTTCGGTCTGTCCATCCGTCTGGGGGTGGAAGGCAGATGATAAAGCCACTTCAATACCCATTTGCCCACAGAGATTTTTCCAAAACTTAGAAATGAATTGTGGGCCTCCATCTGAAACAATTTTGCTCAGCAAGCCATGTAACCTAATTAGCTGAATGAAGATGTCGCTAAATTCCTTTGCTGTGGGTACCTTCTTTAGGGGAATAAAATGACCCATTTTAGATAGTAAATCAACAAAGACTGCTATGGTTGTAAAGGAATTTGAGGCAGGAAGGTCGGTTATAAAATCGACACTAATAGTATGCCAAGGGATTAAGGGAATTGGTAATGGTGCAAGAGTCCGGCTGGGGCAATGTGCATAGATTTATTACGGGCACAAATGGGGCACCTTTTTACATATTCCTGAATGTCTTTTCTTAATAGTATCCCACCAGAAATTTCATTCACATAAGTCCAGCGTTTTTTGGATACCAGGATGTCCTGCTAAACTTGAATCATGATGCCACATTATGATTTGTTCTCTTTTTTCTTTAGATGGAATAAATAGTTTGTTTTTATGGAACAGATGCCCATCCTTAATTGAATTATGTGCCTTAAGTTTCCAATCGTTCTGATTAATCTTTTGAGATTCAAATTTAACTTCTGTTAGGAAGGTGTCGGATTGAGTCAAAGCCACAATGCGTTCAGCTGGTATAACTTGTTGAGCTTGACTTCTAAGACCTTTTGAGTCTTTCTCATTTAGTCGGGATAAAGTGTCTGACAATATTTGTTTCTGTCCAGGGCGATAAGTAATAAGAAAATCAAATTCGCTAAAAAAGTGTAACCACCTCATCTGTCTTGGAGTTAGAGCTTTAACAGATGTAAAAAATTGTAGATTTTTGTGGTCTGAATAAATGATTATGGTGTGTTTGGCTCCTAATAGGTGATGTCTCCATTCAGAGAAGACATCTTTAATGGCCAATAGTTCTCGCTCAGCTATAGTGTAATTTTGCTCAGCTGGGAGAAGTTTACGAGAGTAATATGCCAAAGGATGAAGATAACCGGTTTTTGGGTCTTTTTGCATCAGAACTCCCCCAACCGCAGTTTGAGAGGCGTCCTCCTCTACAAAGAATGGCTGATCAGGGTTGGGATGAGAAAGTACTGGGGCTGTAGTGAAAGCATTCTTAAGTGTAAGAAATGCTGTGTTAGCTTCTTCTGTCCAATGAAAAGTTTGTCCTTTTTTCAGTAATTGTGTTATAGGAGTCACAATCCTGGAAAAATTAGCAATAAAACGCCGGTAAAAGTTGGCAAACCCTAGAACCTTTTGGATATCTTTAACCGAAGTAGGGGTAGGCCATTTTAGAATGGCGTCGACCTTCTTGGGGTCCATAGTCACTCCGTTAAGTGAAAGAATGTATCCCAAAAATTCGACAGATTGAGCATGAAATACACATTTCTCAGGTTTAGCATAAAGAGAATTTTCTCTTAGTCTTTGTAGAACAGTTTTTACATGACCTACATGCTCTTCTTTATTTTTTGAAAAAATTAGTATGTCGTCTATGTAGACTACAACAGAGACGTCGAGGAGATCATGAAAGACTTCATTTATAAAATACTGAAATGCCGCTGTGGCGTTACATAAACCTAATGGCATTACTGTATATTCAAATAATCCAAACTTTGTTCGAAACGCAGTCTTCCATTCATCACCCTCTTTGACGCGTATCAAATGATACGCGCCCGAAGATCCAATTTAGTGTAGATTGTTGAACCTTTAACCTGATCTAGAAGAACAGGAATCAGAGGAAGAGGATAACGTTTTTTTACTGTGGCTTTATTGACTGTGCGGTAGTCTATGCATGCTCTAAGATCTCCAGATTTTTTAGCTACAAAAAGAGTGGAGATGACACAGGAGAGGTGGAATGCCGAATAAATCCTTTTTCAAGAAGATCATCAAGATAGCTTCGTAAATACTGGGTCTCAGGTTCTGTAAGGGCGTATATGCGACTGCAGGGTAAAGGGGCTCCAGGTATTAAATCAATCCTGCAGTCATAGACCCTATGAGGAGGAAGCTTGGTAGCTTGGACTGGGTCAAAGACAAATGAATATTCTTTGTAGATATTAGGTAAGGTGTCTTGTTCCACTTGTGTACTAGCGCAGTGTATAGGGTATATAGGATCTTGAGCCTCCTGATAACAATGGCTTCAACAAAAACTGGAATCTAAACTCACTGTTCTTTGAGACCAGTCTATACTAGGGTTATGTTTTTCTAACCAAGGTATCCCTAGAATAATTCCAAAGGTTGGTGTATCAATCAAATCGAATATTATTTGTTCCGTGTGACCATTTTCGCTTACTATAGTCAAGGGTATTGTATGAAATCGAATCAATCCGGAAGATAGGGCGGAACCATCTACAGCTCTCACTGGCTCTGGTTCGGACTTAGGTACTTGTGAAATACCTAGTTTCTGTGCTAACTGGATATCAAAAAAGTTTCCAGTAGCACCAGAGTCTAGTAGTATGGGAAAAATGTGTCTTTGTTGAACTGTGATTATTACAGTCATTAAGAGCATCATGTGTCTTGGGAATTTTTTATCATTGCTCATAACGTGTCTTGAGATCTGTTTATTTCTTTTTCTTGAAGAAACGATCTCTTCCTTCTTCGAGACAATTATTTTCCCGATTCAGATTGTTCTGCAATTTTCTTACTCTGAGGTTTTACTGTGCGTTCCTTGGCGAAATGCCCTGCCTTACCACAATAGAGACATAACTTTTCCTTACGTCTCCTTTCTTTCTCTTCAGGGGTCAAGGGACCTCTAATGCCACCTATCTGCATAGGTTCTGGCTCACTACTTTTGGGTTCCTTATCTTTTCTGTCTGACTTAAATATAAAGGGTCGGAAGTCTGTCTTGGTTCTTTCACCCTTTCTTTCACTCAACCTGTGATCTAGCTTGACTACAAGATTGACGAATTCTCCATAGACATCTGGTAAATCAACGATGTGCGCCAGGGAATCTTTTAGATCATCTTTTAAACCTCTATAAAACAATGAGGTACGCTTTTCCTCTGGCCAACGTGTTTCGGTAAGAAGTCGATTAAATGTAGTTAAATACGTAAGAAGGTCTTTGGTTCCCTGACGGAGATTTAAAAGCTCATTGTCACTGGATTGTACAAAAACATGACGAGCAAATAAACGTGTCATTGTTTCTTTGAAATTATCAAAATTTTGCAAAAGGGGGTCATTAGTATCAACCAAAGGAATCGCGCAGTTTGCTGCTACTCCACCTAGATAAGAAATCACGAAGGCTGTTTTAGCAGTGTCAGAATTAAATACTTGAGGTTTACAGAGAAAATGGAGCTGACATTGGCTCATAAAGGCCGCAAACCGGGAACTATCCCCTGTAAACCGTTCTGGATTTGCTAAAGGAACTGGGGTAGATGACATCACTGTTACTTGTATGTTTTGATCAGGCTGTTGTGAAGTGGTACTTAAGGAATGTGGAAAGAATTTAGGGGGTGTCAAAACTGGTCGTGTGTCTGAATCCTTTGGTTCTCTCCATTGTGTGAACCCTGCTCTACTCTTAGTTAGTTCATCCCTGAGAACTTGATTCTCGTGTTTAACTTGCTGCATCTCAGCTTGTAATTTTCTAATAACCTCAGTGAGTTGTGAAAGTTGTGATTTCTCCCCAGGGAATTCCATGTTTGATCGTCGCCAAAGGGAGCGTAGTGAGGCTTGGTCTTCTGTCAAGATAAGCACCCACCTGAATCTCCGGCTCTCCGTTGGCGACGAGCGAACCCCAGTCTCCCTGGAAAAGCCCCGAGCCACAGAAGCCGATATTAACTCTGTCACTCAGAAAGGCCCCAGGGGGAAAGGGGGAATGGGAATGAGAGAAAAGAGATGTAGAATCTCCCGTGCGAATGCAATACCTCTGTTTTCACTGACCGATTTCTTCGGTTCTGTCTTGGGGATTGAAGTTTGCTCTCCTGAATTCTGGAAGATTTCTTGTTATGTCTAAAATGAGATATACAATGGTGTCAGTGAGATAACTTAGCTCTTGATATAACAACACTTAGTTAATAATACAAGTGATTATCTTCTCAATAGCTAATATAACATTCAAGGACTCCTGAAGGGTTTCTCTCTGATTTTTGGTTTGCTAAATGACTGCGTTATTGTCCTGTAGATCAACAAATAAACAATATCCCAAGGAATCTGATTAGTTACACAGTAGGTTAAGTACAACTGTTGAGCTACAATTGCATTGGGTAATCTTGGAATAATAAACTGTGATACCTGTTTAGAATACTTTAAAACATATCTAAAGTCCAAAACAAAAGTCTCTTAAATGCATTTGAGTCCATTCAAAAGTTCCTTGAGCGCTTGCTTAGTGCTCATTTAGAAATGTCTCCTTTTTAAAGAAATGAATCCGATATCTTAATAAAAGTTTGTGCGCCTTTTATCTTGAATGACTTCTTCAAGAGTTTTTCTTTTTTCCTTTCAAGCGCTTCCTTAAAACAACTAAACAATGTACTCACCGATAGATGCCTTCTATCAGTACTGGGAATTAACTTCACCTTTGTTCTTTTTCTTTTTCTAGGATCGCGATACCGGAAGGGGATCGAGGAATGAAAGATCCGGTCTTCGGAGGAGAGGGGAATCCGGGAACCAAGACTGCCATGGGAGGCCGTCTGAGGACGAGGATCGGCAGCAAGGAGAGAGGCAGGAAACAACCGGAAGGCCGCCGAGGATTCAGGAGCATAGCAACACCATTGGCAACGCTCCCCCCCCCTCCAACCAATACTGCATGCTGATAATAAACACACAACACGTTACTTGTTTGGGAAAAATTGCTGCAGGTTTATTACATACACCGTTATGTAATAAGGTGGGTTATCTTACGGGCGATCCAAGGGCAGGCAACCATCTGGGCCGCCTGCCCGCCTGATGAGCCAAGCAGCACTGGGCGAACCCCATCTGTGCTGCCACTTCTGGTGATCCTTCTCCCTGATCACCTGACACATGGTCCCTTCCTACTCACGCCCCTTTCAGGGCGGAGCGTAGCATAGCAAACCCCCAGTTGTTCAGGCCCACAACCGCCCGAAGGACTAACGGGGCGCCGACACGGTTTTCCAGTCACCTCCCATGAGGCTCTTAGGATTTGGCTCTAGCACCCCCTATGGTGCTGCGCAGAGAGGGGTACCCTTCTGTCCCCCTTTGCTTCCAGATCGCCCTGTAACTCCGCCTGCAACGAAAAAGACAACATTACAACATTCTCTGCCGCCCATCAGCCCGGAACCATGCCGGGTAAGCGGTAGGGTGGGAGACGGTGTGTCCGGCGCGAAAAGAGAAAGAAATGTGGTGGGGGGGAGGCTATATACCCTCCCCCTATCCTCGCGCCCCTCGGAAGTGACGCTGCCTCGCGCGTCACCACCGGGCTGGGGGGACTCCTCCCCGAGTCCCTGCCCACCTGAGGGGGGGTGCCCAGATGTCACTAGAGGGCTGCCCTCCTTAGTGGCCCCCTGCGGGGGCCTCGGACAGCCGCATAGCAACACCATTGGCAACGCTCCCCCCTCCAACCAATACTGCATGCTGATAATAAACACACAACACGTTACTTGTTTGGGAAAAATTGCTGCAGGTTTATTACATACACCGTTATGTAATAAGGTGGGTTATCTTACGGGCGATCCAAGGGCAGGCAACCATCTGGGCCGCCTGCCCGCCTGATGAGCCAAGCAGCACTGGGCGAACCCCATCTGTGCTGCCACTTCTGGTGATCCTTCTCCCTGATCACCTGACACATGGTCCCTTCCTACTCACGCCCCTTTCAGGGCGGAGCGTAGCATAGCAAACCCCCAGTTGTTCAGGCCCACAACCGCCCGAAGGACTAACGGGGCGCCGACACGGTTTTCCAGTCACCTCCCATGAGGCTCTTAGGATTTGGCTCTAGCACCCCTATGGTGCTGCGCAGAGAGGGGTACCCTTCTGTCCCCCTTTGCTTCCAGATCGCCCTGTAACTCCGCCACAGCTCTGGAGGTGGCCCCCGTCACCGCCAGGGCCCCCACCCAGCAACTATGGTCCTACCTGCAACCTCTCATTTCCAAGGCCTCCCGCAAGTCTAACAGGAAAAGGTCCATCCCCACTGGTGATAGGTGAACACCATCCGCCTCAAAGTATCCCTTCACCTTTTCTTGAATCATCTCATGTCTGATGAATCCCAGGCCCCTTTGGTCGGTGAACTTGCGCATTGCCCCGTTCACTCGCTTCCGGGAGTGCTCCACTGCCTCCCCAGACTTTGCCCCTTGCCATACTCTGCGTGGAATCATCTCTGACCAACAGACCTCACATTGCCCCATGCGTTTGACGATTTCACCCAAGTCATTTTTCATGGCCTGCAAGAGTAGCCTTCTCCCCATGGCAATGAGGTCATTTCCCCCCAGGTGTATCACCAATATTTTTGGCAGAGCCCCCTGGGCGGCTAGTCTCTGTTCCAGTCTGTTCCTGAGGGTGCTCCATCTCATTCCGGGGAAACCCATCCACTCAAACTGTGTCTTTGAAAATCCCCGCGTCCAATTCCGGCGCGCCGCCCACTGGGCCACCCTAGTGATGAATGAATGCCCGATCACCCATACCTGGAACCCTAGTAGAGTAAAGGACACCATTTACACACTTTGTACTTTTAATGTTCAATTTCACACAAGTATTATGACATGTAGTACACTCAAATTCACTGCACACTATGAATACAAACAAATTCCTTCAAGGACGGACGTACCGTTTGTAGCATTCGGACTCCCAACGCCCCACCTTTTTACCCCTTCTGGCTCCATTCCTGCTTTGAACGCAGACGTGGCCGCCCCTATTCTGAAGGAATGGCTGGTGTATTTTTTGCCTGGCTGGGCAAGGCCCGCCCGAGTTAAGCTCGCCCTCATCAAGCGTTCCATCTGGTACTTTGTCAGGGGACCCTGATCTGCATGGATCAGCAGATAACCGGGGGCGTTGGGACGGAGCGCCAAGTACTCCCTGACCTTGGCGACCGGGCAGTACCTGTGGTCCCCTAGCGGCCTTAACTCCACATCGACCCCCCGCCCTGCCTGGTCCGTTTTGGACCTCCTGAGGTGGATGGACAGGGTGCCCACCAGGGCGACATCCTTAATGCTTAAGGCATTGCCCGACCGGTCCGACTTGGACCTGGCCACCAATTCACTTATCCTAAATGCGCCAAAAACGCTAGGCAGAAGGCGGCCGCAAAGAGCGACGCCTCGTACTGCGAGTAGGTGACCCCTTCTAATACGTCCAGCATGACCTTGAGTGTGTCAAAATCTATGGGGGCCCTGTTGTCTGGAACTCTGGGCTCCTCTCTGGCCCAACCCTTGAGGGCCGCCCTGATGATGAAGGACTTGGTTGGGTCGCTCCCCCGTGAGTTTGGCGTCGTGGCTCACTGCCGCCAAGTGGCCACACACCCAGGAATGGCTCTTCCCCTGTTCCTTGGCCCACACTACGAATGCCTGCACTGTGCCCTCCCTCGGCAGCGGGGAAAGTCCCAGTGACTGTGACACTTTCTTGAAGGTGGCCAAGTGTGCCCTGTATCGTTTCCTGGTACCTGGGGCCAATGAGCATTCGCCCAGTGCTCTCAATCGTTGCTCCACTGCAAGATTCTCCAGAGGTGTGCCGGGAAGGGGGTCATCTCCGCTCTCGCTTGCGGCCAGGCCTCCCGGAAACGGAGCCACTGAAAACGAGAAAGAGCGTCAGCTGCCACATTCTTGACCCCCTCGATATGCCTCGCCCTGAATTCAACATTGCAGCGCAGGCATGCCCTGACTAACTCTCTGAGAAGACAGAGGACCAACGGGCACTTAGCTGTTTGCCCATTGATGGCCTGCACCACCGCCATGTTGTCGGACCAGAATAGGACCTTTCTGTCAGACAGCGACCCCGGCCACAGGTGTAGTGCAATGACTATTGGGAATAGCTCAAGGACCGAGATGTTGGCTGTGATGTTGCGCCTGCGCCAGGCGTTGGGCCACTCCTGGGCGCACCATTCAGCCCCCAAGATTGCCCCAAAGCCCTCCCTACCTGATGCGTCCGTGAAGAGGCAGAGCTCAGGACTGTCTGCCCAAGGTGCCCTCCAAATCACCGTCCCATTGAACTGCGTGAGGAACTCGCACCACATAGCAAGGTCTTTCTTCAAGCCCTTTGCCAGCCTAACCAGGTGGTGTTTCTTTTGACGTTAGCTGTTGCCCTAGCTAACCTCCTGGCGAAAACTCTCCCAGCAGGGATCACTTTAACTGCGAAATTGAGCTTTCCCAGGAGGCATTGTATGGCACCCAGGGGGCTTTGTCTTTCCCCAGCAAAGCTTGAATGTCCTGACGCAGCGCCTGTACCTTGTCCGCAGGGAGCCTGGACTCGCCCTTAATCGTGTCCAGTTCGATGCCTAAAAAGTCAGGACTTGCGCCGGACCCTCAGTCTTGCCAGGTGCTAACGGGACCCCTAGGTGCCTGGCCAAATCCTGAAAGCATTGCAAGCCTCTGCTGCACTCCCGCGTGCCTGCCCTCCCGATGAACAGGAAGTCATCCAGGTAGTGCGTCACCCCCTCAACCTTGAACATGTACGCGAGCACCCACTGCAGAAAAGAGCTAAAAGCCTCAAAGTAAGCACAGGACACGGAGCATCCCATGGGCATGCATTTATCAAAGAAGAATTCTCCCTGCCACTTAAACCCAGGAGATGCTGGCTGTCCGGGTGGACCGGCAGCAGGCGGAAAGCAGACTCTATGTCTGACTTTGCCAACCAAGCTCCCTTGCCCGCCCTCCTGACCATGTCCACCGCCATGTCCAGGGAGCAGTAAGACACCGAGCACGTCCCCTCTTCTAGCCAGGAGTTCACTGAGTCACCTTCTGGGTAAGACAGGTGCTGGATCAACCTAAAGGCCCCTGGCTCTTTCTTGGGTACTACCCCCAGGGGGGAGACAACAAAGTTCGTGAGTGGTGGCTGACTGAAGGGGCCCGCCACCCTACCCAGGGCCGCTTCCTTATTAATCTTCCCCAGCACAACTTCAGGTTGCTCCCTGGCCGATTTGAGGTTACCCGCGTCCCTGGTCGCTAGTGGGCCCCGGTAAGGTATTCTGAATCCTTCCATGAACCCCTCCGCTAGGAGCAGTCTGTCCTTGGTGTTCGGATACTCGCGGATGAGGGGGAGGAGGTTTGAAATGATGATGGGGACGGACCCTTGGCCATGTGTGGGTTGGAAGACCTGCCCCTAGAAGGCAAGCCGGGGACGTCACTGCTGGGGGGGGTGGGAGGGGCGAAAGGGGGAGGCTGGACAGTGAAGATTGTCTATTTATCTTGCCTTCCCGGCAGAGGTGAGGGGCCCTCCCGCTTGTTACAGGAAGAGGCAGGATGGGTGGCCCCGCATTTGCTACAGGTATGGGAGAACCTGCATGCTTTGCCCCAGGAGCAGGACCCTGCGTTGTATAACCTGCAGGTTCCATTGTGCACTGTTTTACCTCCATTCTTTCGGCCACCTCCTCGGCCACCCCGAAAGGACTTGTTGAACTGACCCTTCGACTCCTGCTTCTGACCCCTGGGCTTGTCACCCCCACTGTTGTTTGTGGTGATCTTGTCTTTCCCTTCCACTGTGCGCTTTCCCATGTGCTTAACCCAGAGCCTCACCTCCATTTGGTCCCACTCCAGTTCGGGACACATAGCCATCTTTTTTCTGAATTCACAGTCATAGTGGTACCATCCCATCCCCCGCTTGTCCCAGCCTCGTTGGTGATAATGCTGGCATACTGAAACAACCCCGGCCCCTGTTCTGGGTATTTTTCCATTATCACTGCAGCCAGGATGGCAAAAGCTTGGCCCCATGTTACAATGTTCTTCTCCGGCCAAGCTTGGAATCGTACCTTTTTGTCCTCCTCCTTACCCCCCATCTTCCTTGTGTCAACCCCCTCTGCACCGTGCATGAGCAGGGTGAATATATCAATGAACTCTCGCCTCCAAATCCCCTCTTTGGCCGCTGTGGGAACCTCCCACCCCAGAGAGCACCGCCCCGAGACCATTGGCGCCATTGTGACTAGTGGCTTGGACACCCCGGCTGCGTTGGGCAGTTCAGAGGGGCGTGTGGGAGCGCTGGCTACCTTAGGCGCGGTGGGCGGGGTCCCCACCGGGAGTGGTACCGAGCTGGCGGGGGCACTTGCTGGAGGCGAAGTGGCCCCCACCACCGGATGCTGCCCAACTTGTTCTGCTGGGCTGCTGGTTGACGCCTTGTCGCCCTGGGAGAGGGCTGCGCTTGCCGTGCTGGCGCCCCCTCCCCAAACCTGCGTGATGGACGGGACCCCAAGCGCACCCCCGGAGGAGCCGGCACCGCCCCTCCCCCCACTGTTCGAGCTGGCCCCCGCAAGGCCTGCTCTGACCTCGGCCATGAAGCTCCTCAAAGAGTCTGTGAGCTTACCCAAGTCCTCATTTGTTGCGTAGCTCGCAGGGAGCGGGTTGCTGGCCGGGGGAATGACTGGCCCGGGTGCCGGGGGCGGAGGAACGGGCAGCGTGATGGCAGGAATACGAGGGGTGGTCATGGCCCGACTCCTGCTTGGCAGCGGGTCTGCCGGGAAGTCCTTTACTGTGGGCCTGCGTGTCCTCTTGGACCTAGTGGGGCCTGCCTCTTCAATGTGCTCCTGCTCTGTGGTCGGGGACGCGTTGGCGAATCCCGAGTCCTCCGGATTATTGGCCTTCAGAAGTTCTGTGGCCCAAGCCAATCCCTTGGTCTTGGCCATGGCGAGGAAGGCTGCGATCTGCGCTTCTTGTGAGGTGCCTGGCTGGGTTTCATCGACTTGGGACATCAGCGAGAATAGAGGGGGAACCCTGACTATCCATCCTGCCCTCCTGCGACTGGCGGCTCAATCTGGAAGAAAATTAACATTTAAGCCACTCTGCCCAACACTGGTTGCCAGGCCTGTCCTGCCTCTGTGCAGGTGCGCAGCCGCTGCGTCCCCCCTAGTATCGTACTTACTTCAGCCCGGTAGGCTATCAATCTTTTGGTGGCGACGCTCGGATGGGTGCCGCACTGGACTCTGTGAGTGGAGATGAAGATAGAGGTGAGTAAATCTCCACTAAACCTCCCTGTGCCCCTGCCCTCAGGGCCCCGGCACCCTCCCCAGCTCCGTGGAGCGGGGAAGCACCCAATTCTCGCCGCCACTAGCCATGATCAATGGTCCGCCGTCCTGCGGGAGAGAAAAAAGGGGGGGACAGAACTGCTCCCTCTCCCTGCAGGTTGGGCCTAACTTACGCTCTGCGGCTTGCTCCTCCTAGGTCCCCCCATGCACCCATACCTGCTACGTGATCGTTTCCCCCTGGGCAATCGGTTCCTGGCTGCGCCGAACGTCCGATTCTGTCCTGCTTGTGGAGACAAAACATGGGTGAGGGGTGTTCTGTCGCACTGCTGACATTCCCTGTTGTCAGTTGACCAGTGCCAACTCCCTGACCTGGGGCTCTTAAGGCGCCCCACCCCTCAGACCCTCCTGTTGTGGACTCCCTCCCAAGACGCCACCTCGTGCCCCTGGTGGTCCAGATCTTTTGTTACCTTTCGCCCACGTCGTCCGACTGCGCGGGCCGCGCTTGTCCCTTAGTGTTTGGGCGGTGCCTCAGGGGGGGGGGGGGGCGAGCGTACCGCTGAAAAACAAAGAGGCGCGGAGTGAGGCATGGCAAAACAAAACACTCCACAATGCTATGCGGGGGGGGGCCCATCGGTGTTACAGCCGCAGGCCCCTGCACAGTTTGGTGCCCGAGGGAAGCTCCACCTGGGGCCACTTCTCCTGCCTTGCTGGCTCTCATCTCTCCCCTGGCTGCGCTTACATGCACACCCCTTGTGTCGGACGACCCCCTACCTTGTCGGCTAGCAGCGGGCTTTGCGAGGCGATGTTGAGCCTCGCCTAGACTCGAACTGGGTTCCCCAGCTCCGGAATCGGCAGCTCTACCCAATATGCCAAGTCCTCTACGAGTTGACGGGCACGCCACCCCCGGGCAACTCGCATGTGCTAGGTACCACGGAGTGTCCCTAAGTGCGGCGCGTGGCGTGGCCAAACGCGGCGCCGCTGGGTCACGAGCGGTGCGGGAAGGAGGCCTGGTGGTACCGAGACGCGGCAGCGCTGCGGGGTTATCGGGTCCCGATCGCTGCGCGTCCCCGCTGGGCCACTATATGCAGGTGCAGGGAACGCGGACCGCGCTGTGGCCCTGGCATCGACTGGGAGTCCCCGCGGGGGGGCCCAGGCCCCGCAGTACGCGCCAGCCGGGGACACCGGGAGGAGCGGCGGAGCCACACGGGGACTCGCTGTGCCCCGCAACCTCCCCGCATGTCGGCTGAGGGCCTGCCTGCCTCCCCGTAGGGCAGCAGCAGAAACGCACAGGGAATCCAGGCAAAGCCCACTGCCCAGGGGAGCAGCGGGAGGACTGGGGCAGTACCCACTCCCTGGAGACTGAGGCAGCGCTCACTGCCCTAGGGATCAGAGGGGGGACCAGGCGTCACTCACTGCCCTAGAGATCAGGGGGGGACTGAGGCAGCACTCAGTGCCTTGGGGAGCGGAGGGGAGGCTGGGGCAGCACTGGTGGGGTTAGGACCCTTGTACTGCAGGAAACTATGCCGTCGGAGGCACAGGACTTACCCCTGAGCTGGAGCTCCCGAGTGGTGGCGGTGGAGGGCGGCGGGTGGTGGGAGGCAGGCGAGGCCATGTGCAGGGCCGCAAGCGCCGGGAAAGTGAGGCACTGCTGGCAGGACAGAGGGTCTCCGGCTGTCCATGCTGGCGCTTAGGCAGCAGCGCCTGCCCTCCCCACAGATACTCGCGGGGCAAATGCCGCCCATGCCGCCAGCTGTACTGACGCTCACCGGGTGAAGCGCCGTGCCCGGGAGCCCTCTTGCCCCCGAGTTGACTCAAAACCAACCGCCGATCGCACTGCTGACCCAGCCGCCTTCCCTCAGCGGCCCGCCGGAGCAGGCCGGGGCTAACCCCCCGATTGAGAGAGCGGCGAGGCGTGGGGCTCCCAGCTCGCTGTGAGGGATCCCCCTGGGAACGCTGGGGCAGCAGGGTGCCTCGGGACGAGCGCGTCCCCATGCTGCGGCCGGAGACCCCCCCCTGCCCTGGGGACGGCCCCCAGCAGGCCGCGTGCCAGCTGACTCGCCAACTGTCCCTCGGCGACCTGATGAGCTGGGGGGGGGGCGGTGCATCTCGGCATGGCCCCGTGAGACCAACGCCCAGTGGACCAATGCCGGTGGTCAGCTGCCAGCAGGCCCGGTGAAAACCGGACCCCGTGCTCCGCGCTGGGCCCATGCGTGGCCTGCATGTCCGAAGCCCCCTCCCGCTCCCCTTCCCCTGCGGGGAGCCCGGAGGGGGAGGGAGGGAGGCGACGATGAGGCGGGTCCTCGACGCTTGCTGGACGCGGCCTGTCGCCCGGCCCGGGATCAGAAGCCACACGCCCGGGCAAGGGCTTGCACCCTCACAATAAATGAAGATGCTCTGACTGAGCAGGCCGGGCTTCAGGGCGAGATCTCCCGGCAAGTGGGCAGGTGGGGAAGGCCGGAACGACCCCGCCGGTGATGGCTGGGCGAGGACCCCGGACCGAGCACGCTGCGTCGTGCCCAGGGACAGCAAGACCTTGCAGCCCCACGCGCCCCGTCATAGCCTGAGCCCTCGAGGAGTTGTCCTCCCCCCCCTAGAGCGGGTGCCAGAGCCTGGATATGGCCTGGCGCCCCTGCGTAGGGGGACTGGGGGGGAGGAGTAAACTCACCAGGGAGCGCTCGGCAGGGCTGGACAGCGAGGCGGGCAGCGGTCAGGAGAGACGGTGTGTCCGGCGCGAAAAGAGGAAGAAATGTGGTGGGGGGGAGGCTATATACCCTCCCTCTATCCTCGCGCCCCCCCGGAAGTGACGCTGCCTCGCGCGTCACCACCGGGCTGGGGGGGGACTCCTCCCCCGAGTCCCTGCCCACCTGAGGGGGGGGGGTGCCCAGATGTCACTAGAGGGCTGCCCTCCTTAGTGGCCCCCTGCGGGGGCCTCGGACAGCCGCAAAGAATCAGGTAAGCGCTGGATTTGCTGAAGACGAGACCAAGCGTGTTATGATAGCGCGGGCGGTTTAAATACTTTTATAGCGCTCGTGTTGATTTCCATAAACGCGTGCATCACGTTTCACAGTTTGCACGTGAAATTTTAATGAACATCTGTTTAGGATTAGCGCTCACGTGCAATTCTTGTTTTCTGACTTGTGAGATGAAACGCTGCAAAATGCACAGAGTCCTCGTGATGTTCCAAGAGTTTTGTCCCTTTTAAACAATCATATGCTTTCATTCAATCATGTGCATTTCTTTCATAATAAGTTTTTCTCTATATTAGAGCTACATCATAACAGGGTTACATAGGAAACGGCTAAACTGGTACAAGAAAGAAGCTATGCAATGAAAATAAGAAATAAATGGAAAACAATGAAATAAAGAGTTTGACCAATTGGGCACCAGGTAGGCTTAGTATGGATTGAGACCTGTTAAGAGGGTTTAGCATGAGTGAGGACTTTGGGGTTCATGACACTGTGCGCTGTATTCTAAACCACAAAGCGCTTACTATACAGATGCACTCCAGCGCATAGAAGTGCAGTTGGTGGCATGTGGAGCTTTACAATGACCATCCAGTGAATTGAAACAAGTCCTTCCCACAGCCTGTTTTATAAGTAACCAGCGAGCCCACTATGACGTGTTCCTGTTTTTGTAACTATCTGAGGGGTGGGGAGGGGGGTGAGAATGAGTGTGTGAATTGCGGCTGAAACGAAGCAGTCACATGACCTTTGTTAGGCAATGGAGACCATGGAGGGGATTGCTGATATACTGTGCGCTGTATTGTAAACCACAAAACGCTTACTATACAGATGCACTCCAGCGCCTAGGAGTGCAGTTGGTGGCATGTGGCGATTTACAATGATCATCTAGTAGCCAGCGAGCCTGTTATGACGTGTTCCTGTTTTTGTAACTATCTCAGGGGTAGGGTGAGAATAAATAAATGAGTGAAGGGCAGCTGAAACAAAGCGGCCATGTTACCTTGCAAGGTAATGGAGACCATGGAGGGTTTTGCGATGTATTGTAAACAAAAACAAGCTTACTTTACAGATGCACTGAAGCGCCTAGGAGTGCAGTTGGTGGCTTGTGGTGCTTTACATTGACTATCCAGTGAATTGAAACAAGCCCTTTCCGCAGCCTGTTTTATTAGCAACTAGCAAGCCCGTTATGACGTGTTTCTGTTTTTTGTAACTATATCAGGGGTGGGTGAGGGGGTGAGAATGAGTGCGTGAAGGGCAGCTGAAACAAAGTGGTCACATGACCTTCCAAGACAATAGAGACCATAGAGGAGATTTGTTAGAACTGGGGCTTCTGGTTGACTAAGTTATACACCCAAGCCACGCAGAACCCACCACTCTAGTCAGGGTAAGCTAGATACACCACTGAGATAAGCTATGAGCCGGGTTTGGTGGCTTAGTGGACTAATGCGTCCACTGTAGAGGCCTCTGTTTGATCTCATGGTCACAGGTTAAAATCCTGATGGGTTCACTCAGCCTTCCATCCTTCTGAGGTCGATAGAATGAGTACCTTGAGTTGGGGTATAATAGACATCTGTTATTCAACGCCAAGATAACCTTCTGGGTGAACATGTGCTTTACAAATACGCATGTTATGTGCTCACCCTGCAGTAGCTTGGCACACAGCAGGCATGCTTACCAAGAAAGGCAATGTGTAAAGTATTTGTGCAACACACACACACAGTAACACAATGAATACACCACAAAAAGACTCCACACAGGTTTTAGAAAAATAGCTTAGTATATTCTGAACAAATGAAGACCAAAATGACAAAAACCACATGTATACTTTTGAAGATATGCACAGATAAAAATAGCAGATAATCTCAGCATTGGAAGAGCACTTGCGCTCCTTTCCCATGTTTACAGTCCCGATGGGGACTAAGTAATGATCCAAGCAGTGGATCGCTAATCAAGTAGTGCCGTAAACACTTAGGGCCAGATGTACGACCATTCATTTTTGCAAGTCGCAAATTGCGTCAAATTGCGACTCGCAGTTTGAGACTCGCAAAATGAATGTACAACAGTGTCTCAGACACTGTTTGCGATTCCCAATGGGGTCGCAAATTGCATGCCTCATTAATATTCATGAGGCTCTCCCCGGGACGCATTACCGGTATTATTGCACCACTTAGACAGATTTGGAGAGGTATCTGGATTGCGACTTAACCGCTGTAAGTCCCTGATCTTTCCGTTGGCAGGTCTGGCCTCGGTGCCTCTGGGCGATCTCCCGGATCTGGGACTACGTTGGGAACAGGCGGGCTTCCGATACCTTGGGATACAGGTTGCCCCTACAGACGCACAGGCGCTAACCCGGAATGTAGATCGCATAATTGCGTCTCTCCAGCAATCGGTGACTTTTTGGAACACCCTTCCTTTGTCATTAATGGGCCGGCTAGCCATCTCCAAGATGGTGATGCTTCCCAGGACACTATACGCACTACAGAACTCCTTATGTCCGTTGCCGTCACGAGTCTTCAAAACCCTCAATATGCTACTTACGTCCTTGCTATGGGCGGGCCGACGCAGCAGGGTAGCCCTTAACACTATGATACGCAGTTATGAGGAGGGTGGTCTGGCTGCGCCGCGCTTCGGCCTTTATTATCTCGCGGCCCATCTACAGCATGCGGCACGCTGGCTAACAGACAAGGATAATTGGGAGAAACGTCTCCTCTCCGGCAGGGTGGGCACCCAGACACTTCAGGAGGCGCTAATGCAGGGCAGGAGGTCGGACATGTCTCTTCCCTATATAGTGAGGCACACAGCTAGTCTATGGCAGCGATTTGTATAGAAAACCCTGCGGAAGGCTCCCTTTCACAGGGAACTCCCGATTTGGATACTGGCCCCCTTTATAGACATGGAACGATACATGTCCTTTCAATCTTGGAGGGAGGGTGGATGTGAGGTTCTGGCCGACCTTTTCCCCAATGAGACCTTCATCACCTATGAACAAGCAGAAGAAAATTTGGGTCTAGGACAGGGCCAGTTCCTGCATTTCAGGGGGATCCAGGATGTAGTGAAAATTACCTGGCCGCAGTTCCCAGACATTCCGTCCCCGACACACACCCTAGATATCCTGCTCACATGCGGTATGGGTCGGAAATTGGTTTCTCTCCTCTACAAGGCGATGAAGCAGGACTCTACCCCTCCGCTGCCGCCGTCTCTTGCTGCATGGGAGAAGGACCTTGAGGTCCAGTTGGAAGAGAAACAATGGACACGCATAGGCGCCCTCACACGCAAAGTATCCTGTAATGCCCGGTTTAAATTAACACACTTTAACTTCTTACACCGCACTTATCTAACTCCGGTATCCCTGAAGCGCTTCTCTTGTGACAGGGGAGATAGATGTCCTAGATGTGCCACAGAGAAAGCAGGCTTTTTACATTTGGCATGGGATTGTCCACTGGTCAGGCAGTTTTGGGTGGAGGTGGTGGGCAGGATTGTTGCGCCCACAGGCCTTCGGATGAAGCTAGAACCCCTGACTTCTCTACTTGCACTTGTCCGACAACCAAAGAATAGGAAACTTCCATATAAGCTACTACAATTAATGCTAGTGCTTGCTAGGCGCAGGGTAGCTATAACCTGGATGGGGCAGAGGAGCCCAGAAGTGCCCATCTGGCTAAAAGATGTCAGGGAGTGGTCCCTAGCCGAAGAAACCCACATGAAACTCACCCGTAGGGACGAGAAGCTGCAAGAAGACCTAACTGTTTGGTGAGAGTTGTGCTCCTCTGGGTTAGCGGAGAGAGAGTCCTCCTCGCGGGATACAACTGACGGCGAGGAGAGTGGGTTAGATGAAGACAGGGAATCTGGTAATATACGCATTGGAGGACAGTAGAACTCCCCAGGCTCCTTCCCCACTGTACTATGCTGTTGAATACCTGTGTACCCTCTTGGTAACCCCCCCTCAATGCTACTATCTGTGCTACGTGTCATGTATAACGTTAATGATATAGCTATGTACACCGAATCAATGCCAATTGTTGTTGTAATTGCGCAATGAAAATTGAAAAATAAAGTTATAAAAAAAAATATTCATGAGGCTGTCGCAATTTGCGACCCCATTGGGAATGGCTCGCACTGGGATCAGCAGACCACCATGTCTGTGACTGCTTTTTCAATAAAGCAGTTTTTAAAAAAAAAATGCATCCCGTTTTCCTTAACGGAAAACGGGATGCATTTAAAAAAAGAAGAATGAAACTTTTCAGTTTCATTTTTTAAGGGCAGGCAGTGGTCTCTGGGACCACTGCCTGCTCTTAAAAAATATTTTCGCACCCATTCACAAAGGGGAAGGGGTCCCCTGGGGACCCCATCCCGTTTGCGAATGGTTTACCACAATTTTGAAAAGGGTGGTAAACTGCGAGTGTTTTGCGACCGCAAATGCGGTTGCAAAACAATGGTACATGCCATTTGCACTCGCTATTAGCAAGGGTCGCCCTTGACACGCCCCTTCCTAATAGCGAGTCACAAACCATATTTTGCGAGTTGCTAATAGGTTAGCGACTTTCAAAATATGGTTTGTACATGGGGCTGACTTTTTTTGCGGTCGCAAACGGGCCGAATTCCCGTTTGCGACAGCAAAAAACGGTCGTATATCTGCCCCTCTGAGAAGAAGAAGCTTACGGCCAGCCACTTAAGACCTGGATTCCCAAGTGTCCCCACAGACCGTAATTCACAGTATCTTTCGTGCAGCCAAAGGTGCGCTGCCGTCGGCCCCTCCTTTCGGAATTGTAAGGGAGGGAGGATGAACCACGCTGGGCTGCCTGCGTGCAGCACATCTGTGGTGAATTCAGCAGTTGCGGTGATCTCCTTCAGGCAGGACAGACTCGGTGGGCTCAGTTGGCCCACATCACAGGAGTGTACGGATGTAGAATACAGTAGCACTCATGGCAATCCTCCTTGAGACCCGGCGATCTCAGTCGGTACACAGCACAGATGTGTGCGGGTGTAATGTAGAGCGGCAATCGCAGCAATCCTCGCTGAGATACAGCGATCTCAGTCGGCACACACCACAGACGTGTGCGGGTGTAAAATATTGCAGCAAACATGGCAGTCTTCTTTGGAAGGGCAGACACAGCAGTCCAACCGATGCAATGGAAGTCTTTACGGCCCTGAGACTTGTAGGAATGGGGAGCAAGCCAACAAACTGTCACGTGGTTGGGTTAGGCCCGGGAAGAAACAGGATTCGTTTCTATGAAACCACATTGCTTAAATTTCCACTTCGTAAGTACACCATCACCACACCTTGAACATTTAGTACAAGGCCTAAACGTACATTGTGCAAATGTTGATGTTTGTTATTCCCCCGTAAGGTTACATAGCTATAACAAGAGGATAAACAATGTCAGCCCAGCTGAAGCCTCAACACAGAAGCATGGCTACTGTTATTAAATATATATACACACGCATTTCCGTATTCAAATCAGAGGAGCAGTTTGCTGACACTGCAAGGTTTCTGCATAACGAAATTCCAACCCAGCTGATTCCTGTTTACCTCTTCAAAGAGGGATTCCAACTTACGACCAAGACAGGCACCCTGATGACACTTACTCACAGGTAAATGGGTAGTTAGACCAGCTGGCAGGGATTTGGCAGATCACCCACCCTAGGCAAACTAGGTTATGAAGCGCTATGTAGGATTAGACTACAATACAGTACTTATATGCCAGCGTATTTTCACTGCTATAGAACAATGGTGGAATTGTTAATCTTTTTCACTATTCTAATAATACTAATTACGCTAGTCTACTTATTATCACAGTGCACCTATTTTATACAAGAATCACAATTATCCAATATATATTGAAATGCCTTGCTGAGTATTTCTTGTGTATTTCTTTGGGTATGCATGGGTAACCAAACGAAAGGGTTCTAGATCTGTTGCCACAATTTCCCAGGGGGATCAGGGTTGTCGTGTTCTGAGGTTGAACACACATTTGTTACTCTATAAGGTTAGGGGTGCAGATGGTGCACTGTGAGCTACCAGAGATGCAGGCCAACATACCCTAAAGGTTTGCATGGAACCAGTCTGGCACAATCCCGACGTTTATGTTGTCCAACATATGCACAGTTTTACCAAAGAGGTACCAACCATACTACATAGCCCTTGGAGAGCAATTTTACAGAGCACAGCAAAAGGTAGCAGGCAGCAGGCCAGCACAACAAGGCTGGTAGCAGAATGGCAGTCCCTTCGGCGGCACCGTAATCAGCAAGCCAGCTCAGCAAAGTGGTTAGCAGAGTGACAGTCCCACCTGATTGGAGAGCATTCCTTCTGGCAACGTGCAGATGTAGAGCCAGCAATGTCTG
Organism: Calotriton arnoldi; assembly: GCA_963921515.1. Taxonomy (NCBI): domain Eukaryota; kingdom Metazoa; phylum Chordata; class Amphibia; order Caudata; family Salamandridae; genus Calotriton; species Calotriton arnoldi. The sequence goes on from CAWUFW010001513.1 coordinate 277,042, forward strand.
GGTACAGGTCCAAAAAAGTGTCTGTTTTGAAGGGGTCAGAGCACCACTACTTAAACCCAAAAGTGCCTTTGATATAGGGAGTGACTTCAAAGGAGCCCTCTGAAATGCACAAGGTTCCCTTTTAACCAAGTCCTGTCTGCCAGGCTACTGGTGGGGGTAATCAGCTCTTTGTGTGTGGACAGGGCACTACCTATTGAAGTATAAGTGTCCGCCCATTCCTCCCTGCCTAGGAGGACCCATCAGAATACAGATGAATGCAGATGCGTTTAACAGCCCGAACGTATATTGGAGACAGGCTGTCAAGTACATAGAGCAGTAAGTGAAGAGAAATGCTCACTTTCTAAAAGTAGAAGCAACAAGAAGATCTAGTCATCACTTTTATATTATACAATGTTTATATGGCAAACCATGAAACAATCATATGGTCTGGAGTATTTATTTACTCAATTATTCATATTATTTCACTGAGCATAGTTATTTGTGTCTGTGTTCAGAACAAGGGAGACATTAAAATTCAGACAATAAACATAAACTTTTACTGTTGACAAAAAACATTTACAGTTGACAAAAAACAGAAGAGCACATCCAAAACTTAATTTCCACCCCCTCTCCTTTCTCTTCAATCACATTAAGCACTTCGGCTAAGCAACAAAATGTGTCAGACAAACTAATACCTTTACGCAAAAAACACATGAGAACCGAGCTACACAGCTTCTTCTTACTCGAACATTTGAAGGCAGGAACAATACCATGGGGTCTACAGGTTAAAAACATTCCTGTTATTTTTACAGAGGATCCTGAATACAAAAAAGGATTCAGCTGTATCATCACTAAGTGCAGTAGGGATTTGATGGTACACACCATAGAAACAGCCCAACGTATTAGTAAAAAACAAGCTGAGGAACTAGAAGAACTTATTCAGGCGATTAAGGATAATCACTCTGCAGCAGAGGCGAAGACCCTACTTGAGAAAATCGAAAAAGAACTGGTCACCTTTAAAGATAACACCATTAATTTTAAGTCATCGAAATTGGAGAAGGACATCAAAACATTCAGCTTAGAGACTGTTTACCCTTACCTTAAGGAGGACTTCTACACAAGGACAGACCCACGTAAAGTCCTGTCTGAATATCAAGGAAGATCACGAAATAGGTTCTCGACATTTTCAGAGACATCATCGTCTGAATCAACTAGTGATTCTGATCTAGGCGAAGGACCATCGAATAGGATCCAGCAAAGATTGAATACTTTTTTAGAAAAGGGCCAACAGAAAACAGTATGCTTCAAGACACAACCTTGGGAGATGCACACAAGGCGCTAGTTTTACAAATCATAACTTCGTCACTCATTGGGAATCTGTCTAACAAAGTACTCACAAAAGAAGAAGGAGTGCTGCAGTTAAGTCTCAAATTCGTACCTAGCAAACGAACAGACTTTGCCAGAATGAAGATTGAAGCAGTTGAATTTTTCCATAAAATAAGGTTAAAATGTTTTTTTCTACTAAAGACACTTGGCAGTCAAACGAACCATCAGGTCTTGCCAATAAATCTAGTTTCATTCCACCAACTCATATGATGCCAAAAGAGATTTTGGCCTTTGAACAAGTGGTACTCTCATCTATTCTCCAACTAGAGAAAAATAAATCATACATGAATTACAACATAACAACAAGTCAACAAAATGCGATCAAAGGACTCAAGGATGACGGTCTATAGTCATTAAGACTGCTGACAAGGGCGGTGCCGTAGTAGTCTGGCCTAAAGAGATGTACCTGAAGGAAGGCAGAAACCATGTACAGAATCCAACATGGTACAGACAAATTAAGGAAGATCCGACACGGGAGCTACAGGAGGTAGTTCGAAGTGTCATACCTCAAGGTTTTGACGAATGTATTTTGGGAGTAAAGGAATCTGAATGTTTGGTGAAGAAACATCCAAGAATTCCTGTCATCTACTTTTTACCAAAAATCCACAAACACTTAGAAGAGCCGCCAGGAAGACCAATTGTGTCGGGCTGTGATTCTCTGTGGGAACCAATCTCGAAATATGTCGACACGTTCTTGAAACCATTTCTCCAAGAGGTCCCGTTGATCCAGCGGTCTACTAACAACAGATACTCTACTACCATATACTCACTTGGGCCCATACAACTTGCTTCCGCTGCGCTCTAAGTAAACCACTGGAGTCTATTAGTTTTATATGTTACTCATACCTCAAGATTTAGCTATTACTTCTTTAACTAAACCTTCTGCTGATCAAACAGTTCTTTCCTCTGGTCAATGGACCAGTTAGGTGAAACTAGTTGATGGCGATAATTGACATAACTTATTATACATTTCTTAATAAGTATAAAATAATGACAGACTCAATAAGTTTTAAAATCTTTATCTAAATTTAGGGGTTTGAACCATCTCAAAGCGTTTCAGTACAAACACCCTCATTCGCGGGAGTGCCAAATTCAAAAATATCAGATAACACTTATCAATTCAGATCCACACAATAACTATGCTCAGAAAGAAGAGGATAGAGACAGAAGAGCATTTATCAAACGATGAATTTCATAATTACCAAAGTATGGTGTGAAGACCAACCCCCTGGCCAAAGGGCTGGTAAAGGCCTCCCAGGACAGATCAGGAGACAAAGGCTTCAGGACAGGAATCAGGACAGGATACTTCACCTCTGTAATTACCGACGACTACGTCGCACCCCTCTCTGACACTCTCTTCCTCCTCGTGGTTCTTCCGCGATCTTCTTTCTAACCCACCCAAATTAAGTAAATGGTTCTGCATTCGGTTTCTTCATCAGCATTTCAGAGCACCACCCCGGCACACCCCGATGTCAGGCTTCTTCAACGCGCAAAAGCTCGTTCAACCCGACTTGACACTCGAACTCTTGACTCTCGACCCCCGAACTTCTCTCTTCTTCTAACTAAACTACCTCAATTATACCTTTCCATAGGCATGTACCACCCATTAATGTTTCATTTGCACAGAATACTAACTTCTGATTGGACAGGCGAGGGGGGATGATCATCACACCACACTTATACTTCATTTATTCTCTTTTAACCATTGTTCCCAAACTCCTCCCCTCAAACTTTTATTCCGCCCTTCCTTTCCATACATCTTTAAACTTTATTAATACATTTGTAACTGATTTCTTGAATAAGTTCCTTCATATGAACTCTTCACCCTCATGTTCCCAGGGCACATCTCCGCCGACCTTGGACTTGTGACAAATCCTTAGTCATCTTCCAAGCTTCCGTATCAGGGCGCATGCATCGCGCCATATTGGTCTGCTCGACTCGGACAACTTTAACAGGCCCAAATACGCACTAATAATAAAGTCGAAAAAGAAAAATATTATTCTCAAAAATAAATGATTTCACTGTATACCACCAACCTCTACTCTAACCCATACCATTTGTTATTTCTCTCTCTGCATTTGCGTTAGTTATAAACCCATTTCTAATTTCAGCAAAAGCAGGTGCCATGCATGTGAGCTTTCAAGCGGCCATTTTATAGCTCTTTTCGCAAGTGCCAGAATTTCCCTCCAAGCGTCAGTACGTCATACTACGTAGATGCAGTAGACGCATGCGCAGTAAAGATCCCATGTTAAATGCGTTCTAGTCCTACGTCCGTGTTATTTTCAGTTAGTAAACACATAGGCAAGCTTCATTTTTTTCATGCGTATAGTGAAAATGCATATTATTAATCACAAGACATGTCGTTAGTAATTCGCTAGTAAGTTAAATCGAGAGGATTGCTTCCGAGCAAGTCTCGTGTCCGAGTCCTTGCTCCATCAATCCCCTCTCTGATGGCATATTAAGCCATCACAAAATTCCCATCCATCCCAGATATCAACTTTAGCACTTCTCAGTTTTCTCCATTTGGCCTCCCAACCTTTCATCAACTGTCTCATTTCCTTCTAAATCTCGCAACTTCTTGTATAATCTGCCTTTCATTTCTTCCAAGCGTATTTCTTCATACTTTCTTTTACGTGTCTGTCCCTTTTCTTTTCTGTTCAAGTGTACCTTTCCTTTCGTACCCTTTCTACAACATCTATATGTAATCATTAATAATATCACTATAGTTATTATCATCACTAATGCTATCATTATTTGACCTAGAAAACTTTTCCCAAACCCAACAAACCATTTCCCTATTGATGTTATACTTTTTGTTAGTCTTCCCCACACACTGTCAACCTCCAGTTGGGTCAAATCTTTATGCATTCTCGTAATATTTTTAATATATCCTTTAATTTCTCTGCTCTTGTCCGGTATATAAGTGCAGCAATGTTGAACTTTCAACATGCCACAAACTCCACCTTCTTTTGCTAACAATATGTCAAGAGCAAGACGGTTCTGTAAAACCATTGATCTAATTGCAACCATATCTGTGTTAATCATTAAAAATCCTCCTGCAGTGTCTGTAGAAAGACGATCAACTATGGTTGATAACTTACAAATCTTCTGTGAATTTAAGATGACTCCAACTGAGGGTACCAGTGCACTAAAAATATCTCCTACAATTTCAGAAAAACTAGCCCTTCTTCTTCGTGTTAGTCCATTAGAATTTCCATTGGTTCCACTGATTTTGTCTACATGATACATTTTTCGAAAAACTATTCCAAAATAACAGCTTCCGTACCATCTTGCAGGTAACCTGTAGTAGGCATTACTCCCACAAACATAATACACTCCTGGAAACACAGGATCAGTTCCCCCTTTTAGTCCCCATCCTCCTATTATTAGGAAGTTATGTTCACATTCACTGGAACCAATGTCATTATTGTTATAATCTGTCTTTAATCTATGGAGGCAGAATTTTCCCCTTTTCACAAAGTCCAGGGACATCGCAGCATGAGCCTTGCCACTTGCATAGATTCCCTCCTTCCCAACCCATGGAGGGTCATGGGTTTTCTGTGTAGTTGCCTTCTTCATTAAATCCTGTCTCCTTTCTTCTACTAAATCTAAAAATTCTTTTTCTTCTTTTCTTAATGTACATGTTAGATTATCTTCGTGTGCCTGAACTAAATCTATTGAACTCATTGTTATGAAAAATTCACCCATAAATCGTGCATTTTTACTACTAACTACTGGATTCATATTCTTTCTAATAGGAAGTTCAGGAAATATTATATCTAAGTTAGAATAAAAATACTGCAATCTCCCTGAAGTGTAAAATAAACTTGACAAAATACTACATGACACACCATACGTTAAAGGTATATGGTGATACGTCATCCCTTCTGATACTGACGAGGGCAATTTCATACATACATAACAGTTGTTAATTTGCATAGTGCTAACATACTGAAATAATAATTTAATAAACACATTAGAGGACGTATTATAGTCTGATTCATTATGATAGTTTGCCTCATTTCCACTCCTATTTCTATTTTAGTTTCTCTTAATCTATCCACTTTAACATTAGTATCTGTATTATTTTTGTCACTTGTTTCCATTATTAAAGGTACCCCTACTGTTAGGAATAACCATCCTAATATTGCTAATAAAATACTACAAAAACAAAATCTAAGACACTTTCTTTTAACTCCATATTTTGGTTTTCCGCTAACTTCATTGTCGGCCATTTTGTCTCTGAGAAAATTTATTTTCTCTTATCTTTTCCTCTTTACAGTCTTTTTGTCTTTTTATTCTTAAGGAGGTTTCAATTGGCTTTCGTCAATTTGTGCAATATGGACTTCTTCTGTCTCATTAGACAGATCCAGGGACTCAAATTCTTCAAGAATGACGTACGTCCACTCTGGAGCCTTGTATTTTCTGTTTAAGTTTCTCAATCTTGGACTTCTTCGAGTTATTTTTGCTAATGTTTGCTTAGGTCTTGTTTGACTTGTGATTTCATTCACTTGCTCTCGTTTCTTCTCAGATTTTCTCAGGTGATATTATAGTTTCTTTACTCCAGTTGGCCAATTGTCTCCTTTTTTGACTCTTTTAATTTGTACTGCTTTTTCACCTTCCTTATCTCCTTGTATGGTTCGTTTTATTTCATTTATTCTGGGCACAATCTGCTCTATTTCTCTGTTTTCTGTGCTTGTACCTTCTTTTGCTTCTTCCTGCTCAGGTTCTACTGTGTTTTGTTCTACTTCTTCCTGAGCTTGTTCTTCTAATTCTGTCTGATCCTGCTCAGGTCTTACTTCAAATCTTTCTTCTTCTGCCTGAGTTTGTTCTTCTAACTCTATCTGGTCCTGTTCAGGTCTTAATTCAAACTTTTCTTCTTCTGCCTGAACGTGTTCTTCTCTTTTTCCCTCCTCAGGTTTGTTTATGTCTTTTTCTGTTTTCACCTGAGTGTGTTCTTCTTCCCCTATCTCTTCCTGACTACTTTCTTGTCTTTTCAGTTCTGTTCTTCTTCTGGTTTCAATGGCATCATCAATTACTTCAATCACTGGGATCCATTCTTCCTGACTTAGCTCGGGCTGCTCATCATATGGTTGTCTTTCAGAATCTATCACTCTAGATTCTTCAATTTCACAGTTTACAACTCCTGATGCTTCAGCCTGCTCAGTCAGTAGTGGCTCTTGTTGATCCAATGGGCTCGGTACTCTTCTGGTATGACTAGTGTGAATCCAATTGGGCAAACCTGCACACTTCACTGCTGTGGTAGTGACTAGTATGACTTGCCTTGGTTTGTCCCACCTTGGTGCTAGACACGATTTTCTTGCGTGTTTCTTCACTAGCACCCAATCTCCAGGATTCAAATCATGCACTTGATCTGGCTGTCTTTCAACTGCGTCTTCTCCAACCTGATGAGAGATAGAACGCATCATTTCAGCCAATCCTTTGCAATAGTCCAATACCAGATCATCAGTTATACTCATTAGTTTATTTCCAGGAATGAACGCCTGTCTCATGGCTCTTCCCATGAGTACCTCATGTGGACTCATTCCTGTTTTTCTGTCTGGAATGCTTCTGAGACCCATTAGTACAAGAGGCAATGCATCTGGCCATTTCAGCTTTGTGGATGCACACACCTTTCCCAATCTTGACTTGATTGTGCCATTTATTTGTTCAACAACTCCAGAAGCCTCTGGACGATAAGCACAGTGTCGTTTTTGTTCAATGTTAAATGCAGCAGATATTAATCGAATTATTTCATTATTAAAATGAGGGCCTCTATCTGATTTCAAAGTGACCGGAAAACCAAACCGTGGCACTGACTCCCTCAACAATAATTTTGCAACTGTAAGACTGTCATTTCTTCTAGTAGGGTAGGCTTCCACCCATCTTGAGAAAAGGCACACTATGACAAGTACGTATTTCAATCCGTTGCAGGGGGGTAATTTAATTAAATCTAACTGTAATCTGGTGAAGGGTCCTTCTGCCTTTCCGATTTTTCCCCAGCTTACCACTGTCTTTCTACCTGGGTTCTGCTGTTGACAGGTTAAGCATCTTTGGCAAAGGCTCTCTGCGATTACCCTGAACTTCGTATTGTACCAACTCTGTCTGAATAGTCTGATCATTGAATCTCTCCCTATGTGTGTCGCTCCATGATACACCCTCGCCATTTTTGAAAGCAGACAATCTGGCATGACTGGTCTTCCATCTAGATACACCCATACTTCATCATGTGGTCTTTTGGTACAGGCTGCCTTTATCCAGATTTCTTTTTCTTTTTCCTGAACTTCTTCCTGCAATTGTCTAATCTCATCCCATGTCTCTGGCACTGAGAAGTACATAAGTTGGCATCTGGTTTCTCCCGTTTCAATTTTTCTGTTTATGGCTACTGCATTTTTAGCGCAGTATTTCGCCACTTGGTCAGCATAATTATTACCAGCAGTCACATAGTCATTTCCTGACTGATGTGCAGCGCATTTTACAACTGCTATCTCTTTTGGCAATTGTAATGCTTCCAACAAATCCTTTACATTTTTGCTGTTTCTGATTGGAGACCCTGAAGAAGTCAGAAATCCCCTCTGCATCCAAAGCTGGCCGAAGTCATGCACAATCCCGAAACCATATTGAATATCCGTAAATCTGGTTACTCTCCAATTTTTCCCCTTTTTACATGCCATTGTCAAGGCACCTAATTCAGCTACTTGTGCAGACTTGACCCCAGGTAAACAGGATGCTTCAATTACCCCCGAAATTTTGTAAACAGCATATGCAGCACTTAGACCTCCCTCTTGTGTCCTAAGGCAGGAGCCGTCTACAAATAACTCATGATTTGCTTCTTTTAGTGGTGTCTCTCTTATATCCGGGCGGGGCTTTGTGCATAACTCAGTCACGTCTAAGCAATCGTGATCACTTTCATCTTTTACTTCCTCATCACAGGGGTCTGGCAATAGGGTAGCTGGGTTCAAAATCGTGCACCTTGTCACAGTCACATTTTCAGCTCCCAAAATTACTCTTTCGTACTTTGTCAAACGACTAGGGGTGAGGTGCTGTGTTCTTGTTCTTGTTAAAAGAATCTCAACCGAGTGTGGAACGAATACCTTTACAGGATGTCCCATCACTATCGACTCACTTTGCTCCAGACTCATACAAGTAGCAGCTACTGCTTTTAAGCAGCCAGGCAATGCTGAAGCCACAGAGTCCAATGTGGCTAAAAAATATGCCACTGGACGCCGACTCAATCCATGTCTCTGTGTTAAAACTGAAAGTGCACAATTTTCTCTTTCACAACAAAACAACGCAAAGTCTTTTGTATAGTCTGGCATGCCCAAGGCAGGAGCCTCACACAGACAATTTCGCAATCTCACAAATGCCTCTAGGCAGTCATCATTCCAATCAATCGGATCTTTTGCTCGTTTCCGAATCATCTGTATCAATGGTTTCGCTAACACAGAAAATCCATTTATCCATTGCCTGCAGTATCCAACCACTCCCAGAAACATTCTCATTTCTCTCGGGCAATTGCATTTCTTTGATTATCTTTATTCTTTCCGGTGTCACTTTTCTAACTCCTCTTTCTATTTTATGCCCTAGATATCTTACTTCTTGTCGACAGAACTGTAATTTTTCTGGAGACACCTTGTGTCCTCCTTCAGCCAAATGGTTCAGCAACGCAATTGTATCTGTGACACAATCTTCTCGCGTTTTTGATGCCACCAATAGGTCATCAATGTACTGAACCAGAACAGAATTTCTGGGCATAATCAATGATTCCAGCCCCTTTTTCAAAATCTGATTAAAGATTGAAGGACTTTCTGTGTACCCTTGAGGAACACGACACCATGCTTAAACGCAATCTTCAAATTTAAACGTAAACAGATACTGGCTGTCTGGGTGTAGGGGAATAGAAAAGAACGCTTGGCATAAATCAATTACTGTGAACCATCCTGCATTCCATGGTATCTGATAAAGGATCACTGCTGGATTTGGCACAATTGGACAACAGGGAATTACAATCTTATTTATTTTTCACAGGTCTTGCACTATTCTGTACTTTCCGCTAGGCTTTTTCAGTCCCATTATTGGTGAATTACAGGGACTACCCATCACTTCTTTCAGAATGCCTTGTTTAACCATCTGTTCAATTTCTGGGATAATTCCTGCTTTTACTTCTGAACTCATTTTGTACTGTCGGGTATTTGGATACACTGCACCTTCCTTCACTGTCACTTTAACTGGGTCTATATTTTTCATTAGCCCAATATCTTTTCCTGTAAAATCCCACACTTCTGGATTAACTGTGGTTCTCAACTCTTCTGGTAATTCATTTTCAGTTATCAGTGAAAACATTTCATCTACTTCTGTTCCCTGCTTGGCCAGCATCATCTTGTATGCCACATCTTCATCAGGGGTTTGGAAAGCGACACCATCCGGTATACAATAGATCGTGCAATTCATCTTGCACAAAAGATCTCTTCCCAACAGATTTACTGGACTGGAATCGCAAACTACAAACCGATGCATTTCCTTAAAGTTCCCAATGTGCACCTCCATTGGTTTTGTGATTGGTGTTCTAATCTGTTGGTTAGATACACCTACAACTTGGATTGTCTCTCCCGAGAGGGGTAGGTTTGGGATGTCTGCTGTTCTCACAGTAGACCTGGTAGCATCAGTATCCAATAGGAAAGTAATGTCTTTACCTTCTACTCTCCCATCAACAAATGGACCTGACTGATCTACCGGCAAGGATGCACCAAGCACGCACTCCTCTTCCTCCCCCCTCAGGCACCGTCATTGTGCAGTATCTGAAAGTTCCTCATCATTCTGCAAAAAATATTGAGCAATTGTTCTATTATTCTTACCACTTTCTCCTTGAAATCCGGTGTTCGCACTGAAACTTGGATGCTTCACAAAATTTGGCATGGGAGCTGGTGGTACCTGATATTGTGGAGTGACTACCTGTTGCTGCTGATTCATAAGTACTTCATTCTGCATCTGTGGGATTAAATTTTGATTTGGCCCATTATTATTATTATTATTCTGAGTACTCTTACGCTCGTTCTTCCAATGTCCAAGCATTCCGCACGCATGACAAGGGAACTTCTTTTTCGCTTCTTCTCTGTCCATTCGCCCTTTAAATCTATTACCATTCGTTCCTTGGTTATTCTGACTCTGTTCTTTTACTGGATTATTATTTTGCTCATTTGTCTTCTCTTCCTGCAGCTCTGCCAATTTAACTTGAGCCCACATCATTTTCTCTTTCAGCTTCCTTCGCCTGGCCTCTGTCATCCCCGCAATATTTCGCGTATTTCAAAATTTCATCCACTGTCTTACTTTGCCAGCACAACATGTGCTGCTGTATCATCTGACTAATTTCCGGTTTCAAGCCATATACAAACCGATACACAAAATGTCCCATATCTTTGTCACCAATGTTCTCAAAGCCACTATACTGCTTGAACACCTGCAACAATCGCTCATAATACACATGTACAGATTCATTCGGTTCCTGTGTCGTTCTAACTATTTTTACCCAATCTGTTTCTTTAGGAGGGATTTTCCCTTTCAAATATGTAATCACTTGGTGATACTTTTTCATCACTTCTTCTGACGGTGCTCCTGTTTTTGCATCTCTAGGATACTCCTCATTAGGCCAATCAATTGTGATTTTACATTCTGTCCATAAATCAGCAGGTACCACTATGTCAAATAGACCATCCAGATCTTTCAATAACACCTTTGAGACTTTCACAAACCTCTCTACCTGTTTGTACCACTCAACTGGCTTTTCTCTCAGTTGTGGAAAATCATTTGTAAATGATAAAATATCTTGTCTACTCCAAGGGACATAAACAAATCCTCCTCCAGGAACCTCTCTCATTGGACACAACCTCTCCACCTTTCCTATTTCTCTTACTGGAAATGCAGCCGCTGCCTCTCTTGCCTGTACTTCTTCTTTCTTCCTTATCCACCTAATCCTCCATTTATCAATGTCTCCCCATTTCCGCAAAATGTTCATTAATTCTTTTATCTGCAACCTTTTTCCTGAAGCATTCACACTTTCTAAATCTTTATCAGTAAAATCCACTCGGTAGGGCTTCTGTAACAATTTTGATTTCCCTATATCTATTCCAATCTCTGAAGCAACTTCAGTTAATCTTTCATGAAATAGTCTTGCTCTCCTGGTTATACTCTTACATAGAAACAACAATTCTTCATCATTATAAACATTAAGGGGCCGATTCCGATTCCGGCCGGAAAACGTACCGACCGATTCGGAGCCGGAATTAATTCCGACCGACACGTACCGGTGCAGCCCGACCCGCCAAATATGATGAGAAGCGAGCAAAACCCGACTGACTCGTACGGAACACAAGCCTAACGACCGAGCCACGCGGAAAACTGCAATCCGGCCGGACAAACACGCGCTTCGAACCGACCGACTCGCACCCGGAACAATACCGAACGAGACGTACCCGCGGACTCCCACCCGCCAAGTACGATGCAAGGCGTGGTAAACACGACCGAGTCGCACGGAGGACAAGCCGTACGACCGACACGCATACAAAACTGCGAGCCGAAGCAACCCAAAACACCGCGACCGACGCGTACGCAGCATAGAAAACAGCACAAACACAGCGTGAACGAAACGGACGAGCCCGTACCAGACAACTGCAGGGTCCGACTCGGTCACAAGAACGTCTCCTACATGCACAAAAAGTACAAAGGGAAAATACACAAAAAAAGGCCAAACAAGCAATTACAAAGCCAATAAATACTGGTGGGGAGGGGCAGGGAACAAAGACACACCCACAACTCCACCCATATAAAGGACACAAATCCCTACCATGATCCTTTGCAAATTCAAATTACCTGCCAGCACTCAACAGACAGCAACCACACACCCACAGCTCATCCATCACACAAGCCACACACCATCAGCACCACAACAAATAGAAACCTCACATACACCTAGCAAAACACACACTCACACACCTTCACCTTCACCCCAACACACACATCACTCACCATCACCACCCATCACCATGCCCCCAAAGAAGAATCACAAGTTCCTAGATAGTGAATTGGAAGTCCTGGTAGATGAGATCCTCAGGGTAGAGCCACAGCTCTTTGGTACACTGGTCCAACAGACACCCATGTCACAGAAAACAAAGATGTGGGAGAGGATCGTCGACAGGGTGAACGCACAATCACCATGTTTGCGCACAAAGACAGACATCCAGAACAGGTGGTATGACGTGCGCAGGAGGGTCAAGGAGCTGCTGAAGAAGGACTACATCTTGAGCCAATACACCGGCAGTGGCCCTCCTGCCAAGCCAGTATACCTCAGGCCCTGGGAGGAGAAGGTGCGGGCCATCCTACCACCAGTGAGCGTCTATGGACTAGAAAACATCCCAGAGCCTGGTGAGTACACAACAAATGTACACAATATTCTGCGACTACACACACACATCACTGTCAAGGGGAGAGTCAAACCATGCACTCTTAGCAAATACACAGCAACCAGAACAGAATCATCCCAAAATGTGTATGTCACTCAGAGAAACACAACACATGCCATCACAAAGTGACATTTAACTGTGTCATCACATGTACAAACACAACTACAACTACAGCTAGGCAGTGGCACAAATATAACTGACAAACACATCCAGACAAGTAGCCACCACTACAACACCAGCACACAGTGAAGCACACTGAAAGAAAGGAAATATGTGTATGCTGGGCAAGTCAGTGTAGCCAATAGCATCATGGGAGTTGTAGGCACAGATATTGCTCACCCCCACAACTGTCCCATCAACACCACCCTGAACCATGCGCACATCACAGGGAGTGGAAAACAACTGACAAGATGGCTGACACTGGGCACTGCTGTGGGGAGCACAAGGCCCTGCTGGCAACTGTGCAACAACCAACAGCAGGACACCACTGACTGACATCCTGAAAGACAACTTGCACTCCCTGCAATGGAAGCACGTTCCATGGTGGGATATCTGGCTGGGTGGGAAGGAGGACTCACAGCCCTGACCATAGTTACCAGCAGCGTTTCTCACACACACCCCTAACACAAACTCCACAAAACTCACCTGGGAGAATGCATTGCCCCACACTCCAATCAAATATCCCACAAAGAACCACAACCCTGGGTCATGCTGAGTGAAGCACAGGGACACACATGGGACCTGTAGCAAAACTAACCCCAGGATAACACTGTCAGCCATCTTGTCAGCACAGGCACACAACCCCACAGGGAAGCAGAGTCAAAGGGAAGGAAGCATGGGCATGCTGAGAAGGGGGGTGGAGGCAATAGCATGATGGGAGTGGTAGTCACAGCTCAACATCCCCCACCCACATGGCCCAGCAAGCTCACACTCAAGCAAGCACACCCCACAGAGAGTGGAAAGCCCCATCAAAGATGTCTGACACTGGTGGTCTGTTGTGGGGATCACAAGGCCCTGCTGGGAACTGGCCACCAACCAACAGCAGGACACCAATGTCAGCCATCTTGCCATTGCTCTCACACTCACACACACTGAAGTCCACCCAAAAGCAAGTAAGTATGGGCATGCTGGGAAGTGGGGAGGAGGCAATAGCATGATGGGAGTGGTAGTCACAGATATTGGTCACCCCCACAACTGTCCCATCAACACCACCCTGAACCATGCGCACATCACAGGGAGTGGAAAACAACTGACAAGATGGCTGACACTGGGCACTGCTGTGGGGAGCACAAGGCCCTGCTGGCAACTGTGCAACAACCAACAGCAGGACACCACTGCCAGCCATCTTGCCATTGCTCTCACACTCACACACACTGAAGTCCACCCAAAAGCAAGTAAGTATGGGCATGCTGGGAAGTGGGGTGGAGGCAATAGCATGATGGGAGTGGTAGTCACAGATATTGGTCACCCCCACAACTGTCCCATCAACACCACCCTGAACCATGCGCACATCACAGGGAGTGGAAAACAACTGACAAGATGGCTGACACTGGCTACTGCTGTGGGGAGCACAAGGCCCTGCTGGCAACTGTGCAACAACCAACTGCAGGACACCACTGACTGACATCCTGAAAGACAACTTGCACTCCCTGCAATGGAAGCACGGTCCATGGTGGGATATCTGGCTGGGTGGGAAGGAGGAGCGGATGACAACCAAATACAACCAATGCAGACCATGTACACACCCCAACATTCACATAGAAATGCCCAAATAATGCAGGACAATGTGCTACACCAATATCAACCCCTGACTGTGACAACTTAGGACAATGCATTGTACAGGCCCGCATCCAGAGGCACAGTCACAACTGTCAGGTGTGTCAACCATTGATGCCTGCAGAAACATAACATACATTGTGTGTGTCTCTCAAAAACAGGTGATGATGGGGACACAGCAGCAGATGCTGAGGAGTCCTCGTCCCAGGCTCAAGAGGATACGGAGCTCACTGGTGTGGAACAGCCTCTGCCCTCCTCGGATGACGAAGACTTACCTGGCACCTCCGGAGCAAGTCATCATGCAGCACCAGCAGGACCACCAGCTGCACCCCCTGCAGCCACCCCTCCAACGACTGTCAACACACATACCACCCCTGCCGACACGGACAGACCAAGGAGCAGCACCACCACCAGCACAGGGACCCTGGACCAACGTGGGGCCATGGACACCACCACCACCAACAACCCACAAGGTGGCCCAGGGTCACCTGTGCCTGCCACCTCAGGTACTGCACGTGTCGCCAGGGTGGTGGGAGTGGGAGACATAGGTCTCTGCTCACAGAGGGGTCTGGACTGCATGATGACCCACAACTGGCACGCATAGCCGATGCGTACCAGTCCAGCACCGGAGAGTTCAGCCAGGTAGTGGGGCTCCTCAGGGACATCAAACAGCAGCAGGCTGCCCATCATGCCCACTTGGACTCACACATGTCCCACGTGGAGTCCAAGTGGGACACACTGCAAGAGATGACGGCGGTGCATAGGGACATATTACAATGCCTCCGCCAGATGAGCAGCAACCAGTCAACACCTCCCTGTGTGCCCACAACATCTGCTGCTGAAACAACTGCAACTGCCACAGGGAGGCAGGATGACTCTGGCGGAGAGTCCCCTGCACCGCAGCAGCCTGCACTTGAGGATCCCCCCCAAAGAAGAGGGGCCGTCCGAGGAGGGGCAAGTGAGAGGCCGATGGCCATGTGCAACCCCCAGGAAGCCAAAACCTGTTCTGGAGAATAACCTTTGTGCGCAAACTGTTCACCCTGTTGACTGCAACACAACTCTCCCACATGACATGGGGAGCTCAAGTTGGACCAATGTCTCTGATTACTGTGGACTTTACTCTGGACATTTCTGCTACCAGGACTTCCAAATTATCTAGGAACTTTGGATCACAATCACAATGTACAGCACCCAACAACCTGTGCACTATACTCACACATGTATGTCAATAAACTCACTTATACACCATACTTGCCTCTGTTGTGATTCCAATGTTGTCTCAGAAGTTGCGATGATGATCGGGGAAATGACACTGTGCATGTTAACTGCTACAGCAAGTACAACACCGGCATGTGAGTCATGGCGACTTCACACATATGGGGGAGGCACACCACCAGGGCTACACAACACATACACACCATGGACATCTGACTCATCGCCTACACTGGTGTTGCCAGGAAATACGTTGCATTGCACAGACCCAACACCTATTCACAGTCTGTGTTAACTAGCCCACTGGTGCAGTAAGCAAATGTCAGTCAGATGTGTGACCACAGACAACGCACATCACATAGTGAAGCACAGGTTTATTACACATTTGCAACATGTTGAAACCACCACAGATGCAAGGTAATCCCACCTGGCAGCGGGCACATAGTCAACAAGTGTAGAAGGAAGGAAGTCCATGGGTGTGGTGCACATCACCTGTAGGGACACAACAGCTACCACCCGGGAAGTCGAATCACGGTGTTGGGGATCACAGTTGACCAAACGACTCTGAAAGTACCCTGTGAAGGACAGAAATGACACACAGTCAAAAGTACTGAAGAACAGGACAGAACTGCAATACTCATGCACAATACATGTTACAAGATACCCACCCAGAACCAAGTTTGCATGTCAACACTGTTGGGGAGTACAGACTACCTGCAAGGACACATCGCTACACGCATACAGACATGTAGCCCATGGACACACTCAAACAGCACCAGAGCACCACCAACACATATCATGCAAACTCACATCATTGACATGCCATCTCTGGATACTCACATTCAGTATGAAGAAGTTGGTGATGAGCTGTGTGCGGACATCACCCTCAACATCATCATCATCATCACTGGCATCGTGGTCCAGGCCAGGATCCTTCACAGGTGGCGGACGTTGGTCATCGTCATCCAGGATGAGAGGCAACTCCTTCCGCACTGCCAGGTTGTGGAGCATGCAGCAGACGATGATAATCTTGCACACCTTTGCTGGGGCATATGGGAGGGACCCTCCTGTCTTGTCGAGGCAGCGGAAGCGACTCTTCAGGAGACCAAATGTCCGCTCAATCACTCTCCTGGTCCGACCATGTGCCTCATTGTAGCGCATCTGGGCTGGTGTCACAGGGTTCCTGAGGGGCGTCAGCAACCACGGCATGTTGGGGTATCCGGAGTCACCTACATACAGACAATTGCACATTAGCAGAGTTGGAAAAGAGGGTGGAACACTACATAGCAGAACACACACAATGGTACAAAGTCAGAACACACCTACAAGCCAGGCACGCTGGTTCCGCATCTGTGCCATCATCCTCGGGATGCGACTACTCCTCATCACGTACGCATCGTGTGCAGAACCAGGGAAACGGGCACACACGTGTGTGATGCTCAATCTGCAAGACAGACCACCAGTGCATTGACCGAGTGGTAGTGTTTGCGGTTACGGTAGGCCTGCTCTTGGGCCTGTGGTGGTACCAACGCCACATGTGTCCCATCAATGGAGCCAATGACATGCGGCATCCTCCCCAGGGCATAGAAGTCACTCTTCACGCCAGTGAGTCGTTGGAGTCTAGGGAAATAGATGTACTGGTTCAGGTATATCAACATAGCCTCCAAAACATCCCGGAGCACACGGCTGAACATGGTCTGTGACATCCCACCAGCAGTCGCCAGAGTGTGTTGAAAGGTACCAGTGGCAAAGAAGTGTAGGGCTGCCATCACCTTCACCTTGGGGGTCAGCGCTGTAGGGTACGGACGGCCAGGTTGCAAATGTGGTGCCAAGCGCACTGCCAAATCCTCAATCAGCTGCCTGGTGAAGCGGTACCGTCGGATGCTGTCCCGTTCCACCATCGTTGCCAGGTCAGGGAATGGTCTATGGACAGCTGGTGCCCTGCAGTGCATAGGTGAAGAAAGCAAGATTGTCAGTCACCCCACATATGTGGCATTGAACACACTCAACATCACATGATACATCATAATGAGGCACAAGTACATGATGTGTGCAGTTCCGTACGGATATGTATGGCACATACATGGCCAATATCTAACATCACAGTCCAACAAGTGGCATCAAGAAGTCCCAGGTCATGCCATCGGATACCATGAGGCCGTGTCTCAGTACCCATCTCCTGCTGCCAAATAACAAACACACGCCACAGTGACATGTGAGGACTGATGTGCCCCAGGCATCACAGCTCAACGACAGGTAGATTCCCAGGGACCCTGTATTGCCACATGGACACTGGCATGACATGGTGTATCATGTATACACCACAGCAAAACAACCATGAGCCCCACAGGTAGTGGTCCGTGTTGCCTCGGCAGGACAGACATGGACGTCTGTGACACACACACGCATAACATCAAAGTCCATGCACAAACAACGTGGATGTGGAGACTGCCTCCCATTGTGCACATGAAATCAGAGACATTGTAATCGCAACATGCACACAGACTGTGGAGGACCATCAACATTGTGCCAATGGGTCACCCTGGGTTGAACATAACGTCCCACATGGGACTCAGGGGGTATGTGACATGACATACACATACACCACCGTGAACTGTGACCATGCCACATGCACAGATATGAACAGTTGCACATCACAGTGGTCATGTACACGAAACACCAAGGATTCTGTCCCCATAAACACGTGCACAGCCTGGGGGTGGCTGCCCCCAAGTGACACCCACAGAACAACATGTTCACCCCCATACACGGAATAGGTAATGCAGCCTTACATGCCCTAGGATACAGTTTGGACAGGCTGTGGTGTTGTAGGTGTGCCCCTCACTGCCTGGGAAGTATATGTGGCTGGCATATGTTCACCTGTGACAGGCATGGTGACATATGCCAGTGACTTGTACAGGGATGCGTTGGACAGCAAGGGACCGATCAGTGCGCACACATTGGCCATTGCATTCAATGTGTGCGGGTACGCGTTGTATTCGCATGTACGCGTTGAACAGCAATGGTCCGATCGGTGTGCCCGGCCGGCCCATTGCATTCAATGTGTGCGGGTACGCGTTGTATCCTATGTACGCGTTGAACAGCAATGGTCCGATCGGTGTGCCCGGCCGGCCCATTGCATTCAATGTGTGCGGGTACGCGTTGTTTCCCATGTACGCGTTGAACAGCAATGGTCCGATCGGTGTGCCCGGCCGGCCCATTGCATTCAATGTGTGCGGGTACGCGTTGTTTCCCATGTACGCGTTGAACAGCAATGGTCCGATCGGTGTGCCCGGCCGGCCCATTGCATTCAATGTGTGCGGGTACGCGTTGTATCCTATGTACGCGTTGAACAGCAATGGTCCGATCGGTGTGCCCGGCCGGCCCATTGCATTCAATGTGTGCGGGTACGCGTTGTATCCTATGTACGCGTTGAACAGCAATGGTCCGATCGGTGTGCCCGGCCGGCCCATTGCATTCAATGTGTGCGGGTACGCGTTGTATCCTATGTACGCGTTGAACAGCAATGGTCCGATCGGTGTGCCCGGCCGGCCCATTGCATTCAATGTGTGCGGGTACGCGTTGTATCCTATGTACGCGTTGAACAGCAATGGTCCGATCGGTGTGCCCGGCCGGCCCGTGCGGGTACGCGTTGTTTCCCATGTACGCGTTGAACAGCAATGGTCCGATCGGTGCGCACCCATTGGCTATGGCCTGGCCTGGCAACGGACGCGTTTTCAAAATTTGAACGAGTCTGATGCTGTAAATTCAGTTGGTCACCCACAACAATGTTGCAATTTCATGGGTGTCACGAAGTTGAACATTTGAAGGATGCTGGGGGCATGTGTAAGTGGTGCAATTCCATGGATTGGCCAGATTCAGATGATGCAAACGACTTGGACCTATCACTTTGGACACATGGGACAGTATCTGCCTCTGCAGCACACATATAATGCTGGCTGTTCCCCTGAGAGCTCACTTGCCTGCACTACATACTCCAGGACGACATCTGCCACTACACTGCTGCTGTATCTGCACCCTCTGGACCCTGCAATGGCACGTACTGTGGAGAGAGCCCCAGCCTTCAGCACTGAGGAGAACCAGGCCCTGCTGGATGGCCTCCTTCCACAGTACAGCAAGCTGTATGGGAAAGCAGGGGAGCAGGTGAGTGTTCTGTCCACTGCCTTTCTAAATGTGCATGTTGTCTGACTAGCAAGGCTAACAGTCTGCACGCCACTGGCTAGCAGGCTCACTGAGTAGTTGTCACCCCCCATAGTGTGTAGTTACATGCACTGGACAGGTATAGTGCAGTGACAGTGCATTTAAACTAGGTTTTACTTCCCAGGCAATGATACCATGTAGTAACTGGCATACTGTCCTTAGCCATCGTTGCACTGCCTGTGTACATCATGTGCCCCTGTGATTGAGACATGTATATCCAACTGTGTAATGCACGGATATGTTGCATGTGTAGTAATGGCATTCTCACTTTGTTATCCTCACAGGTTGATGCCCACCAGAAGCAGAAGATATGGCTGACCATCGTCCGGGCAGTGAGATCCGTGGGGGTCTACAAGCGCCGGATCCCCAACTGCCAGAAGAGGTGGCAGGACCTTCGGGGCTGGACCCGGAGGATCGCACGGGTCCAGCTGAAGCTGTCGCCTCCTCGCAGGAGGGGCGGACACCGGACCCTGACCCCCACATGCTGAGGATCCTGGCGGTGGTCTTCCCTGATCTGGATGGGCAGCTGAAGGCCAGAGAGCAGCAAGGAGGGGGTGAGTCCATATCTGCATTGTGAACTATGTCTGCCATGCTATGTGCCCTCCTCTGGCCTGGTTAAACTTCCACAGTACATCAGTCTTGTGGTCCAGGACCCATGTCCCTCTATTGTGCACTGCCCACTCCTCATCTGATACCCAGGTGTGGCCCTTACAGTCAGGGTATTGTGTCACTTGGGTACTGTGTCCTTGCAGTTTGCTTGACTCAAGGTGGGGGACAGCATCTGTTTCCCTGACTCTGTGGTGGGCATCATGGGTGGGTCCATTGCTTACACATTGCCTGTGTTCTGACATGTGTTCTGCGTGTGATTTTGATATGTGGCCCAATTGCTGAGCTGATCCACCACATGTGCCTGGGGTATCTGGCACACACCCATGCTGCGGGTGGGAACAATGTTTGTGCCCCAAGAGTGTGTATATAACGTGTGTCACACATACTTAGCCAGCTGCCTACTGTCCAGGGCACATCCCTCATTCATGTGGGACAGGACAGTCATGCCTACTCCAGGCCATACAATACACTCTGTACTCCCACTGCCGTGTATCAGCTGACACGTTTTGCTCAGTGATTCGTCCCCTCAGGTGTCTGCCTCTGTGTCAGTGTGCTGTGGCTTCGTTGTCAGGTCTCCTGGGGTGTTCCTCGGTTGGGGCTCCGCATGCCACCGGAGATGTGACCATAGGAGATGATACATGTGTGACACATAGGTGTTTGATCACCTGACCGTGCAGACTGGGGTATGCGAATATGAGGTTCAGGCAGCTGTTTCCCATACACAGCAGATTGTGATGTGCTCAGGTGCAGAGGGTAGTGTTACAGGTCTCCCATATGTACAATGGGTATAACCTGGACAGATGAGGGTACAGATGATGTGGTGTGTGGGGGATGTACATGTGCACTTGTTCAGCTCCAGGACTTGCATTCCCCATGATCTACTATTGTGACACAGTGCAGAGTGTTGTTGTCTGGCTGCCCTGCCCATGTGACTGGAGACAGTTATGTATGACTTAGCAGGCATGGCTGTGCCATGGCATGTGACTTCCTATTAGTGATCCTGCAGGGGAGTGACATTTGATACATGCACACCATTGTGGCAATGGCTATCAGGACATGGGTGCATCATGGTGTCTGTCGCTGGTATGCATCACATGCATTTCCTATTTGACTCTGGGCATCCCTTTCATCCGGACACCTGCACTGACTCAGTGGCAAGAGTTGTGATGTGTGCATGTCCACATGCTTCACCGGGTTCTCTGCACTGTCCAAATACTGTGTAGGTGGTGCATGTGTCCACACTGGGGTATTGCCATCCCACAGACACCATACAGATGGGTGCAAGGCCAGGTGGGATGTGAGTGCCATGGTTGACCATCAGACTGACAATTGACTTCTCCTGTTCTGTTTGTGCAGTTTTAGCAATGTTCAACTAAGGATGCCAGGGCTTGCTCTGTAATGTGCTGTACTTACTGTGGTGTGTGCGTTCGGTGCAGGTGACTGATGTCTGTCTGTTTCCCTATTGATTGCAGATACATCCACGGCCACAGGAGGGGACAACTCCACGGACCAGGAGGAGCCGCAGAGCCAGACTGGGTCAGCAGCCGAGGAGTGGTCGGAGGGACCCAGTGGCACGGAGGGCGAGGGGAGCCACACCGAGGAGTCCTCAGCACCATCCACCTCAGCTGAGGACCAGAGCAACTCGGACGATGACTCCCTTATGGAGGCGGGTGTCAGCAGCCACCACACCCCAGCTAGTGTTGCTGTCCCCGCCACCACCACCACCGCCCTCCCGTTGGCTCCCATTCCCGAGGTCCGTGGAGGCTCCCATGTTCGGGAGCGTGTCTCCTTCGGGCCAGGCACCGCACCCCCTGCACCTGTATCCCCTGCTGCCCTGAGTGAGGAGTCTGTGTACCTCCTCCGCCAGCTCCATGTAGGACAGACAGCGATGCTGAGTGTCCTCCATGCACACACCAGTCTGTTGACTCAGCTGGTGTCATTCATGGAGGGCATCTCATCGGGCATGTCTGACCTACAGAGGGGCAATAGGTCCATGGACTCCTCCCTGACGGCAGCGGTGTCTCTCCTCCGACAGTCCCTCACCCCTCCTGCCTCTGCCCCATCCACACTCCCCAGCACCTTACCCGTCCCAAGCACACACACACTGGCACAGGCACACACCAGCACAGACACATGCAGCACACGGACACACACGCCAGAAACAAGACTCACATGCATGCACCGTCAGGGGACTGCAACCACACTCACAGGTGATGGGGCACAGGCACAAACACACGCATCCACAAGCACTGTGCAGTCCTCAGTTGCCTCTCCCTCCAAAGACCCCTCCCTTGCCTCACCTGCAACCCCATACACACAGCGGCTCTTCCTCTGTGACCTTGGCCTCTCCCCCTCCGACCCAGCTGATCCAGCATTCAGGGGGAAGAGGAAGCCCACCCACACGGAGCGGAGTGCCCCTGGCCCCCGGACACCATCCCCCAGGCGCGGACCGACTGAGGCCCCCACCCGCAAGTCCCCCCGGTCCCGGAAGAGCAAGACCCCGCCGCCGCCCTGCAGCTCAGGCACCAAGTCTATTTCCTCCATCCCTCAGGCCCCCACTCCACAGGTGCCCCCACCACACCCTGCCCCAGGTTCCCCCACCCACAGATACACCATCCCCAGAAGGGTCAGGCCTTCTCCCCCTGCCACTTGCTCTTCCGGCCCCACACCCCCCGCTGCGCTTGTCTGTACCACTGATGTGGTGAGGGTGTCCTCCCCCTCTGTCCTGCCCACCTTTCCTAATCCCCATTCTCCTCCCCTGGAGGTGGGCACTGCAGTGGAGTCCACTATCACCCTGTCTGACTTGGGCGCTGCAGTGGCGGACCTGTCCACTCCATCTGCAGGGTCCACTGCAGTTGTGCCGGCACCCACAACATCTGAGTCATGCCCCCCAGTTGTGCCGGCACACACCATGTCAGACACCTCCACTGCAGTTGTCAGTGGCTCTCCAGCACCCACCACCCCTTCCCTGCCTCCTCCTGGTGAGCCCTGATCCTGTCCCTGCGGTGCCTGGCCTGCCCCCCGTATGCCCCTCCTAGGGGATTGTCCCCGGTTGTGATCAGTGCAGGCATGCATAGGGTGACATCTGCCACTGTCACCCTGTATAGAGTTCCTTGATGGACTGGCCATTGGCCTTTGTTGATACCTTGCAGTTCTTCCAAGTTTTGAACCCACATGCTGAATAAAGCAACTTTCTGTTCTCTAGTGGTTTTGCTTCTGATGTACATGATGTTGATGATGCTAACCGTGCCCTTGCTGCAGTGATGGTGATTTTTGGACTCATGAAAATGAAGTGTTACTGTGCATGAACCCATGTGTTCCAGGGGGACAGTGTCCTATCCTGTGGTGAATCCATGTCGTCCTTAGCAGCATCTGAGGGTGTCATGTATTCAATATTTGGCAATGGGATTTCCTACTTACATTAGCAATGTCACATCTGTGGGTTCCACCCATGCACATCTGTTGTGTTTGCCATTGTTCAATTAGTCTAGTTCCCTGACCGTGTGGCCATCTCCACTGGACATGCAGGTTTGGGCATCAATGGGGAAGGACTCTTCTGTGTTGTCAGTGCAACTTGCTATACATGTGTGTTGGATCTGTGCTGTTGATTTCGTTGACATTCCCATGACCAGGCTGATGTGACGGGAGCCTTCATTTGGTGCTAATTGTTGACTGTGTGACCAAGTGTTCTGCTGACATGATGGAGCCCTACTGATGCGAAATATGGCACAGCTTTCCTCACACAGGAGTGGAGTCCCCTCATGGCAGTGTGTACTCCTGTGACATATCGTGCGCCCAAGGTGTGTGTTGTATGAGCATGTGTGTGTGTTCACTTCCATGTTGCTGTGCATGCTGGGATCCCTAGTGATGTTCCTGTTTGTGATGCTTGCTGAGTTGAGCTATGTTCCCCCAAAGTCTTCTCCCTGGGTTCTCTGTGATGTGGGTGCATGGCACATTACTGGTCATCAGGGTGTCACCCATAGGTGTGTTTGCTGTCAGGGCTGAGTTTGTGGGCAGACGCTGATGTGTCACAGTCCGGATTCCCCTTTGCACTTGTTGTTGACACCTGTCATGTGATTTCTGGTTTGTGTTAGCTTTCATTGGTTGTGACACGTTGTGTGTGTGACTGCTGGCACTCCTCAGGGCTGCAATGTTGGTAGTTGTCTATGTGTGTCCTTTGTGGGTGACCTTGGCTTCTTCATAGGTGTGTGACTGTGGCTGGGATCCCATTGGTTGGTGTGGTATTGCCGTCATGTCCATGTACAGCGTAGTGTGCAGTGTGTCAGACATTCAGGAGTCTGGTAGAGTGGCCATGTGTGATGTGTTCCTGCACCTTGGTTCCCACCACCCCCTGGGATTGTCATGGGTGCATGTGCAATGTCACCAGTGCATGTGAGCTTCACTGCTGCACATTGTTGGAGGTCGAGGTGTGTGGTGTTGAGTGTGTGCAGATGAGAGTTGTTGCCCGGCTAGACCCCTGCCTCCATGTTGGCCTTGGCTGACAGGCCGTGCTGGTTTATTTGTGCTTGTGTAGGTGTGATGGTAGTTTGTTGATCAGGACACATGACTGTGGTTCACAGTGTGAACGACATCTAGCTTTGTCATCACAGTGGGATTGTAATGCAGCCCAGGGTCACCACATTGTGGGGGCCCTGTGTGTGGTGCTGTGGTGTCTGTGTGTCTTGCTGTGTCAGTTGCTGTTCCTACATGCTTGTGTGACATGTGTGATTTGTGCTCCCACTCATCTGACAATGCCTGATTGCCCACATAGGGGATTTGGATCCATGAGTTACCTTTGTGTGGCACTGTATGCACGTCTGTGTAATTGGTATTCAGGCCTCCTCATGTGTTGTGTGTTTGCCTGGGGACACTGGTAACCCCCCCCCTCACCTGTTGTGTTTGATGTGCAGTGTGGGTCTGCCTGTTTGTGTTTGTGCATCTGCACCACTGTATTGGCATATCTTTAGTGTGCCATTGGCTGTATGTTGTTTGGTGTGTTTGCCCTGCTGTCCCTGGGACTCCTAGGTCATCAGTCAGCACAATGATCATTGTGTGTGTCCCCCATTGCTGCCATGGTATGGTATCTGTTCACCTCCCTTCTACAGTCTCCACTGGGTATCTGAATTTGTGTGCCCATTGGTGCAAATATGTGGGTCTGCATTCTGATGGTCACTTCTGTCATTGAGTCATTGATGAGTGTTGACAGTGTCAGCCCCCATGGGTGATGTTTGTCTGCACATGGCCAAAGGTATGTCTTGTTTGCACTGCACTGTTTGCCTCCCCCATTCTATGTTGCTATGGGACACAAGCACTACTTTGCCACTGATGTGTTTGTTGTTCTGTGACCAGGAATAATCCATGCAGTTTGGCAGTTGCAGCTTATTCTTTGTCAACACATACATTTTGGTCACTGTGATGATGGGGGTTTGGACCCCATTGCCACAATGTTCAATATGTGCTTCAGCTATGGACCCCACACTCACATTTTGGTCACTGTGATGATGGGGGTTTGGACCCCATTGCCACAATGTTCAATATGTGCTTCAGCTATGGACCCCACACTCACATTTTGGTCACTGTGATGATGGGGATCTGGACCCCACTGCCACAATGTTCAATATGTGCTTCAGCTATGGACCCCACACTCACATTTTGGTCACTGTGATGATGGGGGTTTGGACCCCATTGCCACAATGTTCAATATGTGCTTCAGCTATGGACCCCACACTCACATTTTGGTCACTGTGATGATGGGGGTTTGGACCCCATTGCCACAATGTTCAATATGTGCTTCAGCTATGGACCCCACACTCACATTTTGGTCACTGTGATGATGGGGGTTTGGACCCCATTGCCACAATGGTCAATATGTGCTTCAGCTATGGACCCCACACTCACATTTTGGTCACTGTGATGATGGGGCTTTGGACCCCATTGCCACAATGGTCATGGCCTGCTTAGCATTGTGGGTGCCACACACATTTATGTGTGGCACTTGTGATAGGGGGTCACATTGTATGTCCACAGTCCTGTTCAGTGTTGTAGGCATTTGACACAGTCTACACACGCTTGTCATGGTGTTGGGGGGATGTCTTTGTGTTGCATTCTTTCTGCTGGTGTGTGCTTCTTGTGTATTTGCCATCCTGTGAGTGGGGGTGGTAGTAGTAGGCATCCAGCCCCCCTGGGTAGAGGTGGTAGTAGTGGTAGGCACCTGGCACCCCCTGGGTTGAGGTGGTAGTTGTGGTAGGCACCTGGCACCCCCATGGGTAGAGGTGGTAGTAGTGGTAGGCACCTGGCACCCCCTGGGTAGAGGTGGTAGTAGTGGTAGGCACCTGGCACCCCCATGGGTAGAGGTGGTAGTAGTGACAGGCATCCAGCCCCCATGGGTAGGGGTGGTAGTAGTGGTAGGCACCTGGCACCCCCTGGGTAGAGGTGGTAGTAGTAACAGGCATCCAGCCCCCTGGGTAGAGGTGGTAGTAGTGGGAGGCACCTGGCACCCCTGGGTAGAGGTGGTAGTGGTGGGAGGCACCTGGCACCCCTGGGTAGAGGTGGTAGTAGTGGTAGGCACCTGGCACCCCCATGGGTAGAGGTGGTAGTAGTGGTAGGCACCTGGCACCCCCTGGGTAGAGGTGTTAGTAGTGGTAGGCACCTGGCACCCCCCTGGGTAGAGGTGGCAGTAGTGACAGGCATCCAGCCCCCCCCTGGGTAGAGGTGGAAGTAGTGGGAGGCACCTGGCACCCCCTGGGTAGAGGTGGTAGTAGTGGGAGGCACCTGGCACCCCCTGGGTAGAGGTGGTAGTAGTGGTAGGCACCTGGCACCCCCCTGGGTAGAGGTGGCAGTAGTGACAGGCATCCAGCCCCCCATGGGTAGAGGTGGTAGTAGTGGGAGGCACCTGGCACCCCCTGGGTTGAGGTGGTAGTAGTGGGAGGCACCTGGCACCCCCTGGGTAGAGGTGGTAGTAGTGGTAGGCACCTGGCACCCCCATGGGTAGAGGTGGTAGTAGTGGTAGGCACCTGGCACCCCCTGGGTAGAGGTGGTAGTAGTGGTAGGCACCTGGCACCCCCATGGGTAGAGGTGGTAGTAGTGACAGGCACCTGGCACCCCCTGGGTAGAGGTGGTAGTAGTGACAGGCATCCAGCCCCCATGGGTAGGGGTGGTAGTAGTGGTAGGCACCTGGCACCCCTGGGTAGAGGTGGTAGTAGTGACAGGCATCCAGCCCCCTGGGTAGAGGTGGTAGTAGTGGGAGGCACCTGGCACCCCTGGGTGGAGGTGGTAGTAGTGGGAGGCACCTGGCACCCCTGGGTAGAGGTGGTAGTAGTGGTAGGCACCTGGCAACCCCATGGGTAGAGGTGGTAGTAGTGGTAGGCACCTGGCACCCCCTGGGTAGAGGTGGTAGTAGTGGTAGGCACCTGGCACCCCCCTGGGTAGAGGTGGCAGTAGTGACAGGCATCCGGGCCCCTATGTGTATATGTGGCATTGGTGATGGGCATCCCGCCCCTATGGTGCTGCTGTTTCTGGAGTAAGTAATTTCTGCATCCCTGTGTGTGTGTGTGATATGTCGGGTACGTGTAGTTTGTGTTTGAGGTTGGTGTCTGACTTACCTTCTGCGCCGTACGCGTCTGTGCCTGTTCCGGTAGTAGATGTAGAATATTGGTAGGATCGGAACGATGGGATTCATTGTTGGTTCGTCTCGTTCGTCTTCGTCGTTGCTTCGCCTCGTCCTCGTCGCTGGCGTGTTCGTCTCGTAGCCGTGGATCGTGTTGTGGCACGAATCGGAGCTTATGTGCGCCTCTCCCGGATGCTTTGACGTGCCGTGCGTAGCGACGGGTTCGGCGCGTACGGGAAGCGCATCGTACTTGTCCGGTCGGACGGGGCTGCTTTTTGGCTTCCGGGCGACTTGTATCTGCGTTTACGGATCCGGCTCGGTCGGGGATCAGGACCTTTATTGGGTGAGTACGACTCGGTCGGAATCTGCGCTGTTGTGCGCATCGTACTTGTTCGTTCGGATTAATGTGCGGATCGGTCGGGAAACAGGCATTCGCATGGCTTTTTTCCCGACCGAATGGCGTTGGGTGCGTCTCCGACCGAGATCGGAATCGACCCCTTAATCTTTCTGTACCCACACATCCTGTCATCATCTCTTCCAATTCCACTTTCAATCTGCTAATAACTAAAATCTTTGGTTTTGTGATCTGATTTTCCCTTTCCTGAGCCCACCTTTCTATATCTTCAGAGGTGACTACTGTTGTACCTGAAGTTCCAGCCGGAACCAAAGGTCTTCTCTCTCTCAAATTCATAGGCGTAACTCTCTTTTGAGTTTCCGCATTGGGTTCCACAATAGGGAGATCCATTAGTGAAATAACTGACTCACTTTCACTAACCTGATCATCTGTGATTACTATCTCTTTTCTAGGACTACTCAATGGAACTGTCACAAGTTGTGATTTCTGGGTATCCTTACTATCCCCATATAATGGGATTACTGGACCAATGGTTACAGGTACTGTCAAAGCTTCAGTATTTAAATTCAATTGACTTATCCTTTGAACTAGTGCCTCCCTAGTTTTGTTCAAAGCTTCTCTTTCATTATCTTGCAACACTCTGTTGTATGATGTCTCATGTAAAATCTGTGGAGTTAATGGTATTCCCATTACTGGCGCACTTGGGACAACCTTACTCGCTGCTTCTTGATAAGGTGGTGGATTCTTAATTAAAATATCCTCTAACAATTCGTCATCTGACTCTCCATATCCTGTCGAATTCATATGTTTTGTTTTCTCTTTACACTTTCTTCCAGAATGTTTCTCAGCCATCAACACTGGATATAATATAATTCCAGATAACAGAGCACAGCACAAAGAAAATTCAAACTGGTGATCAAACAGCCAGTAAAGTATTTAATACAAAAAAATCAAGAACAAATTCCAAAGTCTTGACACGTTGATGTTGGAAAAAATATCGGCACGTAGATGTTGAAATTACACAGCCAACACGTGTTTCGTCGTAAAACAACTTTTTCAAGGCTTAAAAACGGTACTCGTGTGTTTCAAAAAAATATTAGCAATCGATCCGGTTTTTTAATGTCAGCAATCAGAGGTTAAATACAAATTTCAAGATAAGTCCAGACGGCAGCAAAAGACCAAATAATCATTCAAAGACAACGTAAAGTAGCTGAAGGAAACGTCATGATAAACGTTTCACTTTGCTTTGTGAGATATACTGTAAGATATGTTTGGAGGAATTGTTATTTCTCCCCATATTGAGCAGCATTTTGAATGGCACGGTGCTTAACATTGAGCACGCAAACAGACTTTTTCTGTGCCTTACTTATGCGAACTCTGCAGAGGTGCTGACTGTTGCTTGACTAAGACCACTGCCATCATTTTTGTTTAACACTGGATATAACCCTTCCGATACCATCGCTCTCCTCCACTGTTTCATCTGCCCTTCTCTTGACTCAAGCAAGTGTCTCGGAAAGAATCCTCTATATCTTCCACCTCAACATTTCTCTCTTTCATATGACTCAGTCTCCCATTCTTCCAAAGCCTCATATTGCGTTAACCTGGGTCTCGGTTCTAAATCATTCATCTTCAATCTCAAATTCTGAAGAATCCTCCCATTAAACGTACCATCCTTAGGAAACGCTAACACACCATCATCCCTCGTGTACTCTACCCAATTTTCTAGCCACACGCAAGTATGATATCCTCTCTCCATCATCATAAAAGATGCTGGTGTCTTTGGTGGCGGAATAGGAATGCACTCTCTAGTCAACACAGGCTTATCCTTAACAAAGAAATTCTTTATTCTCTTAAAAATTGACATCTTTCTTTTCTCTCCATACATTCTTGAAGAACGGTGCAGGAAATTGTATTCCGCAAACCCTTGAAATCTTCTACCTGTACGTCTTGCACTGACAGTCAAATCAAAATCCCGCATACAATCCTTCTCCTCTCCAATCCTAGCGCGGCTTCTAACTAAGTGTCCAATCAAATCAGGCTCACACTCGTACTCTGACCAATGTCAACGCAGCCTTTGCCTGACGTCAGTTTTGCTCCTCACTACTGACCCCTCCTTTACAATGCTGTTCCTGTCACACGCCCGCTGCTTCTACCAATCCCAGCGCGGCTCTTCTGTGACGTCGATCCTACTCAGGCGATTTCTCACCTCTCCTTTACCAAGCTCCTCCTGTCACACGCCCGCTGCTTCTACCAATCCCAGCGCGGCTCTCTGTGACGTCAGTACCACTCCGGCAACTGACCCTCCCTTTGCAAAGTAATACGAAAATGTTATTTCTTCAAAAATTCTTTGAACTTCTTTGTTATTTACAACGTAAAAACATTCGCTACTCTGTCTGTTCCACTAAACCAAAAGGATAGTTTATTTTCTTCCACTGCGAGTAAAACCTTCCGCTTACTCTTCACCTAAGCTTCAGAGAACCTGCTACTCTTCCGGTATCTTCCGTTAAGTAATTTTGAGACCGGTATTTCACCAGCGAACTCCTTTTGCTGTCAATCTAGCTTAGAAGAACCTGCTACTCCTTCAGGGTTACCCTTACTAGGTGATATAACGCCTAAAGTTTCACCAGCGAACTCTTTGCTTTCAACCACTCTCACTTTTGTACAGAAAATAGTCCCTAATTTAACACTGCCAGCCCTACCTAGCTTCTCAGTGTTATTCCAACAGACGAGTAACCTCACTGCAGTGTGGTTTCTATCGCCACCTGCTATTCGTTCCCCATGAATTTTCCAGACAACATAAAACAGAACACTAACTCTTTTGTTAAATCATTAACCAAAAATCAATAATCTATACTTATCACCAAACTAGTCACTAACAACCATAGCTCTGCTACCAGAAAACTGATCCAGCGGTCTACTAACAACAGATACTCTACTACCATATACTCACTTGGGCCCATACAACTTGCTTCTGCTGCGCTCTAAGTAAACCACTGGAGTCTATTAGTTTTATATGTTACTCATACCTCAAGATTTAGCTATTACTTCTTTAACTAAACCTTCTGCTGATCAAACAGTTCTTTCCTCTGGTCAATGGACCAGTTAGGTGGAACTAGTTGATGGCGATAATTGACATAACTTATTATACATTTCTTAATAAGTATAAAATAATGACAGACTCAATAAGTTTTAAAATCTTTATCTAAATTTAGGGGTTTTGAACCATCTCAAAGCGTTTCAGTACAAACACCCTCATTCGCGGGAGTGCCAAATTCAAAAATATCAGATAACACTTATCAATTCAGATCCACACAATAACTATGCTCAGAAAGAAGAGGATAGAGACAGAAGAGCATTTATCAAACGATGAATTTCATAATTACCAAAGTATGGTGTGAAGACCAACCCCCTGGACAAAGGGCTGGTAAAGGCCTCCCAGGACAGATCAGGAGACAAAGGCTTCAGGACAGGAATCAGGACAGGATACTTCACCTCTCTAATTACCGACGACTACGTCGCACCCCTCTCTGACACTCTCTTCCTCCTCGTGGTTCTTCCGCGATCTTCTTTCTAACCCATCCAAATTAAGTAAATGGTTCTGCATTCGGTTTCTTCATCAGCATTTCAGAGCACCACCCCGGCACACCCCGATGTCAGGCTTCTTCAACGCGCAAAAGCTCGTTCAACCCGACTTGGCTCTTGAACTCTTGACTCTCGACCCCCGAACTTCTCTCTTCTTCTAACTAAACTACCTCAATTATACCTTTCCATAGGCATGTATTGTTATGTGTACCACCCATTAATGTTTCATTTGCACAGAATACTAACTTCTGATTGGACAGGCGAGGGGGGGGGATGATCATCACACTACACTTATACTTCATTTATTCTCTTTTAATCATTGTTTCCAAACTCCTCCCCTCAAACTTTTATCCCGCCCTTCCTTTCCCATACATCTTTAAACTTTATTAATACATTTGTAACTGATTTCTTGAATAAGTTCCTTCATATGAACTCTTCACCCTCATGTTCCCAGGGCACATCTCCGCCAACCTTGGACTCGTGACAAATCCTTAGTCATCTTCCAAGCTTCCGTATCAGGGCGCATGCATCGTGCCATATTGGTCTGCTCGACTCGGACAACTTTAACAGGCCCAAATACGCACTAATAATAAAGTCGAAAAAGAAAAATATTATTCTAAAAAATAAATGATTTCACTGTATACCACCAACCTCTACTCTAACCCATACCATTTGTTATTTCTCTCTCTGCATTTGCGTTAGTTATAAACCCATTTCTAATTTCAGCAAAAGCAGGTGCCATGCATGTGAGCTTTCAAGCGGCCATTTTATAGCTCTTTGCGCAAGTGCCAGAATTTCCCTCCAAGCGTCAGTACGTCATACTACGTAGATGCAGTAGACGCATGCGCAGTAAAGATCCCATGTTAAATGCGTTCTAGTCCTACGTCTGTGTTATTTGCAGTTAGTAAACACATAGGAAAGCTTCATTCTTTTTCCGCGTATAGTGAAAATGCATATTATTAATCACAAGACATGTCGTTAGTAATTCGCTAGTAAGTTAAATCGAGAGGATTGCTTCCGAGCAAGTCTCCTGTCCGAGTCCTTGCTCCATCACCGTCATACTTGCGCAACACTACAGATTTCATCACGAAGGTTGAAGGCTCCAGCTTCGATCCTTCTCAAAATTTGCTTGTATCCTTTGATGTAGTATCATTACTCAGACATGCAATGAAACGTGCATGGTTCACGCCTCGAGAGAATTTACTCATGAAGAAACCGAAACAGCAGCTGTAGAAACTTGTTTGTGTATCCACATATGGACCAGATACTAATAAATTTCGCCAGATTATTCTAAAAAATTGGCATTTGATGTCAAATCTGGAACATCCATTACCACCACCACTCTTCGCAATGAAGAAAAATGCTAGTATAGGACAACAAATAATTTGATCAGAGATTGTGTCCCCCAGAAAAAAGACTTACGATCTCATGGAACTTAAAACCGCTAGTAGGCCACCATAAATGTGGTAATTGTTCAGCGTGCAAAACAACTGTGGAAGGAACAGAGTTTACTCACA
The DNA here is from genome assembly GCA_963921515.1 of Calotriton arnoldi. Classification (NCBI taxonomy): domain Eukaryota; kingdom Metazoa; phylum Chordata; class Amphibia; order Caudata; family Salamandridae; genus Calotriton; species Calotriton arnoldi. Next base: position 310,741 of record CAWUFW010001513.1, read on the forward strand.
ACAATATTACATGTTTACGGAGAGACTTTACGAACTGCAAGACTAAGAATGTGGTGTATGTCATTATATTACAAAACAACTGATTATCCGCGGGTCTAACAGGCTTAAACAAGCACTATGTGTTCTAAAATTGGCTACCAAGAGAAAAAAGAACTTTATTAGTTAACTCACTGTATCAAGGTTAAAAACAGTGCAGAGTGAACTAATAAAGTTCTTTTTTCTCTTGGTAGCCAATTTTAGAACACATATCACTTTCCTTTCTTGCACTTCGCCCATCACTCGAACATTACAGCGCTTTACTTTTGGTGGATTTTAGTAGATCCTATATCTGAATAACACCTAAAAAACATCCCTGAGCTCCTCCCTCACAGTGAGGGGGTTGTAGCTCTTGGCTGCACTAGGGGTTGCAGCCAAGAGGAGAAATCCCAAATGATAAAGCATGCCACCTCAGTGGGTGATGGGATTCCGTCCTTATTTAAGGATTCCCCTAATGTATGACTGAGAGCCCTTGCTTGTGCCTTATGTCCTTAGTGCTTGTTTAAGCCTGTTAGACCCGCGGATAATCAGTTGTTTTGTAATAGTTGTATTGGGGAATTTATCCGCGCAGGTCTCAAAAACTTCCCTCTGACCCTCTATCCTCCGTTCTGTATTTTTTGTATGTCATTATATGCCCGTGCCAAAAGCTTTACGTTGGTAAAACTAACCAAGAGGTCAGACAGCGCATAGTGCAACATCGATCTAGAATCAAAATGAAGGTGGTCTCTGCACCGATGGTCAACCACTTTATTGAAAGAAATCACTTTGAGAAAGTATTTAAGTGGACTGTTCTATGTGCCGTAAAACCGAACCCCAGAGGAGGCGATATTGAATCAACACTTTTAAGACAAGAAGCGTACTTCATTTTGAAATACAACAGCACCATCCATGGGTTAAATGAACTGTCAGAAATAGGTTGGATTTGACGAATATTGCGCATGAACTGCGCCTTCCTGAATCGTCACACATTATCCACATTTCTATTTTTGCTACATTCTTGAAGAATTCGTGCCACAACGTATCTATTACATACAACTAATTTAGGGAAGCCCGTTTTTGAAACTTCAAAGCCCAGAATGCAAGAGCCCTGGCTCTGGTCTTGAAAGACTAAAATACCGGAAGTCCGGTGTGCTGCGTTCTTGCGGTGAGACAAGGGGAACGCCGTTGAGTAAAGAGAGACGTGAGAAAGTAAGTCGGAATTCTTTGACAAGCAGCGAACGACAACACACGCTGCCGATGTATTTAACTTTCAGACTCGGTAACACGCTTTAAGTCGGTCTGACTTTGAAATGTATTACTTGCAGAAATCTTGATACTTTGTGACCCGTACATTGATTACTTGCATGACAACTGCTACGCTCTTGAAAGAAAAGTAAGTTATGCAGCGCCAATTTATTTAACTTTCAGATTTGACAAATACACACACAAGCAATAAATCGGTCTGACTTTCTAATTTATTGCTTACAGAAATTGTGATACTTTGTGACCTGGACATTGTCTATTACAATTACAACTGCTACGCTCACTAAAGAAAAGTAAGTCATGTAGCACTGGGCAGTGCCTAATTACCTTTCATTGAAATAAGCCGTGGTACTTGCATACACATGTATTTGAAACATTTCATTTCTTACTCCCTAGAACGAAGATAAGTCTAGCCACGTTTACAGAAATTTCAACACAGGCTCCTTTCAATTACTGAACACAGGTATAATTTGCATTGTAGTTCAAAAACACTTCTCCAATTAAATTTCGGGGAGGGTCAGCTCCAACTCATTTCATTATCTTTTCTGTTTATTTGGATTATACCCAGTCACGGCCCTGATGAGAATCCCATAATTTGTGTTGGGGTTCGAAACGCGTCGGCACCTTTCACCAGTGGGATACCTTTCTCGGATTTGATCCCTGTCATAGGGAATAATTGTTTGTGCAAATAAGGTTATCTCTGGATATGCTAAATTTGTGTTCCCTTTGGTAGCAACCTTGTAATTAGGATTTGAATGTGGTTAACAAAATACTGCTTAGGTTGCGTTTTCTTCTTTCCTGAAACCATGACTGGCTTTGAGGTTTATGTATTGTTATGTGCACTGTATGTTTTTTGTCAACTGTAAATGTTTTTTGTCAACTGTAAAAGTTTGTTTATTATCTGAATTTTAATGTCTCCCTTGTTCTGAACACAGACGCAAATAACTATGCTCATTGAAATAATATGAATAATTGAGTAAATAAATACTCCAGACCATATGATTGTTTCATGGTTTGCCATATAAACATTGTATAATATAAATGTGATGACTAGATCTTCTTGTTGCTTCTAATAGTAGGCCCTTTCAGGTTGTCGTATTAGGGCCAAACCCCCTTTGATATAAAACACTTTCTAAAAGTGGCATTTTAAAATAGTGAAGTTAAATCCAACATCACCAGTAAGTAGGATTTATCAACACCACTCCAAACATATGAAACATCAAAAAGCAACTCCTCTCTGATCAGGAATTACCACTTAAAAAGATATAAGGGAATCCCGAATGCTAACCCACGAGAAGTAGGCCTCACAGTAGTGAAAAATGAAATAGGCTGTTTGTCACTACCAGGGCATGCAAAACATAACAGTACATGTCCTACTTTTTATTAACATAGCACCCTGTCCTTAGGACTACCTAGGGCCTACCTTAGGGGTGACATATATAATAAAAGGGATGATAAGGGTTGGTGTTGGAAACGGCCCTTTTTGCACGGTCACCCCTAAACTTTTTGCCTGCCTCCTGTATTTTTGCTGACCTGTTTCTGTTGGTTTTATGACTCTGGGCACTTTACCACTGCTGTTCAGTGCTAAAGTGCATATGCTCTCCCTTGGTAAATATGTCTATGTGAATTGGTATATCCCTTATTGGCTTATTTGGTTTACCTGTTAGTCCCTAGTAGTGTGGCCTGTGTGTGCCCAGGGCTGGTAAACCAAATGCTGCTGGTGGGCATGCAGCGCTGGTTTGCGCCACCCACAGAAGCAGCTTTTAAAGTGTGTCTCAGACCTGCCACTGCAGTGTCTGTGTGCAGTCCAGAACTGCCATCTTGGCTGTGAAGTGCACCCACTTCCCAGCCCCTGAACCTTCCCTTGGCATCCTGTAAGTCGCCCCTCGGGTAGGGTGCATTGTATGTGTAAGGTAGGACATGCCTTGGTGTGTGTAGCATGTCCTGGTAGTGAATTATGCACCATTTCGTTTTTCACTACTGTAAGGCTACCTGTTCCTCATAGGCTAGAATGGGCAGTTTGACTATTACATGCTATAGTCCTAACTGACCCCAGGAACATGGTAGAAAAACGAATTTAGTATGCCTGAGCTCAGAATATTAAAATACACCTTTTAGTGAAGTTTATTTTTATATTCTGTGTTGGAAAATACCACTTTTAGAAAGTAGGTATTTTCTTGCCTAAGCCTTCCAGTGTGCTCTGCCGTTATGTGTATTGGCTGTCTGGTTTTAGAGGGGCAGGACAGGCTGAGTCAGACCTGGGTTGAATAGAGAGATCTGCATTTAGAGTGTGGGGAGGGGTGGCTCTTTGATCTGAATAGGGCTGTGCCTGGCAAAGTGAATGCTGGCTCCACCTCCCACTGTGTGTCTGCTAGCAGACCCCTCTTTCTGAAAGGAAGGATGCAGCCTGGTAAACAAAGTGCTCCAGGCCTGAGCAGAACTGGTTCTGGCTAGGTTCAGGGACTGGTAGCTTCAAAGATCAAAGGCTTTTGGGGTATAAATATCTGTGCTCAAGCCCCTACATTTTGTATTGCTTTTAGATCTGGAGAGGAAACTCTGTCCGTGCCACTGGAGGAATCTGCAGGAAGTGACTGTCCTTGTGCTTGTGTGTTGTTTCTTGCACTGGCCTGCAGCAGTGACCACTGGACCTTGAAGAAGAGGAAAAGGAACTTTTGAGAGAACTTTTATTTTTGTTACAGCAATTACCCAAGGGCTAGGAAAAGAGCTAGCCTCCTGCTGGAGTCTCAGGCACATCAGACTCCACCACCAACCTCCTGCTTCTTCCCTGCGAGGATTGCTATCTGCTGATGAGGCTCCTGTGAGTTCCAGGGCCTCTAGTTTGCTTCAGAGAAAAGAGTGCTGGAAATCGTCGCTAACGCACGTTTGCGAGCCGCTGCAGCCGAGAGCGCTGGAAAAATCATCGCGCTGCTGCCGCTGGGTGCTCGCAACACGAAACCATCGCTAACGCCCCTTTGCGAGCCGCTGCAGCTGAGACGCGCTGGAAGAATCATCGCGCTGCTGTCGCCGAGCGCTCGCAACCCCCAAAGAAATCATCGCTTCAAGACATCGCTTTGCGGACGCCGTGCGTCCGCCATTTTGATCGCATCGCACCGGATTTCGTCGCTCCCTCGCGGAGCGCCATTTCTTCGCATCGCAACACAATCGCACACGCAACAGGATCGTCGCATCGTCTTCGCCCTCGCGGCAAGGCCTCAGCGCATCGGCGGCCTAGCGTGAAGAGGTTTGTCGCATCGTCTCCGCACGCATCAGCAGATCGGCGCATCATCCTCCCTTGCGGCAAGGATTTTAACGCATCGCCGGCCTCGCGTGAGGAAATTCATCGCTAACACTTCTTTGCGACATTTTGTTGGTTTTGCTACTGAATACAGGTACTTTGTGAGAGAAAGGGTCGCAGAGACCACTGCTTTGGATTTGAACCTTATTGTTGCAACCTCTGAACGAGAAAGGCGCGCAGAGACCCCTGCTTTGAATTTGAACCTTACTCTTGCAACCTTTGAACTATCTTTGACAGTCCTTCAACAGCTATCCTATTTTTGACAGTATTGTGGCTTTTACAGTTATTGGTCTTGTGATAAATCTGCCTTTATATAAAGATACTTATTTTTTATAACTACTTGTGTGGTGTCCCTTTGTAGTGTTCCTCACTGTGTTACTGTGTATGGTCATAAATGCTTCACACACTGCCTCTGAGATAAGCCTACCTGCTCGTGCTACGTTACCACAGGGTTGAGCAGGGGTATTAAAGAGGGTAGCCCTCTCACTCTGACTTAGGAAGAAGGGTCCCTACTTGGACAGTGGCCAGCCATTGCCAACTAGAGACCCCCATTTCTAACATTGGTGGTCAGCGGTGAGGATCTGGACTTGCATTCTTGATGGCATACAGTAATTATAGTGTACACTACTAGTGAGTGCAGACCATAACGTACCGCATACATTTTTTGAGAATTTTTTTTTGCTCCTATATTGTGATTGATATTGCCGGTGATTTTTCACCCGCGCACATTTTCTGAGAGTTTTTGGGATCCTATATTGTGATTGATATTGCCGGTGATTCTTCACCCGCGCCCATTTATTGAAAGTTCTTGATCCCCTATTGTAATTGATATTGCCGGTGATTTTTCACCCGCGCACATTTCTGAGAGTTTTTGGGATCCTATATTGTGATTGATATTGCCGGTGATTTTTCACCCGCGCCCATTTATTGAAAGTTTTTTGATCCCCTATTGTGATTGATATTGCTGGTGATTTTTCACCCACGCACATTTCTGAGAGTTTTTAGGATCCTATATTGTGATTGATATTGCCGGTGATTTTTCACCCGCTTACATTTTTTGAGAAGTTTTCTTCTATCTTTTATTGATATTGCCCGTGATTGCTACAATGGGTCTTGCTGAGATGAGACCTACCTTTTATATAGATGATCTGTTAACCTACAGTCTAGAGGAGCTAAGGGGGTTCTGTGAGGAGAAGGGCTTAGCAGTGAGTAGGAAGGAGACTCAGCTATCCCTGCAGACATCCCTGAGACTTTGGCAACAAGACAGATGGAGATTCTTGGAGTCCCAGTACACCTACCAAGAGGGTAGTTGGTCTGAGGGTGGCCCTAGAGAGTCTGAAGAGGAGGAAGAAAGTGTTATGGAATATCTCATAGGTGGGGAGTTCCTTGATGAGCCTAGTGCCTATGGTAGTGCCAGATTCCCCTCATGGTCCCCAGAGGAGTTGGGGGACAGGCGGGAAGGTCCCATAGGTAGGGAGTCCCTTGCTGGATCTAGTGCACAGGGTAGTGCCCAATCCCCTTCATGGTCCCCAGAGGAGTTGGACAGACAGAGGGAGAGGGAGTACCAGCTGGAATTGGAGAGGCTCCAAATAGAGATTGCCCAGCTGGAGGCGCACCTAGCGCAGATAGCAGAAAAGGAGAAGTTAGCTCCAGAGGGGAGGTTACCCCTGGAGCGCAGTTTTAATTGTCTGGATTCCCCAGAGAGGGTGGGGTCCAGTGGTGGCAGCAAAATTGAAGTATATAGTGATGACAGTGTAGTACACCCACCCAGGGATGTGGCACCTGACTTGAAGGAGGGGGTTGATCTACACCAGGGGATTCAAGGACCTGAGATAGCTCCATTGGTGTGCAGTGTCCCTGAGGTGGATTGGGGAACTAGCGCAGGGGCCCATAGTCCTAGTGAAAGGAGGGATACTCTACCGACTCTGGATGAGAGGTGCAGGGAGAGGGGTTCCCCCGTGGTTGAAGTCCTGGTGTATGAGTGTGAGGACCGCCCAGGAGAGTGTGGGTTGAGTGATAGAGACAGTCAGTTAATGTCTCGCCCATTTCAAGAGAGTGGTGTGGGGTACGTGTGTGAGGCACTGGATTGTGAGGTAAAGGTTAGCACCTGTGTGGAGCTGTGTAATCCAATTGTGGGAGAGCATATTGTGAGTTCCTATTTTCCAGAGCTAAACCAACATGTGTTAGAGTGCGAGTTCTCTGATCCTAGGGAACTTGCGCAGGAGGCAGACCTCTGGGTGAGTACCAGAGGCTCTGTAGAGGCATTAGGGAATGACCCTAAGAGAAGTGGTTCAGAAGTTTTCCAACCCAGAGTGCTGGGAAAGGTTAGGAGTGTTACAGCTGGGTCCCCTTGTTGTGAGGAGGTTGTAGGGCCTCACATCCTGTCTCGTGGGAGCAGGAGTGAGACTGGGATAGGTCCCGAAGTGCCCCAGTCTCAGTCCCCAGGACTGGATGGTTCCATGAGGGAACACCAGGTGGGGAGCCTAGTCTGTCTGGATGGACCGTCCATTGTGGGGGTACCCCAGTGTTAGGTGAGCTGGGAGTGCCTGTAGTCAGGCCTCCATCAGTTCTTGTGCCTGGCAGTGCCACTCCTAGGGGGAGGGTACGGAAGTCCAGTCTGAGGGATGAAAGGGGGAAGGAGTCCCCAGTGGAAGAGCCAGTGGGTCAGGGGCCAGTCAGAAGGGCTGAGCCCCCTAGGAGTGACCATGGTGACACCACTTCAGTCCTGGTTGGCCAGGCAGTTGTTCAGCCTCAGGGGTTGGTCCCTGGGTTGGTAAGTCAGATCCAGGAGTTGTCTGCCCTGGAGGGAGGGACAACTGTAAGCAGTGTCCCGACCATTTTTTCTAAGAGCACCACTCCAGGTGGGAGGGTGCAGTATGCTGGAAGGGGGTGCAGAGGGAGGGAGTCCTCGCCTCTGACCCCGGTGCGACCTGCGGGTTTTTCAGGTTGGTAGGTCAGTTGCAGGGTCCAGGCCCTGAACTGGTGGAGGGGTGTGTTTCCCTTGAGGGGGGCCTGTGTGCTCCCCAGGAAGTCCTGGTTGGCCAGGCAGTTGTTCAAGCACAGGGGTTGGTCCCTGGGATGGTAAGTCAGGTCCAGGTGTTGTCTGACCTGGAGGAAGGGACAACTGTAAGCAGTGTCCCGACCATTTTCTTTTCTAAAAGCACCACTCCAGGTGGGAGGGTGCAGTATGCTGGAAGGGGGTGCAGAGGGAGGGAGTCCTCGCCTCTGACCCCAGTACCACCTGAGGGTTTTTCCAGGTTGATGGATCAGTTGCAGGGACAAGGCCCTGAACTAGTGGAAAAGTGTATTTTCCTTGGGGGAATTGGTGTACGCCCCCAGAAGTCCTGGGTTGCCAGGCACAGGCCCAGCCCAAGGGTACAGACCCTAGGTTGGGGGGCCAGGTTCAGGGTGTCCCCCTGATCTGGAGGAAGGGGCAACTGCTAACAGTGCCCCTCCCGGTTTGTGTTATGGAGGCACCTCTCCAGGTGGGAGGGTGCCGGGCCCCAGTAAAGGGGGCGGGGAGAGGGCAGCCTCACCCCTGACCTCCACCCAGTCTAAGGGTACAGACCCTATGCTGGGATACCAGTTGCAGGATAGAACCCCTGAACTGGTGGGCGAATTATGCAGGACACCTGCCTCAGGTGCCCTGACAATTCTGGAAGGGGGTATCGCTCCAGGTGGGAGGGTACCGAGCCCCAAAGAGGAGGACCGGGTGTGGGAGAGCCCACCCCAGTCTCTGGCCCAGCCGCTGGGTACAGGCCCAGGGCTGGTGGGTCAGTGTCCGGGTGCTTTGCCTGACCTGACAGGAGGGAGAGTGTACAAAAGGTGCCAGGCACCTGGGGTTACTGCCCCTCACTCTCTGATGCCACAAAAGTTTGAGAGCCCTGAGAGGTATAGGGCTTGGATTTCATCACTGACTACTGTCAGTGATTACTGGGGCTTGTTGTTTATCTGTTGGGACACACCTGGGGGCCAGTTAAGGTTAGATGCTGCACAGGTGGTGTCCACAGGTAAGGGGAAGAGTTCCCCATTGGTTGCCTTAGTGAGCCCTGAGAGGTATAAGGCCTGGGTCTCATCCCTGACTACTGTCAGTGGCTACTGTGGCTTATTGTTTATCTGTTGGGACACACCTGGGGGCCAGTTAAGGTTAGGTGCTGCACAGGTGGTGTCCACAGGTGAGGGGCAGAGTTCCCCATTGGTTATCTTAGTGGGCCCTGGGAGTGTGGACAGAGGGATCCACCAGGGTTCAGATTGGAGTAGAGCGGGCATATGCCCCTGCAGTTGCGGGCCAGTTCCGTGTTCTATCGCTCGAAGCAGGGAAGCCCATCAAAGTAGTGATTGGTCTACCCTGCGTTTTGGCTGGAAGGGGGTTGTGTTGGAAATGGTCCTTTTTGCAGGGTCACCCCTAAACTTTTTGCCTGCCTCCTGTATTTTTGCTGACCTGTTTCTGTTGGTTTTATGACTCTGGGCACTTTACCACTGCTGTTCAGTGCTAAAGTGCATATGCTCTCCCTTGGTAAATATGTCTATGTGAATTGGTATATCCCTTATTGGCTTATTTGGTTTACCTGTTAGTCCCTAGTAGTGTGGCCTGTGTGTGCCCAGGGCTGGTAAACCAAATGCTGCTGGTGGGCATGCAGCGCTGGTTTGCGCCACCCACAGAAGCAGCTTTTAAAGTGTGTCTCAGACCTGCCACTGCAGTGTCTGTGTGCAGTCCAGAACTGCCATCTTGGCTGTGAAGTGCACCCACTTCCCAGCCCCTGAACCTTCCCTTGGCATCCTGTAAGTCGCCCCTCGGGTAGGGTGCATTGTATGTGTAAGGTAGGACATGCCTTGGTGTGTGTAGCATGTCCTGGTAGTGAATTATGCACCATTTCGTTTTTCACTACTGTAAGGCTACCTGTTCCTCATAGGCTAGAATGGGCAGTTTGACTATTACATGCTATAGTCCTAACTGACCCCAGGAACATGGTAGAAAAACGAATTTAGTATGCCTGAGCTCAGAATATTAAAATACACCTTTTAGTGAAGTTTATTTTTATATTCTGTGTTTGAAAATACCACTTTTAGAAAGTAGGTATTTTCTTGCCTAAGCCTTCCAGTGTGCTCTGCCGTTATGTGTATTGGCTGTCTGGTTTTAGAGGGGCAGGACAGGCTGAGTCAGACCTGGGTTGAATAGAGAGATCTGCATTTAGAGTGTGGGGAGGGGTGGCTCTTTGATCTGAATAGGGCTGTGCCTGGCAAAGTGAATGCTGGCTCCACCTCCCACTGTGTGTCTGCTAGCAGACCCCCTCTTTCTGAAAGGAAGGATGCAGCCTGGTAAACAAAGTGCTCCAGGCCTGAGCAGAACTGGTTCTGGCTAGGTTCAGGGACTGGTAGCTTCAAAGATCAAAGGCTTTTGGGGTATAAATATCTGTGCTCAAGCCCCTACATTTTGTATTGCTTTTGGATCTGGAGAGGAAACTCTGTCCGTGCCACTGGAGGAATCTGCAGGAAGTGACTGTCCTTGTGCTTGTGTGTTGTTTCTTGCACTGGCCTGCAGCAGTGACCACTGGACCTTGAAGAAGAGGAAAAGGAACGTTTGAGAGAACTTTTATTTTTGTTACAGCAATTACCCAAGGGCTAGGAAAAGAGCTAGCCTCCTGCTGGAGTCTCAGGCACATCAGACTCCACCACCAACCTCCTGCTTCTTCCCTGCGAGGATTGCTATCTGCTGATGAGGCTCCTGTGAGTTCCAGGGCCTCTAGTTTGCTTCAGAGAAAAGAGTGCTGGAAATCGTCGCTAACGCACGTTTGCGAGCCGCTGCAGCCGAGAGCGCTGGAAAAATCATCGCGCTGCTGCCGCTGGGTGCTCGCAACACGAAACCATCGCTAACGCCCCTTTGCGAGCCGCTGCAGCTGAGACGCGCTGGAAGAATCATCGCGCTGCTGTCGCCGAGCGCTCGCAACCCCCAAAGAAATCATCGCTTCAAGACATCGCTTTGCGGACGCCGTGCGTCCGCCATTTTGATCGCATCGCACCGGATTTCGTCGCTCCCTCGCGGAGCGCCATTTCTTCGCATCGCAACACAATCGCACACGCAACAGGATCGTCGCATCGTCTTCGCCCTCGCGGCAAGGCCTCAGCGCATCGGCGGCCTAGCGTGAAGAGGTTTGTCGCATCGTCTCCGCACGCATCAGCAGATCGGCGCATCATCCTCCCTTGCGGCAAGGATTTTAACGCATCGCCGGCCTCGCGTGAGGAAATTCATCGCTAACACTTCTTTGCGACATTTTGTTGGTTTTGCTACTGAATACAGGTACTTTGTGAGAGAAAGGGTCGCAGAGACCACTGCTTTGGATTTGAACCTTATTGTTGCAACCTCTGAACGAGAAAGGCGCGCAGAGACCCCTGCTTTGAATTTGAACCTTACTCTTGCAACCTTTGAACTATCTTTGACAGTCCTTCAACAGCTATCCTATTTTTGACAGTATTGTGGCTTTTACAGTTATTGGTCTTGTGATAAATCTGCCTTTATATAAAGATACTTATTTTTTTATAACTACTTGTGTGGTGTCCCTTTGTAGTGTTCCTCACTGTGTTACTGTGTATGGTCATAAATGCTTCACACACTGCCTCTGAGATAAGCCTACCTGCTCGTGCTACGTTACCACAGGGTTGAGCAGGGGTATTAAAGAGGGTAGCCCTCTCACTCTGACTTAGGAAGAAGGGTCCCTACTTGGACAGTGGCCAGCCATTGCCAACTAGAGACCCCCATTTCTAACATTGGTGGTCAGCGGTGAGGATCTGGACTTGCATTCATGATGGCATACAGTAATTATAGTGTACACTACTAGTGAGTGCAGACCATAACGTACCGCATACATTTTTTGAGAATTTTTTTTTGCTCCTATATTGTGATTGATATTGCCGGTGATTTTTCACCCGCGCACATTTTCTGAGAGTTTTTGGGATCCTATATTGTGATTGATATTGCCGGTGATTCTTCACCCGCGCCCATTTATTGAAAGTTCTTGATCCCCTATTGTAATTGATATTGCCGGTGATTTTTCACCCGCGCACATTTCTGAGAGTTTTTGGGATCCTATATTGTGATTGATATTGCCGGTGATTTTTCACCCGCGCCCATTTATTGAAAGTTTTTTGATCCCCTATTGTGATTGATATTGCTGGTGATTTTTCACCCACGCACATTTCTGAGAGTTTTTAGGATCCTATATTGTGATTGATATTGCCGGTGATTTTTCACCCGCTTACATTTTTTGAGAAGTTTTCTTCTATCTTTTATTGATATTGCCCGTGATTGCTACAATGGGTCTTGCTGAGATGAGACCTACCTTTTATATAGATGATCTGTTAACCTACAGTCTAGAGGAGCTAAGGGGGTTCTGTGAGGAGAAGGGCTTAGCAGTGAGTAGGAAGGAGACTCAGCTATCCCTGCAGACATCCCTGAGACTTTGGCAACAAGACAGATGGAGATTCTTGGAGTCCCAGTACACCTACCAAGAGGGTAGTTGGTCTGAGGGTGGCCCTAGAGAGTCTGAAGAGGAGGAAGAAAGTGTTATGGAATATCTCATAGGTGGGGAGTTCCTTGATGAGCCTAGTGCCTATGGTAGTGCCAGATTCCCCTCATGGTCCCCAGAGGAGTTGGGGGACAGGCGGGAAGGTCCCATAGGTAGGGAGTCCCTTGCTGGATCTAGTGCACAGGGTAGTGCCCAATCCCCTTCATGGTCCCCAGAGGAGTTGGACAGACAGAGGGAGAGGGAGTACCAGCTGGAATTGGAGAGGCTCCAAATAGAGATTGCCCAGCTGGAGGCGCACCTAGCGCAGATAGCAGAAAAGGAGAAGTTAGCTCCAGAGGGGAGGTTACCCCTGGAGCGCAGTTTTAATTGTCTGGATTCCCCAGAGAGGGTGGGGTCCAGTGGTGGCAGCAAAATTGAAGTATATAGTGATGACAGTGTAGTACACCCACCCAGGGATGTGGCACCTGACTTGAAGGAGGGGGTTGATCTACACCAGGGGATTCAAGGACCTGAGATAGCTCCATTGGTGTGCAGTGTCCCTGAGGTGGATTGGGGAACTAGCGCAGGGGCCCATAGTCCTAGTGAAAGGAGGGATACTCTACCGACTCTGGATGAGAGGTGCAGGGAGAGGGGTTCCCCCGTGGTTGAAGTCCTGGTGTATGAGTGTGAGGACCGCCCAGGAGAGTGTGGGTTGAGTGATAGAGACAGTCAGTTAATGTCTCGCCCATTTCAAGAGAGTGGTGTGGGGTACGTGTGTGAGGCACTGGATTGTGAGGTAAAGGTTAGCACCTGTGTGGAGCTGTGTAATCCAATTGTGGGAGAGCATATTGTGAGTTCCTATTTTCCAGAGCTAAACCAACATGTGTTAGAGTGCGAGTTCTCTGATCCTAGGGAACTTGCGCAGGAGGCAGACCTCTGGGTGAGTACCAGAGGCTCTGTAGAGGCATTAGGGAATGACCCTAAGAGAAGTGGTTCAGAAGTTTTCCAACCCAGAGTGCTGGGAAAGGTTAGGAGTGTTACAGCTGGGTCCCCTTGTTGTGAGGAGGTTGTAGGGCCTCACATCCTGTCTCGTGGGAGCAGGAGTGAGACTGGGATAGGTCCCGAAGTGCCCCAGTCTCAGTCCCCAGGACTGGATGGTTCCATGAGGGAACACCAGGTGGGGAGCCTAGTCTGTCTGGATGGACCGTCCATTGTGGGGGGTACCCCAGTGTTAGGTGAGCTGGGAGTGCCTGTAGTCAGGCCTCCATCAGTTCTTGTGCCTGGCAGTGCCACTCCTAGGGGAGGGTACGGAAGTCCAGTCTGAGGGATGAAAGGGGGAAGGAGTCCCCAGTGGAAGAGCCAGTGGGTCAGGGGCCAGTCAGAAGGGCTGAGCCCCCTAGGAGTGACCATGGTGACACCACTTCAGTCCTGGTTGGCCAGGCAGTTGTTCAGCCTCAGGGGTTGGTCCCTGGGTTGGTAAGTCAGATCCAGGAGTTGTCTGCCCTGGAGGGAGGGACAACTGTAAGCAGTGTCCCGACCATTTTTTCTAAGAGCACCACTCCAGGTGGGAGGGTGCAGTATGCTGGAAGGGGGTGCAGAGGGAGGGAGTCCTCGCCTCTGACCCCGGTGCGACCTGCGGGTTTTTCAGGTTGGTAGGTCAGTTGCAGGGTCCAGGCCCTGAACTGGTGGAGGGGTGTGTTTCCCTTGAGGGGGGCCTGTGTGCTCCCCAGGAAGTCCTGGTTGGCCAGGCAGTTGTTCAAGCACAGGGGTTGGTCCCTGGGATGGTAAGTCAGGTCCAGGTGTTGTCTGACCTGGAGGAAGGGACAACTGTAAGCAGTGTCCCGACCATTTTCTTTTCTAAAAGCACCACTCCAGGTGGGAGGGTGCAGTATGCTGGAAGGGGGTGCAGAGGGAGGGAGTCCTCGCCTCTGACCCCAGTACCACCTGAGGGTTTTTCCAGGTTGATGGATCAGTTGCAGGGACAAGGCCCTGAACTAGTGGAAAAGTGTATTTTCCTTGGGGGGAATTGGTGTACGCCCCCAGAAGTCCTGGGTTGCCAGGCACAGGCCCAGCCCAAGGGTACAGACCCTAGGTTGGGGGCCAGGTTCAGGGTGTCCCCCCTGATCTGGAGGAAGGGGCAACTGCTAACAGTGCCCCTCCCGGTTTGTGTTATGGAGGCACCTCTCCAGGTGGGAGGGTGCCGGGCCCCAGTAAAGGGGGCGGGGAGAGGGCAGCCTCACCCCTGACCTCCACCCAGTCTAAGGGTACAGACCCTATGCTGGGATACCAGTTGCAGGATAGAACCCCTGAACTGGTGGGCGAATTATGCAGGACACCTGCCTCAGGTGCCCTGACAATTCTGGAAGGGGGTATCGCTCCAGGTGGGAGGGTACCGAGCCCCAAAGAGGAGGACCGGGTGTGGGAGAGCCCACCCCAGTCTCTGGCCCAGCCGCTGGGTACAGGCCCAGGGCTGGTGGGTCAGTGTCCGGGTGCTTTGCCTGACCTGACAGGAGGGAGAGTGTACAAAAGGTGCCAGGCACCTGGGGTTACTGCCCCTCACTCTCTGATGCCACAAAAGTTTGAGAGCCCTGAGAGGTATAGGGCTTGGATTTCATCACTGACTACTGTCAGTGATTACTGGGGCTTGTTGTTTATCTGTTGGGACACACCTGGGGGCCAGTTAAGGTTAGATGCTGCACAGGTGGTGTCCACAGGTAAGGGAAGAGTTCCCCATTGGTTGCCTTAGTGAGCCCTGAGAGGTATAAGGCCTGGGTCTCATCCCTGACTACTGTCAGTGGCTACTGTGGCTTATTGTTTATCTGTTGGGACACACCTGGGGGCCAGTTAAGGTTAGGTGCTGCACAGGTGGTGTCCACAGGTGAGGGGCAGAGTTCCCCATTGGTTATCTTAGTGGGCCCTGGGAGTGTGGACAGAGGGATCCACCAGGGTTCAGATTGGAGTAGAGCGGGCATATGCCCCTGCAGTTGCGGGCCAGTTCCGTGTTCTATCGCTCGAAGCAGGGAAGCCCATCAAAGTAGTGATTGGTCTACCCTGCGTTTTGGCTGGAAGGGGGTTGTGTTGGAAATGGTCCTTTTTGCAGGGTCACCCCTAAACTTTTTGCCTGCCTCCTGTATTTTTGCTGACCTGTTTCTGTTGGTTTTATGACTCTGGGCACTTTACCACTGCTGTTCAGTGCTAAAGTGCATATGCTCTCCCTTGGTAAATATGTCTATGTGAATTGGTATATCCCTTATTGGCTTATTTGGTTTACCTGTTAGTCCCTAGTAGTGTGGCCTGTGTGTGCCCAGGGCTGGTAAACCAAATGCTGCTGGTGGGCATGCAGCGCTGGTTTGCGCCACCCACAGAAGCAGCTTTTAAAGTGTGTCTCAGACCTGCCACTGCAGTGTCTGTGTGCAGTCCAGAACTGCCATCTTGGCTGTGAAGTGCACCCACTTCCCAGCCCCTGAACCTTCCCTTGGCATCCTGTAAGTCGCCCCTCGGGTAGGGTGCATTGTATGTGTAAGGTAGGACATGCCTTGGTGTGTGTAGCATGTCCTGGTAGTGAATTATGCACCATTTCGTTTTTCACTACTGTAAGGCTACCTGTTCCTCATAGGCTAGAATGGGCAGTTTGACTATTACATGCTATAGTCCTAACTGACCCCAGGAACATGGTAGAAAAACGAATTTAGTATGCCTGAGCTCAGAATATTAAAATACACCTTTTAGTGAAGTTTATTTTTATATTCTGTGTTTGAAAATACCACTTTTAGAAAGTAGGTATTTTCTTGCCTAAGCCTTCCAGTGTGCTCTGCCGTTATGTGTATTGGCTGTCTGGTTTTAGAGGGGCAGGACAGGCTGAGTCAGACCTGGGTTGAATAGAGAGATCTGCATTTAGAGTGTGGGGAGGGGTGGCTCTTTGATCTGAATAGGGCTGTGCCTGGCAAAGTGAATGCTGGCTCCACCTCCCACTGTGTGTCTGCTAGCAGACCCCCTCTTTCTGAAAGGAAGGATGCAGCCTGGTAAACAAAGTGCTCCAGGCCTGAGCAGAACTGGTTCTGGCTAGGTTCAGGGACTGGTAGCTTCAAAGATCAAAGGCTTTTGGGGTATAAATATCTGTGCTCAAGCCCCTACATTTTGTATTGCTTTTGGATCTGGAGAGGAAACTCTGTCCGTGCCACTGGAGGAATCTGCAGGAAGTGACTGTCCTTGTGCTTGTGTGTTGTTTCTTGCACTGGCCTGCAGCAGTGACCACTGGACCTTGAAGAAGAGGAAAAGGAACTTTTGAGAGAACTTTTATTTTTGTTACAGCAATTACCCAAGGGCTAGGAAAAGAGCTAGCCTCCTGCTGGAGTCTCAGGCACATCAGACTCCACCACCAACCTCCTGCTTCTTCCCTGCGAGGATTGCTATCTGCTGATGAGGCTCCTGTGAGTTCCAGGGCCTCTAGTTTGCTTCAGAGAAAAGAGTGCTGGAAATCGTCGCTAACGCACGTTTGCGAGCCGCTGCAGCCGAGAGCGCTGGAAAAATCATCGCGCTGCTGCCGCTGGGTGCTCGCAACACGAAACCATCGCTAACGCCACTTTGCGAGCCGCTGCAGCTGAGACGCGCTGGAAGAATCATCGCGCTGCTGTCGCCGAGCGCTCGCAACCCCCAAAGAAATCATCGCTTCAAGACATCGCTTTGCGGACGCCGTGCGTCCGCCATTTTGATCGCATCGCACCGGATTTCGTCGCTCCCTCGCGGAGCGCCATTTCTTCGCATCGCAACACAATCGCACACGCAACAGGATCGTCGCATCGTCTTCGCCCTCGCGGCAAGGCCTCAGCGCATCGGCGGCCTAGCGTGAAGAGGTTTGTCGCATCGTCTCCGCACGCATCAGCAGATCGGCGCATCATCCTCCCTTGCGGCAAGGATTTTAACGCATCGCCGGCCTCGCGTGAGGAAATTCATCGCTAACACTTCTTTGCGACATTTTGTTGGTTTTGCTACTGAATACAGGTACTTTGTGAGAGAAAGGGTCGCAGAGACCACTGCTTTGGATTTGAACCTTATTGTTGCAACCTCTGAACGAGAAAGGCGCGCAGAGACCCCTGCTTTGAATTTGAACCTTACTCTTGCAACCTTTGAACTATCTTTGACAGTCCTTCAACAGCTATCCTATTTTTGACAGTATTGTGGCTTTTACAGTTATTGGTCTTGTGATAAATCTGCCTTTATATAAAGATACTTATTTTTTTATAACTACTTGTGTGGTGTCCCTTTGTAGTGTTCCTCACTGTGTTACTGTGTATGGTCATAAATGCTTCACACACTGCCTCTGAGATAAGCCTACCTGCTCGTGCTACGTTACCACAGGGTTGAGCAGGGGTATTAAAGAGGGTAGCCCTCTCACTCTGACTTAGGAAGAAGGGTCCCTACTTGGACAGTGGCCAGCCATTGCCAACTAGAGACCCCCATTTCTAACATTGGTGGTCAGCGGTGAGGATCTGGACTTGCATTCATGATGGCATACAGTAATTATAGTGTACACTACTAGTGAGTGCAGACCATAACGTACCGCATACATTTTTTGAGAATTTTTTTTTGCTCCTATATTGTGATTGATATTGCCGGTGATTTTTCACCCGCGCACATTTTCTGAGAGTTTTTGGGATCCTATATTGTGATTGATATTGCCGGTGATTCTTCACCCGCGCCCATTTATTGAAAGTTCTTGATCCCCTATTGTAATTGATATTGCCGGTGATTTTTCACCCGCGCACATTTCTGAGAGTTTTTGGGATCCTATATTGTGATTGATATTGCCGGTGATTTTTCACCCGCGCCCATTTATTGAAAGTTTTTTGATCCCCTATTGTGATTGATATTGCTGGTGATTTTTCACCCACGCACATTTCTGAGAGTTTTTAGGATCCTATATTGTGATTGATATTGCCGGTGATTTTTCACCCGCTTACATTTTTTGAGAAGTTTTCTTCTATCTTTTATTGATATTGCCCGTGATTGCTACAATGGGTCTTGCTGAGATGAGACCTACCTTTTATATAGATGATCTGTTAACCTACAGTCTAGAGGAGCTAAGGGGGTTCTGTGAGGAGAAGGGCTTAGCAGTGAGTAGGAAGGAGACTCAGCTATCCCTGCAGACATCCCTGAGACTTTGGCAACAAGACAGATGGAGATTCTTGGAGTCCCAGTACACCTACCAAGAGGGTAGTTGGTCTGAGGGTGGCCCTAGAGAGTCTGAAGAGGAGGAAGAAAGTGTTATGGAATATCTCATAGGTGGGGAGTTCCTTGATGAGCCTAGTGCCTATGGTAGTGCCAGATTCCCCTCATGGTCCCCAGAGGAGTTGGGGGACAGGCGGGAAGGTCCCATAGGTAGGGAGTCCCTTGCTGGATCTAGTGCACAGGGTAGTGCCCAATCCCCTTCATGGTCCCCAGAGGAGTTGGACAGACAGAGGGAGAGGGAGTACCAGCTGGAATTGGAGAGGCTCCAAATAGAGATTGCCCAGCTGGAGGCGCACCTAGCGCAGATAGCAGAAAAGGAGAAGTTAGCTCCAGAGGGGAGGTTACCCCTGGAGCGCAGTTTTAATTGTCTGGATTCCCCAGAGAGGGTGGGGTCCAGTGGTGGCAGCAAAATTGAAGTATATAGTGATGACAGTGTAGTACACCCACCCAGGGATGTGGCACCTGACTTGAAGGAGGGGGTTGATCTACACCAGGGGATTCAAGGACCTGAGATAGCTCCATTGGTGTGCAGTGTCCCTGAGGTGGATTGGGGAACTAGCGCAGGGGCCCATAGTCCTAGTGAAAGGAGGGATACTCTACCGACTCTGGATGAGAGGTGCAGGGAGAGGGGTTCCCCCGTGGTTGAAGTCCTGGTGTATGAGTGTGAGGACCGCCCAGGAGAGTGTGGGTTGAGTGATAGAGACAGTCAGTTAATGTCTCGCCCATTTCAAGAGAGTGGTGTGGGGTACGTGTGTGAGGCACTGGATTGTGAGGTAAAGGTTAGCACCTGTGTGGAGCTGTGTAATCCAATTGTGGGAGAGCATATTGTGAGTTCCTATTTTCCAGAGCTAAACCAACATGTGTTAGAGTGCGAGTTCTCTGATCCTAGGGAACTTGCGCAGGAGGCAGACCTCTGGGTGAGTACCAGAGGCTCTGTAGAGGCATTAGGGAATGACCCTAAGAGAAGTGGTTCAGAAGTTTTCCAACCCAGAGTGCTGGGAAAGGTTAGGAGTGTTACAGCTGGGTCCCCTTGTTGTGAGGAGGTTGTAGGGCCTCACATCCTGTCTCGTGGGAGCAGGAGTGAGACTGGGATAGGTCCCGAAGTGCCCCAGTCTCAGTCCCCAGGACTGGATGGTTCCATGAGGGAACACCAGGTGGGGAGCCTAGTCTGTCTGGATGGACCGTCCATTGTGGGGGGTACCCCAGTGTTAGGTGAGCTGGGAGTGCCTGTAGTCAGGCCTCCATCAGTTCTTGTGCCTGGCAGTGCCACTCCTAGGGGGAGGGTACGGAAGTCCAGTCTGAGGGATGAAAGGGGGAAGGAGTCCCCAGTGGAAGAGCCAGTGGGTCAGGGGCCAGTCAGAAGGGCTGAGCCCCCTAGGAGTGACCATGGTGACACCACTTCAGTCCTGGTTGGCCAGGCAGTTGTTCAGCCTCAGGGGTTGGTCCCTGGGTTGGTAAGTCAGATCCAGGAGTTGTCTGCCCTGGAGGGAGGGACAACTGTAAGCAGTGTCCCGACCATTTTTTCTAAGAGCACCACTCCAGGTGGGAGGGTGCAGTATGCTGGAAGGGGGTGCAGAGGGAGGGAGTCCTCGCCTCTGACCCCGGTGCGACCTGCGGGTTTTTCAGGTTGGTAGGTCAGTTGCAGGGTCCAGGCCCTGAACTGGTGGAGGGGTGTGTTTCCCTTGAGGGGGGCCTGTGTGCTCCCCAGGAAGTCCTGGTTGGCCAGGCAGTTGTTCAAGCACAGGGGTTGGTCCCTGGGATGGTAAGTCAGGTCCAGGTGTTGTCTGACCTGGAGGAAGGGACAACTGTAAGCAGTGTCCCGACCATTTTCTTTTCTAAAAGCACCACTCCAGGTGGGAGGGTGCAGTATGCTGGAAGGGGGTGCAGAGGGAGGGAGTCCTCGCCTCTGACCCCAGTACCACCTGAGGGTTTTTCCAGGTTGATGGATCAGTTGCAGGGACAAGGCCCTGAACTAGTGGAAAAGTGTATTTTCCTTGGGGGGAATTGGTGTACGCCCCCAGAAGTCCTGGGTTGCCAGGCACAGGCCCAGCCCAAGGGTACAGACCCTAGGTTGGGGGCCAGGTTCAGGGTGTCCCCCCTGATCTGGAGGAAGGGGCAACTGCTAACAGTGCCCCTCCCGGTTTGTGTTATGGAGGCACCTCTCCAGGTGGGAGGGTGCCGGGCCCCAGTAAAGGGGGCGGGGAGAGGGCAGCCTCACCCCTGACCTCCACCCAGTCTAAGGGTACAGACCCTATGCTGGGATACCAGTTGCAGGATAGAACCCCTGAACTGGTGGGCGAATTATGCAGGACACCTGCCTCAGGTGCCCTGACAATTCTGGAAGGGGGTATCGCTCCAGGTGGGAGGGTACCGAGCCCCAAAGAGGAGGACCGGGTGTGGGAGAGCCCACCCCAGTCTCTGGCCCAGCCGCTGGGTACAGGCCCAGGGCTGGTGGGTCAGTGTCCGGGTGCTTTGCCTGACCTGACAGGAGGGAGAGTGTACAAAAGGTGCCAGGCACCTGGGGTTACTGCCCCTCACTCTCTGATGCCACAAAAGTTTGAGAGCCCTGAGAGGTATAGGGCTTGGATTTCATCACTGACTACTGTCAGTGATTACTGGGGCTTGTTGTTTATCTGTTGGGACACACCTGGGGGCCAGTTAAGGTTAGATGCTGCACAGGTGGTGTCCACAGGTAAGGGGAAGAGTTCCCCATTGGTTGCCTTAGTGAGCCCTGAGAGGTATAAGGCCTGGGTCTCATCCCTGACTACTGTCAGTGGCTACTGTGGCTTATTGTTTATCTGTTGGGACACACCTGGGGGCCAGTTAAGGTTAGGTGCTGCACAGGTGGTGTCCACAGGTGAGGGGCAGAGTTCCCCATTGGTTATCTTAGTGGGCCCTGGGAGTGTGGACAGAGGGATCCACCAGGGTTCAGATTGGAGTAGAGCGGGCATATGCCCCTGCAGTTGCGGGCCAGTTCCGTGTTCTATCGCCCGAAGCAGGGAAGCCCATCAAAGTAGTGATTGGTCTACCCTGCGTTTTGGCTGGAAGGGGGTTGTGTTGGAAATGGTCCTTTTTGCAGGGTCACCCCTAAACTTTTTGCCTGCCTCCTGTATTTTTGCTGACCTGTTTCTGTTGGTTTTATGACTCTGGGCACTTTACCACTGCTGTTCAGTGCTAAAGTGCATATGCTCTCCCTTGGTAAATATGTCTATGTGAATTGGTATATCCCTTATTGGCTTATTTGGTTTACCTGTTAGTCCCTAGTAGTGTGGCCTGTGTGTGCCCAGGGCTGGTAAACCAAATGCTGCTGGTGGGCATGCAGCGCTGGTTTGCGCCACCCACAGAAGCAGCTTTTAAAGTGTGTCTCAGACCTGCCACTGCAGTGTCTGTGTGCAGTCCAGAACTGCCATCTTGGCTGTGAAGTGCACCCACTTCCCAGCCCCTGAACCTTCCCTTGGCATCCTGTAAGTCGCCCCTCGGGTAGGGTGCATTGTATGTGTAAGGTAGGACATGCCTTGGTGTGTGTAGCATGTCCTGGTAGTGAATTATGCACCATTTCGTTTTTCACTACTGTAAGGCTACCTGTTCCTCATAGGCTAGAATGGGCAGTTTGACTATTACATGCTATAGTCCTAACTGACCCCAGGAACATGGTAGAAAAACGAATTTAGTATGCCTGAGCTCAGAATATTAAAATACACCTTTTAGTGAAGTTTATTTTTATATTCTGTGTTTGAAAATACCACTTTTAGAAAGTAGGTATTTTCTTGCCTAAGCCTTCCAGTGTGCTCTGCCGTTATGTGTATTGGCTGTCTGGTTTTAGAGGGGCAGGACAGGCTGAGTCAGACCTGGGTTGAATAGAGAGATCTGCATTTAGAGTGTGGGGAGGGGTGGCTCTTTGATCTGAATAGGGCTGTGCCTGGCAAAGTGAATGCTGGCTCCACCTCCCACTGTGTGTCTGCTAGCAGACCCCCTCTTTCTGAAAGGAAGGATGCAGCCTGGTAAACAAAGTGCTCCAGGCCTGAGCAGAACTGGTTCTGGCTAGGTTCAGGGACTGGTAGCTTCAAAGATCAAAGGCTTTTGGGGTATAAATATCTGTGCTCAAGCCCCTACATTTTGTATTGCTTTTGGATCTGGAGAGGAAACTCTGTCCGTGCCACTGGAGGAATCTGCAGGAAGTGACTGTCCTTGTGCTTGTGTGTTGTTTCTTGCACTGGCCTGCAGCAGTGACCACTGGACCTTGAAGAAGAGGAAAAGGAACTTTTGAGAGAACTTTTATTTTTGTTACAGCAATTACCCAAGGGCTAGGAAAAGAGCTAGCCTCCTGCTGGAGTCTCAGGCACATCAGACTCCACCACCAACCTCCTGCTTCTTCCCTGCGAGGATTGCTATCTGCTGATGAGGCTCCTGTGAGTTCCAGGGCCTCTAGTTTGCTTCAGAGAAAAGAGTGCTGGAAATCGTCGCTAACGCACGTTTGCGAGCCGCTGCAGCCGAGAGCGCTGGAAAAATCATCGCGCTGCTGCCGCTGGGTGCTCGCAACACGAAACCATCGCTAACGCCCCTTTGCGAGCCGCTGCAGCTGAGACGCGCTGGAAGAATCATCGCGCTGCTGTCGCCGAGCGCTCGCAACCCCCAAAGAAATCATCGCTTCAAGACATCGCTTTGCGGACGCCGTGCGTCCGCCATTTTGATCGCATCGCACCGGATTTCGTCGCTCCCTCGCGGAGCGCCATTTCTTCGCATCGCAACACAATCGCACACGCAACAGGATCGTCGCATCGTCTTCGCCCTCGCGGCAAGGCCTCAGCGCATCGGCGGCCTAGCGTGAAGAGGTTTGTCGCATCGTCTCCGCACGCATCAGCAGATCGGCGCATCATCCTCCCTTGCGGCAAGGATTTTAACGCATCGCCGGCCTCGCGTGAGGAAATTCATCGCTAACACTTCTTTGCGACATTTTGTTGGTTTTGCTACTGAATACAGGTACTTTGTGAGAGAAAGGGTCGCAGAGACCACTGCTTTGGATTTGAACCTTATTGTTGCAACCTCTGAACGAGAAAGGCGCGCAGAGACCCCTGCTTTGAATTTGAACCTTACTCTTGCAACCTTTGAACTATCTTTGACAGTCCTTCAACAGCTATCCTATTTTTGACAGTATTGTGGCTTTTACAGTTATTGGTCTTGTGATAAATCTGCCTTTATATAAAGATACTTATTTTTTTATAACTACTTGTGTGGTGTCCCTTTGTAGTGTTCCTCACTGTGTTACTGTGTATGGTCATAAATGCTTCACACACTGCCTCTGAGATAAGCCTACCTGCTCGTGCTACGTTACCACAGGGTTGAGCAGGGGTATTAAAGAGGGTAGCCCTCTCACTCTGACTTAGGAAGAAGGGTCCCTACTTGGACAGTGGCCAGCCATTGCCAACTAGAGACCCCCATTTCTAACATTGGTGGTCAGCGGTGAGGATCTGGACTTGCATTCATGATGGCATACAGTAATTATAGTGTACACTACTAGTGAGTGCAGACCATAACGTACCGCATACATTTTTTGAGAATTTTTTTTTGCTCCTATATTGTGATTGATATTGCCGGTGATTTTTCACCCGCGCACATTTTCTGAGAGTTTTTGGGATCCTATATTGTGATTGATATTGCCGGTGATTCTTCACCCGCGCCCATTTATTGAAAGTTCTTGATCCCCTATTGTAATTGATATTGCCGGTGATTTTTCACCCGCGCACATTTCTGAGAGTTTTTGGGATCCTATATTGTGATTGATATTGCCGGTGATTTTTCACCCGCGCCCATTTATTGAAAGTTTTTTGATCCCCTATTGTGATTGATATTGCTGGTGATTTTTCACCCACGCACATTTCTGAGAGTTTTTAGGATCCTATATTGTGATTGATATTGCCGGTGATTTTTCACCCGCTTACATTTTTTGAGAAGTTTTCTTCTATCTTTTATTGATATTGCCCGTGATTGCTACAATGGGTCTTGCTGAGATGAGACCTACCTTTTATATAGATGATCTGTTAACCTACAGTCTAGAGGAGCTAAGGGGGTTCTGTGAGGAGAAGGGCTTAGCAGTGAGTAGGAAGGAGACTCAGCTATCCCTGCAGACATCCCTGAGACTTTGGCAACAAGACAGATGGAGATTCTTGGAGTCCCAGTACACCTACCAAGAGGGTAGTTGGTCTGAGGGTGGCCCTAGAGAGTCTGAAGAGGAGGAAGAAAGTGTTATGGAATATCTCATAGGTGGGGAGTTCCTTGATGAGCCTAGTGCCTATGGTAGTGCCAGATTCCCCTCATGGTCCCCAGAGGAGTTGGGGGACAGGCGGGAAGGTCCCATAGGTAGGGAGTCCCTTGCTGGATCTAGTGCACAGGGTAGTGCCCAATCCCCTTCATGGTCCCCAGAGGAGTTGGACAGACAGAGGGAGAGGGAGTACCAGCTGGAATTGGAGAGGCTCCAAATAGAGATTGCCCAGCTGGAGGCGCACCTAGCGCAGATAGCAGAAAAGGAGAAGTTAGCTCCAGAGGGGAGGTTACCCCTGGAGCGCAGTTTTAATTGTCTGGATTCCCCAGAGAGGGTGGGGTCCAGTGGTGGCAGCAAAATTGAAGTATATAGTGATGACAGTGTAGTACACCCACCCAGGGATGTGGCACCTGACTTGAAGGAGGGGGTTGATCTACACCAGGGGATTCAAGGACCTGAGATAGCTCCATTGGTGTGCAGTGTCCCTGAGGTGGATTGGGGAACTAGCGCAGGGGCCCATAGTCCTAGTGAAAGGAGGGATACTCTACCGACTCTGGATGAGAGGTGCAGGGAGAGGGGTTCCCCCGTGGTTGAAGTCCTGGTGTATGAGTGTGAGGACCGCCCAGGAGAGTGTGGGTTGAGTGATAGAGACAGTCAGTTAATGTCTCGCCCATTTCAAGAGAGTGGTGTGGGGTACGTGTGTGAGGCACTGGATTGTGAGGTAAAGGTTAGCACCTGTGTGGAGCTGTGTAATCCAATTGTGGGAGAGCATATTGTGAGTTCCTATTTTCCAGAGCTAAACCAACATGTGTTAGAGTGCGAGTTCTCTGATCCTAGGGAACTTGCGCAGGAGGCAGACCTCTGGGTGAGTACCAGAGGCTCTGTAGAGGCATTAGGGAATGACCCTAAGAGAAGTGGTTCAGAAGTTTTCCAACCCAGAGTGCTGGGAAAGGTTAGGAGTGTTACAGCTGGGTCCCCTTGTTGTGAGGAGGTTGTAGGGCCTCACATCCTGTCTCGTGGGAGCAGGAGTGAGACTGGGATAGGTCCCGAAGTGCCCCAGTCTCAGTCCCCAGGACTGGATGGTTCCATGAGGGAACACCAGGTGGGGAGCCTAGTCTGTCTGGATGGACCGTCCATTGTGGGGGGTACCCCAGTGTTAGGTGAGCTGGGAGTGCCTGTAGTCAGGCCTCCATCAGTTCTTGTGCCTGGCAGTGCCACTCCTAGGGGGAGGGTACGGAAGTCCAGTCTGAGGGATGAAAGGGGGAAGGAGTCCCCAGTGGAAGAGCCAGTGGGTCAGGGGCCAGTCAGAAGGGCTGAGCCCCCTAGGAGTGACCATGGTGACACCACTTCAGTCCTGGTTGGCCAGGCAGTTGTTCAGCCTCAGGGGTTGGTCCCTGGGTTGGTAAGTCAGATCCAGGAGTTGTCTGCCCTGGAGGGAGGGACAACTGTAAGCAGTGTCCCGACCATTTTTTCTAAGAGCACCACTCCAGGTGGGAGGGTGCAGTATGCTGGAAGGGGGTGCAGAGGGAGGGAGTCCTCGCCTCTGACCCCGGTGCGACCTGCGGGTTTTTCAGGTTGGTAGGTCAGTTGCAGGGTCCAGGCCCTGAACTGGTGGAGGGGTGTGTTTCCCTTGAGGGGGGCCTGTGTGCTCCCCAGGAAGTCCTGGTTGGCCAGGCAGTTGTTCAAGCACAGGGGTTGGTCCCTGGGATGGTAAGTCAGGTCCAGGTGTTGTCTGACCTGGAGGAAGGGACAACTGTAAGCAGTGTCCCGACCATTTTCTTTTCTAAAAGCACCACTCCAGGTGGGAGGGTGCAGTATGCTGGAAGGGGGTGCAGAGGGAGGGAGTCCTCGCCTCTGACCCCAGTACCACCTGAGGGTTTTTCCAGGTTGATGGATCAGTTGCAGGGACAAGGCCCTGAACTAGTGGAAAAGTGTATTTTCCTTGGGGGGAATTGGTGTACGCCCCCAGAAGTCCTGGGTTGCCAGGCACAGGCCCAGCCCAAGGGTACAGACCCTAGGTTGGGGGCCAGGTTCAGGGTGTCCCCCTGATCTGGAGGAAGGGGCAACTGCTAACAGTGCCCCTCCCGGTTTGTGTTATGGAGGCACCTCTCCAGGTGGGAGGGTGCCGGGCCCCAGTAAAGGGGGCGGGGAGAGGGCAGCCTCACCCCTGACCTCCACCCAGTCTAAGGGTACAGACCCTATGCTGGGATACCAGTTGCAGGATAGAACCCCTGAACTGGTGGGCGAATTATGCAGGACACCTGCCTCAGGTGCCCTGACAATTCTGGAAGGGGGTATCGCTCCAGGTGGGAGGGTACCGAGCCCCAAAGAGGAGGACCGGGTGTGGGAGAGCCCACCCCAGTCTCTGGCCCAGCCGCTGGGTACAGGCCCAGGGCTGGTGGGTCAGTGTCCGGGTGCTTTGCCTGACCTGACAGGAGGGAGAGTGTACAAAAGGTGCCAGGCACCTGGGGTTACTGCCCCTCACTCTCTGATGCCACAAAAGTTTGAGAGCCCTGAGAGGTATAGGGCTTGGATTTCATCACTGACTACTGTCAGTGATTACTGGGGCTTGTTGTTTATCTGTTGGGACACACCTGGGGGCCAGTTAAGGTTAGATGCTGCACAGGTGGTGTCCACAGGTAAGGGGAAGAGTTCCCCATTGGTTGCCTTAGTGAGCCCTGAGAGGTATAAGGCCTGGGTCTCATCCCTGACTACTGTCAGTGGCTACTGTGGCTTATTGTTTATCTGTTGGGACACACCTGGGGGCCAGTTAAGGTTAGGTGCTGCACAGGTGGTGTCCACAGGTGAGGGGCAGAGTTCCCCATTGGTTATCTTAGTGGGCCCTGGGAGTGTGGACAGAGGGATCCACCAGGGTTCAGATTGGAGTAGAGCGGGCATATGCCCCTGCAGTTGCGGGCCAGTTCCGTGTTCTATCGCCCGAAGCAGGGAAGCCCATCAAAGTAGTGATTGGTCTACCCTGCGTTTTGGCTGGAAGGGGGTTGTGTTGGAAATGGTCCTTTTTGCAGGGTCACCCCTAAACTTTTTGCCTGCCTCCTGTATTTTTGCTGACCTGTTTCTGTTGGTTTTATGACTCTGGGCACTTTACCACTGCTGTTCAGTGCTAAAGTGCATATGCTCTCCCTTGGTAAATATGTCTATGTGAATTGGTATATCCCTTATTGGCTTATTTGGTTTACCTGTTAGTCCCTAGTAGTGTGGCCTGTGTGTGCCCAGGGCTGGTAAACCAAATGCTGCTGGTGGGCATGCAGCGCTGGTTTGCGCCACCCACAGAAGCAGCTTTTAAAGTGTGTCTCAGACCTGCCACTGCAGTGTCTGTGTGCAGTCCAGAACTGCCATCTTGGCTGTGAAGTGCACCCACTTCCCAGCCCCTGAACCTTCCCTTGGCATCCTGTAAGTCGCCCCTCGGGTAGGGTGCATTGTATGTGTAAGGTAGGACATGCCTTGGTGTGTGTAGCATGTCCTGGTAGTGAATTATGCACCATTTCGTTTTTCACTACTGTAAGGCTACCTGTTCCTCATAGGCTAGAATGGGCAGTTTGACTATTACATGCTATAGTCCTAACTGACCCCAGGAACATGGTAGAAAAACGAATTTAGTATGCCTGAGCTCAGAATATTAAAATACACCTTTTAGTGAAGTTTATTTTTATATTCTGTGTTTGAAAATACCACTTTTAGAAAGTAGGTATTTTCTTGCCTAAGCCTTCCAGTGTGCTCTGCCGTTATGTGTATTGGCTGTCTGGTTTTAGAGGGGCAGGACAGGCTGAGTCAGACCTGGGTTGAATAGAGAGATCTGCATTTAGAGTGTGGGGAGGGGTGGCTCTTTGATCTGAATAGGGCTGTGCCTGGCAAAGTGAATGCTGGCTCCACCTCCCACTGTGTGTCTGCTAGCAGACCCCCTCTTTCTGAAAGGAAGGATGCAGCCTGGTAAACAAAGTGCTCCAGGCCTGAGCAGAACTGGTTCTGGCTAGGTTCAGGGACTGGTAGCTTCAAAGATCAAAGGCTTTTGGGGTATAAATATCTGTGCTCAAGCCCCTACATTTTGTATTGCTTTTGGATCTGGAGAGGAAACTCTGTCCGTGCCACTGGAGGAATCTGCAGGAAGTGACTGTCCTTGTGCTTGTGTGTTGTTTCTTGCACTGGCCTGCAGCAGTGACCACTGGACCTTGAAGAAGAGGAAAAGGAACGTTTGAGAGAACTTTTATTTTTGTTACAGCAATTACCCAAGGGCTAGGAAAAGAGCTAGCCTCCTGCTGGAGTCTCAGGCACATCAGACTCCACCACCAACCTCCTGCTTCTTCCCTGCGAGGATTGCTATCTGCTGATGAGGCTCCTGTGAGTTCCAGGGCCTCTAGTTTGCTTCAGAGAAAAGAGTGCTGGAAATCGTCGCTAACGCACGTTTGCGAGCCGCTGCAGCCGAGAGCGCTGGAAAAATCATCGCGCTGCTGCCGCTGGGTGCTCGCAACACGAAACCATCGCTAACGCCCCTTTGCGAGCCGCTGCAGCTGAGACGCGCTGGAAGAATCATCGCGCTGCTGTCGCCGAGCGCTCGCAACCCCCAAAGAAATCATCGCTTCAAGACATCGCTTTGCGGACGCCGTGCGTCCGCCATTTTGATCGCATCGCACCGGATTTCGTCGCTCCCTCGCGGAGCGCCATTTCTTCGCATCGCAACACAATCGCACACGCAACAGGATCGTCGCATCGTCTTCGCCCTCGCGGCAAGGCCTCAGCGCATCGGCGGCCTAGCGTGAAGAGGTTTGTCGCATCGTCTCCGCACGCATCAGCAGATCGGCGCATCATCCTCCCTTGCGGCAAGGATTTTAACGCATCGCCGGCCTCGCGTGAGGAAATTCATCGCTAACACTTCTTTGCGACATTTTGTTGGTTTTGCTACTGAATACAGGTACTTTGTGAGAGAAAGGGTCGCAGAGACCACTGCTTTGGATTTGAACCTTATTGTTGCAACCTCTGAACGAGAAAGGCGCGCAGAGACCCCTGCTTTGAATTTGAACCTTACTCTTGCAACCTTTGAACTATCTTTGACAGTCCTTCAACAGCTATCCTATTTTTGACAGTATTGTGGCTTTTACAGTTATTGGTCTTGTGATAAATCTGCCTTTATATAAAGATACTTATTTTTTTATAACTACTTGTGTGGTGTCCCTTTGTAGTGTTCCTCACTGTGTTACTGTGTATGGTCATAAATGCTTCACACACTGCCTCTGAGATAAGCCTACCTGCTCGTGCTACGTTACCACAGGGTTGAGCAGGGGTATTAAAGAGGGTAGCCCTCTCACTCTGACTTAGGAAGAAGGGTCCCTACTTGGACAGTGGCCAGCCATTGCCAACTAGAGACCCCCATTTCTAACATTGGTGGTCAGCGGTGAGGATCTGGACTTGCATTCATGATGGCATACAGTAATTATAGTGTACACTACTAGTGAGTGCAGACCATAACGTACCGCATACATTTTTTGAGAATTTTTTTTTGCTCCTATATTGTGATTGATATTGCCGGTGATTTTTCACCCGCGCACATTTTCTGAGAGTTTTTGGGATCCTATATTGTGATTGATATTGCCGGTGATTCTTCACCCGCGCCCATTTATTGAAAGTTCTTGATCCCCTATTGTAATTGATATTGCCGGTGATTTTTCACCCGCGCACATTTCTGAGAGTTTTTGGGATCCTATATTGTGATTGATATTGCCGGTGATTTTTCACCCGCGCCCATTTATTGAAAGTTTTTTGATCCCCTATTGTGATTGATATTGCTGGTGATTTTTCACCCACGCACATTTCTGAGAGTTTTTAGGATCCTATATTGTGATTGATATTGCCGGTGATTTTTCACCCGCTTACATTTTTTGAGAAGTTTTCTTCTATCTTTTATTGATATTGCCCGTGATTGCTACAATGGGTCTTGCTGAGATGAGACCTACCTTTTATATAGATGATCTGTTAACCTACAGTCTAGAGGAGCTAAGGGGGTTCTGTGAGGAGAAGGGCTTAGCAGTGAGTAGGAAGGAGACTCAGCTATCCCTGCAGACATCCCTGAGACTTTGGCAACAAGACAGATGGAGATTCTTGGAGTCCCAGTACACCTACCAAGAGGGTAGTTGGTCTGAGGGTGGCCCTAGAGAGTCTGAAGAGGAGGAAGAAAGTGTTATGGAATATCTCATAGGTGGGGAGTTCCTTGATGAGCCTAGTGCCTATGGTAGTGCCAGATTCCCCTCATGGTCCCCAGAGGAGTTGGGGGACAGGCGGGAAGGTCCCATAGGTAGGGAGTCCCTTGCTGGATCTAGTGCACAGGGTAGTGCCCAATCCCCTTCATGGTCCCCAGAGGAGTTGGACAGACAGAGGGAGAGGGAGTACCAGCTGGAATTGGAGAGGCTCCAAATAGAGATTGCCCAGCTGGAGGCGCACCTAGCGCAGATAGCAGAAAAGGAGAAGTTAGCTCCAGAGGGGAGGTTACCCCTGGAGCGCAGTTTTAATTGTCTGGATTCCCCAGAGAGGGTGGGGTCCAGTGGTGGCAGCAAAATTGAAGTATATAGTGATGACAGTGTAGTACACCCACCCAGGGATGTGGCACCTGACTTGAAGGAGGGGGTTGATCTACACCAGGGGATTCAAGGACCTGAGATAGCTCCATTGGTGTGCAGTGTCCCTGAGGTGGATTGGGGAACTAGCGCAGGGGCCCATAGTCCTAGTGAAAGGAGGGATACTCTACCGACTCTGGATGAGAGGTGCAGGGAGAGGGGTTCCCCCGTGGTTGAAGTCCTGGTGTATGAGTGTGAGGACCGCCCAGGAGAGTGTGGGTTGAGTGATAGAGACAGTCAGTTAATGTCTCGCCCATTTCAAGAGAGTGGTGTGGGGTACGTGTGTGAGGCACTGGATTGTGAGGTAAAGGTTAGCACCTGTGTGGAGCTGTGTAATCCAATTGTGGGAGAGCATATTGTGAGTTCCTATTTTCCAGAGCTAAACCAACATGTGTTAGAGTGCGAGTTCTCTGATCCTAGGGAACTTGCGCAGGAGGCAGACCTCTGGGTGAGTACCAGAGGCTCTGTAGAGGCATTAGGGAATGACCCTAAGAGAAGTGGTTCAGAAGTTTTCCAACCCAGAGTGCTGGGAAAGGTTAGGAGTGTTACAGCTGGGTCCCCTTGTTGTGAGGAGGTTGTAGGGCCTCACATCCTGTCTCGTGGGAGCAGGAGTGAGACTGGGATAGGTCCCGAAGTGCCCCAGTCTCAGTCCCCAGGACTGGATGGTTCCATGAGGGAACACCAGGTGGGGAGCCTAGTCTGTCTGGATGGACCGTCCATTGTGGGGGGTACCCCAGTGTTAGGTGAGCTGGGAGTGCCTGTAGTCAGGCCTCCATCAGTTCTTGTGCCTGGCAGTGCCACTCCTAGGGGGAGGGTACGGAAGTCCAGTCTGAGGGATGAAAGGGGGAAGGAGTCCCCAGTGGAAGAGCCAGTGGGTCAGGGGCCAGTCAGAAGGGCTGAGCCCCCTAGGAGTGACCATGGTGACACCACTTCAGTCCTGGTTGGCCAGGCAGTTGTTCAGCCTCAGGGGTTGGTCCCTGGGTTGGTAAGTCAGATCCAGGAGTTGTCTGCCCTGGAGGGAGGGACAACTGTAAGCAGTGTCCCGACCATTTTTTCTAAGAGCACCACTCCAGGTGGGAGGGTGCAGTATGCTGGAAGGGGGTGCAGAGGGAGGGAGTCCTCGCCTCTGACCCCGGTGCGACCTGCGGGTTTTTTCAGGTTGGTAGGTCAGTTGCAGGGTCCAGGCCCTGAACTGGTGGAGGGGTGTGTTTCCCTTGAGGGGGGCCTGTGTGCTCCCCAGGAAGTCCTGGTTGGCCAGGCAGTTGTTCAAGCACAGGGGTTGGTCCCTGGGATGGTAAGTCAGGTCCAGGTGTTGTCTGACCTGGAGGAAGGGACAACTGTAAGCAGTGTCCCGACCATTTTCTTTTTCTAAAAGCACCACTCCAGGTGGGAGGGTGCAGTATGCTGGAAGGGGGTGCAGAGGGAGGGAGTCCTCGCCTCTGACCCCAGTACCACCTGAGGGTTTTTCCAGGTTGATGGATCAGTTGCAGGGACAAGGCCCTGAACTAGTGGAAAAGTGTATTTTCCTTGGGGGGAATTGGTGTACGCCCCCAGAAGTCCTGGGTTGCCAGGCACAGGCCCAGCCCAAGGGTACAGACCCTAGGTTGGGGGCCAGGTTCAGGGTGTCCCCCTGATCTGGAGGAAGGGGCAACTGCTAACAGTGCCCCTCCCGGTTTGTGTTATGGAGGCACCTCTCCAGGTGGGAGGGTGCCGGGCCCCAGTAAAGGGGGCGGGGAGAGGGCAGCCTCACCCCTGACCTCCACCCAGTCTAAGGGTACAGACCCTATGCTGGGATACCAGTTGCAGGATAGAACCCCTGAACTGGTGGGCGAATTATGCAGGACACCTGCCTCAGGTGCCCTGACAATTCTGGAAGGGGGTATCGCTCCAGGTGGGAGGGTACCGAGCCCCAAAGAGGAGGACCGGGTGTGGGAGAGCCCACCCCAGTCTCTGGCCCAGCCGCTGGGTACAGGCCCAGGGCTGGTGGGTCAGTGTCCGGGTGCTTTGCCTGACCTGACAGGAGGGAGAGTGTACAAAAGGTGCCAGGCACCTGGGGTTACTGCCCCTCACTCTCTGATGCCACAAAAGTTTGAGAGCCCTGAGAGGTATAGGGCTTGGATTTCATCACTGACTACTGTCAGTGATTACTGGGGCTTGTTGTTTATCTGTTGGGACACACCTGGGGGCCAGTTAAGGTTAGATGCTGCACAGGTGGTGTCCACAGGTAAGGGGAAGAGTTCCCCATTGGTTGCCTTAGTGAGCCCTGAGAGGTATAAGGCCTGGGTCTCATCCCTGACTACTGTCAGTGGCTACTGTGGCTTATTGTTTATCTGTTGGGACACACCTGGGGGCCAGTTAAGGTTAGGTGCTGCACAGGTGGTGTCCACAGGTGAGGGGCAGAGTTCCCCATTGGTTATCTTAGTGGGCCCTGGGAGTGTGGACAGAGGGATCCACCAGGGTTCAGATTGGAGTAGAGCGGGCATATGCCCCTGCAGTTGCGGGCCAGTTCCGTGTTCTATCGCCCGAAGCAGGGAAGCCCATCAAAGTAGTGATTGGTCTACCCTGCGTTTTGGCTGGAAGGGGGTTGTGTTGGAAATGGTCCTTTTTGCAGGGTCACCCCTAAACTTTTTGCCTGCCTCCTGTATTTTTGCTGACCTGTTTCTGTTGGTTTTATGACTCTGGGCACTTTACCACTGCTGTTCAGTGCTAAAGTGCATATGCTCTCCCTTGGTAAATATGTCTATGTGAATTGGTATATCCCTTATTGGCTTATTTGGTTTACCTGTTAGTCCCTAGTAGTGTGGCCTGTGTGTGCCCAGGGCTGGTAAACCAAATGCTGCTGGTGGGCATGCAGCGCTGGTTTGCGCCACCCACAGAAGCAGCTTTTAAAGTGTGTCTCAGACCTGCCACTGCAGTGTCTGTGTGCAGTCCAGAACTGCCATCTTGGCTGTGAAGTGCACCCACTTCCCAGCCCCTGAACCTTCCCTTGGCATCCTGTAAGTCGCCCCTCGGGTAGGGTGCATTGTATGTGTAAGGTAGGACATGCCTTGGTGTGTGTAGCATGTCCTGGTAGTGAATTATGCACCATTTCGTTTTTCACTACTGTAAGGCTACCTGTTCCTCATAGGCTAGAATGGGCAGTTTGACTATTACATGCTATAGTCCTAACTGACCCCAGGAACATGGTAGAAAAACGAATTTAGTATGCCTGAGCTCAGAATATTAAAATACACCTTTTAGTGAAGTTTATTTTTATATTCTGTGTTTGAAAATACCACTTTTAGAAAGTAGGTATTTTCTTGCCTAAGCCTTCCAGTGTGCTCTGCCGTTATGTGTATTGGCTGTCTGGTTTTAGAGGGGCAGGACAGGCTGAGTCAGACCTGGGTTGAATAGAGAGATCTGCATTTAGAGTGTGGGGAGGGGTGGCTCTTTGATCTGAATAGGGCTGTGCCTGGCAAAGTGAATGCTGGCTCCACCTCCCACTGTGTGTCTGCTAGCAGACCCCTCTTTCTGAAAGGAAGGATGCAGCCTGGTAAACAAAGTGCTCCAGGCCTGAGCAGAACTGGTTCTGGCTAGGTTCAGGGACTGGTAGCTTCAAAGATCAAAGGCTTTTGGGGTATAAATATCTGTGCTCAAGCCCCTACATTTTGTATTGCTTTTGGATCTGGAGAGGAAACTCTGTCCGTGCCACTGGAGGAATCTGCAGGAAGTGACTGTCCTTGTGCTTGTGTGTTGTTTCTTGCACTGGCCTGCAGCAGTGACCACTGGACCTTGAAGAAGAGGAAAAGGAACGTTTGAGAGAACTTTTATTTTTGTTACAGCAATTACCCAAGGGCTAGGAAAAGAGCTAGCCTCCTGCTGGAGTCTCAGGCACATCAGACTCCACCACCAACCTCCTGCTTCTTCCCTGCGAGGATTGCTATCTGCTGATGAGGCTCCTGTGAGTTCCAGGGCCTCTAGTTTGCTTCAGAGAAAAGAGTGCTGGAAATCGTCGCTAACGCACGTTTGCGAGCCGCTGCAGCCGAGAGCGCTGGAAAAATCATCGCGCTGCTGCCGCTGGGTGCTCGCAACACGAAACCATCGCTAACGCCCCTTTGCGAGCCGCTGCAGCTGAGACGCGCTGGAAGAATCATCGCGCTGCTGTCGCCGAGCGCTCGCAACCCCCAAAGAAATCATCGCTTCAAGACATCGCTTTGCGGACGCCGTGCGTCCGCCATTTTGATCGCATCGCACCGGATTTCGTCGCTCCCTCGCGGAGCGCCATTTCTTCGCATCGCAACACAATCGCACACGCAACAGGATCGTCGCATCGTCTTCGCCCTCGCGGCAAGGCCTCAGCGCATCGGCGGCCTAGCGTGAAGAGGTTTGTCGCATCGTCTCCGCACGCATCAGCAGATCGGCGCATCATCCTCCCTTGCGGCAAGGATTTTAACGCATCGCCGGCCTCGCGTGAGGAAATTCATCGCTAACACTTCTTTGCGACATTTTGTTGGTTTTGCTACTGAATACAGGTACTTTGTGAGAGAAAGGGTCGCAGAGACCACTGCTTTGGATTTGAACCTTATTGTTGCAACCTCTGAACGAGAAAGGGGCGCAGAGACCCCTGCTTTGAATTTGAACCTTACTCTTGCAACCTTTGAACTATCTTTGACAGTCCTTCAACAGCTATCCTATTTTTGACAGTATTGTGGCTTTTACAGTTATTGGTCTTGTGATAAATCTGCCTTTATATAAAGATACTTATTTTTTTATAACTACTTGTGTGGTGTCCCTTTGTAGTGTTCCTCACTGTGTTACTGTGTATGGTCATAAATGCTTCACACACTGCCTCTGAGATAAGCCTACCTGCTCGTGCTACGTTACCACAGGGTTGAGCAGGGGTATTAAAGAGGGTAGCCCTCTCACTCTGACTTAGGAAGAAGGGTCCCTACTTGGACAGTGGCCAGCCATTGCCAACTAGAGACCCCCATTTCTAACATTGGTGGTCAGCGGTGAGGATCTGGACTTGCATTCATGATCGCATACAGTAATTATAGTGTACACTACTAGTGAGTGCAGACCATAACGTACCGCATACATTTTTTGAGAATTTTTTTTTGCTCCTATATTGTGATTGATATTGCCGGTGATTTTTCACCCGCGCACATTTTCTGAGAGTTTTTGGGATCCTATATTGTGATTGATATTGCCGGTGATTCTTCACCCGCACCCATTTATTGAAAGTTCTTGATCCCCTATTGTAATTGATATTGCCGGTGATTTTTCACCCGCGCACATTTCTGAGAGTTTTTGGGATCCTATATTGTGATTGATATTGCCGGTGATTTTTCACCCGCGCCCATTTATTGAAAGTTTTTTGATCCCCTATTGTGATTGATATTGCTGGTGATTTTTCACCCACGCACATTTCTGAGAGTTTTTAGGATCCTATATTGTGATTGATATTGCCGGTGATTTTTCACCCGCTTACATTTTTTGAGAAGTTTTCTTCTATCTTTTATTGATATTGCCCGTGATTGCTACAATGGGTCTTGCTGAGATGAGACCTACCTTTTATATAGATGATCTGTTAACCTACAGTCTAGAGGAGCTAAGGGGGTTCTGTGAGGAGAAGGGCTTAGCAGTGAGTAGGAAGGAGACTCAGCTATCCCTGCAGACATCCCTGAGACTTTGGCAACAAGACAGATGGAGATTCTTGGAGTCCCAGTACACCTACCAAGAGGGTAGTTGGTCTGAGGGTGGCCCTAGAGAGTCTGAAGAGGAGGAAGAAAGTGTTATGGAATATCTCATAGGTGGGGAGTTCCTTGATGAGCCTAGTGCCTATGGTAGTGCCAGATTCCCCTCATGGTCCCCAGAGGAGTTGGGGGACAGGCGGGAAGGTCCCATAGGTAGGGAGTCCCTTGCTGGATCTAGTGCACAGGGTAGTGCCCAATCCCCTTCATGGTCCCCAGAGGAGTTGGACAGACAGAGGGAGAGGGAGAGGGAGTACCAGCTGGAATTGGAGAGGCTCCAAATAGAGATTGCCCAGCTGGAGGCGCACCTAGCGCAGATAGCAGAAAAGGAGAAGTTAGCTCCAGAGGGGAGGTTACCCCTGGAGCGCAGTTTTAATTGTCTGGATTCCCCAGAGAGGGTGGGGTCCAGTGGTGGCAGCAAAATTGAAGTATATAGTGATGACAGTGTAGTACACCCACCCAGGGATGTGGCACCTGACTTGAAGGAGGGGGTTGATCTACACCAGGGGATTCAAGGACCTGAGATAGCTCCATTGGTGTGCAGTGTCCCTGAGGTGGATTGGGGAACTAGCGCAGGGGCCCATAGTCCTAGTGAAAGGAGGGATACTCTACCGACTCTGGATGAGAGGTGCAGGGAGAGGGGTTCCCCCGTGGTTGAAGTCCTGGTGTATGAGTGTGAGGACCGCCCAGAAGAGTGTGGGTTGAGTGATAGAGACAGTCAGTTAATGTCTCGCCCATTTCAAGAGAGTGGTGTGGGGTACGTGTGTGAGGCACTGGATTGTGAGGTAAAGGTTAGCACCTGTGTGGAGCTGTGTAATCCAATTGTGGGAGAGCATATTGTGAGTTCCTATTTTCCAGAGCTAAACCAACATGTGTTAGAGTGCGAGTTCTCTGATCCTAGGGAACTTGCGCAGGAGGCAGACCTCTGGGTGAGTACCAGAGGCTCTGTAGAGGCATTAGGGAATGACCCTAAGAGAAGTGGTTCAGAAGTTTTCCAACCCAGAGTGCTGGGAAAGGTTAGGAGTGTTACAGCTGGGTCCCCTTGTTGTGAGGAGGTTGTAGGGCCTCACATCCTGTCTCGTGGGAGCAGGAGTGAGACTGGGATAGGTCCCGAAGTGCCCCAGTCTCAGTCCCCAGGACTGGATGGTTCCATGAGGGAACACCAGGTGGGGAGCCTAGTCTGTCTGGATGGACCGTCCATTGTGGGGGGTACCCCAGTGTTAGGTGAGCTGGGAGTGCCTGTAGTCAGGCCTCCATCAGTTCTTGTGCCTGGCAGTGCCACTCCTAGGGGGAGGGTACGGAAGTCCAGTCTGAGGGATGAAAGGGGGAAGGAGTCCCCAGTGGAAGAGCCAGTGGGTCAGGGACCAGTCAGAAGGGCTGAGCCCCCTAGGAGTGACCATGGTGACACCACTTCAGTCCTGGTTGGCCAGGCAGTTGTTCAGCCTCAGGGGTTGGTCCCTGGGTTGGTAAGTCAGATCCAGGAGTTGTCTGCCCTGGAGGGAGGGACAACTGTAAGCAGTGTCCCGACCATTTTTTCTAAGAGCACCACTCCAGGTGGGAGGGTGCAGTATGCTGGAAGGGGGTGCAGAGGGAGGGAGTCCTCGCCTCTGACCCCGGTGCGACCTGCGGGTTTTTTCAGGTTGGTAGGTCAGTTGCAGGGTCCAGGCCCTGAACTGGTGGAGGGGTGTGTTTCCCTTGAGGGGGGCCTGTGTGCTCCCCAGGAAGTCCCTGGTTGGCCAGGCAGTTGTTCAAGCACAGGGGTTGGTCCCTGGGATGGTAAGTCAGGTCCAGGTGTTGTCTGACCTGGAGGAAGGGACAACTGTAAGCAGTGTCCCGACCATTTTCTTTTCTAAAAGCACCACTCCAGGTGGGAGGGTGCAGTATGCTGGAAGGGGGTGCAGAGGGAGGGAGTCCTCGCCTCTGACCCCAGTACCACCTGAGGGTTTTTCCAGGTTGATGGATCAGTTGCAGGGACAAGGCCCTGAACTAGTGGAAAAGTGTATTTTCCTTGGGGGGAATTGGTGTACGCCCCCAGAAGTCCTGGGTTGCCAGGCACAGGCCCAGCCCAAGGGTACAGACCCTAGGTTGGGGGGCCAGGTTCAGGGTGTCCCCTCTGATCTGGAGGAAGGGGCAACTGCTAACAGTGCCCCTCCCGGTTTGTGTTATGCAGGCACCTCTCCAGGTGGGAGGGTGCCGGGCCCCAGTAAAGGGGGCGGGGAGAGGGCAGCCTCACCCCTGACCTCCACCCAGTCTAAGGGTACAGACCCTATGCTGGGATACCAGTTGCAGGATAGAACCCCTGAACTGGTGGGCGAACTATGCAGGACACCTGCCTCAGGTGCCCTGACAATTCTGGAAGGGGGTATCGCTCCAGGTGGGAGGGTACCGAGCCCCAAAGAGGAGGACCGGGTGTGGGAGAGCCCACCCCAGTCTCTGGCCCAGCCGCTGGGTACAGGCCCAGGGCTGGTGGGTCAGTGTCCGGGTGCTTTGCCTGACCTGACAGGAGGGAGAGTGTACAAAAGGTGCCAGGCACCTGGGGTTACTGCCCCTCACTCTCTGATGCCACAAAAGTTTGAGAGCCCTGAGAGGTATAGGGCTTGGATTTCATCACTGACTACTGTCAGTGATTACTGGGGCTTGTTGTTTATCTGTTGGGACACACCTGGGGGCCAGTTAAGGTTAGATGCTGCACAGGTGGTGTCCACAGGTAAGGGGGAAGAGTTCCCCATTGGTTGCCTTAGTGAGCCCTGAGAGGTATAAGGCCTGGGTCTCATCCCTGACTACTGTCAGTGGCTACTGTGGCTTATTGTTTATCTGTTGGGACACACCTGGGGGCCAGTTAAGGTTAGGTGGTGCACAGGTGGTGTCCACAGGTGAGGGGCAGAGTTCCCCATTGGTTATCTTAGTGGGCCCTGGGAGTGTGGACAGAGGGATCCACCAGGGTTCAGATTGGAGTAGAGCGGGCATATGCCCCTGCAGTTGCGGGCCAGTTCCGTGTTCTATCGCTCGAAGCAGGGAAGCCCATCAAAGTAGTGATTGGTCTACCCTGCGTTTTGGCTGTAAGGGGTTGTGTTGGAAATGGCCCTTTTGCAGGGTCACCCCTAAACTTTTTGCCTGCCTCCTGTATTTTTGCTGACCTGTTTCTGTTGGTTTTATGACTCTGGGCACTTTACCACTGCTGTTCAGTGCTAAAGTGCATATGCTCTCCCTTGGTAAATATGTCTATGTGAATTGGTATATCCCTTATTGGCTTATTTGGTTTACCTGTTAGTCCCTAGTATTGTGGCCTGTGTGTGCCCAGGGCTGGTAAACCAAATGCTGCTGGTGGGCATGCAGCGCTGGTTTGCGCCACCCACAGAAGCAGCTTTTAAAGTGTGTCTCAGACCTGCCACTGCAGTGTCTGTGTGCAGTCCAGAACTGCCATCTTGGCTGTGAAGTGCACCCACTTCCCAGCCCCTGAACCTTTCCTTGGCATCCTGTAAGTCGCCCCTCGGGTAGGGTGCATTGTATGTGTAAGGTAGGACATGCCTTGGTGTGTGTAGCATGTCCTGGTAGTGAATTATGCACCATTTCGTTTTTCACTACTGTAAGGCTACCTGTTCCTCATAGGCTAGAATGGGCAGTTTGACTATTACATGCTATAGTCCTAACTGACCCCAGGAACATGGTAGAAA
The DNA here is from genome assembly GCA_963921515.1 of Calotriton arnoldi. Taxonomy (NCBI): domain Eukaryota; kingdom Metazoa; phylum Chordata; class Amphibia; order Caudata; family Salamandridae; genus Calotriton; species Calotriton arnoldi. Next base: position 351,332 of record CAWUFW010001513.1, read on the forward strand.
AACGAATTTAGTATGCCTGAGCTCAGAATATTAAAATACACCTTTTAGTGAAGTTTATTTTTATATTCTGTGTTTGAAAATACCACTTTTAGAAAGTAGGTATTTTCTTGCCTAAGCCTTCCAGTGTGCTCTGCCGTTATGTGTATTGGCTGTCTGGTTTTAGAGGGGCAGGACAGGCTGAGTCAGACCTGGGTTGAATAGAGAGATCTGCATTTAGAGTGTGGGGAGGGGTGGCTCTTTGATCTGAATAGGGCTGTGCCTGGCAAAGTGAATGCTGGCTCCACCTCCCACTGTGTGTCTGCTAGCAGACCCCCTCTTTCTGAAAGGAAGGATGCAGCCTGGTAAACAAAGTGCTCCAGGCCTGAGCAGAACTGGTTCTGGCTAGGTTCAGGGACTGGTAGCTTCAAAGATCAAAGGCTTTTGGGGTATAAATATCTGTGCTCAAGCCCCTACATTTTGTATTGCTTTTGGATCTGGAGAGGAAACTCTGTCCGTGCCACTGGAGGAATCTGCAGGAAGTGACTGTCCTTGTGCTTGTGTGTTGTTTCTTGCACTGGCCTGCAGCAGTGACCACTGGACCTTGAAGAAGAGGAAAAGGAACTTTTGAGAGAACTTTTATTTTTGTTACAGCAATTACCCAAGGGCTAGGAAAAGAGCTAGCCTCCTGCTGGAGTCTCAGGCACATCAGACTCCACCACCAACCTCCTGCTTCTTCCCTGCGAGGATTGCTATCTGCTGATGAGGCTCCTGTGAGTTCCAGGGCCTCTAGTTTGCTTCAGAGAAAAGAGTGCTGGAAATTGACGCTAACGCACCTTTGCGAGCCGCTGCAGCCGAGAGCGCTGGAAAAATCATCGCGCTGCTGCCGCTGGGTGCTCGCAACACGAAACCATCGCTAACGCCCCTTTGCGAGCCGCTGCAGCTGAGACGCGCTGAAAGAATCATCGCGCTGCTGTCGCCGAGCGCTCGCAACCCCCAAAGAAATCATCGCTTCAAGACATCGCTTTGCGGACGCCGTGCGTCCGCCATTTTGATCGCATCGCACCGGATTTCGTCGCTCCCTCGCGGAGCGCCATTTCTTCGCATCGCAACACAATCGCACACGTAACAGGATCGTCGCATCGTCTTCGCCCTCGCGGCAAGGCCTCAGCGCATCGGCGGCCTAGCGTGAAGAGGTTTGTCGCATCGTCTCCGCACGCATCAGCAGATCGGCGCATCATCCTCCCTTGCGGCAAGGATTTTAACGCATCGCCGGCCTCGCGTGAGGAAATTCATCGCTAACACTTCTTTGCGACATTGTGTTGGTTTTGCTACTGAATACAGGTACTTTGTGAGAGAAAGGGTCGCAGAGACCACTGCTTTGGATTTGAACATTATTGTTGCAACCTCTGAACGAGAAAGGGGCGCAGAGACCCCTGCTTTGAATTTGAACCTTACTCTTGCAACCTTTGAACTATCTTTGACAGTCCTTCAACAGCTATCCTATTTTTGACAGTATTGTGGCTTTTACAGTTATTGGTCTTGTGATAAATCTGCCTTTATATAAAGATACTTATTTTTTATAACTACTTGTGTGGTGTCCCTTTGTAGTGTTCCTCACTGTGTTACTGTGTATGGTCATAAATGCTTCACACACTGCCTCTGAGATAAGCCTACCTGCTCGTGCTACGTTACCACAGGGTTGAGCAGGGGTATTAAAGAGGGTAGCCCTCTCACTCTGACTTAGGAAGAAGGGTCCCTACTTGGACAGTGGCCAGCCATTGCCAACTAGAGACCCCCATTTCTAACAGTTGGCAAGTAGTTTTAAATGCCAAGTCGAAGTGGCAGTAAACTGCAAGCACAGGCACTGCAGGGGGAGGCCTGAGACAGGTTTGAAAGGCTACTTCTGTGGGTGGCACAATCAGTGCTGCAGGCCCTTAGTAGCTTTTAACTTACAGACCCTGGGTATATGGTATACCGCTTTACAAGGGACTTACAGGTAAATTAACTATGTCAGTTAGGTATACACCAATTACAAACATGTTTAGGGAAGATACAGCAAAACGTAGAGGTCCAAAGCCACATTGCCTCCCTCCATGCAGCTGAAAGTGAAGCGATCTACCCAGTCTCTAGAGAGTTCTCTTCACTAAGGCGGAAAAACCTAGCTAGACCATCAGTATTGGAGTGATCTACCCCTGGTCTGTGTTCCACCCTGAAGTCCATTCCTTGTAGAGAAATGGACCGTCTCAATAGTTTTGGATTCTCACCCCTCATTTGCATGAGGAACCTGAGGGGTCTGTGGTCAGTCTGAACTAGGATGTGAGTGTCAAACAGATTTTTCAGTGCCCAAACTACAGCAAAAGCTTATCACTCAATAGCACTCCTTTGTTCCCATGGGAGTAACCTCCTGGAGATGAAGGCTACAGGTTGGTCTAGGCCCTCCTCATTAAGATGAAATAGTACTGCCCCTATGCCATGCTCTGAGGCATCTGTCTGAACGATAAACTGCTTGGAGAAGTCAGGAGCCCTGAGCACAGGAGCTCTGCACATGGCTTGCTTCAGGGAGTCAAATGCAGATTGGCATACCTCTGTCTAAATCACATTCCTGGGATGCTTCTTCAAAGTCAGCTCAGTCAAAGGGACAACAATGGTGCCATATCCCTTGATAAAATCCTTATAGTACCCAGTGAGGCCTAAGAAGGCTCTGAAATCAGTCTGGATTTTGGGTGGCCGCCAGCCTATGATGGTTTCTATCTTGGCCTGAAGGGGTTGTACCTTCGCTCCTGCCCACCAGGTGTCCCAAGTACACCACCGACCCCTGCCCTATATGGCACTTATTTGCCTTGATAGTCAGGCCTGCCTGTTGTAGAGCCTGAAGCACTTCCTGGAGGTGAAAAAGGTGGTCCTTCCAGCTGCTACTGAAGACAGCTATGTCATCCAGATAGGCAGCACAGAAGGCCTCCATACCAGCAAGGGCCTGGTTCACCAGCTTCGGGAAGGTGGCAGGTGCATTCTTTAATTCCAAAGGGCATCACCCTAAGCGGATAGTGGCCTTCTGGAGTGGAGAGCACTGACCTCTCCTTTGCTCCCTCTCTTAAGTGGATCTGCAAGTACCCTGATGTAAAATCAGAGGTACAACAGAGCTTAACTGCAATGTTTAAATATGTTTAGACATATTTAAACATTGCTACTTTAGCAGAATAATTGTAAAAAAAAATATGGGGAAGCTGAGGATTTTTTTTTACAGGGGGGCCGCAGCATTAAGAAGTTTGAAGACCATTGCTCTAACCAGTCAACGAGCTCAACAGCCCTGGGGTGAGCATCAGTCTTTGCCACAAAATTCAACTCTCTATAATCCACACAGAACCTCAGTTCATGTGAGGTGCCATGTGGGGTGGTTTTAGGTACCAGAGCCACAGGACTGGACCAGGGGCTACTAGAGAGTTCTATCACCCCCAACTCCAACATTTTAGGCACTACAGCCTTAATGCTGGACCTCACCATATCTGACAACCTGTATTATTTATTCTTAACAGGGATGCTCTCCCCTGTGACTACATCATGGGTACACAGGTGGGTAGTCCCAGGGATAAGAGCGAACAGAGAGGAGTACTGCCCAAGACTTGGTGCCAGTCTCTCTGTTGTTCAGGAGTTAGATTGCGGAAAAGGATTACTCCTTCCACAGACCCATCTTCATCCACACAGGCTAAGAGGTCAGGGAGAGGTTCACTCTCCTCTTCCTCCTTGCCATCTGTCACCAGCAGCATGGTGACCTTAGACCTCTCAAAGAGGGGTTTGAGGCGACTGACATGCAGCACCCGGTGGGGTTGCCTAGGGGTCTTGAGATCCACAAGGTAAGTAGTCTCCCCCTTCTTCTCATTCACATCATATGGGCCAGTCCAGCGGTCCTGGAGAGCACTGGGCTCCACTGGCTCCATTACCCACACTTTCTGAGCAGTCTGTCAATCCACAGTGGTAGAATTTTTGTCATACCACTCCTTCATGATGCCCTGGCTGGCTTGTAGGTTACTAGAAGCTTGCTTCCATAACTTAACCATTTGGCTCTTGAAGGCCAGCTTGTAGCTCACTACATCCCGGGGTGGTCTTCAGAGGGATTGCATCTGGCAACCTAGTGGCATAATCCACCAAGACCAGGATGAACCTGTTGCCTGAAGCAGTCTGGGGATCCACAGGCCCTACAATGTCGATGTCCACTCTCTTAAAGGGTGTGCCAGTGACTGGCAGTGGATGCAGGGGCTTTAAGCCTTTTACATGTCTTTCCACTAGTCTGGCAGGTCATACAAGTCCTACAGAATGTATCTGAGGAAGTCTTGAGCCTGGGCCAATAAAAGTGTGGGACAAGCCTTGCAAAGGTCTTGTTTTGGCCCATGTGTCCTGCCAGGGGTATCTCGTGAGCCAGATCCAGTAGGAAGGCCCTGTGGCATTGGGGGACCTACAGGGCCCTTGTTGTCCCATGCACAGTAACCTTGGGCTCACTGTAAAGGAGGCAATCCTCCCATTAAATGTGGTGACTACCAGAGGCACCACCTGCTGCTTGGGCTTCATCCTGTTGCCTCAGTCCCACAAGGGTTGGACACACTCTGTGTCCTACAGAAGTCCTCCTTGGTGGGTCGTTCTTCTACATGCCATCCAGCAATGACAGGCAGGTCACCAAGGGGAGCAATGCCCTGTTCTGTGGACTCTTGGTTGGCCACCACAGGTACCCCATCCATGTCACTAGACGTACATCTGGCGGGTTTCCTACACGCCCTGCCTTTCCCCTTCTTAGAAGCTGGCTGGGCCATTTTTTCAGCTTTTGGACTCCCATCCGGGCAGCCATGGACCTTGTCGTACCACAGATTTAATCAGGTAATCCTAACATCCCCACATGAGCCTTGAGCTCCACCTCCTTCCAGGTAGTGTGCTCAAGGTCATTACCCAACAAACAGTCCAGAGGCATGGCAAGGCTTACAACAACTTTCAGAAGACTTGAAGCCCATGTCCCACTCAAATGGAACCAGGGCACAGGTTAGTGACCGACCCTCTATGTAGTCATCTACCACAACCTGATGGAATGCATTAGGAATTACCAACTCTGGGGAAACCAGCTGTCTCCTTACCATAGTCATACTTGCTCCTGTCTCCCTCAGAGCCTCCACACCTTGCCCATTGATGGTGACCCATTGCCTATACTTTGTAGTATTTGAGGGCACATGGATCTTAGGAACCATCTCACTATCAACCAGGGACCCTAGGGTAACCCCACTAAACTCCCCACCCCCGTTAACTGGGACAGACTCCTCTCCCAGCACTACACTAGCCACCGATTGAGCCTCTTCTCCAGTGGGAGGTGATGCTCTTTTTGGACACTCGGAATCCCCCTTGGAGTGTCCATACTCAAAGCACTCATAGCACTGAACGGACTTGGGCTGCTGATCTTTGTCAGGGTAGTTTTTCTTGTGGTGGACAGATTGGGAATGTGAGGCAGAACCTTCCCCTGTGAGTTGTTTTGGTGGCCAATAGAGAACTCAGTCTTTTTATCGCCCCCCTTATTCTTCTGGTTGGAACCCTGACCACTCTTTTGGGAGTCCCCCCCAGATGCTTTCTTGGACACTCTGTTACTGACCCAGATGTCCGCCTCCTAAGCAAGCTTCCTAGAGTCAGAAATCTTACTATCCACTAGGTGTTGGCGCAGCTCTGTAAAACAAATATCAGGCGTGTGCTCCTTTAAAAGTAAGTTATACAGCCCTTCATAATCATTTACATTGCTTCCCCTCACCCAGCCCTTCAGTGCCTTAGCAGTATAATCTAAGCAATTAACCCAGCTCTGTGTGGATAGCTTGTGACTGGCCCTGAACCGTTGTCTGTCCTTCTCAGGTGTCAGGCCAAACATACGGGTCAAAATGGTCTTCATTACAGTGTAGCATGTCTGGTCCCCCACCTCTAATGTAAGAAGAGTGTCCCTGCCCACTGTGGGCATGTACCTTCATAAACTACCACCTAAAAATCTCCTTTGGGACCTTTGCACTTTTAAAGCCACCTCATAGGCTGCAAACCACTTTTCCACGTCATCCCTCACCACATAACTAGGCACCAAATCCTTGGGTACTCTATACCTTGACTCATGTGAAGACACTGCATGTGCTGCCACCATTACTATTGCTGGACTCCACTTGTAGGGCTCTTATGTCCAGCTCTCTGAGACTTAGCTCATGGGACATCTTCCTTTCCTTCATGGATAGTCTCTTTTTTTCTGGAGCCTGCTTTTTCTCAGCCAAAGCTATTGTGTAGTTTCTATTTTCCAGTAGGAACTGCGTGCTCGTTGGGCAACATAAACGATGGGATGGTACAAGACTAATTCCGAGCACCCCCTCAGGATATGTTGTCCTGTAGGCCAGCTAGCTCAAAGTGCCACCATAGGAACCCCTAAACCTAGACAGATATCAAATGGTTTTGGCAATCACAAATATGACACCCCTAACTCCCCAGGAATCGTGTTAACAGATCTAGAACCCTTCCGCACAGTCACTCGTGCTCTCTCTCAGAGAAATATACAATGAATACACAGAGGGGTGTTTTCAATATTTATTGAATCATCGTGATTCTTGTATAGAATATATGTGCTGCAATGATCAAAAGATAGAAGCAGATGAAAATATATATATATATATACATATAAAACAGTATATAGCGTACTCCTACTATGAGTTCCTTAAACTAGATGCCTAGGGTGTGTGTCTTTGCTCTTCCAAGAATCCCCTATTGGATGATCCAATCCCCATTACCTAAAAGGAAAGTATGTAGGTCCCCATCTTAGTCACAGGTTGGACATCCCTCTTCTCAGAGGGATCAGCAAGCAGCTGGGCAGAGGTTTCAGCGTGCAGTGACCTCGCAGTGACAGCAAGTGCTCCTCTGCCTAAACCCTGAAATGCTTGTTTATTTATAACAAAAAGCATCCTTGCTCCGAGTCGAGACTTTAGGCAGGTCGCCATTGTTTATGATCTATATACAGCTGCGTCGCCGCATGGACAAACAACAAACAATCACATTTGCAGTCAGTAATGGCAACCGTATTATATAAACTACAAATGTTATGCTTGGTAGCACGCCAGAGCTTGAAGCTCGCTTGGTTGTGGTGCAGGGATTCTGCACATACACAGAACTATGCACAGGAATACGGGACCTCAGTGTATAGGGGCTAAGCCTTCCTACCGCCTCAGTACCCACAATCCCAGGACCGACTTGCTATAGTATCTCACTCGCTCTCCTATACAATCACGAAGATGCAAATGATTAGACACCCCAGCACACAACACTCCCGACTCTCTCAGGAATCGCGGTAACAAGACGTACCCTTTCGCTTACTCACTCGTACATGTCCACAATAAGAATTGACAGAGACACTATTATAGTTTAAAATGTTTATTTTAACTATCGTGCTCTATATCGCAGTATACGAGCCACTACCAGCAGCAAAAAGCATAAACATAAGACAGTTAGCATTGTAACAAGTCCATATATTACGAAGGGAGATGTCATCTTATAAAGACAGTGGATAAAGGACTATAAGGCCTAACCACCCTCCCCTTGGTAAGAAGAAGTATTATTATATAATAGAACATCTCTGGGCTTCGTCAGCAGACCCCATACCTTAGTGCCTAGATGGTATATCTACATCATAGGAACCGCTGGGCTTTTCTCCCTGGAAAGATCCCTCTCCAAGTGTGTGTTAACCAAACATTCATCCCCATAATATCAAAGCATGAGTTTCCAGCAGCCGCAGCTGTGTTAGCATGTTTTGACTAGGTGCTAGGGACTGACCAGAACAAAATAACAAGGGACAGTGTTTATCGACCTTGCTCACAGTGTTCAGACTAAACTCCAGGAAAAGGCAGAGAACGCACAAAGCAGACGGTTCTCATGTGAAAGGCATAAACAGAGTCTTGCAAAATAAAGTCATGTAGTAGGGTGCGCAAAAGCAGCATCATGGCAGCAGAGCTCATGCTAACTTAGCGATGTCGATAATGTCCCCATCAGCCATATGACAGTTGTGGTGGAACTAGGGAGGGTATGACCTTAAGCAGGCAGTTGGCCAGAAACTTGGCCAAGATCTTGACTTCTGTGTTTATAAGAGAAATTGGGCGATAGAAGGATCATTGGCTGAGGGGCACTTCCTTGGTTTGGGGAGCACTACTATCTCTGATCTGTAGAAGTCAGGTGGCAGCAGCCCTGTTCCAGTCACTTCTTTGAGGGCTGCCACCAGGGGTTCCCAGAGCTTCTTCATAAATAATTTCAAATATTCACTTGGAAACCCATTAGGGTCTGGTGTTTTGCCAGACTGCAGGTCACCCACGGTGCTGTTAATTCCTCTGGAGTAAGGTCCTCATCTAGCATCACTCAATCGGCCAGCAATAGGGTTTTGAGGATAGGTCCGATACAGACTGAGTAATCTGTGCATCTGGTAGGTAGTCGCGTGGAGCATACAGGTCGGCATAAAAATGGGCGAACTGGCATACCATAGCATCATCCCCAGAGACCCGGGAGCAAGCAGAGTCCAGAAAACAGAGGATTGGAGACTGGTGTCTATTATTGGAGCAGAGATGGGGTAGTAGTTTACTAGCTTTGTCCCTCCCATTGATAGATCCAAGACTGTGAGGCAAGCCATACTGTCTTGGCCTCATCGAGGAGTAGGTGTCCCAACTGGGATTCAACATGAAGTTTAATACTAATTAGCGTGGGGTCGGGGTCACGGGTGTAGCGTGCCTCTAACATTTAGACTTGCGTTTCTAGATCTTGGACCATTTGCCATTTTTTATGTGTCTTGTCAGGCAGGTAGCTAATGATCTCCCCCGCAATGTTCGTTTAAGAACCTCCCACAAAATTATCGGGGACTGCTAGGAGTGTTGGTTGTGGGCTAAGCAGGTGTCAACCACTTTTCCCATCTGGGAAGTGAAGGCCGTATCTATAAGGGACCACGGGGTCAAACGCCAGAGGAATGACTGCACTGCGTGGGCAGTGCACAGGGATAGTATTATTGGGGAATGATCTGAAAGCCATCGGGGAAGGATTTGGGCATTTAGTGCATTGTATAATTCAGGCTTCGGGAGGAGGGAATAGTCCAACCGGGAGAAGGTATTATGTGTCCCCAACTAGAATGTGTAGCCCCGATGGACCCCTGCACACATCCGATAGTACCCTCACCTCCAGGAACAGCCGCATCAGGGAGCTATAATGTGTGAGTCGTCCCCCCACCGGAGCTTGTCGAAGTCTTCATGCATCACCCAGTTCCAAACTTCTCCAAGCACCAAGAACCCCACTGGGAGGGTGCCATTAAGATTAATTATTAATTCAAGGAAGGAGCTGGTAGGCAGAGGCAGGGCATATACATTCACTATTGTCAAGGACTCCCCAGATAAATGACCGGTAAGGGCCACACATCTGTCTCATTGGTCAGTCCAGGTTTGTTGCACCACATTGGGAAGGTGTCCCTTAACCAAAATCGCACCCGCGTCCTAGAGCCCCTAGTGAAGTCCGAAAGAAAACACTGAGCATAACCATGTCGTGCGAGGCAGGGAACTCTATTGCCCAGCAAGTGTGTTTCCTGGAAAAACGGGATGTTGGCATGTAGCTTTTGGCAGCCCGGAAGACGGCTGCTCTTTTGATACTTTCTAACAGTCCATTACTGTTCCAGGACATTAGCTGGACCCGACAGAAACGGCTTGGGCCATCTTCGGCCATCTTCAGCCACCTTGTGTTCGGGGTGTGTGGATCATGACAATCTGTGGGACAGTGGCCATCTGGTGTTGTGGGTGCGCCCTCCACTCAAAGAAAAACTAGAAGCAGCAATAGCAACCAACACAATAACCACAAACATCCCAACCTGCCCACCATACACTCCTAGAACATGAATAGGCTGTCCGGTTTTAGGTTTAAACCTATAATAACTGATAAAACCCCACCGGAAGGGAAATAGCCCTCACCAGTGTAAACATATAAACACTGAAAAAAAACCTGCACAACCACAAACTAAATGCCATTCAAAGAAAGGAAAAGGAGAGTGAAAGAGTCATTTTTTTTCTTCCTGAAGGGGCCAATACAATGTAACTTTGTTGTATAAGGTAGCAGTAAGAAAGACTGGGCTAACATTATTCTGCTTGAGTTTTGTTGTTTAGGGATGTCACTAAAATATTGTTTCTTCTTCCTCTTTCAGTTTTGTGGTCTTTGGTCTAAAGATACAAGGGTTAGAAGCATGTTTTAGGGTGTTTATTTATTTTATAAACTGTAGAGAATCAGGAAATATCAAAATCATATTTGATTTTTTGGTTACATTTAAGTCTTTCACTGATAGGAAAAATGTAGGTTTCATAAGAATCTTTCCCAATATGTACCATCACATTTACCCACAGAGAATGGGTAAAAACCCTTGATACATCAGCCCCCTTTTCTAGTGAGTCAGTATTGATAGTAGGTTAATTGCCAAACACCTCAGGCTTTAAACATTCAATGCAAGGCAAAGTGACAGGTATATGTGAAAAGAGTGCAGTCACAAAGCATCTGGGATATTGGTGAAAACATGACACCAGACTTTTGGAAAACATGGAACGCAGTGTCACTTGAAATGCTGCTGCAAAAAGTTCTTACCAAGTTCAACAAAGATTGGAGTGATTTTGTTTGTTTTTGCAGTGATTCAGCTACGTATATGAAAAGGTTGTGTGATGACCTGTCAAAATCGTTACCTGAGCTGAAGTGCTTCCCTGTAAGAGATCCTTGACACTTGTTAGATGGTATGCTGAAAGCATCTTTACAATCTTCAGAGTTAATGAAGAATGCTATTGACTTTTTAGTCCACTCTGGTGCACTGTTTTGTTATGTACGGAAACTAAAACGCAAATATTTCTCATTTTGTGCTTTGTGTGGAATCAAAGAAAGAGTCATCCCAACTGTGTCACTTAGCTCTTGGTTCTCAGTCCTAGAGGCCATGAATGCTATATTATCCATGTGGCAACCGTTTACAGAAATTTTGCTGAGTGATGATGCCAAAGGCAAGAAATGTGAGGATCTTTGGTCACATATTGATAGTGATTTGAAAAAAAAGTACACTCTACTGCATTCTTAGATTTTTACAGGAAAGCATGACTGATGTAGTGGACATAATAAAAAAACTAGAGTCTGAAAACACCCTTGTCTACCAAGTGTTCAGCATAATTGGTGTAGATGTGTAACATCTCCTTGAGAGTAGGCTGGGCAAGACTTTTAGTGACTTTGACACTGCAACATATTCCATGTTAGAATGCTTGCCACTTGGTAAGCAAAGAAATGTTGAGGAGCAATTCAGGAACTTTTATTTTACAATGTATGAGAAATAGCCCTTTACCAACCATGGCATTTAAAGTCAATGAAGCCTCACTGTGGTACTCTGCACAAGTTATAGATCCCTTCCGTGAAAGGAAATTTTCCCCGGAGTTTCAAAAGTGCAGCCTCATTTTTGACTGCTTCAATAACTCTGAGGGCATATGCGCCCAGTTCAACGCATGTGTTGCAGAACCTGTTGCAGAGAATCACAATCTACAGGTGCACCAGTATTGGCATGGAAAGCTATGTCAGTGGCCAGAGTTAGCAAATTGTATACTGGCTATTTTGGCGTTGACTGTCTCAAGTGCCAATGTTGAGAGGGCCTTTTCACAGATAAAAGTTTACATGGGAAGGAAAGAGCGAGTGTGCATGACCAAAGACTCACTGAAGAAGTATTGTATGGTGTACTACGATAAGTTTGATTTGTAAAAATTTATTTGTACCTCATTTACACTGTACGTACACTGTCTATATATACCATGCACTATCAGTGCAGAAAGCAAGCCATAATAAAAGAAAAAAGTTCCCTAAACACCGGAAAAACACTGTTTCTGTTGTTTTTAATGGCGCAAAAATGTGTAACCACTGATCACCACTGTTTTTTTAAGGTATTGAAATCACTTGAAAACACGGAAAAAACCCCACCTGAATTTACCAAAAATAGAAACTGAAAACAGGAAAGCCTAAACATGAAGTATCTCTTGGGGGGCAGGACACCCACCAGCTCCAATGGGGTGACAGTGCCCCCGTGCCCCAGTGGATGCTACTATTAATGGCCTAATCACCGATGTCAACCAGGTGGCGCCAAGGCTGAAATCCAATTAGGCGTAAGCAGTCTCACACTGAGGGTGGTGGTCCCTCTGTTGGTCTGCCATAGTCGGGTGCGCCATCAGGCCCCAACATAGTCATAACTCAAGAAAATTTTGCCTATACATACTCATTCTCAGGTGCCGCTGGAGCAGGAAGCACAAGCCTCATCTCACAGAACTTTTGGTAGGAGTCAACCCGAGACCCCTGAATTGGTCACCAAAGGAGGCAAAGCGGGCCGCGTCATTTCAATGTTGGGGACACCAATTCAAGCCAGACCAAGTCATCATGAGGACCCTCTACCCCGACCAATATGTCCAGCCTCCTGCATCAGGAGGAAAGCAAGTGGTTCCTGTTGCTCCCCCTGTTTCTCACGCACCGCGGGAGGGCCGAGTGTTTATCTCCCCTGTGGAGGCCGCATGTCGCGAAGGGGGTGGGGGAGGTGTGGCTAAGGCTGGCATCGTTCAGTGTCCACTGGAAAACTTCCTCCGGAGTCTTGAAGAAGAAAGTCTGGGACTGGAAGATCACTTTAAGTTTGGCGGGGAACAACAGTATATATCAAATGTTGAGACTGCGCAGCTTCTTTTTTGCTTCAATGAATGAGTGATATTGCTCTTGGACCAGCTTGGTGTAGTCCGGGAAAATCATTATTTTGTGGGACTGAAACCGGGGCGGATCCTGCGAATGAACACAACAGAGTATAGCGTCCCTATCCAGGTAGTGGAGTATTAAGGCAAGCAGAGGTCAGGCTGGAGCCTACGGGGGCGGTCTCTAGTTCAAAGCTCTGTGCGCTCACTAAATGACGTAGCAGGAGAATAAGGATGCAGCGGACAAGATGGAGAGGATCTACTAATCCAGGAACGTCTCAGGTGAGGTTCCCTCACAACCTTCTGGGAAACCCAGGAAACAAAGATTGTTCCAGTGGGCCCTTCCCTCTGCATCTTCCACACTTGCGGCCAGACCCCTGAAAATGGAGGATAGGTGCGAGAGTTTACGCTGCATCTCAGACATCATATCATCCTCCATAGTGGAGATCCTAGCCTCGGCTTCTGTGATCCTGTTGACTGCCTTACACAGATACTGGTGCAGCAACATCACGTCGAAGTCCACCACGCCTATCTTCGCCTCCAGGGTATCCGGCGATTGGTTTATATCCTCCAGGGTCATGCTGGTTTTAGGACTTGTGGCACAACCACCATCATTGTCTGCCAAGGACGATTTTGCCGCAGCCTGGGTACATTTTCCAGAATGCCTTGCTTGCTCTGGGGGAGCACCTAGTCTTTGGCCCTAGTCCAGGCTGCCCAACCACAGTATAACCAAGGCCCAAAATTCACTCCGATTGGACTAGCCAGTCCCCCACGGGAATTTGTAGGGTGGCACAAGCAGTCCAGTGGCCTCCCCTCCACAGCCTGGAGCCCACAGATGCTGAAATGTCTGCCCAATGTAAGAGGCCCTTGATCCTAGGACCATGTAAATCGGAGTCCCCTGCCACCTCTGCCAGGTTGTAAGGCAGAGGAATTACAGGTGTAGGCGCATGGGGCCCCGTCGCAACAGACAGGCCAGGTCAAGAGTCAGATCGCACTCCAAGTAGAACCGTCAGCCTCCCATGGGGAACTGCGGGACAGCATGAGCAGTCTACCAGTTTGCCTGGGGGCCGCAGGGCCCGGCACAGCACTGCAGGATTCCGCTGGTCCTCGTTAGGAGAAACCGTGACCTTAGGGCGTGCCACACTCCCGAAAAACAGTCCACCGATGGCAGGTTCCTAAATGGGTATAATTCAAATGTCCAGAGATCCCAACTGGGAGGGGGATTCATCCGACAGCCCGCTAAATCCCCAATCCACTTGCTCATTCAGACACGTGTTGGTCCTCCAATGGTTTGAGCCGCACCAGGACCCACTACCGTCTCCATACGGCACTGCCCCGAGGGCGAGTTGCACCAAAACCCAGCAGCTCCAGGCCGCGGTCCAATCATACTGGGAGCGCAGGCTGGGACCACCCGTCCCTCAAGCCGGCAGTCGGGCGCTCACCTTCCAAAAGGCCCTGTGGGTCCAGGGTCATCCCAGTTCGGGTTTACCTCAGCTGCTCCACGGGCATCGGTCACCCCGCCCTCGGGTGCCCCCAAAGCATCAGGGGCAACAAAGAGGCACCCCTGAGCTGCCTCGTGTGCCAAAGGGAGGAGAGAACAGTAGAATGATGCCGGATTGGGGCAGTGTGTCACGGACTTGTCCTAGGTTGCAGCCACTATCTTCGGTGTCTTGGCTACGCCCCCTGCTCTTTTGCTATTACACTGTCACACACATCTCACAGATGCACACACCCACTGATCGACAAGCTAAGTGCTTTTACACTTTGTCACACATCTCATAGTTGCACACACCCACCGACTAATTTAGAACCATACTTCTGCCTTCTATGTATGAAAGTGTTTTAGAAGGAAGGTTTTAGACAGTAAACAGAGATGAAGTCTTGTGGGTGACTGCTGGCCAGGCCCTAACTCAAGTTCTGGAGGACAGTTGTGAGACAGAATCAGATACTGATACATCATCTGAGGGAGAAGAAAATGGAGCAGAATCTGGAAGTGATTTTTCAGTCTGCAAAGTTTCATCCAATGACTCGTTTTCCAGTGATTCTGAGGAACATGTACAAGGTAGCAGTGGATATAATTAACCACACAACCCAGTTATAAAGGCTATACTTAATGTGAACAAATATTTTTTATCAGAAAGGATTTAATGAGGGGTGTTACACCAGCCAAGCATCTTGCTACCATAAGGAATCAACTAGGGTAAAGAAGAGAAGAATCCTACCCAAAACACAATCTGTTAAGTCTGGAGCACACCCACAGAGTGTGCTCGAGTGAGCACACCCACAGGATCAACACACCTTACTTGACCCACCCACCTGTAGCGCCAAGACGCCCCTGGGCAATCGTGCGCTTTATAAATGTACAAATCAAATCAGAGTAACAGCAAAGTGTAAATAAGTGAAAATAAGAAATTGTAATACTGGACCCTGAGATCCTGTTTTTTTTTGGATTTTTTTTTAAGGTTGCGATCGGTTTAAATACATAATGACCAGCAATAATAGACTGCAAATTTCTCTGAAGGGTGTATTACAAAATTAAAAAATAGAAAAGACCTCCTACCCTTCCTGTAGCCAATTTGTAACTGGAGCCCATATTTTGCATCCCAAGGCCCTTTTCCTACGCCCTCTTACTTTATAAATTGAAGATTCTAATTTATAAATAGCCAAAAGCCTTGAGCGCCAGTTAATAAATGTCAGAGGGTCCGGGCTTATCCATTCAGAAGTAATGCATAAACGGACCAAAGCCATTGCAATAAACAAAAATGCAGACACTGACTTCGGCCTTGTGCCTCTTTCTATATCAAATCCTACACCCAAAATTACAAGATCAGCAGTCATAGTTATCGGGACCTCTAAAATCATAGTCAGGAATTTTTCCACTTCCCGAAAAAAAAAGACTAGTTTAGGGCAAGAAAAAAACATATGAACAGAATTTGCAGCTGGCAATCCACACCTGTTACACTTCCCGCCCCTCGAGCCACCCCATTTAGCAATTTTACCAGATCCTGTTTTATTAGCAAAACCATAAAGTGAAGCCTTTACTTAATTTGCTAATGTGCAGTTAATGTTGCAATATTTGAGCAAAATAAAGTTCATAAATGAAGGAATTTATAAAGTATTAAGAACAGTCTTAATGGATGGATAAAACAACATTCCAATTATGTAACAAAAACAAGTGGTCTGGTATTGAGATTATTGTTGTAAGAGAGCCAACAGTTCATAATTCATTCACAGCCAGATGGTAATATTTAAGTTGTCGAAAGTAGAATGAGAAGAGGAACAAGAGCTGACACATGTTTTATCAATACAACTTTATCAAGGCGTTGTTGGGTTGATGGAAGCAAATATAATCACAAATTCAGGTCAAAAAGTTCTCTAGGGTGAAGTATGCCAAACACTTAAGGCAAAGGTTATAACTTTTATGTGGACAACGTCTATACGGTAGTAGAGCTGTTCAGCGAGCTATACAAAGCCGGCACTGTGGCATGCGATACAGTTTGATGTCAATGCAAATGATTTTCGCAGGAGCATATTTGTAAGATGCTCCAAACATTACACAGCACCTCTGTGCATTTCAACAAACGGCTGACAGTCAATTTCTCTGATAAGCGGGATGTGAACATGCTCACTACAATCCATGATGAAAGCACTTCCCCGGTCACAGTTTGGGGTCAGTTGGCAAATGTTCACAAGCGCACCTGTATACTTGGTTACTACAAGTACATGGGCAGAGTGAATAAGAATGACAAGGTTCTTCATCCATACAACGCAAGTCATAAAACTTGCACATGGTATAAGAAGCTGTTTACCCACCTGATCCAGTTGGCAACATACAACGCCTATGTTGTTTACCATCAGACCACCACAGGAAGACCAATGTCTTTCCTTTACTTTCAGTTGATTGTCATTGAAAGTCTTACTGATCAAGAAGCAGTAGCCTTCACTTCATTTGTGTATAAGATGTGGCAAGGCTGCAGAACCGGCACTTTGCAGACCACATACCCAGAACAATGAGAAAGACTTGACCATGCATTCATTGCAAAGGCTGCTCTAAGCAAGGAAAGAGGAAAGAGATTCGTTGTTACTGTCCCCAGTGCCCATCTCAGACAGGCCTATCTTTCCCAACTTGCTTTACATTGTACTATACAAAAGCGAAGTACTGAGAAATTGACTGAGGTTAATCTGGCCTGGTATATACATTTCAGAGGCTGTGCATGGATACATATGTTCCAGGGGCCACTACTTCACTAGGCAAACAGCCTTTCAAATAGTTTTCTCTAGTTGAGAAAATAGTTAACTTGCATATGGCCTGCTTGACACCTTTATCTGCCATCAGAACAAAGTAGATGTTCTGTTTGCCATATGACAAGTGCATTACAGTCACCACACTGCACATACCGGTGAACGGAACACAGCCCACTTTGCCACCGAGAACCCTGTGCAGAAAAACCCAAAACCTTTAGTAGTGTTTGAAGTGCTCTTTAGGGAACTTAGATCAGTCTTCCCCTTCATATTTACCTAAGTTTCAAAAGGTAGACATACTCACTCCATTCAGGGATTCTAGGCGTTGAGGCATCCTTGGACACCCACCACCTCACATACACAAACTGGAAGTAGTTAGAATTAGCACAGCGAGTGTACTAAAGGCACATGAAAGACGCATCTTCTTAACCTTCAGATGGCTGTTACAGAAAGCGTTAGTAAAGGTTCGCTTGGCAAGTATACAGGATTAGCTGGGACTTTGAAGGAGACAGAGACATGAACAGGTAGGAAAAGCTTAAATTAGATGTGTTTTCACAAGGATATCACATAGCTAGAAGGCAGATAGTCAAGGTAGTAGAGATACACATGCTGTCACTTCATGTTTATGAAAGGACTCAACCCCATCGGCGCCATACACACCCGATACTTAATTACTCCCTTACTCAACTATGCAGATTACTCCAAACCATAGAGAACACAGCAATCAGGCTCACCATCAATCTTCCATCACACACACCCTGCACTTCAAAAAGCTTCACTGGCTTCCCATCCAAAAGTGAGTTGTTATCGAACTACACACACACACACACACACACACATGCAGGCACACACACACACACTCATTCAAAGCCTTACATAAAATTGGTGCAGCATACCTCAACAACCGTCTCAGATTTCGGAAATCTTCCAGACACCTCCGCTCTGCCAGACTCCTACTCGCACACATCCCATACAGATGCAGCACCAGAACAGGCAGTAGGGACTTCTACCTTGCTCCAAAAGCCTCGAATAACCTGCTCCTACACAACTGCACCACCTCTAAAATTTTTGAATTCCCCAAGAAGCTGAATACTTGGCTCTTCTACTAGGTGAGTTCATGGATCAGCCCAAACTGCTCCTGTGCTGATGGTAGGATACCTTTCTGAGTGATAGCGTGCTTTACCAATACACATAACCACACAGAACTCTGCATCCAACTCTAAACATACGGGTCATATTTGTGGCCTGTTGGCCATGTTCATCCTCCGTCAGAATGTCGTGAATGTTCAATTCGCCATACGACAAGTTCATTCTAGTCAAAGCACTGCACAAAACGGTGAATGGAACATACTCTACGTTGTCACTGAGTGCCCTGTGTGCCAAAAACTAACATTCTTAGTATTTTAAGATGTGCACCTCATGGAAGCCGTTAGTAAAGGTTCACTTGGCACGAGTATGATACTGCTCAGAAGGTTGACAGAGGCAGATACTTGACAGGTGTAGTAAAAACCTTTTTCATTTTTGAAGCTTGTTGAGGCACCAACCTTCAACATATCTGACCATGTGTGCAGAGGTTTGCATCCTGTGTGTTTATATATAAGTTGGCTAATGAATGGGTGAGAGGTGGCGTGATTGAGGATTCCAACCTGTGGAGCACTGCTGTGTTGGATTAGGGCTGTGGCCGGCGGTATGAAAGTCTTGTGTGTGGTGCGTGAATGGCATGTCAAAGGCCCATAAAGCAGTTGGTGCCTTGTTGGGGCTTTATGGCTCACCTTCAGTAGTCTTGGTTTCAATATTCTGATACTGAGATTAGTATTTGGTCTAAGAAGCTACTACCTCTGGAGGTGCCAAAACCAACCACTGTAAGTGGTGGTTTCACTTCGAA
Organism: Calotriton arnoldi; assembly: GCA_963921515.1. Lineage (NCBI taxonomy): Eukaryota > Metazoa > Chordata > Amphibia > Caudata > Salamandridae > Calotriton > Calotriton arnoldi. The sequence goes on from CAWUFW010001513.1 coordinate 370,181, forward strand.
AGTTCAGTAACAACCCCCTATTTTTTGGAAACTGAATACCCACAGGTGCTCAGGGTTGTGTAACTTGTACTGATCCAGCTCACTTTTCCATAATGCCGTGCAAAACTTTAAAGTGCATAAATGGCTAAGATCGCTAATTTATTTACATTTTGTGTTGTAAACTTCTGGAATCTCTTGTGATCCATAAATTGTCAATGACCCAGTGCTCTCCACATGAAAATGGAACCCACTTTTTGTGGGTGGACCTACAGCCCATGATTGGAAAGGACACAAAGCGCAACATGGACACATCACATTTTTCCACTAAAAACCACCCTGTTTTTGCAATGTGCGTAGCTGTGGATTTTGAAGACCAAGAGAAATCTACCAAACCCACACATTTCTGAAAACTAGACAACCAGATGAGTTGAGGGTGTTATGGCTTGCGTGGATCTCATAAGGTGTTTTAACACAGAAGCCCTTGCAAACCTTAAACTTTGGCTTAAGTCTTCACTACACTGACTGATGCCTTAGGCCGAATTTGTCTACTTTTCAGAAAGTATAGCTTTCTGGCATCACCTATGGGTTTCACACCTTTTTGCACTACAAACTGGAAGTGGACTGAAAGTATAAAAATTCAGAAAAATGGGGTACCTCTTAAAAAATGCAAAAACCGGTAAAATAAATGTTTTTTGATACAGCTCTGCGTGTTTCTGAAAGCTGGGAAGCTTTCAGAATGGCTTCGTTGAGGCCATTTAAGGGAAAAAACAGTTTTTAGCTGAACAATTTTTCACATTTTCCCCAAAAACTAAATTTTACTATATTTTAGAATCCCCGTAATATTGGTAACAAAAGAGCACACATTTGGGGTGGATACCTTATGTGGAAAAAACTTTATTGAGACTTAGGAGCAAACTACCCTAATAGCAAAAAGGGGCTCAGCACTGGGGTGGCAAAGCATTAGCAGTTAAGGGGTAAAATGAATCTTGATCCAAAATTCTTAAAAATCTCCATAAACTATTTGAAAATTGGCGATTACACATGAAAATTAATCTACAGATTGGGATATTTCACAAAGAAATCCAAACTTAAAAAATATAGCCTATTTTGTTTTACTTTGCATTATGGGCCTGTTTAATGGTTTAATCTTGGGTGTTTGCATCCAACCATACATTTTCATATAATATATTTCATATAAATAGTGCACAAGCATTATGTTGGAAATAGAAGGATACAGCCATGTGTAGCAAGATCATTGTTAATAGAGCTAAATCTGTGTGAAAGCATACATTCGAAAAGATATATCGTAAATAGGATACATTTTAAAGGCAACATTTTGAATAGGAAGATTAAATTCCAGAGACAGTATAAAGGTTAAAACACATACTTGTATAAATATTACAAAATCTCTCTGTTTGTGCCTGACATCCAAATATAAATGTGATCTGAGACAGTAAAAACATTCCACAATTCTTACTGTAAATTGTTTTAAATATAATATCCTAAGCAAAGCACACAATTGTGTTTGGTGCTGCATTTTTTTTACATTTGATCTTAGATATGGATTTGTGTGCTGTGCTATTTGAATATAATTGTTTTGAAATAGAAATATATGTTCCAATCTATGATATACTTTGAATCTCGAAAACCACTGTTTCACTGTAGATCATCATGTGGCAGTATGAACAACCAGATACAAAATTAATTATTCAACATAAACGATCAATCAAAGTGTAATTTGTCGAAATTGATTCTAAAACATAACGAAGTATGTGTTGCTACTTATACATTGCCAAATACAATTTAGAACTATCAAACCTAATAATATTTGTATTTGCAGGTTTTTTAATATATTCAATACATGTTACTCTCTCCAGTCCTATCATTGTAAATTACTCATTAAAATACTCATAATGTTAGGATGAGAATCTCAATTTAGTAATCTTTTTTTCTGTTTCAGATATTGACAGTGAATCTCATGATGTGATGAATAACAATGTAGTCTTTGAGACCTTTGATACCACTCAGCCCTTCTTGGAGGATGAAACATTTACTGAACTCATGAATGTTATGGAAAATTCCCTACCAATCTTTAAAGGGCCGACAATGTTACAGTGTCTCCACATGTTCCTTAACCTGCTTCCTCATTAAGAAGAACTGATCAATGTGCTCCTGTGGATGACGATGAACATGAAGTAACGTTCGAGAGATGAATCAACAGAACACAGCAACGCACTGTTGAAGAAGTCAAGTAAGGAATGGAGACACTGACGGACAATCTGGAAGAAGTCCGAAGGTGTCTGAGCCAAAAAAAGGACTTGACTCAGAACACGAACGAAACTTGTTCTTGTCTTCAAGGAATTGATGATTCTCTAGGTGACATAGCTGAAGTCCTCAAGGAAAAGAAACAAGAGCCATTAACATCAAATTTGGCTCAAATTGAAAAGCAGATAGAGACCATGTGCTCTCCGTTAATAAATTCTAACAAGGACTGAAGCACAAGATGGACTCCTTCATATCAGTTATGACTCTCGTGAATGAAATCATTGTCACTGTATTAACATCTGAGCAGACCCTTGCCAGGGATTTCAGTGTAGCCTTTACTACACTGACTGATGTCTTAGGCAGCTAGAGGCCTACAACTTCTTCCTCTGGTGCATCTTCAATGGACACTGTCAAACCTTTGTCTGCTCCAACAAAACCAAGCAAGAGAATTCATCAGAGGGTAAAGATGTGCGGCATATATATTGCACGTGCAGTGTTGCAAAATAAACATAAGTGAGCCATTCTTGTACAGTGTTTACTTTAGTCGGAGCTTGTCTTCTTGTCATCTATTTGCATACCATCAACTTTCCTGTATTGGTCCTACTGTGTTTATCTTCTCATCACATTGCTTGCATTAGGCTTCCTTCTTGGATAACTGAATTTGTATGTTAATGTAGTAACAACATTTCTTCAAATTGTATTTTCAGTTAAAAAATAGTCTTCTTCGGGCCCACCCGGAGATACACGGGATTCCATTTACCGGCGAGCAACACAAAATCTCACTATTCGCAGATGACGTGTTGCTGTCACTCACCGACCCGGATACCTCTCTGCCTCCCTACAGGACGAGTTGGCAAGGTTCGAGGCTTTAGCAGGCTTTAAAATCAATATGGACAAATCGCAGATACTCAACCTCACCCTGTCCAGCGTGGAAGTGGATAAACTGAGGCCGTTGACATCTCTCCAATGGGCTACATCTTCTCTGACGTATTTGGGAGTGCGCCTCACCGCGAGGGTAAATGGGTTATATGTAGCTAATTTTCCCCCTATTTTAGCGCAAATACAAAGTGAACTTAACAAATGGAAGCCCCTTTTCTTGTCTTGGTTGGGCCGCATACATGCGATAAAGATGACAATGATGCCCAAACTGCTCTACCTCTTCCAAGCTCTTCCCATACCAATTGAGGGGCGTTCTTTAAGCGCGTTAAATCTTTACTTCTCGATTTTGTCTGGCAGGGACGTAGGGCCCGCTTTTCCTTCTCTATCCTGCGGCGTTCCAGGGAGGAGGGGGGTGTAGGGCTCCCAGATGCACAACTATACTACAAAGCCGCACAGCTTAGGGTTCTAATGGAATGGGTTCAACGCGATTCCGATAAACATTGGCTCCATATGGATCGTAGTGTGGCCGGACGGACCATATGGGACCTTATCTGGCGCTCCAGACAGGAGCGACCGCCAAACGTTTACCTTAGCACTCCCACGCGTACTACACTTCAGGTTTGGGATTCGGTGTCTAAGGATGTAAGATGGACCTCTTTCCCGTCTCCCTTTACGCCCCTGCATTTTAACTCAGCCTTCCCGCCGGGCATGCAGCCTGGCCCGTTTGATGGGTGGAGGGAGGGGGATGTTTAGCCTTGACACACCTCTTCCACAATTATGACCCCCGTTCTTTTGAAAACTGCAGGAGGGATTTTGGACTACAAAGCAATGAACACTACCATTATACGCAACTGATGCACTGGGCCCAGACACCACACATACGGGAGGCCGCTACCAGACCCCTCACGAAGTTTGAAACCTTTCTTACAAAAACCACGACGATGAGAGGCACGATCTCCTTTCTCTACCGACACTTGCTATCGACCCTACACTCGGTGCGCCCACGTTATATGGCAATGTGGGAGGGGCTTCTGGGGAGACCCATTTCGGACGAGGAGTGGACCCACCTATGGTCAGATGTTAGGAAATTCAATCACTCCATAACGCTTAGGGAGGCCCACCTCAAGACTATGATGGACTGGTACCTCCATCCATCGCGACTTAAACAGATGTACCCGAACACATCTGATAGGTGCTGGAGGGGTTGTGGGATGCTCGGGGATTTCCGTCATATCTGGTGGGACTGCCCGACTATTCGTCCATATTGGGAAGAAATACTTGCTCAAATCAAGCTGATGCTGGGATACCCTATTCCGACAACGATAGGGGGTATACTGTTGGGCCTGCGCGACCCCTCCCTGGAGCTTCAGACTAGGGCAGACAAGGCAATTCTGTGGTTATGCATAGGTGCCGCGAAGACCACTCTAGCTGCAGCGTGGAAACAAAAGGAGGCGCCGGCGCTATCTCTTTGGCACTCTAGGTTGTGGCACCTGCTCAGTATGGAGCGGATGGCGGAGGTGTCTGGGGACACATTCAAAAATTTTGAGTTCCGCTGGGGCCCATTGGTCTCATTTCTCTCCAAGGGCCTGCCGTCGGCTGTATGTCCGACCTCCGTTAAAGAGCTACACCTATTCCAGATCTAGAGGTAACTCACTGATGAGTTTACTGACCTTGGATAGCTTCTACTAGTTGCCGCCGCCATGGGGGGAGATGGGGGGGTGGGGGGAGGATGTGTCATTTTTATGTTTTTGTTTCTTTTTATTTTTGCTTTGGCTGCCCCGCAGTTGGGGCGCCTCATTATTTATAGTGGACATCGGATTTTAGGACTTCGTAAACGAAGGTTAAGGGGGATGCCTCTTAGGCGAAAGAGAGGCAGTCAGCTCCTTTCGGTTGTTCCACCATGCGGCTCGGATGGGGGGCACTGTTGACCACCTGTGTAATATGACACTGTATACTTCATTTGCTTCCATCTAGGGAAGGTGGGAGGCGGTTGTTGCTCACTAATAAAGAGTTATGCATTTTCGGCGGTGCGGCTTGGGGAGGGGCTGGGAAGCGGCATCCCCGATGTAAAGGTGTACGATGTATTGTTTATTGTGCAAATATCAATAAAAACAAGTTTGATAAAAAAATAGTCTTCCCTTGTTATATTTTGCATTTGTATCAAGAAATAAATGGAATAAAGTGTAATAATTTAAAATTAAACATTATTTCTACCTTTATAAAAGTCAATACTTATTTTCACTGAAGATTGTTGTTGTTATTCATTTATATATCCTTCTTTATGCCCCAAGTGTGGAGACTCTGCCCCACGTGCGGAGACTCCACACTTGCAACTTTACTACACATACGTTACATTTTGTGACTAGGGCCCTCAGTTTATTAGTAGCAAACTAATGGATATAGGAACACCATTTTAAATGTATGTCTTACTTTACAGATGCGTTTTCATGGTTCTATTTGTTGCCACTTTTGTCATTCTCCAAACAAGATTTTGTTTTTGTATATTAGTAAATATGCAGAGGAGAGCCACAAATTCAGCAAGATGCTTTAAGGTTATGTGATGTATATTGTCATTGGCTAGTAAATATTAGAAATCTAATATTGTATAAAAAGGTACCATTATTTCTTACATATATATCATATACTACATTATCCAACAACCTACCCACTGCGTATTGTGTACTGTGCACAGTTGAGGACTTTTTATTTTGCTGTCCAATGCGTACTGAAGTCAACATAAGTAAGGGGCACAATTACTTACACATAATCATAACATTTCATAAGTATGACCTTGTTCTCTGATTATGCATGATCAATCTAGCACTGGCACAGCATGTCATTTACTGTCCAAGGCTGATCAAAACACATTTTTTTTTGTTGGGAAACAAAATATGTACAGATATTACACTCTTAAAACACAAGGAATACACTCTATATGTTACAGTTCCCAACCTCAAATCCTGCTCTTTTTGCTAAACAAATATTAAAGTGTAAACTTCAAATAATGTGTAATATTTTATAGTGGACATCTGGAATTCAGCTTGATATGTATTTTATAACAGGAGATACAACTTTACCTAACATAACATGACATTAAATTTCATTATTACTTTTATATAGAAATATTAACACCTTGACAGCGGCGCGAATTCCGCCGCGGTGCGGGTGAAATAATGAGTCAGCGTGTCTTAGACGGCCACTGGCCGTCCTCCGCACACGCCCACCGTGACGTCAGACGGCCGGGGGCCGTCCGACGCATCGAACGGGTTAAAAATATACTATAAATACTATAGCACACATATAATATTAATATCTCAAATATATGTAGATTTGTTTTTAAGAATACATTAATATAAAATAATGTTTGAAATTTGTTTTTTGTAAGAATTTGTAAGAATTTAAATTGTATATATAATATTTGTCAAAAGGTACTCATGCATACTGTATTAACCTATATTAAATTTAAATCTAGGAAGTTAAGAATACCAAAAATAAACTGTGTGTTACAAAGTTACTTTGCATAATGTAACCTCACATTAGCATGAAGATGTGTGGCTTATAGCTGGCTTATAGCGTGCATTCTCACACATCTCCGTTTTCCATACAATCAAGCAATATGCCGCAAATCGTCATTACACATGGAAAAAAATAACACAAAGGCCACAAAGGTCAGTATTTGCTTTAGGAGGTTGAGGTTTAGAAGAGTGTGGAGGTGTTCGGTGGATTGAATCATTTTTATTTATTTAAAAGATTTTGGAGCTTATGTCTGGCGTGATTGTTTGTAATTTTGTACTTTTTAAAAAAGTTTTCTTGGTGTTGGTCAACTTTGTAATTACATGTTTATGATTAGTATAATTTCAAAGTGCGTTAGTTTGTTGGTTTGATTGTTACATGTTTAGACTTAGTTAGTTTGGGGTGTTTGTTGGTGGTAGTTTTGGGTGCTAATTATGGTAGTTTTGGGGACGTATGTCTGGAAGAGGGAGACAAGGCACGTGCCACATTAACTTTGAAGGTTAATGGGGGTTTAATATGACTAGTAGTAGATTACATGCCACACATGCTTACAGCTGGGGGAAGAGAGGGTCAGGGTTACCCTTTGCATGAAAGGTGGCAGAGATGGGAGAGTGTAACCCTCCACCTAGCTGATGTCTATAATGTCTCAAGGAGCATTTAGCAAGCGTAGCACAGATGGCCTGAGGTTTCATGAAAAGGAGATCTCCTTCACCAGCTCTAAATTGAGATTGTAGGGGATGTATGTAAGTCATAAGAATAATTTCTATGTTGCCCATACTAATTGTGTTCCTCCCTAAGTGGTATATATATTTATTCTAAAATAATGAGCTTTAAATTAATTATTGTAACATTGTTTAATGTTGCAGGTATTATTTTAACTGAAATTCAATAAAGAATGATGACAATTCTATGTGTAGATGTAACAAAATAATTATGCTTTATATTTCCAGGTGGACCCGCACCCTTTGATAATTTGAAGATCTCCAGTTTCAGTGATCCATCCAGTATTGCTAAATGTAATTTTTACTAAGTTTAAATGTACCCACTATATGGAAAAATGATTACCACTTTAATTTGTAATGTCATGGCATCTCCAGAGCTGTAACATATTTTTCTGTAAAAGTAAGTGATGTTTATTTTTTTAAATGCTTCACACATGAACAACTTAACAGAAGTGTCATTAGTCCATATATTCATGTTTATTCACTGTAGGAAAGTTAGTTATTATTTGGGGTGAGCATTTGCCCACTCCAAGGAATAATATAACTTGTCCAGATGACCCCCAAAGTCACTAAATCAATCGGAACACAACCCCCTGGTGGTACAGATAGGTTTAACTTAGGGCAAAGTATGTACGCAGTACTAAAACAGTATTGGAAGTCAAAACACTAAGCAAAAAATCCCAAACCAAATCATCCAGAAAAATAAAGCAAGGTTGAATAAACCAAAAAGCACTAAGTGATAATGATAGTCAATGGAAGCGGTAGAGCTGCTGTAGGCATGCTTTTAGGCTCATCGCGATGGAGAGAAGGTTGGATACAATACACCAAGCAGATTCATCCCGGTGAAAGAGTTTACGTTCTGACTTAGGGCCTGATCATGAGTTTGGCAGTCCGATGGACCGCCAAACCCACGGTGAAGGTGCAGCAGATGCCGCACCGGCGGTCCGACCGCCGTATTATGATGTTGGCGGTCGAACCGCCATAGGACCGCTGCTACCGTCAGGGATCCGCAATCCCTGGCAATGTTGCAGCGGTCTGAGGCCACAATATGCTGACAGTGCAGCTGCTGCACCGCCAAGCATATTATGAGTTTCCTAACGCCCTTCCTCTTCATGGCGGTGAGCCTGCAATGAAAAGGGTGGTGGTGAGGAAACTAAGGGGTGCCTCAGTACACAGGTGTGCATGCAGGGGGAGCATGGTGCGCCCCCTGTCTTTCTGCACCCCCAGTTCCTGCACGGCATGGACTTTACAGTCCATGCCACGCCATGCTAGAACACGCTGTGGCGGTCCCAGGGTGCTGCTTTTTTAAGGTTCTCCTATGAGCTTTTGAAAGGCAGCACTGTGTGCCAGGGGCCGCAGGACCGCACGCCCGGATTACAACTTGTAATCCGGCCAGCGGTTGGCGGTGGAGTTTGGCGGTGTGGGAATGGGGCGGTGGCATGCCACCCCACTCCCACATTGTCAAACTCACAATCATACCCTTAGTCTTTTTTTGGGAGCTCAAAATCCTCCAGCAAGGCAAGCCTCAAACTGGATCCAAGGAAGGTGCATCAACACATTTGCTGTTAAATACCCATGATTGCTCCAGAGTTCTTGGAAGTCCCAACTTGTCAGGGTTTTTGGAGCAGCTCCTCTTGGTCAGTTCTATGGCTCGCTGGATCGCAAGGATAACACTTAAGGAGCAGGACTCACTCCAGCAGTGGCCACTAGCAAGGTTCAGTTCAGATCCAGTTGGTATTGGACAACTGGTCACTTCAGGGAAAAGGCCTTTTGAAGCTCGTTGTGTCCCTGTAGCCTTATAGGTGGTCTGTCAACTGACCTTGAAGTCTACTTCTTTGTCCTAGGTATAGGAAGAAGTAGTTCCTGTCCTACAGGGTTCCTCTCAGGTCACAGCAAACAGAAACAGGGTCAAGAGCCGATTCTGATCTTTGACAGATATAAAAAGTGTTCTGAGGAGGGTGCCTTGGGAAGCCACTTTATGGGTGATGCCAACGAGTGGGCGGGGTTGAGTCCTCGCTCCTCCCTAACCAATGGGTTGAAAGCTCCCAGGGAAAACTACCCACTTTTGCAGCTCTACCTGTTTGTCCTACTGCAATCAATCCCACAGTAAACCTTACCCTTAAAGTTCAAGATCAAAACCTTTCCTTCTTTGTTCAACGTCTGTGTGCTTACCCAGAGAAGTACCCAGGGAAATTAGAAGTCCCCTCCTCTGTGTTCACTCAAAACAGGTTCTGGAGGTAGCTCCCCTCTCACTGAGTACAGTGCCAACTTGGTGGAGGTGGTGGGAGAGAAAGGGTTGTGTTTGTCAGGTCTCATCTCATATTTACTTGTGAAAGATCAGGCCTCTTTACAAGTTAATACAGTTCCTGGATCCACCCTAACTGTGTCTCCCCATATGTTATGTTATGTTATGTTAAATGGCTATTTATAGAGCGCGCAGCTACTCAATTGAGTGTCCCGGCGCTGAAGCAGGATGAAGGCCTAGCTAAGCTAAGTGATCCCCGCACTGGATATTAAAGCTGAAACAACCAAGTTTTCAGTGATTTCCTAAATGCAAGGAGATCCTGAGTCAACCTTAAGTCCACCGGTAGATTGTTCCACAATTTTGCTGCTTGCACCTGGAAGGAGCGACCCCCGATGCATGCCCGGAGGTATCTGGGGATCAGAGCCAGCTGAAGTGCTGAAGACCTAAGTGCACGGTGAGGGTGGTAAAATTGAACTCTCTTCACAATGTACCCAGCCCCTATGCCGTGGAGAGCCTTAAAAGCCAAAACCATGGCCTTGAAATGGATCCTTTTGCGGACAGGGAGCCAGTGTAGGGATTTCAGCTGTGTGGACATATGAGCTCTGGGGCCAAGCATGAGTATTGCTCTTGCTGCAGCGTTCTGAGTCACCTGCAGTCTTGCCAGTAGATACTCGGGCAGCACCAGGTAGAGTACATTCACGTAGTCCAACCTGGAGATTATTAATGCCTGGACCACCGTTTTTCTGTGGGTGATAGACAGGAGGGGCAGGAACTGTTTCAGCATTTTGAGCAGGCCAAAGCAGGAACCGGCCACTGATTGGATCTGTGCCTGCATGGAAAGATTATCATCCAGCTTCACCCCCAGATTTTTCACTATCTTTACGGGGGACGTGGGGGGGACATGTCAGCAGGCCACCAACTGCGCCAAAGGTTGCTGGGGCGGTGGCCAAAGAAGATAATCTCCGATTTACCAGGAATACATTTAAGCTGGTTGCGCTGGAGCCAGGAGAATACTTCTGTTAGACAGCTGTTAATCATGTCTCCCTTGAAGTCTGTGTCTTTGTTGCAGGTGAAGAGCAGCTGCGTATCGTCGGCATACAATATTATTTTTGCTCCATGGTTCTCAGCCAGAGTTGCTAGAGGTGTCATATATAGATTAAAAGGATGGGGCTCAAAATAGAGCCCTGGGGCACACCCACCTCTAGAGGGGGATATGGGCAGCAAAAGGTGGGGCCCACACTGTTTGCTGGCGGTCCTTTAAAAAGGAGGTAAACCAATTGAATACCGTACCTCCGAACCCACACTCCCGAAGTCTCAGCAGGAGGCGGTTGTGTGGGACGGTATCAAAAGCCGCAGATAAATCCAGCAATATCAGTATGGCTTTGCCGCCTCTATCCACTACCTCCTTTATTGCTTCAGATACTTCCAGGAGTGCCGTCTCCGTGCTGAAGTTAGCCCTGAAACCAGACTGACTCTGGTGGAGTAGAGTGTTAGTTTCGACAAATGCGGTGGTGACATGGTTCACCACTTTTTCCAAGGCCTTAGAAAAGTAGGGGAGCAGAGATATAGGCCTGTAGTTAGAGGCCAGCTCAGGATCCAGAGTTGAATTTTTTAATAGGGGCAACATTTTGGCTCTCTTCCACCTGTCAGGGTGTCGTTATCCAGGCCATTGTTCCTCCTCTAGAAGCAGGGTTCACACCTAATTAAGGCAAAGCACTGGCACACCTGCTTTCAGAAGCCTAATGCTAATTAGCCTACTGAAAGTTCAGGCAGATAAACGGCAACATTCTAAAAGTTACTTTTCCTAAATATTTATAAAACAATTGACTTTACCATTACATTGGATTTTTACTAACTATTGAGTCATTTCCTGTAATAAATTACAGATTAAAGTTTATAATTTACACTTTGACATTTTCTAGGATTCAGTCACAGCCCATCCAGTGAAAACAGCTTTTGGGGGCTAGTCATTGAAGAATATGCCAACTTTAACTTTGCATGAGTTCCACTTTTAAATGTCAAGTACCCTACCTTGTGGGCAACAAGGTGTACTTAAGGGTGACATATTAATAGTTTAAAGCAGGGTTTCCCTCTTGTCAAAACATCTTATTTTGACAGATGTTTATTTAGGCTGCTACATTCAGGCTACACATGGGTAAACCTGAAGCCATGTTTTACAGGCAAACACTTTGAATTGCACCATAGGTGCTGTAGTCCAAAGGTGACCTTTAACTTTGAGGCCCCTGGTTGTATTTCCTACACCACATACTAAGGAATTATAGGCAAGTAGGTGTCAATCAAAGTCAGCCAATTAAATCATGTTTAAAAGGGAAGCACAGGCACCTCACTCCTGTTTAGCAGCAATATAGTGCTCAGAGTTCAAAAACCAAAGCAAAACGTGAACAATCTGTGGTGAACATGCAGAAAGTGTGGATTTGTTACTCAGTATTATGTGTGTAGGTTAATCATGAATTTATCATGAAATGACTGAAGGAGATTGTAACAAAGATAAATACTGAAAATGTGTAAAATGGTGTCAAGTATGATTTCCATGGTTTTGTACAGAGGGATTTACTTGAAGGAGTAATAATAGTAACCTATAACAACAGTGTTTACTGTACTAAACTGTTGCCTACTTCTTTCTGGATTAAGTAATAACAATGGGTTGATGTTGTTTACTATTTTATTGCTTCAACACAACATTTCTTAATGAAAAATGTAAGTAAAAACTCCAAACTCCAATTCATTTTCAGAATTATCAGCATGAGATGTATCTTCGTTAACATAAGACAAATCTTCTTTCTAGTCAATGGAAGCTCTTACAGCAATATTGAAGAGTGGCACATAGTACAATCCTTTTGCACACCATCTCTGGTGCTCATAGCCATCAACTTCTAGACTGATCCAAACATCTAAACCCAGATTTAAAAATTTCAAATGTCTGTTCAATAATATTCCTAATTTTTTTAAAGCACAATGATATTTCTTTTGGCCTTCATTTTGTGGATTCTGACATACTTTAAATTAAAATGTAAATAGGTACAATCAAAGAACATCAATATATCTATTTTATATCTAGAAAAATATGACAAATGAGTGGTAACTTTTATTATTGTATATATTTTAATTATTTCAGTGAAATGTTATTAATAATCACTAACACATAAGAAAAAAATATATCATACCAACTAATAGAGAAGTTCCATATACTCCACTCTTGAACTGATGATTAATTATAGACTGCCTAAACATGTATGTCTCATGTGCACTTCCAAGCTATTTTGCAGCAATATTAGTGAAATAGTATTGCAAATCCACAATAGCTTGTACATTGATGATGTAATTGTGCTTCCTGTTCCTATACATCTGTGCAGTTGCTGCCAGTGGTACTAATTGTATGCGAGTATAGTCTATTGCTCCCAACACATTTAAAAATTGTGCAATCTTATAAAATCCATGTTTGGTCTGTCTTTGCTCCAGAAGAGTATTCGGAAAATGAAGAAACTGAGAAGTATTTTTGATAATAGCATCTAGTACAGTAGGTAAAAAGAAGAAGGAGCACTCTGGGAAATAAGAGCCATCCTGGCAAAAGTGTTATGGAAGGATCTGGATGCAAGTAAATGGAGTACTAATAGTAGCTTCAGATGTGGTGGTTTTGCATATTCAAGTCCAGTGCTTGATTACAAATTGGGTCCACTTATGTCCAGTAAAGCAAATATGCTAATCTTTCTTCAGTCTGGTCAATGAGGCTGATCCTCTATTAAAAGATCTTCTCCTGCCTTTCTTTGAAGACTTGCTAGTGCAGACGCTGGCTGACTCTCAAAATGACAATTTCCATGGCTTCAAATGAATGTGTGATGAACTATGTGATGCTTCTATATATATTATGGCTATTGCACTGCTTTTTGCGCCTGCTACTCTTGTGAACATTTTTTACACAATTTGACCTTTGTGTTATACTGCGTTAGTCTGTATTAAATTAGTATAGATCATCACATTGGTTTTGCGATAATTTTGCATGGGAGCTCCCACCTTGCATACATTAAGAAGGTTTTTGATGCAATGCAGACCTTGCACCACGCAAAGGCTGGAAAGTAACACAAATCAACCACTACGCCATTTTGTGAAACTAATTTAACAAATTGCATTGTCTTGTGCGTTACACAGATGATACAAAAGCTTTATAAAATGGTTAAGAACCATGTATAACCGTTTTAAATGAAGAAAGGTCTTCTGTTTCAAATTAAACTACCAAATCAAGAAAACGTGATTGTGGTACAAGCGTACTCCAATTAAGTATACAAACCTTCATCACGGTTTATCACACTCACCTGGTAACATGAAGCTTTAATGAACCGAATTACACATTACAGGTGATGGAGCATGATTTTTGCTAATAAAATCTGCTCGGGAAAATCCACCCATGTGTGTTTTAATAAATTACTAATGTGTGTGAAAAACCATAATTACTAAAACGTGAGTATATAGAAGGTACGACCGAAAATGTGCAAAGTTGCACGTTTTTCTAAGAGTCAGAATAACACATGTAGAATGGAAGATTTCTCTATAGGGTTAAGAATAATAGAATGAGAATAAATTATTAATTTGCGTGTCTAATATTAATGTTCTTATGTTTCCTGAACTGCAGGAATATTCAAGCGCAAACATGAAAATGCTCTTTTATTCTTCGTGAAAGTAGAGTAGGCCTAGAAAATGTAGAAATAATTTTTCTTTCCTCTCTGTCTTTCCTTGCTAAAACATGCAGGCCTAAGCAAATGTATTAGTTTGGGGATGTGCTTCAGTGCTACTTTGTTTCTTTTCATGCTGTTTCCTGATGTCCTTGTAAAGAATAACATTTACATCCTTAGAGAGCGGAGAATAGTACAACTCTTTCCGGTCTAGGCGAGGATTCAGATTGAAACTGTTGCTATGTAGTTACAAAATGTGTAAATTGTAGTCTTCTCCTTCCTCTCTAGAAAGTTATACAATTTTAGACAAAGACTGTTCAGAGAAATTTGTAAAGTCATCGTTAGGAGTTGTTTCCCTCCCCTAGTTCTGACCAATGATAATGGCTTGTAGGATTTAGGAGAGTTTCTAACCTAGTGTAACAATCAATCAATCAATCAATCAATCACAGAATTTGTAAAGCGCACTACTTACCCGCGAGGGTCTCAAGGCGCTGGGGAAAAAAAAGGGGGGGGTGCTGCTACTGGTCGAACAACCAGGTCTTGAGTAGCCTCCTGAAGGTCAGCAGGTCTTGGGTCTGTGTCGTAGGCTTAGTGGAAGGGTGTTCCAGGTCTTGGCGGCGAGGTGGGAGAAGGATCTGCCGCCGGTGGTAGTTCTTCGAATGCGAGGGACGGTGTCGAGGGAGAGGTCGGCGGAGCGGAGTTGGCGGTTGGGGACGTAACAAAGTTGCGAAGTCAGTATAAAGACGCTGGTGGGAAAATGATCATCGGCTCGTTCACATTCTGGTGACCTGTCCTGCATCCGTGGTATGCTGTATGCTGTATGCTGTGCTGTGCTGATTCCTGATCTGGCTGGCAAACCTGACTGCAGAGAACTTTCTCTAGAGACTTTGCACATCATCGGCTGGTGATGCTGCCCATACTATTCTCCTACGGCCGTGGAGATAGTTTTTTTGACTAATTGCATGCTGTGCATTAGTTTCCTCTAAAATTCTGAGAGGTAACTGTATTGTGATTACCTTGATGTTCTCTGTTTTCTCTCCCCTTCTCTTTCCCACCTGAATTTGATGATTTTGAGCTACTCTACTTATGTATGCTGTGATAATTTACCTGTGATATTTGCGAACAAAGTGTTTGTCTTATGATTTGTATTTGTGTATGACCATTCATATTTTCTGAAATAATACCAAAAAGGTACCTAGAAAGAATAGTGTCTGTCGTTATTTTCTGAGTCATGACTTATTTTAGGATAACATTGTCATATTATTAATGCATTTTGTGGTGTATTATGGTATAACTATTTCTTCATTACAGGTCCTCGTGAAGGGATAGTTCTCTGATTTCTCTACTTAGTCCCTTTTAGCTCTACCAAAGATCCATTGGAGGACCTTTGATATTGCTATTGCTAATAGAAAGGATAATGACTTATGGGCCCGTCATTATAGTACTTACGCTTCCTTAGGTATTGTAAAGGTTGGTGTGGGATATTATATGCCTCCCCCACCGCTTCCGCTGCATCAGTTTTGGTAGTCGCATCGGATGGTTAGTTTAGACTACAATACTAGGTGGAGAAAAAGGAGTTTTTACTGACTAGACGGAATTGACGGTTCAAATATATGTTGAGTTAGTTTTGTTATATTGAGTTTTTGCTTCGGGTCCGTCAAGGCCGGAGATCCCGGGATATGCCTAAGGGCTGTTCTTAGTGTTTGCGTACACTAAGGTGATGTACATTGTCTGCTGGTAATGCAATACTAGGCGGTCGTCGAACTGAAAGTATTGTAAAGGGAACCTTGTTGAATGAGAAGAGGGGTAAGTTGGGTCACTTCAGTAAGCGCAACTGGGGAAGTCCCGAGAGTCCTCCATTGTAAGAGAACAAGAATCACGCTGGTCGTGGTTTATTGTTGGAGTGTAGAGTTTTCTCTTCGAGTGTATGAATATACTTTCGATTTATTTTCTTTTAGTGGAGCTGACAATTTGTGTTTATGTAGTTTGTTTTATTTGTTCAAAAAGACCTTAAAGACATTTAACGCTGATTTTGTAAAGGGAGGGTCAGTGGAAGGAGCGATACTGACGTCACAAAGAGCCGCGCTGGTATTGGACAGTTGGTGAACAACATCACAGACGTGCCGCGCTGGTACTGGTTAGTTGGTGTGAGCCGCGCTGTGATTGGATAGCGAAAATAACTTTGATTGGAAGTTGAAAACATAACATGGAAGAGAGTGTTGTTAGGATTTACGTAAATTAGAGTCATTATTAATATTTAACTTACAGTAAGCAGAGAAAATGAAGATAATAAAATTGTTAAAGACATTGTTTAGTAAAGATCAACCAATTCCAATTAGAGAAGGGATTCCAATAGCTCCTGGAGGTACGCCAGCAGCATTTATGGCATTGGAAAGGGGTTACCTTACGTGTGCATGGTTAGAGAATTGGGTGAAATATACAGAGGATCAAGGTGAATTAGCTTTTCCGGAAAATGGTACTTTTAATACAAGGATTTTCGAAAACCTGAGGTTTCGGATGAATGGTTTGAGTCCAAATCCTAGACCAATGCAGTATGAGGCATTAGAAGAATGGGAGTATGAAGCATACAAGAGAGAAAGAGACAAGCATCAGAATAGGTATAAAAATACAGTTAGTAGATATTCTGAAGCAAAGTGGGATGCTCGCAAGAAAATGTGGAGAAGAGGTACAGTTATAGAAACAAATGGATTATTCCCTGTTAGAGAAGCTGATGAGACTGAAAGGGGAAAGTCCAAAGAGAAAAAGAATAATACTGAAACACAGGATAAGAATGTGAATGTAAATCTAATGGATTCAGATGATATTGATGAGGATTTCCTAAACAAATTATTAATGAACAGACCACCACCATATCAAGAGGAACAGATTAGTTTAAGTACAGATGATTCACATATTTCAAATAATATACCTAGTGCTCCTTTGATTCAGATTGAGGAACAATCTCAGAATAGAGTGACAAATGGAGTAAGACCAGATCAGATTGAGAACAGGAATAGGACAATTGTTAGGATGGAAGCAGTGAGAAATCCAGAAGTGTTGTCAGTGCCAGTGAAGATTGGTCCAGTAGTTCCATTATATAGTGATGGACAGTACATGCTTTGGCAGTCCCAGAAGTGTCTAGGACTAATGAAAGAAGTAGAGGAAGTAACAGTGCAGATGTGAGTATACTTTCGAGACTTGAAGAACAATTAATTGATGTTTCAGGGAGAAATGAGACACCAAAAAGGGTGGTGTATCAGGAACCTCGGAGGTTAATACGGACAGAAGAGCGATTGAATGCACAAGCATTTGCTAAACCTAGAAGTGAGTCAGGTGAAGAAGATGTACAAAAATCAATGGGTCCATCGCCAGAAGAATTAGATCAGTGGATTCGTGATATATCTCCTGGTTGTAGTAGTCAGAGTAAAGATGATTGTGTTGATATGGCTAAATTAAAAGGAGTACTAGAAGAAATGATTACAGGTACAATTAGCCCAGAGAGATTGAGTAAATTTCAAGATGATGAGTTGTTATTTCTATGTAAGACTATCACTCGAAAAGCGAGAAATTTGCATGAGACATTTGTAGAGACAACACAAGAGTATGGAATAGACATTGAGAAGTCATTAGCATTACAAAAGACGTATAGATTAGATTTTACAGACAGAGATTTGGAGAATTTAAATGTTTCAGGGAAACGATTGCAAATTAAAGAGTTGATTAGCACACTGAAGCGTTGGGGTGAATTGGACAAGTGGAAAGGAAGATGGGCTAAAAAGAAAAAAGATGAAAATGCCAAAGTGAATGTAGCTTTTCCATCGTATCCGTTGAGAGAACCAGGAAAAAAGACAGAATTGGATGATGCTGTTGGGGCTTATCCAATGAGAGAAGTACCAGGAGGTGGTTATGTCCATGTTCCATGGTCAAGACAGGACATTTTGTCATTTACGAATGATTTTCCGAGATTGAGAGAAAAGCCTGTTGAATGGTACAGACATGTTGAAAGATTTGTGAAAGTATCAAAAGTTTTGTGGGTTGATTTAGAGGGTCTTTTGACATAGTAGTTCCAGTCGATTTGTGGATTGAGTGTAAAATTGCTGTAGATTGGCCAAATAAAGAATACCCAAGAGACCCTAAAACAGAAGCACCTTCTGATGAAGTTATGAAAAAATATAATCAGGTTATTACATACCTGAAAGGGAAGATTTCTCCAAAAGAGACAGATTGGATGAAGATTGATAGAACAACTCAGGAACTGAAAGAATCAGTGCATCCATATTATGAAAGGCTTCTTCAAGTGTTTAAGCAGTTTAGTGGTATAGAAAATATCACTGAAAAAGATATGGGACATTTTGTATATCGTTTTGTTTATGGCTTGAGACCAGAAATAAGTGCAATGATTCAACAACATTTAATATGTTGGCAGAGTAAATCAGTTGATGAGATTCTTCGTTATGCGAAGTATTGTGGAGATGACATAGAAATGAGACATAAGAAATTAAAGGAGAAATTGATGTTAGCACAAATGAGAGCAGCTAAGAAAGGAGGATATCTGAATGGAGATGCGACTGATGATGGTCAGACTACAACTTGGCATGAAAGGTTTAGTTTCAAATGGCAATACAGTGACTCAAATTGTTCCAATGGGTCAAGGGAGAGGTAGAGGTAATTTTGTGAACATGGAAGATTTAAAACAAAAACGTCCTTGTTTTAATTGTGGCAAGTTTGGACATTGGCGTCGAGAGTGTAAGGTGGTGTTGAATAATAATGGGAACGTAGGTTCATTTGATCAGGGACAAGAGCAGATGCAGAGTCAAAATCAGAACTATCAAGTGCAGATGAATCAGGCGCAGAATCAGAATCAGCAAGTGCAGATGACAAACAGGGGACAGAATTTGCAAATTCCGCAAGCTCCAATGCCTAATAATAATAATGTGAATGGTCAAATGCAAAGACAAAGTGTAAATACTGGTTTGCGTGCAAATGCTCAACCAAATTCAAATGTGCAGGTTGTTTCACAGTATGTTTTGCAAACAGATGGGAGTGATTCGGATTCATCACAATGACGGTGCCTGAGGGGGGAGGAAGAGTGCGTTCTTGGCGCATCTCTAGTAGTAGATCAGTCAGGTCCATATGTGGATGGCGAGGTTGATGGTAATGCAATTACTTTCCTCGTAGATACTGGTGCTACCCGTTCCACTGTGAGAACTGTGGAAATTCCAAACCTACCCCTCTCGGGAGAAAATATCCAAGTTGTCGGAGTATCAAACAAACTCATTAGAACACCAATAACTAAGCCAATGAAAGTTCAAATTGGAAATTTCAAGGAATTACACAAATTTATTGTGTGTGATTCAAGTCCTGTTAATTTATTAGGTAAAGATCTGTTGTGTAAAATGAACTGTTCCATTTACTGTACACCAGATGGAATAGCATTTCACACAAAAGATGAAGACGTAGTCTTTAAAATGCTGAATCAAGGAACAGAAGTGAATGAGTTGTACCCATTGCTCACAGAGAATGATTTGCCTGTTGAGTTGAGAAAAACTGTGTTGTCTGATGTGTGGGATTTTTCTGGGAAAGATATTGGTCTGATGAAAGGAGTTGCTCCGATTCAGATTACAGTCAAACCTAATGCAGAGTTTCCGAGAACCCCACAATATAAAATGAGTCCTGATATTATTGCAGGAGTAACACCAGTGATAGATATGCTGATTGAACAAGGAATTTTGAGGGAGCTATTAGAAAGTCCATGCAATTCACCTATAATGGGAATTCGCAAGCCTAATGGGAAATACCGGATTGTACAGGACCTGAGAAAGGTTAACCAAATAGTTATACCTTGTTGTCCTATAGTACCAAATCCAGCAGTGATTCTATATCAAATTCCATGTGACGCAGAATGGTTCACTGTGATCGATCTGTGTCAGGCGTTTTTCTCGATACCTTTGCATCCGGATAGCCAATATTTATTTGCATTCCGGTTCGGAAACCGTGTTTTGGCATGGTGCCGAGTTCCTCAAGGGTATACAGAGAGTCCCTCAATTTCCAATCAGATATTGAAAAAGTGTTTGGAGTCATTGGTCATGCCCAAAAATTTAGTTTTAGTCCAGTATATTTACGACTTACTAGTGGCGTCAAGGACTAGAGAAGATTGTGTGACAGATATGATTGCTTTGCAGAATCATTTGGCAGTGGGTGGTCATAAAGTGTCACAGACAAAATTACAATTTTGTAAGACTGAAGTGCTTTATCTTGGACATATTATTGAAAAGGGAATTCGAAAAGTTTCTGAAGATCGAATAAATGTTATCATGCGAATGAATCCACCAAAAACACAAAAAGAGGATCGAATGTTTTTGGGAATGGTTGGTTACTGCAGACAGTGGATTATGAATTTTTCACTGATTGCAAAACCGCTTCAAAGACTGACACACAAAGATGTGAAAGATCCAATACATCTAGATGAGGAATGCATGAAGACGCTCCTAGAGTTGCGAGACAGTTTATGTCGAGCACCAGAATTGGGGATGCCAGATTTTGAGAAAGAATTTGCGTTGTTTTGCAATGAGCGTGAGGGTTGTGCACTCTCAGTTCTAACGCAAACACACGGGACAGCACAAAAAGTGGCATATTTTTCTGCTACTTTGGAACCCGTTGCTGCAGCATTACCAGGATGTTTGAAAGCAGTTGCTGCTACTTGTGTGAGTCTTGAACAAAGTGAGTCAATTGTTATGGGACATCCATTGAAAGTGTTTGTTCCACACTCAGTTGAGATTCTGTTAACGCGCACTCGAACACAACATTTGATGAGTAGACGTTTGACAAAATATGAACAAGTGATTCTTGGTGCTGAAAATGTGACAATAACGAGGTGTACTAGTCTGAACCCAGCCACGTTATTGCCAACTCCAGATTGTGAAGAAGTTTTTGATGAAGTGGATCATGATTGCCTGGATGTGACAGAATTGTGCAAAAAACCAAGGCCTGATATAAAGGACACACAGCTTCCTGAATCTGATGTGGTTCTGTTTGTGGATGGCTCATGTTTGAGAGATTCAGAAGGTTGCTTGAGAGCTGCCTATGCAATTTGCACAGTAGCAAATGTGATTGAAGCATCATGGTTGAAAGGAGTGAGTTCTGCATAAGTGGCTGAATTAAAAGCGCTCACTCGAGCTTGCATTTTATCAAGACAAATGAGGGTTACAATCTTTACGGATAGTCAATACGGCTTTGGTGTCATACATGACTTTGGGCAGTTGTGGTCTCAACGTGGATTTTTGACCTCTTCGGGCTCACCGAACAGAAAAGGAGAGTGTGTAAAAGATCTACTGATGACATTACAATTGCCGGCACAAATTGGGGTGGTGAAGTGCAGTGCACATCGATCTGGTTGTGAGTACATCACACTAGGTAATCGATATGCGGTGAAATTGCAAAATTTTGTGCTTTAAATACATACAAGATTAATGTGGAACCATCAGTAAATGAGAAAACTGAACAAACAGAATGCAAATTATTGTTCACATCTGTTGAAACTTGGGATGAAGTGAGAGACCTACAAGAAGAGGCAAGTGACTCTGAAAAAGAGGGGTGGATTAAATTGGGATGCACATGCAGGTCAGATGATGAGGTCTGGGAATACACTGATGGGAGAATAGTAATCCCATACAGACTTCTTTCTCAGATGGCTAGAGTCCATCATGGCCCGACACATATTGGAAGAGATGCAATGATTAGGTTGTTTCAACAGACATGGTTTAATCCCAAATTCAGAGTGATTGCAGAGAGTCTCTGTCAGAGATGCACAGTTTGTCAGAAACAAAACCCAGGAAGAAAGAGAGTGGTTAGCATGGGACGAATTGGGAAAGCAGCTGGTCCATTTACCAGAATGCAGCTAGACTTTATTGAAATGCCCCCTTGCAATGGATTAAAATATGTCCTTGTGGTTGTTTGCTTGTTTTCTCGTTGGGTTGAAGCAAATCCAACAAGACGTAATGATAGCCTAACAGTTGCTAAATTGCTTCTTAGAGAGATTATTCCTAGATTAGGTTTTTCAATCTCGTTGGAATCAGATAGAGGGACACATTTTAATAATGAAATAATTTGGATGCTTTGTGCAGCATTACAGATTGAGCAGAAACTGCACTGTGCATACAGACCTGAGGCTTCAGGTGTAGTTGAACAGGTCAATGGCACAATAAAATCAAGATTGGCAAAAGTTTGTGCTTCCACCACACTGAAATGGCCTGATGCTTTAACATTAGTGTTAATGAGCCTAAGAAGTATCCCAGACAAGAAAACTGGATTGTCTCCCCATTAAATCATTATGGGCAGGGCTTTGAGTTCCAGCAAATCAACTGATGAACATTACTGATGACTTGGTACTGGATTATTGTAAAAGATTGGCTGATGTGGTACGATCTGTGTCTCACCAGGTTGGAGAAGTTGCAACAACAGCTCAACAAGAACAAGGCCACGAGCTAAGCCCTGGGGACTGGGTCGTGGTGAAGAGGCATGTCAGAAAGTCCTGTTTAGAACCTCGCTGGCATGGCCCTCATCAGATCATACTGGTGACTACGACAGCTGTTAAGTGTGCTGGTCTGCCGAATTGGATTCACGCAAGTCACACAAGAAAAGTTCCAAGTCCACTGGATTGTCTCCCCACTAAATCATTATGGGCAGGGCTATGAGACAGCCAACAGTTCCAGCAAATCAACTGATGAACATTACTGATGACTTGGTACTGGATTATTGTAAAAGATTGGCTGATGTGGTACGATCTGTGTCTCACCAGGTTGGAGAAGTTGCAACAACAGCTCAACAAGAACAAGGCCATGATCTAAGCCCTGGGGACTGGGTCGTGGTGAAGAGGCATGTCAGAAAGTCCTGTTTAGAACCTCGCTGGCATGGCCCTCATCAGATCATACTGGTGACTACGACAGCTGTTAAGTGTGCTGGTCTGCCGAATTGGATTCGCGCAAGTCACACAAGAAAAGTTCCAAGTCCACTTGAAAACGAAGAAACTGCTGAAGAAGAGAGACGTGAACAAAGAAATGTTCCAGAGCAGGTTGAAGTTGGAGAAGAGTGGGCACAAGTTACTGGGACTAGTGAAGATAACACTGTCGCTGACATTGGTGAAGAACAGAGTGACTCCTTCAGTTTCTGCAGTTGCCAAAGACAAAAGAAAGAGGAACTCATCTGAAGAAAGTTCAGAAACGAATGAGAATGGAAAAAGGACAAAGAAAGGAGACAAGTGGCCAAAAGGAGTGAAAAAGCTGAAATACACTGTTAATAATAAGGTTCCTGAAACAATACTTGGTATCGAGTCAAACAGAACAAAGTGAAACAGAAGAAGAGAATCAAGTACGAAGAACAAAGAGAGTGAAAGTGCCGAGCAAGAAATACTCATCAGCACCAGAATGGACTTATGTGGTCGTAGGTGCAAATGAAAGTGTCTCAAATAATGATTGGGAAAAAGAATTTCTAAAATTCTGTGCGAAGAAGGACAATTCTTTTAAGCCGCCTTAAGTGAACTGCTAATTTGAAGAGGGTGATCAAAAAGAGAGAGGAGATTTATGTGATAAATTTCCAGAGAAAAAAAAAGTTAAAAAAGTTTCTGAAGCTGGATTTTGAAGAGGAGCTCAAGGCTCAGGTCTTTGGTGTGGAGTGCACAAACTAAACTAGCCTAGTAAAATTACCAATTAATTCTTGAGTAAAAAAAAAAATTAGTTAGGATTTTTTTTGTCTATTTTTTCCTTTTTACATACATTTTTGAAGATGAATAGAATTGAGACTGGTAGACAGAATCAGGGAATATGTAGGCGAAAATGCTTCAATGTTTGTGTTTGCTGTGTATTATTAACAATGTTTGTATGGTTGATTTTAACATTTGTAATACCTCGCTTTATGTTTATTAATAATGTAAATACTACTACTAATAATAATGGGCATGTGACTTTGGTTACTAAAAATGTTCTGAAAGAAGATTCTGAGACTAATATGAAAGAAATAACCGGTAGTGTCTTACATTTGGATAAATCTATCAGTGATTATTCGTTAAACGTCTTTACAAAATTACTTTATGAATATGTGGACACAATGGATGTGAGAGATTATTATGTGTGCATGCAATTACCCACGTCTGTGTCTGAGGGTGTGACTTACCATCATTTGCCACTAACATATGGTATATCGTGTAGTGTATTAACTAGCTTATTTTATGCTAAAGAGGCGTTTCAATACTTTTATTCAAATTATGATTTAGTGTTTTCAGAAATTCCTATTAGAAAGAATATGAATATAGTTTATAGTGCTAGAGATGCAGAATATTTGGGAGAGTTTTTTCATACTATCAAAACGATAGATACAGTTTATGCACATAGGCATAACCTGTAGGTTAAGTAGTGTAGAGATTGATTTTATAAATTCTGTAGAGGATAGACGTAGAGAGTTTAAATGCAGAGCTGCTGAACAGAAGAGTAAGGAGCCTCCATGGGCACATAAAGAAGTAAATTATCAGAAGACTGAGGCTTTTGCTGCAATGGCTCTGGATTGGCCCCATAGGGGAAGGCTTTGCATACTAAGGCAGAAAACAGATTATAATAACCATTTAATTGGTTCCAGTGAATGTGAGCACACTTTCTTAATTACTGGTGGTTGGGGATTAAAGGGTGGTACAGATCCTGTTTACCCTGGGGTATATTTCATTTGTGGTAAAAATGCCTATTGTAGGTTGCCACCACATTGGTATGGATGTTGTTATATGGGAACTGTCTTTCCTAAAATATATCATGTGAATGATGAACAAAGAACCAATGAAGAACAACTAACACGGAGAAAAAGGGGTTTGAGTGCTGCTGAAATAATTGGGGATATATTTGGTGCATTGATACCTTCAGTTGGGGTTATTCTAAATTCACAGAAAATTTGAAAATTGTCTACAGTGGTTGATCGTTTATCAACGGATACCTCTGGTGGGTTTTTGATGGTTGATACTGAAATGGTTGCTATGAGGACCATGGTTTTACAAAATAGACTTGCCTTAGATGTATTATTGGCAAAAGAAGGCGGAGTCTGTAGTATGTTAAAGATTCAACAATGTTGCACTTATATCCCTGATAAGGGTAGGGATTTGGAGGGATATATTAGTAACATTACTCATTTACATGATGATTTGTCAAAACTGAAGGCTGATGGTGCATGGGAGAAAATTGGGAAGAGTATTTCTTCCATAGGTAACTGGTTTTCTGATTTTTCTAATAGCTTATTAGGGAGAATACTAACATCAATAGTTGCTATTGCTGCAAGCATACTAATGATAATATTGCTTTACAAGTGTTACAGGAGTAAGCCTGCTGAGGGAAAGCGACGAGCAAGGAAAAGGAAAAGAGAAGAAATAGAAATGGAAGATCGAAAAGGGATTTATTATGATGCCTGGAAGGATATAGAGGGTGTTAGGCCCCCCCTTTGCTTTCCTTCAAGCCCTGCCCAGTTGTGGTCGCCGTGGGCACCAGCTGGTCTGTGGGACAAATGAGAACTACTGCATTCTGATTGTTCATTATCAGATAGTAATCTGATATGGGTTGGTGTGATGGTTTGGGATACCATCAGATGGGGGATAGATGGAGCATGATTTTTGCTAATAAAATCTGCTCAGGAAAATCCACCCATGTGTGTGTTTTAATAAATTACTAATGTGTGTGAAAAACCATAATTACTAAAACGTGAGTATATAGAAGGGACGACCGAAAATGTGCAAAGTTGCACGTTTTTTCTAAGAGTCAGAACAACACATGTAGAATGGAAGATTTCTCTATAGGGTTAAGAATAATAATAGAATGAGAAGAAATTATTAATTTGCGTGTCTAATATTAATGTTCTTATGTTTCCTGAACTGCAGGAATATTCAAGCGCAAACATGAAAATGCTCTTTTATTCTTCGTGAAAGTAGAGTAGGCCTAGAAAATGTAGAAATGATTTTTCTTTTCTCTCTGTCTTTCCTTGCTAAAACATGCAGGCCTAAGCAAATATATTAGTTAGGGGATGTGCTTCCGTGCTCCTTTGTTTCTTTTCATGCCGTTTCCTGATGTCCTTATAAAGAATAACATTTACATCCTTATAGAGCGGAGAATAGTACGACTCTTTCCTGTCTAGGCGAGGATTCAGATTGAAACCGTTGCTATGTAGTTACAAAATGTGTAAATTGTAGTCTTCTCCTTCCTCTCTAGGAAGTTATACAATTTTAGACAAAGACTGTTTAGAGAAATTTGTAAAGTCATCGTTAAGAGTTGTTTCCCTCCCCTAGTTCTGACCAATGAGAACGGCTTGTAGGATTTAGGAGAGTTTCTAATCTAGTGTAACAAAGTTGCGAAGTCAGTATAAAGACGCTGGTGGGAAAATGATCATCGGCTCGTTCACATTCTGGTGACCTGTCCTGCATCCGTGGTATGCTGTATGCTGTGCTGTGCTGATTCCTGATCTGGCTGGCAAACCTGACTGCGGAGAACTTTCTCTAGAGACTTTGCACATCATCGGCTGGTGATGCTGCCCATACTATTCTCCTACGGCCGTGGAGATAGTTTTCTTGACTAATTGCACGCTGTGCATTAGTTTCCTCTAAAATTCTGAGAGGTAACTGTATTGTGATTACCTTGATGTTCCCTGTTTTCTCTCCCCTTCTCTTTCCCACCTGAATTTGATGATTTTGAGTTACTCTACTTATGTATGCTGTGATAATTTACCTGTGATATTTGCGAACAAAGTGTTTGTCTTATGATTTGTATTTGTGTATGACCATTCATATTTTCTGAAATAATACCAAAAAGGTACCTAGAAAGAATAGTGTCTGTCGTTATTTCCTGAGTCATGACTTATTTTAGGATAACATTGTCATATTATTAATGCATTTCGTGGTGTATTATGGTATAACTATTTCTTCATTACAGGTCCTCGTGAAGGGATAGTTCTCTGATTTCTCTACTTAGTTCCTTTTAGCTCTACCAAAGATCCATTGGAGGACCTTTGATATTGCTAATAGAAAGGATAATGACTTATGGGCCCGTCATTATAGTACTTACGCTTCCTTAGGTATTGTAAAGGTTGGTGTGGGATATTATATGCCCCCCCACCGCTTCCGCTGCATCACAGGTAATTCTCAAGGGACTTTGACAATGACATGAAGCCAATTCCTAGATGACTCTTTTCCTGATACTTTACTAGTAAGACTGACACAGACAACCATGTCGTAAATCATCATGATGTATAATTAGGGCTCCCGTTTTTAAGGTATTTATTTTTTTAACACTTCCGTCTGTATTTATCCATATTTATTTTTTAGCCATCTTATTGGTATTTATCCATATTTATTTTGCGTTTCAAGAATAAATGTAGCTGTAAGATGGTATATTTCTGCGTTCATATAACTCTTCGACGTGCACTCAAACATGGATGCCTATCACGTTTTAGCAAACTAAGCAGCCACGTATAACAAAAGACTACACTCACAATTACATATTAGCATGATATTACTAATATATGTTAACATATGCCTGTATTTAAGAAAATCTCATCCTATATTTTAACCCTCCATGCTGTCTGCCTGCTTAGCTGTTGCCTAGAATTCATGAAGGACGGCATGGAGAGTTTCTCACAAGAAGCACCATTTCCACTATTTTTCCGCTTTTAAAAATAAATACAGACAGGAAACACATTGTTTTCTGTCTGTATTTATCTGTAGAAAGCAGTAAAAACGGAAAACCGGGAGCCCTATGTACAATATGTGGCCCAAGGGACAAAAGGTGCCCAAAAAAAATGAATTCTCCTATCTTTCCTTTCTAGAACTGGGAACTATATTATCACTTTAGAGAATAAAAGAAAACATGCAACTGAGTTATTCACAACCGAATCAAATATGTTATTTTATTCTGCCAACCTTGGAAGATAACCCCTCTCCAAGTTGCTAATTTCAAAACCTAACGTGCTGCTATTCATAATTTAATGATTGTCAAACCAACCCAAAAGTCAGGATCATTGTACAAACATAATAACATTGATTTTGAAATGATTCGTTAACAACAAGCATGTATATTCAATTCATGCCAGCAGTACACAAACAGAGAAAATGCTTAATGTGAGTAATTTAATACAAAAAGTGTGATACTTTTAATAGGGGAATTAAGGAAAATTACCATAAATAGTAGATCTTGTATGGTAGAATGTAACTGGCACAATCGCCTAGTGCCACACTCCTCCCCAATATCAATAGTCTAGTCAACTTGTTGCGTTTTCCTGTACTGGAGCCGTGTCATGAGTGCCATAACAGGTGCACATGCTCTGTGTGTTTTTGTTGCTCATCCATGGGATCCTAGACATTTTTGGAGGTTGGCGCACATCCTAAGTGGTACTCCATTTATCAAGGGTGACACCTGTTCCCATGACCACGCATGACATGAGCAAGGGTTGGTGGCAGGTGATCTTTAGTAATGGGGGCTAGGCCTTTTCAACTGCACCACAGTGAGGAGAATGCTTACTGACACTTCCTTTGTAACTCTGTGAAGTAGGGGGGCGGAGCTTAATCCGTCAAGAATAAGCTGCATCCAGAAGGGAAAAATTAATTCAAGCATCATCGCTTAATAAGCGCAGTAAGCGCTCACCGCGGAGGTAACCAGTGACCCTGTAGCAGCTCCCAACGCCGAGAGATTGACGAGCGAAGGTCCCGGCCTAGTACTACGGCGTGATGCAGCGGAGCCTGCCGAGGCGATCGCTCGGCCCGGAACCGGGCGTCCGACATGAGCCTTCCGCCATAAAAAGTGAATGGCCTTGACACGGTTCCCACGGTGAGATTGGCGCACACTGAGGGCACAGAGCGGCACCTGAGAGCCTGAGCGCAGCGGGAGCGTGTGACCGCTGCTGCGGGGGCGGCACATGCCCGGAGCCAGCGTCCTCGCATAGAATCGCCAGCCGGCAGTGGCTGCGCGACTTCATTCGGCGCCGCGGGGAGCAACAGGATCATCGGCGTCTCTGGAGCAGCTATACAGCAAGTAAGAGTGTGCTGCGAGTCTGCGGGGGGCTGCAGGACTGAAATACTGCCGGAGCAGTGAGGTGTGGAGGTCTCTGTGGCTGCGCCGAGTGGGGCCAGTGTCCCCATTCTATTGTGGCAGAAGCGTAAGAGCAACCAGGAACTTCTCAGAGACTGCTGCGGGTGCCTAGTCTTCTCACATCAATATATGAGACTGGGCTACTTCTTGGTGCCGTCCCACCCCCTCTAGATTCTATAAGTTACAGTGACTCACTCTCTTTGATTAACTAAGAAACTGTGCTGTGTGATTTCAACCACGTGGAATAATAGCAGCAGGTGCTCAACAGAGGTGTGCCTAACCTTAGGCTGCAGAGGAGTTGGGCACTTACGGTACACAATTGTAATACCAGGCTGAGTCAGGGAGACGCCGCAGCTAGGTTCTCGCGGACTGCGCCACGATGGGCAAAGTGGACAAGTCCCAACCCAAAATTCATTTTGAACAGAGCAAATCTAGACACCGTGAAGAGGGGTCTGAGGCGGCAGCGATGGGTCAGGTAGAGGAAACCAAAGATGCGAGTGGAGATCTGCGGCAAATTTTAACAACCATGCAGAAGAGCCCCACCACAATAGACGGGAAGATAGACTCTCTGTCCTATAGAATGGACCTCATGTCGGAGCGGTTGGATAAGCACGCCGAGCGCCTGGACATGATAGAACGACGTGTTTTGGAAGTTGAGGATGCCCAAACAGTAACGGACACTGCCCAGAAGCAAATGGGAAGGCTCCTGACTACGCTACAAGACAAAGCGGAGGGCTTGGAAGCTAGGTCCAGGCGCAGCAATATTCGCATCGTGGGCTTGCCAGAAACTACGCCGACAGGGAACATGGAGATGTTCGTGGAGAGGCTCCTGGTGACGCTACTTGGAAGGGACACTTTCTCCGCAATGTTCATTGTAGAGCATGCACACCGCTCTCTGGGTCCTAGACCTCCACCAGGGACTCCCCCTAGACCAGTGATCGCCAAACTGTTAAACTACAGAGACAGGGACTCTGCCCTGAAAAAAGCTAGAGATCTGGGAGGTCTTAACTATGAAGGTTCAGCTATTTCACTGTTTCCGGTTTTCACCTTAAAAGTGCCAGTTTATTCCCATAAAACAGAAATTACGTGAACAAAAGCTCGAATACGCTATGTTATACCCTGCCAAACTGAGGGTTATGATGGATGGCAAAGCTAGAATTTTCACTGACCCCAGGGCACTCCAAAAGGCCCTACGGTAACTATCCAAACCGTGCCCTCGGGAGCCGCAACAAGAATCGGAGGAGCGTACCGACGTCCCTGCGGGCAGCCTGGATGAAAATGATTAAAGAGACTTACTAGGGAACTTCGACCCAGCACATCGGGCAAACCTGAATTGTCAAACGCAGGACAATATATTTCTAACTCCAACTATATGCTCTGTATGTGGGCCTGACAGTTCTGACAAACTGATTGGCTGCAGCGATGCAGTGAACGTTGAACGATAGTTGGTAATGTATGTCTATAACCAAATGTGCTACTTTTAATCATATCGCTGTAGGGTTATGGCTCAGGGAATGGTGCAAGAGTCTATATAGCGCCACCAGATTGTAAGGTGGCGGTTCCTCCCTCTGGTCGATGTTACGCTATAGACGGACGGACGGCTTGGAGGCTCTGGCCCATCAAGTAGAGTGGCCGGTAACATCCGCCCCCAAGTGTTTTTTCACTAAATGGCGAAATGCCAATCCTATTGTTTGATAGCTATTGTAACCATGGGAGTAATTGCTTGTTTTGGGTGGGTACACTATATACCGACTATGCCCAGTTGGGGACGGCATAGCGTGGGTGGGGATGTTGTAAGTTTTAAATCCACAGTATACATGGGCACAGAGCTCAAATTTCACATCTTTCGTTCAAAAACAAGGTACAGTGAGATGTGGTTCTCGCTAGGAAAGCCTAAATGTCGCAACAAAAGATAGCACGTGATCAACCCAATAGAATTTGTTTTATAACCTGGAATGTGAAGGGCCTAAACGATTTCCGGAAGCTGCGCAAAATTCTTACATACCTAACAAGGCATAATGTAGATCTTGCATTGCTTCAAGAGACGCACCTATCCCCTAGTAGTAATATACTGTCCTATAAGAAACTAACTGGTAATTTTCATGCAGCGGGGTACACTTCGCATGGTAGGGGGGTACTAACATGGGTTAATCCTAGATCTGGGATGTCGCTAGAGGCAAAGGAGACTGACCCTAATGGCAGATACGCACTCACTAGGTGTTTTGGTAAAGGGCTGGATTTGATGCTAGTTAACATTTATGGCCCCAATTTTGACAATCCACAGTTCTATAACTCTCTTTTCTCCAGAATGCATGGGTACACAGCTTTGCCACAGCTGTGGGGTGGCGATTTTAACTGCGTTCTTGATCCACGTTTGGACCACTTCGGGGGCCCTACTCGGCGCCCCTCTGCGTCCGCTAGAACTATATGCAACATAGCCACGCAATTAGATCTAATAGATGTTTGGCGCACTAGATTTCCCAACCTGGGAGGGTTCACACACTATTCAGCCCCACATGACTTGCACACTAAAATAGATTACTGGCTGATTTCTAGATCACTGCTCCCCTGGGTTCAAGATAGCGCCATTCTGCCGCGCTCATTCTCTGACCACTCACCGATTGTTATAGATGTGGACGTTCCCCCAGTGGGTCCTGCTCCCTTTACATGGCGATTCCCTCCATACTCACTATTGGATGCAGCATTTAAGGCCGAATTGGACACAGCAATAGAGGATTCTTTCGACATAAACATAGGCTCGGTCGCGCTCTTTTCCCCGGTGTGGGAAACATTCAAGGTATATATTATTATTATTATTATTATTATTAATTAACATTTGATAGAGCGCATGGCTACCCTTAGGCATCCCAGCGCTGGCAACTGTAGACAGACTGATAAGGGAGGTGGCCATTTATAAACATTCAGGAGTTCTTCGGGCTATTAGAGATAGACTATCGATGCTTGTGATACATCTAGGTAGGTTGGAGCAAAAGGCCCTGGCTAATAGAAGCGCCCTCATTGAGGAGGAACTCAAGAAAACTCTGGAGGAGTATCATGAGGCTGCAGATAATAAGCTAAAACATATGGGTGAATACGCGATCGCTAAAACCTAGGGGGAGGGAGAAAGACTGGGTTCAGTGCTGGCTGCCATTGCCCGCTGCCAGAGGGAAGCTAGCGTGATAACAGAATTACGAGATTCAGGGGGCGAAGTGCTAAAACATCCCAAGGATATAGCCAACAGGTTTAGCAGGTATTATTTAGACCTATATAGCTCTAAAGTGGTGCCGAATGACGCTGTAATTCAGGAATACCTGGAACATATAAAACTTCCGTGGCTCACCAATGGACATAGGGAATATCTCATGAGACCTCTGGACCCTTCCGAGATACTGACCGCTCTCAATTCAATGCGACACGGGAGTGCACCGGGACAAGATGGGCTAACAGTCGGCTTCTACAAAGCCTTTAAGGATATACAGATCCCACATTTGTGCACTCTGTTTGAAGAAATGGGGGAAGCTGGGGCGATGCCTCAAACAATGAGGGAGGCCCTAATAGTCACCTTATTGAAGCCAGGGAAGCCCTCTGACGAATGCTCATCCTATAGGCCATTATCACTCCTAAATGTGGATACGAAAATATATGCTAAAGTCCTGGCGAATAGGCTTGCCCCCCTGGTCCCAATAGTGACAAGACCGGAGCAGGCGGGGTTTGTCCCGGGCCGTAGCTTAACATTTAATTTGAGAACTGTATTTGGTACTATCCAACATGTAAGACCCGAGATTGAGGTAGTTGCGGTTTTTTTAGATGCAGAGAAGGCATTCGATTCTGTTGAATGGGCCTTCATGATGCAGGTATTGCGAAGAATTGGAGTGGGTGAGATTTTTCTCAAGCTAGTGTCGGTCCTCTATCACAGTCCAGTAGCTAGGGTTCGGGTGGGAGATGTTATTACATAACCATTCACGATATCGAGACGCACGCAACAGGGCTGCCCTCTGTCCCAGCTGTTGTATGCCATTGTAGCGGAACCTCTGGCGTGCGCGCTGCGTGAATACCACGGGCACAGAGGGATTCGCTTTTTAAACTACAATCTCATAGGCATACGCAGACGACATGCTTCTGTATGTCAGGGAGCCGCGATCTAACTTAACACCTATAATCAACGAAGTAATGAGGTTTGGAGGTGTCTCTGGTTTGAAAGTTAACTGGGCTAAATCTATTGTATTCCCTCTGACCCCGTCTACAAAGCAAGTTGTTCAGGATTTCCCGCTGCGGTGGTCTGCTGACCCGGTGCGCTATCTCGGGATACAAATCCATACCAATTCAGAATTAGTAATCAGTGATAATTATGGCAGGGCTATTGCGAAATTAGAAGAATATATTGATCGCTGGATTCGTCTTCCCTTGTCCCTGCTGGGTCGCATCTCGCTAATAAAGATGGTGGTCTTGCCAAGATTCCTATTTCTCTTCACACACATTCCCATGGTTCTCCCCAAACACACATTTCAGATCCTACGTTCGCTAATGGTGAAATTGGCGTGGGCGGGTAAGCAGCCGCGAGTCAAATGGGATACTCTTACACTCCCCTATTCAATGGGCGGACTAGGGGCCCTGGACCTAGAATTATATTACAGAATTGCTCAATGCTCCCATGCGCATTTCTGGTTGCATGGTCCGCAGGACCTCCCTCATCTGTATATTGAACGGGTGGCAGTCGAACCGGACCCTCTCCCCCAGAGATTGTGCCGGAATCCTATTAAAAGACATAGCACACTTGACTCGGTCAATTCTACACTCCATGCTTGGCATGATTTATCTAAGAGGCAAGCTTTAGCTCTGCTATACTGTCCGCTACTGCCCGTGGAGTGGTGTCACTGGCTTCCAATGAGAGTGGAGAGGGAGACGATGCGGGCTTTACGCTGCGTTAGAATCTCTAATATGGGCGATCTATTCACTGAGGGCAGAGTTCGTACGTGGGTTGAGGTAGCGATAGAAGGACAGGACTCCACAGCACTCTCACAATTCCATTTCTTCAGGGTGCGACATGCTCTACGGGCTCTATTAGGCGACGATCTACAGGAACCACCAGAATTACTTTCCCTCTCATACTTGCTTCGCTCCAGGTCCCCCAAAAAATGAATATCTAATCTATATGGTATAACACAAGAATTTAGGAGAAATCAGTACAGTAAGCCCAGATTGGACTGGGAGGGTGATCTAGGGGTAACAATAGATGATGACAAATGGAGATAGTGCAGTGAGGTCACCCAGAGGGTCTCATTAAATAGTAGACATAGAATCATACATTTTAAATTCCTAAACAGAGTATACTACACACCAGAGAAACTAAAGCGATACGGCTTGAGAGACTCAGCCAGGTGCGATCGATGTGCTGTGGACCCTGCGGACTTTCTTCTTGTGGCCTGGCATTGCCCACGAGTAGCCGAGTTCTGGCGTCACATATTCCGAAAACTTAATGAGACCACTGGTCTCTCGCTCGCCCCGGATCCCCTTCTGGCACTGCTGGGTTACACTAGAGAGTTACAGGGAGAAGTCTGTAAATTAATGGCGATGGGGCTGTTACTTGTTAAAAGCAGGGTAGCAATGCGATGGGCTCGGGCCTGTGCCTACGGTTGCAGAATGGTCTAAAGACATGTTGTACTGTAACACGCAGACTGAGTTGTACAGCGAATTGTTACCCCCTCAGAGTAGTCCTAAGAGCTTTTGGGGGCTGTATAAATAATACCTCAATGAAAAAGATGATGAGGGGACTGAGGAGTTACATGAAGCTTCCATGCATGCTGATGGTAACTAGGGTCCCTGCTACATTGAACTGGAGGTGCATTGTAGGTGGTATATACATGTGTACAGGCGAACACAACTTTTAATCAGATTGTGACTTCAATCATGTATGTCTCTAGTCATATTACGCTAATATTGTTCCTTCCTACTGTTCCAAGATAGATAACTGAGAAGGCTCCTCTTGATGTCTCATGTACCCCATGTTTGCTCTGCTTTTGTAAGTGGTATTACTTTACGCCAGTATGTAATGTCTTACCGTGGTATGTTTAAATAAAATAAAAAACTCTGTGAAGTATGTAACGACTGGAGCCCCAATTTCCTCTGAATGTAAGAGGCATGTGTGTGAGAAGTCCCTGTATACTTGAGGGAGGGATATCCACATTTGGTTACTTCTGTATGTATATAGCCCTAAGGTTGTAGGGAGCTTCATATGGTTTAGTGACAGCTCCTGTTTCCCAATCTGTTAATGTGCCTCTGCTCTGCGCTCCTATTCCCCCTCCTTCTCCCTGCTAAGACCACTAAAAGGACTTTACCAAAGATCTACAGCAAATATATCACATCTCCTCCAACGTCAAAGTGCTTAGTCGTACTTTTATCAATAATATCAAAGCTATTGACAAATCAAGACACACAGAAGTGAGCATTTGTTGACACCTGAACAGACACACTAATCATGCACCGAAAAAAAATTAAAATGTTATGCACAGACATCTAGATTCAGTCACGGTCAAAAAGCCACAATGACAGAAGGCACTAGCTGCTAGCGCAACAATAGTCATAGGCACAAGCTGCTAACACCTAATGACACTCATTCATTGAACGTTTTTACCGGTTTATCCAATTTCACCTCGTTGAGGGGCTTGGTTCTTGGCAGACATAATGACAAAATAGTTTTTCCAGCAACCTGTAAATACTTATCTATGATAGAACTCCAGATCATAACTTGATGAGAAACATCATGCAACAACTGGAAGCGCTGCATTTGAATATACTGCCCCACCAGTGGCAGCTTACAAAAACATTGGTGGAGAAACCTTTCCAAAGGGAACATACTAAACACCACGGGAAAGTGCTATTATTTAGTTTTCAGTTTTTCATCTTTACGTAGAAGTGCCCTGGCATCCTTTCTGCACCTTGGGGCATTTTCATAGTTTCCAATTCTGGTGGTCTGGATATTCTATCAGCTCTGGTACCTACGGTCACTTGCCTATTCGGCAATCAGGCAGTGCCTGATGTGCTGGTCTGACAGATCAATGGGCCTGTTTTATGGTCTATTGGGCTAGTTTTTACTGTTGATTTCCCTGCTATTGAAACAAACATTGCCTGGAGCAAGCTCAAATTTATTCAGTCTCCCATACCTTGCAAAACTCATATACAGCATGGGGCACATGCATCAAGCTAGGCAATTGCGATTCCTTAATAGCTATTATTAAGGAATCGCTATTAAGGAATCGCAATTGCCTATGCATGTAGAAATCGCTCAATAAATAGCGATTCCTAAACATTCCTTAATTGCTACTCGCAAATTGCGAGTCGCAATTAAGGAATACCTACCCATTCATTCCTATGGGCCAGGAGGCCCATAGGAATGAATGGGAAGATATTCACTATTAGTGATTCGCTATTAAAGAATGGCTAATAGCGGGAGCTATTTCAAGGGTGCCAGGGTGTCAAAAGGACACCCTGTTGCACCCTGAAATCTGCATATGAGTACATCTTGCACACACACATGCCCCAAGGGCATGTGTGTGTGTAAATGGAAGTTTGAAAAATGAACTTTAGTGCATTTTTCAAAGTTTTGCAAATTACCATGCAGTTTAACTTCATGGTAATTTGCTCCCCTATTAGCGAAATCGCAAATTTTTAACTTTAATGCATTGCATTTAAGGAATCTCAATTTGTGATTCCTTAAATGCAATTGCAATTTAAGGAATAGCAATTTTGCGATTCCTTAAATTGCGATTTCTGCATTTGGGATGATGAAATACTGGTCGCAACGGGGCAGATTCTGAGAATCTGCCCGTTTGCGACCAGTATTTCGGTTGATGCATGTGCCAGCAAGTCTTTAAAAGTTAAAAACTGCCCCAATTCGCAGACATGGGGCACTGCTTTTTAGCTATCTAATTCACCAATGGAGGCCACTTTTATTTGAGTACCCAGGCCTATTTTCAGTCCCAGTCCGACCCGGTCTATGGTTACATTGGTTATGTCATGTTTAAATATTTGCCAACATTCTAGAAAAGGAAAGGGGGAGATTTAAAAAAAAATTATAATTGGGGGGATGTATTTCCCCCATTGACTTCCATTGAAGAATTGAAGAATCATCAGGAGTCTCCCGCCTGAATCAGGTCTATTGGCATACATATGTGTATGGTCCCATCTATTTAGTTTATGTGATCACCAATATCCCCTGTTTCGATGTTTCGCACTTGCCTTTCCACATGCCTTCCGCCTTTCTTCTGCGTACGTGCTCTTGATGCCCCCATGGCAAATATCTTGACCTCGCCGGCATAAGTCTGTGATAGGTTCATGTGTTCATTTTTAACATCAGCCAGCCCAGTATAGCCACAGATGATCAAAACAATTGCTTCTGTTGGGCCTTTTCACATCCTCCCGGAGAGATCAGAGATATTTTCTTCAATTATAGTTTCGTTGTCTTTGTCCATACCTGTGATATCCTCATCTATGGTACTGATATCATCATCCATAGAGCGGGTGTCTCCATCCTTTGGCTATAGTGTCAATATCCTTATGCGCAGCATAGCACTGGTATGTCACAATCGTCTCTCTAGGACACTATGCAAAAGAAGTAGTTACACACTATCAAGCATTTCTCTGTCCTCTCCCCACTCAATTCCAGTGTGCAGTTTAATAGTGCTAGTGGTGCATCTGACAATGGTCACCTTGAGCTCCAGAATGAGGATCTCAGAACAGTTGATTTAGTGAAGTACAACAATCACATGATCTTTGACTTCAGCACACAAGACCTGGTAGCTGATTCAGATAGATTCAGCAGAAATGCTTAATCTAGCCATGACCAATTCTAGCTCCTAAAGTTCATTATTTTATTGAAAAACTGAAAGAAAAACTAAAGACTGAGAGCTGGAGCTAGGAATCTTTGCCTTTGAGAATTCCAGTTGTTAAGTACATGACCATCTCAAATGTGAGAGTACTCTTGGTACTAGTAGGAATCGCTAACCCATACTGACACCACCACTGTAATAGGTATCATCATGTATGTTTGAAATCAAGCCCATATTCAACAATAGAATCAACTCTTAAGTTCTTAATTGAGCAGGACTACTGCAGTGTAATCAGAATTTTGGGATATGATGTCCATCTTGAGTCAAAGCATGAAAATGGATACCATTGTATAGGTAGTGCATGGTAACATCAGAAAGCTTGTGCACTGCCATGATCGCCTTCCACCCAAAACTCTGAAGTGGGAAAGACTCAATACCTCATTTTGTTGCAGGGATTCTGCGGAGTCACAGAACTATGCTTGGGATCATAGAACCTCATTAGGCAGTCATCCTACCACCTGAGCACCCATGAGCCTGGGACCGACAAGCTATAGTGTCTCACTTGCCCTCCTACCCACTCACAGAGGAACAAGTGATTAGACACCCCAGAACACAACACTCCCGACCCTCTCAGGAATCACGATTGCTGGACACACCCTTTCACTCTCACACTCTCACAATCGTACTAGTCCACAATAAGTACTGACAGACACGAGAAAAGTTCAAAATGTTTATTTTAACTTTCATGCTCTAGTATGCAGTATACGTGCCACAATGAGTAAGAAAATGCCAAACACAAATACGGTCAGCATAGTAAATAGTCCATAAATCATAAAAGGTGCTGTCAGTATATAAGACAGGGTAGGCTAACCCCGCCCCTTCTACAAAAGCAAAGTGATTATATATCAGAAGAACTCTGGCTGTTTGCTGCAGATCCCATACCTTAGCATGCACAGATAAAATTCTGCATCTCAGGTGCTGTCACGATCTCTTCCCTGGAAAGATCCCTCTCCAAGTGTGTTGAAATCTGTTTTCAAAGTTGGAATGGAAGGCCATAATGAGCTATCTACACTCCCATGTGTGGGGGGGGGGGGAGACAGGATGTTGTTGCAACAAGTAACTAACTGGGAAACAGACACCACATACAGGATTCCCACCCACATGGGAGTGTAGATAGCTCATTATGGCCTTCCATTGCAACTTTGAAAACAGATTTCAATAAACTAAGCAGACTCAAAGCGTTATTGTTTCAACAAGAAGTGGCTCTCACTTCAGCACGCGAGACCTTCAAATTACAGGCAACGCCAACGTTTGGTCTGGTACTTATTCACGGGACCCCTGAGTAGCGCTTGTGCTTGTCCACCGTTTTCTGGAGTCGTACATGGTGGGAGGGCTTTGCCTCCACAGTTTGTAGAGATCACCTATTGCTGTAGGTTTTTCAAGCTTGACGTTTAAAAGTTTTTTGACCCGTTTTAGTGCTACCGTTTGCATCCCTTTCTTTGTCTTAATGGCTCAAACGGTTGCGATTCTGGCTCATTGCGGCGCGGTGCTAACTCAACATTTGTTGCAGCATGGAGTCCCCAATGCGGGGTCTCCGGTTGTTTTTGTAGTTGAGGTGGATCCTGTGTACGGTTTCGAAGTGTTTTACGTCTGGGTTACGTTTCCCGCTATGGAAGCAAATGATAATTCTTTCCATGCTTATACAGCTGCTGCTGTTCTGGCAGCTTATCGCCCTTAAGCGGTTGTTGAAGTTCCTCTTACGGCCTAGGAGCACCAGATTTGGTTTCATGGCGCCCTACCCCATCCTATTACTACTGTTCGAATGGGACCCTTAAGTATTGCGGGCCACTTGGCCTGTGTTGGCCATTTTTTCTCCATACCCTAATTATATTAACGCCAATTTGGCGGAAGTATGTTTACTGTATGCTCAGGTGGTTCTACTTTATAGACGCCTGATCCAATTTGTTGCCCGTGTCTTTCTCGCGGCTCCGCCTGGAGCTTCGCCACGTGTGCAGGCTGCACATGGTGGGGGTCTTGTCATTAGTCCCATTGTTATTAATTGGGTTATGGGCAAACGTCCTCAGAATCGTGAAGACTTTCCGTTTTGGATTGCACAGAAAATTGATCAGCTTGATGCTATTTTTCTTTATACAGGTTCTGTTGAGAAACATATGATCCTTACTATGTGCTTGCCAAGTGGTCTGATTCTCCCTTTGGCTGACTGCAACACCTGGGGGACGGTGTTCGCGTAGTGTATACACTTCGCTATGGCATCCCCTTGATGAGCGTTCTTCCAAGCGTTCTCACACAAGTACAGAATGAACATTGGGCAGGTCCTGCCCTGGATTTGGGGATAAAGGTAATGGGTACTTTTCCAGTAGTCTCCGAAATGATTCTTTCCAATATTAAAGGTGAAGCAGCGTCCTTAATGGTTCGTCAATGCCTTTCGGCGGTGGCTGACATTGATCGGGAACGTGAGTTGCTGATTATTATTCCTGACGTTTATACGTCCTTAGGACACAATAATTTTGGGGTTTGACCTTCTAATATGTCTCAAGGTAAGCCTCCTCTTGAGAAGGAAGGTCGTCCTGCCTTTCCTAAAAAGACATGGGACAAATCTAAGCAGCAACAGAAGCCTAGGTCTCATGGTGGGTCACAGCCACCTGACGCTTCTGAACATAGATATGATTTACGTGATCGCTCTAAAATTAAAACTCCAGAGAGGCTCCAGGTTCCTGATCCTCGTTCTTCTCAATCCTTTCAGGAATCGTCTGATCAACAGTACGACTGAGGGGGAAGGCAGGATCGCAGACAAGTTGAGGCCACACAACCCAAGTGGGACCCACAGCGCTCTTGTGACGTGAAAGTTAAGAGCAAGCAACCACCTCCATATAGAGCTCCGTTCCAGAAGAAGAAAGTTGTCGCTTTAACAGCGAGATATGCCCCAGACGGTGAAAACCCTCCTCCTAGACAGGAGCTGGGCGGTGACTCTCCTCGACAGTGCAGCAGAAGTTACCGTAGTGCGCCAGACACTCCACCTATTTCTGGAGACGAAAGCAACTGATACCTTTGTAACTGTTGAAACCCGGGTGCCCGCGTGGCTCCACCTGATAGACTTTATCATGTAGACATTCAAATTGAAGGTGACATTAAACAGACCATTAATGCTATTTTTTGGGAAAACTTGACTTCATCTTATGATATTTTGTTGGCAGAGGTCGACTGGCCTCCCCTGTTTGTTCTAGCATGTCCTCGAGGCGAGGATGTGATCCTTCCTTCCTTTTCGCAATTCGTCCCTAATGAGACTATGCATGCTTATGCTTCTGAATGGACTCTTGCTTTGGCCCCTGCCTTATACCGCAACTAGGCTAGTTGGGATAAGGATTCTCCTTTGCGTGTTGTTCCAATGCATTTTACTCCTCAGCCGCAGCCTCAATATCCAATCAATAACGCGATGCTAAAGCATCTGTAAAAGAGATTCTTACTCAATTGGAATATCAGGGTGTAATTGAACCCTGTGTCTCTGCAATGAATAATCCTCTTTTTCCTATTTTGAAACCTGGTGGTTCATATCACATGGTTTTGGATTATAGACATTTGAACAGTAATACTCGTACTTTTACAGTGCAAAACACACATAGTACAGCGTTAGTGAATAATATTGTGCGTAAAAGATTTAAAACTACACTTGATATATCTAATGGATTTTTCAGTCACAACCTGGCTCCTGAGAGCCGGGATCTGTCCACGTTCAGCAGCCTCGGATCTCAGAGGCGATACACGAGACTGCCCATGGGGTATAAGAATAGCCCCGGGGTTTTCTCAGCACATGTTGTATCCCTTTTGCATGATACTGATCCTGACGCTTTCTCCTATGTCGATGACATATACCTGACAGATGATGAATTAAATCCACATCTTTTGAGCCTGGATCACATCATCACGCGATTCGCTGCTCTTGCTAAAAGTTAAATTTTGCGAAGTCGCATATTGCCTTTCTGGCCGTCCTTTTTCTTGGTTATGAATTGACAAATGAGGGTAAGGGGCTGGCGCCCCATTTCTTGGAGAAATGTGCACCATTGCAACTTCCATCTACTCTTAAGAAACTCCAATCTATCCTTGGTTTTTTAAACTTTGGCAGGACTTACATTCCTGACTTTGCTCAACGTATCAAACCTCTTTATGCTTTGATACACCGTCCTTTTCTGCTTCCTCATGGCTTCCGGAACACACAGCGGTTTTACGC
The DNA here is from genome assembly GCA_963921515.1 of Calotriton arnoldi. Taxonomy (NCBI): domain Eukaryota; kingdom Metazoa; phylum Chordata; class Amphibia; order Caudata; family Salamandridae; genus Calotriton; species Calotriton arnoldi. Next base: position 412,641 of record CAWUFW010001513.1, read on the forward strand.
GCTTTACAATCTGATTTGCTTGCTATGTAATACTTACAGACTAGATTGAATACTACCAATTTGGTCATCAGGATTTTTCCTGGTGCGATCGGCTTTACTTATGTGACATTTAATGAGGGTGACACTGTCCCAGTTGCTTATAAATCGCATCTGAATACTCCTGCAGAACTGCGTTTCTCTTCTACTGAAAAAATTCTGACTGCTGTGCAGATGGCCATTCTTAAAGAACGCCCTCTTGCTCAAGGTAAACACATTTTTGTCGTTTCACCCGTGCCTGCCTTAAAGGCGGCCACGAAAGCTAGTGTTCCTAATTCTAGAGCTCTGCATCTCGTTGGATTCAATGGGCTACGTCCTTAACATCTATAGATGTCAGCTTTGCTTTTTACCCTTCCTTGCAAACGCAAGAATTTCTTCAGTATGAACATGTTCACCCTCTGAATTCTTCTGTTCTTCCCCTTGATCAGTACAAATGTACCATTTACACTGATGCCTCGGCACAACCGCCCATTGGTTCTAAACAGACTTACTCTGCAGCTTGCGCTATTGTTGTAGGTTCAATGAAGGTTGGAGTTTTCCACTCTACCTTGGTTCATGCCCAGCCCCTTAGGGACTGCACGGCCCAGCTGGCCAAATTGAGGGCTCTCCTTTTAGCTCTAGAATATGCTGATCCTGAATTACCCACTCTTGTTGTATGTTATTCTTTTTATTGTGTTCAGTCCTTCAATAACAATTTGTTTTTTTTGGAAACAAAATGATCTTCGGGATTCTAAAGGTAGTACGATAAAGCATAAAACGCTTTGGGTTCGAGTGGCTGCTCTTAAAGGACGCCTGCCACTCACACATGTTGTACACACATTGGGCCATCAACATGCGGGAGCACACGCTGTTGGGAATTCAATGGCTGATAAAGCAGGCGGAATCTGCAGTAATCACAGTTACACGTTCTATGACTAAAATTGATGATGACATTTTGGCGACCATCACCGCAACTCGGGATGGTACTCCCTTTCATTGGATTTCCTTCTAAACTTATTTATCAGTTGGCTACTGACATAGTTCCTTTTGTGTCCATTCCTACAGATGGTGATCATATTTTTCCAAACCTTGACCACAGACAATCTTTGATAGTGGCCGCTCATGAAGGTATCGCTTCTGCACATGCAAGAGTGGCTGCTACTGTCTCTCTTTTACAGCAACGTTATTGGTGGTGTGGTTTATACCAGCAGACTCGCCAATATGTCCTTTGTTGGGACATTTGCCAACAAATAAAGAGTTCTACTGTGTTGTGACCACCACTCATTGTCAGTGAAACTGCTCTCCCACCCTCGCAGCTCCACCATTAAGTGAGGCCTCTCCTGAGCCCCTGCACTCCGGTAGTGTTTGGTGTTCGAGGCCCTCCTCCACCCGCAGGTTATACCTGCGCCTCATCCCTGGTGGTCCAGTGAACCGCTGACTCCTTTCTCTCGCTCCGCTTTCTGCCCCCTTCATCCTCTCCTTCTGCTCCATTTTCACCCTTTAGCTTCTTTAGCGTTTTTCACCCTTTCACTCTTTAAAGCATTTTTCCTCTGCTTTCTGCTCCGTTTTCCACCCTTTAGCGTTTTCACCCTTTCACTCTCTATAGCACTTTTTCCTGCTTTCTGCTCCGTTTCACCCTTTATTCTTCTCATCCCTGTACTCCCTATCCTTTTTTCCTTTCTTTTTCACCCTTTTCCTCTTTTTCCTCTATTTGCCTGCTTTTCCCCCGTTTTTCCCGCCGCTGCTGCCCCCGCGGCCCCGCCCCCCCAGAGCGACCAGCCCGAGCCAGTTCCCCTCCCCGCTCCCCCCTCCCAGCTGTCCAGCCCTCCCCGACCCCTACTTAATGGCGGCCGCTGCGGGGACAGGCGAGCAAGACCACTGACTCATTGTCAGTGAAACTGCTCTTCCACCCTCGCAGCTCCACCATTAAGTGAGGCCTCTCCTGAGGCCCTGCACTCCCATAGTGTTTGGTGTTCGAGGCCCTCCTCCACCCGCAGGTTATACCTGCGCCTCATCCCTGGTGGTCCAGTGGACCGCTGACTCCTTTTTCTCACTCCGCTTTCTGCCCCCTTCATCCTCTCCTTCTGCTCCGTTTTCACCCTTTAGCTTCTTTAGCGTTTTTCACCTTTTCACTCTTTAAAGCATTTTTCCTCTGCTTTCTGCTCCGTTTTTCACCCTTTAGCGTCATTAGCGTTTTCACCCTTTCACTCTCTATAGCACTTTTATCCTGCTTTCTGCTCCATTTCACCCTTTATTCTTCTCATCCCTGTACTCCCTATACCTTTTTCCTTTCTTTTTCACCCTTTTACTCTTTTTCCTCTATTTGCCTGCTTTTCCCCAGTTTTTCCCGCCGCTGCTGCCCCCGCGGCCCCTCCCCCACCAGCGCGCTCCCGCACCGAGCGAGTTCCCCTCCCCGCTCCGGCCTCCCAGCTGTCCAGCCCTCCCCGACCCCTACTTAATGGCGGTCGTGCCGCTAGCGCGCCGAAGGCAAGCCCGTCTGCGCCCGTCCGCGACCCGACCGTGACCAGCCCCAGGAACCCTGGACCTCCGCTCCACCAACGCTACAACCCAGCGGCACTCCACGCACTCAACCCAGGTCGCAACAACAACTGCAAGCTAGCATCACCAGCCGACACCCACGGACCTTCAGCTGCCAGCGCTGCCGGTACACCTGCAGCACCGCCAGGAACACGGACCCAGAACAACCCGTCCGCAAGAACACAACCAAACCGAAGACCCTGCAATGCATCCTCCTCAACGTCCGATCACTCCTCAAACACGCCACCGAAATCTGGGACCTCCTCGACAGCACCACCCCGGACGTAGCCTTCTTCACCGAAACCTGGACCAACACCACCTCGGGACCGGACATCGCCATCGCCATCCCCCAAGGATACAAGATCTCTCAGAAGGACCGCCCCACCCGCCCGGGAGGAGGAATCGCCATCGTCCACAAATCCACCCTCCAACTGAGCACAGTCTCCGACGAGCCCACAGACCTGATGGAACACCTACACTTCAAGATACAGGCCAGCCCTACCACCACCCTCCGAGGAACTCTCATCTACCGACCCCCCGGACCTTTCACCAACTCCATCACGGACATCATCTCCCCGCAAGCCATCGCATCCACAACTACACCCTGCTGGGAGACCTCAACTTCCACCTCGACAACCAACTAGACCCCAACACCACATCCCTCCTGGACAAACTCCACAACATTGGACTCCGCCAGATCGTGACCGAACCCACGCACTCAGCAGGACACACCCTCGACCCCCTCTTCACCACAGGAAACTCCATCACTTTCAGCCACACCACCGAACTCCCGTGGACAGACCACCGAAGCGTTCACTTCACCTTCAGAACACCGACCATCCACAGACACCAGCACCTACTCCCACGAAGAAACTGGACCAAAATTACCGACGACCAGCTCACCTCCTCACTCAGCAACTCCGCCCCAACCATCGTGGAAGACGACGACCCCAACACCGCAGCCCGAACTCTGCACAGATGGATCTCCGACAGCGTCAACACCATAGCCCCCCTCAAGAAAAACAACAACACACACGCTAAGAAAGCCAGATGGTTTACCAACGAACTTCGAGAGTCCAGACGCACATGCCGCCGCCTCGAAAAGGCCTGGAGGAACTCCAAATCCACAGAAGCCCACAACAACTTCAGAGCCGCCACCAACGCCCACCACCAACTCATCAGACAAGCATTGGCATAGCCAATAGGTCTCGCTTTTGGGACCTTATAAGTATTTAGTTATGCAGCACAATATCCTTGGTGCAACAACATCAACTGTTGCATGGGTAAACACTTATAAGGTCCCAAAGCGAGACCTATTGGCTATGCCAATGCTTGTTTGTATGAGTGTTAGTGTGAATGAGATGGTTTGATGGTTGAGAGAGAAGTGTTGATGGTTGAGTGTGGAGTTATCTGTATACCTATCAATTGTATTTCGATTTTAGAGTTGTAATGTGGGTTACCTTGCTTCCAACATAGCTACAGATGAATACACTGGTAGAATCTGAAGCAATGTAAATGTAATCCACTGTTCAAGTATTAATTTACTGTTCAAGTGTTGATACCAAATGTTCAAAATACTGTAAGGCCATTGTATACTTAAATGTGAGAGGCCTTGTTGGTATCCTGGTAACTCTTTGTTTATTTGCCGAAGTGTCAGATGTATGTGTAGACAATGATGAATTTCTTTGACAAACAACGAATAGTAGTAAAATTATAAAATATATTAAAAAATGCATAAAATATTTTTATAATAAAAAATAAAAAATATATTTTTTAATTGATTCTGTTGTATGACACTGATATTGGGGTGGTTGCTGCTAATGAGTCTCAGGAGGCCATTTTAAAAAGCAATATAGGTCAGTTGAGAGGTCCTTCTTCTTATATTTTTTGCAGTTTCCCCCTCCTCTCGGACCTGTTAGTAATTAGGGGTACCTTTTCCTTTTGTGATTTTTACCCATTTTCAGTGTCATTTTAATTTTCTTCTCAGAGGCTTTCTTTCTCATAGTCCCAGCCCATTGCTTATCTTCTCTCTTCACTCACCTCCTTCTTGCTCAGCTGCCTCTTATCCTCTCCACTGTTCTCTCTCTGGTCTATTATTTCCCTTTCCAGTCGCCCTGCCTCTCCCCTCTTTCAATGACCTACTTTAATTTTCTCCTTATCTCCGTTAATTCTCTTTCCTCTGTGTCTTACACGAGCTCTCTTCTTGTGCTGTCCCTTTTGACATCTTCTCTTATCGTCTCTCTTTTCCCTTATTCTATCTGCCATTTTCTATCTCCCTCTTTTCTGTTGCCTATGGTCCCAGGTCCCCTTCCCTCGCCTGTGTCCGTTAATCTGCGTCAACGCTCCTTGTTTAACCGCCCCCCACTCCCAGTTGTCTTCCCCTCTTTCCCCTTTGTCGATGACTTTCTCTCCTCTACATCCATCTCCCCCTCTTTCCGTTATTTCCTCTCTGTCAAAATGGTGAGCTGCTGGCCTTTCTCAAGGTGACCGCTTCTCTCCACTCACAACCTCCTCTTGCCCTCTCCGTGCAGGCCTATCTCTCCCTTGGCCCTGTGTATGCACCCCCCTCATCACCCGTGCTCTCACACCTCTCCGGGCATATCTCCAATTCTTAGGTCTGTCGGCAGAGGCGAGCTGGGTGGGGGGGGGCGGGATTTCCGCCGCCTCCACCCCCAGTAATTTGGTCCACTTGCCTCTCAGCCGCCCGCCTTGTAAGTATGTGCTTTAAGACCTCCTCCCCCCTCTTCAGAACGGCGAGGCTGGCTCCGCACCTCCCTCTCCACCGAGCCCCCACTTTGCCTTCCTCGCGGCGTCCATTTTCCCGCAGCCCTCGTCCCTATTCCTGGCACATAAAACAAACACACATCCAGTTAATCATTTCGATAACAACCACTGTCCTGCTGTTTATTCCTGCGCCCCAAACTCCCAGCCGGGCCCGATTGATGTGTGACACAGCTCCAGCCGTGGGGAGGCCGGATCCGAGCAGCGCCGCGCACGCACAGCATCCTTCACCGGCTCTGAAGCCAGGCCCGAGCACAGAGGAGGGGGCACCGAGGACGGGGGCGAGCAACAGAATACAAGCGGAGGAGGAGGAGAGGTAAGGCAACAGCAAAGCAAAACAAGCCGCTGCAGCGTCGGCAAGGAAAAAAAAAAAGCACGCTTGCAAGCAGCAGGCGTGACCACACGCTCGTGCACCATGGCCTTTTGCTTGCGGGTAACCGCAGGGAAAAGGCCATGACGCACAAGCGTGTGGTCAGCTTTCTGAAACCCCTAACATAAAGTCTTGCCAGTGCAGCGCTTGCGGGCTACTCGAGGCTCGACCTAAAAAATGAGGAAAAAAGCGATTGAAGACAGAATCTCCACACACGCGCACAACAGCAAAGAGCTCTTCAGCATCATCAAGGAGTTCGCCCAACCCACCAGCGAGTCTACTGACATTCCTCCCTCACAAGACCTCTGCAACAAACTCATCACCTTCTTCCACCACAAAATCAAGAACATTTACGACAACTTCGACGAAGACAACCAACACACTGAACCCTCACCAGCCACCCCGACACCCTGAAGCCAACGCTTGGCAACCGGACAGCCCTCACCACCGAAGACACACTGAAGACAATGAAGTCAATCCACTCCGGGGCCCCCACGGACCCCTGCACCCACCACATCTTCAACAGAGCCGCCGACACCATCGCACCCATGCTCCGCCACACCATCAACCGCTCCCTGGCGAATGCCTCGTTCCCCGACGACTGGAAACACGCCAAGATCAACCCCCTCCTGAAGAAGCCCTCGGCGGACCCCACCGACCACAAAAACTACAGACCCATCTCCCTGCTCCCGTTCCCAGCAAAAGTCATCGAGAAAGCCATCAACAGCCAACTCGCCACCTTCATCGAAGAGCACAACATCCTCGACTCCTCCCAATCCGGCTTCAGAAAAAACCACAGCACAGAAACCGCCCTCCTCGCCACAACAGATGACATCCGCTCCCTACTGGACAGAGGAGAAACAGTAGCCCTCATCCTCCTCGACCTCTTAGCGGCCTTCGACACAGTCTCTCACCGCACCCTAATACGCAGACTCCACGACGCAGGGATCCGGGACACGGCCCTCGACTGGATCCACTCCTTCCTCTCCAGCAGAACACAGCGGGTCAGACTCCCTCCTTTCCTCTCAGACCCTACACCAACCACCTGCGGAGTCCCCCAGAGGTCCTCCCTCAGCCCCACGCTCTTCAACGTCTACATGGCTCAGCTCGCCCCCATCGTCAGAACCTACGGACTCAACATTGTGTCATACGCAGACGACACCCAACTCATCCTCTCCCTATCCAACGAACCCAACACCGCCAGACACAACTTTCAAGAAGGCAGGGAAGCTGTCGCCAAATGGATGAAAAGCAGCTGCCTACAACTCAACACCGACAAAACAGAAGTACTCATCATGGGCCCAAACCCCAACGCCTGGAACGACACCTGGCGGCCCCCCGCCCTCGTAAGCCCACCCACCCACACGGACCACGCACGCAACCTCGGTATCATCCTGGACTCCGAGCTCAAAATGGACCGCCAGATCAACTCCGTCGCATCCTCCTGCTTCCACACCCTCCGCCTCCTACGTAAGACCTTCAAATGGATCCCCCTCGAGCACAGAAAGACAGTCACTCACGCCCTCGTCACTAGCAGACTCGACTACGGCAACGCACTCTACGCCGGAATAAACAAAAACTTCACCGCAAGGTACAAAACATCCAGAACGCCGCCGCAAGACTGGTCCTCAACCTGCCAAGACACTGCCATATCTCCCAGCACCTGCGCACATTCCACTGGATCCCCATCGAGGATAGAATCACCTTCAAGATTCTCACCCACGCACACAAGGCCCTCCACGACACCGGACCAGCATACCTGAACAGCCGACTCAAATTCCACGCACCCCAAAGGACCCTACGATCAGCCCAGCGCTCCTACGCCGTGGTCCTCCGCACCAGAAAGACCAGATCGGGAGGCCGCTCCTTCTCCTTTCTCGCAGCCAGAACCTGAAACGCCCTACCGCTCCACCTCAGACAGACATCACTCCCCATCTTCGCGAGAAACCTCAAAACCTGGCTCTTCGACAGACCCCGTCCTTGATGGACTGGAACCTGCACCCCTCCCCCCCGCGCCTTGAGACCCTTACGGGTGAGTAGTCACACTTAACAAACACCTGATTGATTGATTGACAGATACACCTTTTTATTTCTAATCAGCCATTAGGCAGCATTTATCTTGATCATTGCGATCCTCTTATATCCGATAATCCTTTCAAATATATTTTGGTTGCAGTGGATTCTTGCACGAGGTTCCTCTGGGTCTGGCCACAGCACTCGGTTGACGCTCGCACCGTTATAAAACATTTGCATGTTTTTTTCAGAACATATGCCTGTGGCACTTTCCATTCAGACTAGGGTCCAGCTTTCGCCTCTAAGACGTACCGCGATTCTATGACGTCAATGGAAGTGCAGGTGCATTTATCGCCTTCCTATAGGCCCGAGGGCAATTCTGTTGTGGAGCAGATGAACCGTGACTTGAAGCAATCTTTAACAGCAAGGGTATTAGGTACGGGCCGTGGCTGGTTAACTCACCTTTACGGCGTTCAACGTGCTCTCAATAACCTCCCTCGAAGATCTCTGGGCGGGCGGACCCTGTACGAAATGCTCTTTGGCATCAAGATGTTTGTTCCAGACCTTGATGGTCTAGACGTTGTGGCGGCTGCTGCAACCTTTGACGTAGATAACCACTGTGCTGTCTTACAGTATCTACAAAAGTGTTGTGATGCTCTGGCTAAAACCCACTAGCCTTTGACTCGGCCTTCTGATGCAGCGGCTCTGATTCCTGTTTCTGGCTGGCTTCCAAAAGTTGGTAATTTGGTTTGTGAAAAGGTGGCGATCAGGAAAGAATTCGGTCCCTCCTACCGTGCTCCTGTTCCAGTACTTGGTCTTCAGGGTACCCGAACTGTGATTTTACCTCCACTTCCTGGATACAAAGAAAACCGCTTTGTTTAAATAGAACATGTCAAGTTACACCATTTGGCCAATACTCAATAGTATGTGTCGGGGTGTCCCAAGACGGGATATTCCTTTCCAGCCTGCGAACTCAGTTCCTACTGGTTCTCCCCAGCTGCCGGAGGTAAATGTCGAGTCTTCAATTGACCTGGTACTTGTTTTACCGTCTTCACACTCAACTATGCAAATAGTCTATTCTGATCCATCTGTCGAGGCCCCTTCGAGAGTGCAAGCCTCAGGTCTACATCCAGAATCCCGGACTCCATTATTCCGGCTGAGTTCTTCCGGTTACTATATCGATCAAGCACATTTTTCTTCAGACAGTTCTTCATTGTCTTCTGTTTTAACCCCACCACCAGCACGGATTTGTGTTTTCATCTCCTGAATAAAATGCACTTATCTGGTTCCACCTTGGATATATATCTGGATAGTTTTTTCCATGGTATTTTTGGTCATGTGGATTGGATTCCTGACTGTTTTTTTTCTTTTGATTAATGACCACTACCTCCCAGAACGTTCTGCTACAGAACTTGTCGACTGGGTGTTGGCCCCACATTCTTCCTCGCATAAAATGAAAAGAGACCAGTCCCTTGTTAACATTTCAGTGGTCCCAGTCACTGATGGAATTGTATGGGATAAAATACCATTCGATGTATTCGGTCCTACGAAGACCCTACAGATACCATATGTATTACGTCTTTCCATGGGTGATGTGATAGTGCCCGGGTTGCAATCGGATGATTGCGATGTTGCTACTGTAAATTCTATGTTTTCTGAATTGCAATATGTTTACTTTTTTTTTTTTTTTATGTTTTTTTTTATTGGCATTTGCATGACAACAACTTTTTTCCTCCAAACAGGCATGTCACATCAATTACATTGTTCCCAATGATAGGCAATCAAAATATATGAGCATTCAACATAGAATATTAACATTGTGTTACTTATTGTTGATCAAAGTCCCCGCATTTCCAATGTCGTCATCTCTTTACTAGTGTTTAAGAAATTAATAACAATAACTATAAACCGTACCCCCCTCCCTTCCCCATCCCTCCTCCCCCCCCTCCCAGTCATGGGTGTAATATCCCCTCCAGGGCTTGAAAACAATCTGTACTATCAAATACTTCCATTACCTATGGCAGTCCCTATCGTATAAGGTTTCAGGAATGGGCAGCGGGCCAGTCCCTTCCTGGGTGGAGCCCAGGCCCTTATATCTTCTTCAAGTTTATCATCCCTCCTGACCCTGTTCATTCGTACTGATTCTGCAGTGCCCACTCCAGCATGTCTTTAAGCCACTTCTCGACCGTGGGTGAAGTTGGACTTAGCCAATGGATTGCATGGTACAATTGCCTCTGACATCGTATTCGGTAACCTTTTATTAGTTAGGGCCTCGTTGAACACCTCCAACAGATGATCCACCAACAAAGAAGCGTATTTCTGATAAAACTCTGCCGGGAGCCAGTCTCCACCAAGACATTTCTCTGGCTTCAAGTGTCGAATAGTTGCCAGAACTTCCTCCCGGGAGATTGGTGCCCCCAGAGCCTCTGCCTCTTCCTCCGTAAGTGTGGGGAGAGCCAAGCCATCCAAAAAATCCTGCATCCTTCCCGCAGTAGTTTTTCGAGTACCCGCGCATGTGAATTCCAAGTGTGATGCAAATTCCCTCAAGATCTCCCCTTGTGTTTGTAGGCAGACCCCATCGCTGTTCTGCAATCTCAGTATAGACGATTGCTCCTTTTCTGTTTAAAATTAACCTCGCGAGCAACGCCCCTGACCTATCCCCTTGCATATGCAGCCTCTGCCTATAAGACGTATATGTGAATTTTTCTAATCTGGCCCAGGCATCCAGTAGCTCCCCGCGCACCCTGGTCCATGGAGCCAAATGTACCTGTGTCTCACGTACAGTGTCCTCCAGGCCCTGCAGTTGACGTTCCAGTTTTGATATGTCCCTATCTAACTGTTGTTTCACCCCATAGGTGGTCCTCATACACACCCCTCTTATGACCACTTTCATGGCCTCCCATTCAGTCGACCTGGTGGTGGCGGACCCTCAGTTTTCTCGGAAGTAATTTTGTAGTGTCTCTGAGACCACTGCAGCATAAGGCTGGTCCAATAATGCTTCCGCCCTAAGTCTCCAAAGTGGGATGGGCGGTCGACCTGGACCATTTTTCAACGTGAGCAATAACGGTGCGTGATCCGAAATATATCGGGGGAGGTATGAAATACCCTCCGTGTCTGCTGACAGCTCAGGTGTAAGACAGCAATGGTCAATGCGGCTAAGTGTATCACGAAAACACCTTTGTCAGTGGATTCCTAGCCCTCCATTCATCTCTGAGCTGCATACCTTGTATCAGCAATTCCAGGGATCTCAGCATACGCGGTTTATTGTGGGCTCTTGGGGGGTCTTTGTCAAGGTTCGTATCAAAAACACAATTAAAATCCCCAAAGAGGACAATCTCAGCCCCCATGTACGGTGTTGCTGCTTTAAGGATGGCTGGGAAAAAATCAGGGCAATCCATATTCGGGGCGTACACATCAATAAGACAAAGCTGTCTACCCTCCCGCTTTTCATGCAGAATAACGTATCTCCCCTCAGGTTCCAAAACGTGACTCATGTGGTGGAATGGGACCCCAGGAGCCACCCAAATCAATGCCCCTCTTGCGAATCCTGAATAGGAAGTAGCATACAGCTGCCCTCTTCATCTTTTACGTAGACTTGCAACAGTGCCCCCCCCACACATGTCTCCTGCAATCCCCACTGTATATCGTTTCAGAAAAGTGTAAACCCTGCGTCTTTTCACCAGTCCCGCCATGCCCCTAATATTCCAACTAAGGAGTTTCAAAGTTTGCGTTGCCATTGATATCAACCCGTATAAATAAATGTATAAGGATATATCTACCCCAATTGTTCCAGTCTTCCCGCCCCGGCATACTTTGCTCCGTATCATATTCAGCCCATGACCTTGTGTAACTCCCCTCAAACATGAGAACATTGCAAACCAAACTGTCCCGTTTCCCGTCCCACCCCTTGGGCAGTTGCGTGAGTTCCGCAGCTAGCAGTAAATCCAGTGCAAAATTCAACATATACCGCCCCACACCACCCATCCCCCCCAGCCCCAAAGAGTGCCTATTAGTCCATAACATACAGAACCGTAGCTCAGGCACAATTTTAAACTTAAAACAAACCCAGGAAAATGTACAAACTGAGTGCTGGGCTAGAGATCTGAACCCAACCAAGGAGCGAGATTGCTCTCAAGCGTCCCTCGTGAGGCCAACCTCTGCTGGGGGGCGCTGTTGCCCCACGGCTGCCCACCCCCGACCTAGTAATTTAGACAAGAGGAGTCTTAAACATTGAGTCTCTAATAACCCTTGACAACCTTCACTCCTTGTGTAGATAGCGTTACATCAGTACATGCTCGCCATTGTTAGTACTTATCTGTACATCAGATCTTTCTGCATCAAGACGCTGTCATTCCTGCCCACTTCCTTGTTCTCCAATGTCTGTCTCTGGGTCCTGTGTCACCTCAATGGATTCCGGAACAATCTCTGTATCGGACGTATGCAAAGTGCCATCCTGGAGAACTCTAATCCGGCCCTGGTCCCTTCGTGCATCCGCCTGTTGTTGCCTTAGGGATCGCCGACGATCTTGTAAGGTATCCGGCACAGTCTGGCTCCCAGATGACTCCGTGGGTGAGACCAAACGGCGTCCCCGTGGTCTCCTGGTATCCAACCATTCGGTGGCATCTTCTGCTGAGTAGAAAAAGAGTGCACGTCCTCCATGTTCAACTCTGAGTTTCGCAGGAAACATGAGACTATATTTCAGATTCAACTCACGTAATCGTCGCTTGACCACAATGTAGGATTTCCTGTGATCTTGTACTCGTTGAGTATAGTCCGGGTATATTGAGATAGGGTGTCCCTCGAAGAGGAACTGGCCTCGGGTTCGCGAAAGCTGCAGGAGGAAGTCTCTGTCCCTATAATTAAACAGTTTTGCGATAATGGCCCTCGGTGGTGCTCCTGGGCTGGGAGGCGGAACAAGCGCCCTATGCGCGCGCTCCACATTAAAGAATTTAGAGAGTGTTCTAGGGGCAATCACATTAGTGAGCCACTCTTCCAGGAATAATTCGGTGGAGGGGCCTTCCGCCTTCTCGGGGAATCCGATAAAACGTAAATTATTCCTCCTCGACCTCCCCTCTGAATCTTCTGCCCTCTCGTCCAGTTTTATTACCTGCCTCTTCAAGTCAACCACCGTAGTACTGAGAGATTTGATCTCGGACTGCAGTGCGCTCACATCCTTTTCGGTGAAGGACACTCTATCCGACACTTTCCGCAAATCAGCGCGTAGCAGATTAACATCTATGGCCACTGAGTCTATTCTGTTGACCATGTCGTCCCTGGTCATTTGAATGGCCTGGAGCACGTCTACCAGCATGGGGGGATCCCCTTCGCCTCTTTCTGGAGGCCGCTGATCGTCGCCAGTATTTTCGTCTCATTGTTCCAGGGCATGCGACAATGGTTGGGCATAATTAGAGATCTTGTTCGCCTGCGTCTTGGGGGCCTTATCCTTCCCCATGGTGTTCAGTAATTAAATAACTTCTCCCCTTGGGTGCTTATCTCACACTGGAACGAAAGAACTGAGTCGCAGCTTGCCTCTTAATATGGTCAGCGATTAACCGCCTGTCGGGCACCAATCCTTACCGTCTCTCCACCTTCTGCTGTTCCCGCAGGGAATGAACACTTCGTCACCATACAATGACCTGCGTTACTGCTTTCAGCAGTCGTGCACTCCTTTGGCCGCTGCAACGCGGGGCGAACAAACCGCCGCCCGGGTGTGTTCTACATCTACAGATTGCCCCCTAGTGTATTCTCCCAGACCCGTGGCCCACCCCACGACACTTGCGATGGTGACCTCCAAAACCCCAGACGGAAACAATGACTGTGGCAGAGTTGCTTCCTAGCTAGGGGTGTCCCAACGCTTTAAACAGTGTTCCATCAGTGGCGCACCTCTATGATATGCACTTTAACTGAGTCTCAGCATCTCCATATGCTTATAAACCGTTGCTTTCACTTCCTGTGTTGGGCCTCCTTTTGTGAACAACTCTCTTTCAGTATTTAAATTATGGCTCAGTTATCTTCCACCAGGCCGCCACCCGCTCTGCTCCGTGTATATTCCAGTGCCCTGTACCAGCGCCGCATGCACCAGAATATTCGGCTCCTCAGGAGCGCAGAACAACATCGCTATGCACCTCAGGGGTCCGCCGGGCATGCGATTCCCCTGCAACCGCACCAATTACCTCCGGGAATCCGCCGACACTGTTGGCCCCGCGTCTCAGGATCCGGCCACAGCTAACGCCAGGTTCCGGTGCCCTTCCGCGACCGATCCATGCTGCCGGAATGACACTCACTTGATCCCCTGCAACCACGATGAGGACACCCTCTCATCCGCACTGCGCAGGGGTGCGCTCCAGCTCCGGGTGTCCGATCGAATCTCGGGCCTCCCGTGCTTCCGTTTCTTCCGACGCCACAGACCCAAGATGGCCCCCCGGTCTTCCCGAGGCCACGGCTTCACTGTTGTGGCGTTTTGTACCGGACTCCGCTCTCTCCGCGTCTTGGGATGAAGCAGGCGCAAATCAGCGCCACTTCAGAGGATCGATCTGCTGTCTGGAAAAGCTAGGAGTATGTAGGATGACTATTAATCGTGGGCAGCCGTGAGGAGCTCAGGCGAAAAGCGTCTACACAGCCATGTTGTTAAGCCACGCCCCCCTGAATTGCAATATTATACTGTTTTTGACACTGATGATTTATATTTAAATTCTGCTAACTATGACGATTTATTCTGTTATCAACATAATGGGCACCATTTTTTGCATAGAGCTAATGGACAGCATTCCCAATTTACTTACACTCAAAGGGAACATTGCCCAACTCCATCTCAGGGAAGTTCCAAAACACAAAAGATGAAGTACACTTATTTTACCAGTGTTAACATTTCAGACCCGGCATCATACTATTTTAAATTGGTTCCCACTCTATCAAAAAAATATATGCTTATTCAGACCAAGTTAATATATGTATCCCTGTTTATTGATAATTTAGCCCTGAAAGGATACGATTACTAGAAGGACAATATTGACTTCACATCAGTATGGGGGACTAAATCCTGGCACGTCCAAGGTACAGAATCTTTATTCTGTGCATGTCCGATACCTACACAAATTATTTTTCTTAATGACATGGTCCAACAGACAAGCTGGGATTGGCTAAGATTAAAGAACTGAATACTCCCTCTATTCCATCCTTGGCCCTTTTTGAAAATTGGCAATCTTACACAAATTATACTGAAGACCCACTAAACAGTATGATACAAAACGGTGCATTTAATTCTTATATGATAGCTCCGACTGGGTGGTCATTATGACTTTTGAACACGAATGTTTGTCAATCTCGTTTCGTGAACACTACTTCTAGATTCAAATTAAATAGACCTGATCCACGTTACCCACAAACCCCGCATTCCAACACTGTTACTACTTATTCCGTAGGTAAATTATGTCAACAATGGCTGGAACATTCCACATTGTCTGCCGTGAAACAACATCTTTCCCTCCTATCCAAAGATATAAACTTATCTGATTTCCTTTTGGGTCCAAAAGCCCCACACTGCGCACCATGTTGAAGGGATTCTGCGGAGTCACAGAACTATGCTTGGGATCATAGAACCTTAGTAGTCAGGGACTGAGTCATCCTACCAACTGAGCACCCATAAGCCTGGATCCGACTAGCTATAATGTCTCACTTGCCCTCCTACTCGCTCATAGAGGAACAAGTGATTAGATACCCCTGATCGCAACACTTCCGATCCTCTCAGGAATCGCGGTTGCAGGACACAACCTTTTGCTCTCACACTCGTACTAGTCCACGATTAGATCTGACAGAGACACGAGAAAAGTTCAAAATGTTTATTTTAACTATCGATTGTGCTCTAGAATGCAATATACCACAATGAGTAAGAAAATGCCACAATGAGTAAGAAAATGCCTAACACAAATACGGTCACCATAGTAAGTAGTCCATAAATCATAAAAGGAGCTGTCATTATATAGACAGGGTAGCCTAACCCCCTCCCCTTCTACAGAAGCAAAGGGATTATATATCAGAAGATCTCTTGGTGTTTGCTGCAGACCCCGTACCTTAGCATGCACGGATGAAAATTATACATCTCAGGTGCTCTCACGATCTCTTCCCTGGAAAGATCCCTCTCCAAATGTGTTGTTACCTATTTTGTACATAGCTATATGATAAAGTACGTGTTCCAAAACATAGCTGCATTTGTGTGTTTTGTCCAGGTGCTGAGGCCTGACCAGAACAAAATAACAAGGGGCATTGCTGTTGACCTTGTCTACGGTGTGCAGACTAAATCCCAGGAAAGAACAGAACGCGAAAACAACGGCAGGTTCTATGTGAAAGTACAGTGTGGCACAAAGCAAAAAACATTTGGATAGTAACGTGCGCAAAGCCGAGGGCAGTCTGCAACGTGCTCATGCTAACATAGGGAAAACGACAATGGGCCCGCACGGGATATATGACAATTTTGGTGGCCTTATTTGTGGTAAAATGTAAAGTTATGCATTACTGACAGTGCAATGCCCATGAGGAACACAGATAGCCCTACTTACAAAGAGGTAAGACTAATCATGTTTGTTAGGCTATCACTCAAAATCTTTCAGATTGGGGGCCAGAATACTGTAGCTACTATATATTCCAGTGCAGTAGGAAATTACTTTGATCATTAATTATCTACTGCCATGGTATGCTTTCAGTAGAAAATGAAAGATCAGAAGAAGTAATCCCACTAGACCAAAGTGACTAACACTCTGGGGCACATGGTCACTTCTACCAAAGTCCTAGAAATAGCAAGAGATATATGTCAGAAAATAATAATCCTGGATATATCACTAGGCATAATCAGGGGCGTATCTTTGGGGGGGTGTGTTTGGGGTGTTACACCCCCCCTAATAAATGTATTATGTAGTAAATAGCTGGGTACAAGTGCTTTAAATCGGGTATGGAGAGGTGTTTGTCGAATTTCACTTGGGATTCTTACATACATATGCAGACAAAAAAACACACACACACACTCTTGTCTGTTTTAAAGTTCTAAAAAAATTGTTATTTTACAAAATATTGAGTTATAAATACCTCTCACAATCCACACTCTTCTCCCTTGCTTCTGCTCCTTAAGGCCACCCTCCAGCCCTGCTCTCGTATAATGTATTTTAACCAGCGTGATTGTTGGGAAATCTGAAGTTCACAGCCCCCAATCTTACTGACCAACCTACGCCCCTCGGAATAATGCTAGGATTGCACTTGCTGATCTAATGCAACTCATAGATTAAGCAGTTTCTAAAGGCCCTAATGCTAGATTCCGATTATTGTATTGTATTAATTCAAAAAATCTTTATTCAGCCAGTCCTGGCCATAAAAGAGAAAAACCAATACAGTACAATCAAGAAAAAAAGAGGTAATAAAACTGAAATTTAGAGCATATAGACAGGTGCCATTGACAGCGAATATGTCAAACAGTAATCAACATCAGTATAAAGAGCAAAGTGCACAATAAAACTATATGACAGAATCAACTACAATACTATATCTGAAAAGGATAAAACAATATCATCATAAGATAAAACATGCGTGCTTATCCATCCATTGTCTTCCTTGCTCTAACTACTGCTTTAAGATAAGAGCTCACCCTGCAACAAATAATTGGGGTATTTAGTAATTGTAAGTGACGCAAGGCCTCTATAGATCTTCGGTGCCCACCGATATTAATAAAGGTTTAAGAAAAGTTCTTCGTGGGCAGCTAAAATGATTGCAAAAAAACATATAATGCAAGAGCAATTGTGGTGAAACTCCATTACAGGAACAAGCTCGTTAGTACCTCCCAAAACATCAGTAAGCAGTCCAGTACTCATAAGTCGCCAAGCTGAACCAGACCTAAAGTGGAAAAGCAGAGACCTTTCCAGTGCGTTAGGTCTAGTGCGAGATAAAAAACAGGCTCCACACTAACAAAGGTCCGAAACTAAGTCATTACACTGGTTTACCTCAGCTCTACTTGCAACCTATTGTCATCACAATTTTCCAGAAAAAGACTCTTTACCCGTGATTTGTCTCCTTTAGTTATTACTATTGGGGACAAAAAGAAAGGGGCCAGCCCCAACGCCAGAAAAGATGTAGAGATATAATTCAAACAGGAAATAAGGCACCTATTATCCAAACTAATACAGTCTAGGATAACGTCTCTGCAAAACTGTGCTAAGGGGTTCGTCCATATGCTTACCCACAAAAGCAAAGGGGCTAATTGCACGATATCCTCAATACAGCGCTGTTTTAACTCTGCGTGAGGATAAAACTAGAGGTGCCCATGGGAAGTTGTAAAAAACTTCTGCATATGCGGTTTTCTTCTATTTGAAGGGGAAAACACTTATGGTGGCCCCATATTCCAGCTCCATACGTGGCAGCTGGGACACATTGAGCATTATACATTTTTATAAGAGGTAAAATGATCCCCTTCCTCCTCGATTTAGATATAATAAAAATGGCTCCAGCTGACCGATTAAGTTTTAAACGCAAATTAGATAAATTGAGGCTGCCAAGAGCCCAAGAAATTAAAGTTAAGACCCAGGTAACTAAACTTTTTTACACTGTGCAACGGCTGGCTTTTAATAGTATTCCTACATAACTCAGCCCTGCCTCGGCCGCAGGACATGATGTGAGATATGCCATAATTAGTGGACAAGTCAACGCAGTCCATAAACTGGACAAAGCGGTCCACTAGCACTCGTAAAGCGTTGGGAGTCCGGGCTAGTAGGACCGCGTCGTCCGCACATAACAGCGCTGGCACCTGGGGGGTAGTGGCAACACTAGGGGGGTCAACCTGAACCGAGGTTAAGTATGGAAAAAGATCATTAATATATAAAATAAAAAGTATGGGGGCCAAAATACATATTTGGCGCATACCGCATTTGAGGCTGAATGTCCAAGATAGATCACCGCCTGAGGTCTGACGCCCCCTTGCCTGTATTGTATTATATTGTAATTGAATTTATAAAGCACTTAATACCCCTGATAAGGTGCAAAAGTGCTTTGTGGATGGATTGCCTTGACCCACCTTACCACACCCCACCTCTAGTGAAGCACCGACCTTGCTAAATGGGCACCTATGAGCTTCTTGTCCTCTGGTTAGCTGTAAGCAAGCAAATATTCCCATGAAAACCGTTCCTGAACGACCGCTATAGAGCTCTCTAGATGCCATATACTACCCATGTTTCTGTCACCTCAAACAAAAGAACGTGTACA
Organism: Calotriton arnoldi; assembly: GCA_963921515.1. Taxonomy (NCBI): domain Eukaryota; kingdom Metazoa; phylum Chordata; class Amphibia; order Caudata; family Salamandridae; genus Calotriton; species Calotriton arnoldi. Next base: position 431,596 of record CAWUFW010001513.1, read on the forward strand.
TGTTTTTACACAATGTATTCAGTCATAGTGATTCATGAACTGGCTAAATTCTACCCTACTGTCCTATTCCAGCTGCTCTCTCGCAAGCAGTCTATTGTCAGTTAGCTGCTCACTGGAGACTCCTGGTGACCAACAAAAGAGCTGCAGTGTATTCGGTATCATTAACATTAATCAGTTTTCGCTCTCATTAACATTAATGCAGAACTGTCATATACCCTGCCAATGCCACTCATTCCTAATAACCTACTTCCTTGCGCACATTTCATTGAGTTTGACTAACAAGACAAATCATAAGTTACAAAATGTATTGAAATAATATTTTATTTGAAGTGTGAGATTCAAAGAAAACGAAAAATGAGAGGATTTTGATCAGGGGAAAAGTAATGTCAACAAGGTTTATGCAAATGAAAACATACACTATTTACTATGTACTACCTTCTTTAATGTTGCAAAGGAGGTGTTGCGTGACCTTGTTAATAGTGGGAAGAGAATAAAGCTGTGGTCTCAATGAGCTAACGACACACTATGTTAACAGAAACATTTTTCTAGACCTTGTCTAAGTTCTAGACATGGCTAAGAACTACTTGCACTGCTTAAAGCTTAAACAGTGAAAAGCAAGTTGCTTAAGGTCCCTGGGTTTTTACGGAATAAAAGGACATCATATGCAGAGAGACGGACAAAGGAGCTCAGTTCTCTGAAATTTGCAACATACATAGACTTTCATTCCGAGCCGGTGTAAAATACACAGGTGCAAATGTATATTTTTTTTAAATTAATTTTTTGCGCAACGCAGCACAGAAACCAAAGTTGCTGCACTGCATTCTGAAGCGGGAAGAAAGCAGCTCAGAGCTAGATTTTGAAAACATTTTTTTTATTATTGAAAATAAGCAGCATCGTAATCATCATTCATATTTCATATAAATTATTTATGAAAAATATATAGAAAATTACTGCACAGCATCAGAACATCTCCTGACTCGTAATTCATATTAACATTTCATATAAATAGCTTATGATATTTAAATTCACAGTTATCTAAGCAGCATTCCAATATCGCATAATTCATAATAATATTTCATATACATTATTCATGCTTTATAAATACAAAAAAATTCATACTACATTGTCAATATTTTTCTGGGAAATTATCCCCGTCCAAACTAAAATAAACAAAAAATAGTTCATGACCTAATTGTTCTTACCCCTTTCCCCAACGTGACCAGATTTTGCTAAAACGCTTAATTGCGCCTAATCTTTTTGCATAAAGGTGCATAAGCTTATAAACATTACCGATCTTATTACGCCATTGAGTCACAGTAGATACTTTTATCAATTTCCAATTTGCTAATATTAAAGACTTAGCAACCAATGCAGCTATAAAACAAAGCTGATTCATTTCCGTGGGAAGATTGCAGATACCTAAAGGAGCGCCAAAAAGAGCCCCCAGCAGATCGGGTAGAATCGTCCGGCCTGCCCGCTTACTCATTTCCTTTAAGATACAAGTCCAGAACCCAATCAGTTTAGGACAGGTGAATACCATATGCGTACCATATACGCCCAATGATTGTGAAAGGAAGTTTATCCCATTGTGTAAAACATACGATGATAAAAAGAAATCTATACGAGATGCAGTACCATAGCGCTTGGAGTAACACGTATATTGTTGCAATACCTCATTCTGCATGCACCATGGGTCTACAAAAGCAAAATCATGAACTAAAACTTGCAGGGCACTAATGGATTATGTTTTACCGGTTATCATGCCGTAATACATGCGACCATGCTGTTCTAAAGCATATAGACCAGGACCGCATAGATAACTGGTCCCCTGATGGGATGGTGGTGACTGGGATTCTTTCATATTTCAAATTACAGAGCTTGGGATACTTGATACCTTACAGCCTATTGGGTGTTAGATTTTCGCGAATACATATTACCATTGAGGATATATCTTGCCTCTGAGGCCTTGATTTATCAATAATATTTCTGATAACAACCTACCAGCTGCGTATTGATGAGCCCTGATGAAGTTCCCTCTGGCAGAATTGGGAACGAAACGCATTGGCTGTGTGCCAGTTTTTAAGAATCAATGGAATAAAAGAAGTATTTTTGGAACAGATCTCTGCTTGTCTTACTGACTCCACAACGAGTGCACCTTCCATCTTTTTTGAAAAATTGGGTTATTAGTGGCACCTTTGGACGGCGGCTGCAGGAAGTGATTGCACCATTTTTTACTCTATTGTACATATGGATTGAATGTGCTGGACCTCGGTCTGCCGTTTGTTCTTTTTTTGCTCACTAATGGATTATGGGCCATATGTATGAAAACATTTTCCCATAGACACAGAATGGGTAAAACCCTTTGATACATCTGGCCCTTAGGTTTGTTTTGTTGCCTATTAGAACGAGAGGTATCTATTGCTAAATTCTGAATTAAATTAAAATCCCCACCTATTATAATGTAACCTGTTGCATCTTACATGGTATCTTGGCAACTTGCTCAGCATTCCTTCCATGGTAACCAGGATGCTTTGTTCTGAGTTGACCTGGAGAGGAGAGCTGGCAGTTGCAGAAGGAGGACGTGTCTAGGGGTTGTTCCTATGAACTTAAATAAAGTTCCTACATGAATTAACTTGTCTGCGCTTCTTAAAAGTGGCGACGAGGATGGGATGTATTTCCCTGCGAAGGCAGACTTGTGTGTAAGGCCGCATACACGATTTCTTCAACCCCTAGACGGCGAAATAATCAAACTGACAAGGAGCCCTATTGCTGTGCAGTTGACACGCCTTCAATCGAGGAGACAAGGATGAGCGCCCTACCTGGAAACCTCATCTAAATTTTAGGCGCTTATTAAAAGAGGAAGTAGAGTAAAAGGGCCACTTCTAAAGAAAAGAAGAAACGGAGCACTGATCATCCAGGTTCGGGTAAGAGTGATGGAAGACTTTGCCTGGTAGCTGGTGTTACGTGTGGAGTAGACTTTGTAGACTTTGCAAGCTCGTACTACGAATGCACTGTGCAGACGTGTACACGGAATCCGCACCGTTGTACTTAATATATGCTAAAGTTTGACTATTGCGTACAGTGACGAAGGAGAGAGAGCGCCCCGACTGAGGTGAAGATACATAACATTAAAGCCCTGAGCAGAGACCGGCTTCCCCTTTCTCATCCCCAAGTTTAATATCACCGTTGGGACCAGAGCTGTGTTGCTCACGCTGCACAAATATTGTTAGCTTTTGAAATTGACTCACCGGGTGCTCGTGACCTCTGCCTCTGCATTGTTGGTGTGCGTCATTGTGGTGGAACTTCCGTCTACGGAACTCATCACAAGCGCACTGTACTCTGGGAGTCGTTGTGCGTAGTGACGTACTACCGTTGACTCTCTCTCCTTGTACAGCTTGTGGTTACCACGGCAACCCGACGCGAACGCGGCAACGCGATTAGAAGATAAAAATTTGATCGAAGGCTGCATTTCTGCAGAGCATAAGTGAAGGAGTTGCTCTGCTACCGGGAGCAATGTAAAAAAAAATTCATACGAACAGCAAAGGAGATCCTGCAATCAAGAGCAACAGCGAAAAAGACTACGGTGACCACTCATTGCAAGGAGGAGCAAATAAGAACTATCCTACATAGACGACGGTGACTACATTAATTTTGTTAGTTTTTTTCTTTCTCACCTTATCTTTCAGGTAACCTAAGATCTGTGAACAGTGAACATTATTACTCAAATCACCAGAACACCATAACGTGCATAACTATTGTTGATACATATTACTGTATCGTTAGGACACTAATTGTGTGTAGTTTAGGAATAACAATAGCCACAAGCACATTTTACATTACAGTCTGGTAGCATAATCAGTATGGACATGTCGTCTATCACTGTTCCACCCAAAGTTTTACAAAATCCTGGGGAACCCACCTTACCATGGGAAGACTGGATAGAGTCGTTTGATACTTATTTAGAGGCCATTGGTGGAGAGGATTTCATAGCGTCCAGGAAAGTGGCACTACTCAAACATAATTTAGGAGTAGAGGGTAGGAAGGTGTTGAAAACACTACCCATTAACAATGATAGGAAACAAATAATTATTAAAGAGAATACCAGCGAAAATGAGAATAAAGAAGAGGGTGAAGAGGGAAGTAAAAAAGAGGATGTAGATGTAAGCCTACAGTATGATGAGGTAATTTTTAGTGACGAGTACATTGAGGTGGTCAAAGCTCTAGAAGAAAATTACGGTAAAAAGATTAGCATAGTAGTAGAAAGACATAAATCTTTTTCTCGATCCCAACTACCGGGAGAGTCCGTAGAGCAATACATTTCAGTGTTGAGAACACTTGCGGCCACCTGTAAATTTAGAGACCTTCATGAGGAGATCATAAGAGATCAATTTATAAACAAAACCAGTAACACCAAAATTCAAGAGAGACTACTAGATATGAAGGATCCCTCCCTACTAAAAACTATACAAGTAGCAAGGCGAGTCGAGAATACTTCCAAGTACATCAAGGAGTTAGGCTCAGAGAAACCTGTCACTAACAAGGTGTGTACGGTAGAAAAAAATTCAGTGAAGAAGAAGGAAAGTAGTAAAACCACTTTCATACCTAAAAATAACAAAGTATGTTACAGATGTGGTAGCATAAGACATACTGCCGATTCTGACAGATGTTTTGCAGTCAAAGAAAAATGTTACAAATGTAAAAAGATTGGCCACTTAGCACGCATGTGCAAAGCTGGATCATTACCTAATACAAAATGGAAGCCACCTGTGAACACTATTAGACAACATAGTGAGGAAGAAAATTCTGACAATGACGGAGAAGTTGAAGTAATGGTTATCTGCGATAATGTTATAAACGATGTGTCTGAGGGTTACAACCCACCCAAATGCGACTTAGGTATTGATGGAACTAAGATAACTGTGTGGGCAGATTCTTGCTCCCCTTATACCATTATAGATAAGAACACGTGGGAGAAGGTAGGAAGTCACAAATTGAGGCTGCCTGATGTAGAACCAGTTGGGTATTGTGGTGTCAAACTTCCATTATTGGGTTTTTTCAAATGCACCTTGTCCCACAAAGGAAAGGTAGCTACCAGCAAGGTGTATGTAGTTGAAAAAGGAATGGCATTGCTTGGATGGTGTGAACAAAAAATGTTGGGCATCACCCTAGATCCTAACCACCCACAACAAGTATTAGCTACTGAAGAGGATGAAATAAGCAAATGGAGCTCTAAGTTCCCTAAATTATTTGAAGAAAAATTAGGTTGCTTAGAAAAATTTGAACACCGCATTGTACTTAAGCAGAATAACATCCCGTGTGTGCACAAAGCAAGGAGTGTGCCTTTTACGCTTAGAGAGAAGTTGAAATTAGAATTACAAAGGTTATGCAAGGCACAAGTTATTGAACCCATTGAGTCGTCTGAATGGCTTAGTCCGGTGGTTTTGGCACAAAAACCGGACGGCAACTTACGAATGTGTATTGACTTGAGAGACCTCAATCGTAATATTTTAATTGACAGATATCCTTTACCCCACATCAATGAAATGGTGTCTTCTGTAAATAATGCCAATTTTTTTCTTTGATTGACCTGTCTAATGCATACAATCAGATCAAATTGCATTCATCCTCAAGACATCTTACATCTTTCATAACGCCAGAAGGAGCGTTCCAGTTCATCAGAATGCCATTTGGTTTGGCATCCGCCTCGGCGGTCTTCCAAAGAGTAATGTGTAGAATATTGGTGGGACTACCTAATGTGCTGGTGTTCCAAGATGATGTATTGGTGTGGGGGTCCAATCGAATTGATCATGATGCAATGTTAACAAAAACTTTGGAGAAATTGCAAAATGCAGGTTTGACGGTTGGAGTTAAGAAGTGTAAATTTGGTGTTACGCAAATTGATTATTTAGGGCACACCTTATCCAGGGATGGAGTTAAACCTAAAAAGAAATTATTAAATGCCATCACAAATGCCCCATCACCGCAAGACAAAGAACAATTGCGTTCTTTTCTGGGTCTTACGGAATTCTATTCCAAATTTGTTCAGCACTTTGCTGACAAAGTTCACAGGCTCAGAAACTTAATGAGAAAGGGGGTCAAATTTGACTGGACAGATGAATGTCAAGTGGATTTTAATTCCATCAAGGAACAAATTGTCAAAGCGGTTTCCTTGAAACCTTACAATCCTTCGCATCAGAGCATAATTGTAGTGGATGCTCGTGCGTATGGCCTAGGAGCAGTGTTGATGCAAAAGCACTTGGGACATGAGCGAGTAGTAGCGTTTGCATCCCGTACCCTCAAGGGTGCGGAAGCTACTTACTCGGTCATAGAAAAGGAAGCACTTGCATGCTGGTGGGGAGTAAACTATTTCAAGAATTATATATGGGGCACACGTTTTGAAATTAGATCTGACCACAGACCGCTTATAGAGTTGTTCACCACCAGAGGAGCTGCAAAGGCAACACCCAGAATTGCCAAATGGATATTTAGGCTTCAGGGATATGATTTTTCATTGCAATATGTCCCTGGTATTCGCAATGTTAATGCCGATTGTTTATCACGATTACCATTAGAATGTGATGATGATGACGTAGATTCAAACGATGATTGCGTGGTAGCAAGTGTAGTTGAGTTATGTAAAGGTGCAATATCATGCGATGAGTGGAAAGATGCTGTAACAAACGACACCATCTTCAAGGAACTTATTATGGAATTGTCAAATCCATCTGGATCTATTTTCATTCTAAAAAAAAAATTTGGGGAATTTTGGACAGTATGGACAGAACTTTCAGTTGTGGATGGTGTGCTACGCAGAAGTGGTAGGTTAGTGGTTCCGCAAAGCTTGCAAAATAGACTATTGAAGTTATTACATGAGGGACACAGTGGTATGTCAGGAATGAAGAGGAAAGCTAGAGAAACCTTTTGGTGGCCAGGGATGGACAAAAACATAGAGGAGCATGTACGTGAATGCATGGAATGCATGTGCAGTGACAAAACCCATAGAGCAGAGGAGTCACCTATATCACCAACCAATTTTCCCAACAGACCATGGGAAAAGGTTGCCATGGACATTGTGGTCCATTTTCGGCCAAAGGAATATTAAACAAGTATGCATTGGTGTTAATTGACTACCACTCTAAATGGCCAGAAGTGGCATTTACGGGTGACATTAAAGCAGGTAATGTCATTGAATTTTGTGACAAAATCTTTCGCAGAGAGGGATGTCCAGATAAATTAATCACGGACAATGGTCCACAATTTATTTCCAATGAATTCAAGACATACCTTACCAAGATGGGCATTACTCATCATACCACAGCCGTCTACAATCCCAGGGAAAATGGTCTTGTGGAAAGATTCAACAGAGTACTGAAAGAATGTGTACAATTATCTGAGGAGAGTGGTGGAGATAGTAAAGAGGCGGTGAAGGAAATGTTGTGGAGCTACCGCACCACACCTCACTCAGTCACTAATGAGTCCCTATTCAAACTCCTGAAAGGTAGACAACCAGGCACGAAGGTTGCTCCTGGGTGGATGTTTAAGGATTTCTCACGACCTTTATGCAGTAAGAGTTTAGAGAATAGGGTAAAGAAACATCAAGATAAATATGTGCACAGGCACAACGACAAGTTTAAAAAGAATCCTCGTATCTTTGCAGTTGGAGATTGGGTAAGAACGTACAGTATGGGATTGCAAAAAAGAGGTATGTCAAAATGGTCTGTACCAAAATGCATAACCAAAGTCAGCGGTAACAGTGTTTGGCTGAGTGATGGCACGGTGTGGAACATCCGTAGTGTAACTTTGTGTAACAAATTGGAAGTCAATACCTGGTTGGAAAAAGAAGGTGATAATCATTTAGATAAAGGAGGTGATAGTGTGAACATTGATAAACGTGTCAGGATAGTTCCAAAGTGGCACAGTGACTATGTGACCTATTGATACTATATGCATTACATATTGCAAATGTTAATATCTTATTTATTTATTTTTTGTTGTATTGTGTTTTCTTCTGTACTGTAACCTGTATTTAAATTGTATGATTGTTAAGGAAGGAAGATGTGTTGCATCTTACATGGTATCTTGGCAACTTGCTCAGCATTCCTTCCATGGTAACCAGGATGCTTTGTTCCGAGTTGACCTGGAGAGGAGAGCTGGCAGTTGCAGAAGGAGGACGTGTCTAGGGGTTGTTCCTATGAACTTAAATAAAGTTCCTACATGAATTAACTTGTCTGCGCTTCTTAAAATAACCCATTTCATCTTGCAAAAGAGAGTGCAGCTCTTGTAAAGCCACGGGTGAGTCTTCAATAGGACCGTAATAACTTATCAAATTATATATTTCCCTATTAATTTGTATTTTAACTAAAATCCACAAGCCGCTGGGTCCTGTAATATTTTAAGAACTTCCGATTGAACTGTACGCATTATCAATATTGCCACTCCTCTGATCGAGGTCTGAGATGAAGCAAAAAATGCATGTTGAGTCTGCGGTGGGATCCAAGGTTGCAGCCCATCATTTTCTAAATGCGTTTCCTGTAATAATATTTTATCAGACTTTAAAGATCTAAACCAGGCTAGCATTCCCTGCATTTTAAGTCTATTATTTAGCCTGTTAACGTTGCATGATATAATTTTCAACCTACTATGAGACATTGCGCAGATTGCTTCTGTTTCTCCTTATCGGCTGCTTTTTTTCTACTTTTATCCTCATGCCTACCCTTTACCCGTGAACTTTCCCATCCCCCTCCCCCTTGACCCCTAAATTCCCTCTCCCTACCCCCCTGAGTCCCTGTCGCCTGACCCGCCACAACCGTCCTACTAATCCATCCCCCAGAACCCACAACCCACCTACCCCCCTCCGACCCTTAATGTGGTGCCTTGGCATGGCATCTGGAGATCGACTGAGACTACTCAAGGCACCCCAAAAAAAAAGACGCCCACGAAGAATTTTACACCTACTTTTCTCAAAAAGTCCTAAAATCCAAAGATGAAGCTACATTCTTACTTCTGCAATCATTTCTTACAGTCACTAATTGGCTCAAGAGCTCTAATTAATATCTCCCCCCCCCCTTTCTGCCCTGACTGGTGAATTAACTGCAAGAAGTCATGGGCTTGCTCTATAGAATGAAAACTTTGAGCCTGTCCCTTAAAAAGAACTTTAAGCTTTGGCTGCTGTATAATACCCGCATGTGACCCCGCCTGCTGAAAGCTACTAATTAAGCTCTTGAATTCTTTTGTACGGCAGGCTGACATGGCAGACATAGCAGAACAAATCCTAAAAGAGAAGTCACCTGGGCTATGAAAAGATTTATTCTTTATGGCATTGGTGAGGATCTGCTCCTTGATCTGATAGCCACGGAAGTTTACAATTACTGTCCGAGAATACTTAGCACCAGGCGATTGAACGGCTGGCACGGAATGAGCCCTTGTAATAGTCAAATACAATTTGCAAGATTCTGCTGCTGGCTACACATACTTTTTTACAAGATCAGAGATGAGACTACCAACGGTTTGGCCATTTTCTCATACTACAGGAATTTCGGTAAACCTCAGGTTCGCACGACGTAGTCTATTTTCAGCATCGTCGATTTTTATCTGCAGATCCGTTAACTCGGCTTGGAGTTTAGAAATGGAGGCATCCTGTTGTGGTCTTAAATCCTCTATATCTGAAACCCGCTGTCCGACCTCGGAAAGCCGTGTTGTTAAATTCAGCATATTCTGATTATTAAGATTCAGTTGTACTTTAGTCTTTCTATTAGCTTCTGCCTGAGAGATTTTCATCGTTTTGAGCTCATCTAAAATCTATATAATAGTGAATATGTAGAGGAGATGTTCTCGCTTCCATCATTCATAATGTCAGCCTGCATAGCTGCCTGAGATCAGCCTGATTTATGGAGAGTCATTGCCTCCTTCGTTGCTGCATGTGCATCTTGCTCAGGCTCTCCTGTCTTAAAGATTGTCGAGAATGATGCAAAATTTGCTGGCAGTAGATTTATACTGCTATCCAGCTCTTGGGGGATAGAGTTGGTTCTGCTCTGGCCCTGAATGGCAACATTAGGATCCAATTTTTGCACAGGTCCATCTTTAGGGGGCTCCTTCAGCCCAGGCTACTGGAAACAGAGGATAGGTCTGAGGCTTTGTAGCCCCATGTATGTTCTCCACAATCTTTTTCACCCCTGTTGCAGCTGCCTGGCCTGCGTCTGCAGCTTTAGTTGCAGACTCAAAGATAGAACTGAACAGATTTGAAGCCGACATATGAGGTGACTTTTCTCTATCATGTACCTCTCCCTAAGGTGTACCCGATCTGTCTAATTTTTCCTCCTCTATCAAAGTGTGCAGAAAGGGATCTAGTGCAGGAGAAGACTATATGGCTGAAGTCATGGCCCCTTGATTGCCGCACTGCTTACCGGTTGTCTTTGTGGGTACTTCAGAATAGCAAGTCTTACTCATTGAATCTCAAGAAATACGTTTCATTATCCACTGTTTACAGGTAACTGCCAGACTCAGAGATTTATATTAGAGACCACAAGCCACACTCATAGCTACATGGGCCGCCTTCACGACCCCCAAGAGTCCTCCCCACCCTGGAAAAGCCTAGTGCCTCCCCCAGGTTATTCAACAGTGCGCTGAAATTTAAGGAGAGATTATCTCCAACTTTGTCTCCTTCCCCCACTCTCTCCCGTGAGTCTCAATTATGGGCACTCCATCTGTGCTTAAATTTCATAAAATGCGGTTCCACCCACCCAATCCGGTTAATAGTTAGGGGGGTGGGTTCCGGCAGACAGGGCCGAAGTCAGCGGCCAGCCAGCATAGCCAAGAGTCCACTGCCTGCAGGAACTGCAAAAACACCAAATGCAGCACAAAGCCGGCCGGTATGACGACAGCAGGTCAGATGCACAGAAGAGAGCCAAAAAAAAACGCCTTAATCCAAAGTCACAGCCAAAATTCGTACTTAATGGGGCAGCGCTAAAACACCAATACTGCCGTAATTAATCAGAAACATCGGGAGCAGTGCCGCCGAACAGCACGGCAGCGCTGCGTGCCATCTTAGATGCAGGGGCGTAACACATGCCCCCGTAGCCCCAGCGTTGCGGGGGGCCCGCGCTCCAGGGGCCCCCTCACTCAGCGGGAGCCAGCAAGCGCGAAGCCTCATCATGATGGTGCGCACACGCCCGGCCTCTTAATAAATTAAATGGTGCGCAGCCGCACGCCCGGGGCCCCGGCCGGGCCTCAGAGGCTCTTCATTAATTAAATGGTGCACTGAGCACGCCAGGGCCCCGGCCGGGCCTCAGAGGCTGCCGCTCTTCACAGTGTTAAATTAAATCAGGACTGAATTAAATGGGGCGCAAGTTCAACTGCGCAGTGCGCACGCACGGGCCCCGGCCGGGCCTCTGAGGCAGAGCTCTTCATTAATTAAATGGTGAGTGGTTGCGCGGTGCGCAGTTGTCTCCGCGTCTGCGCAAGTCCAGGGTGGGGCTGGTGACCAATTCCATTGAATTTGTCATGCGCATTGCGGAGCGCAATTAAAGTGCGCGTGACTTGTGAGGTGAGGCAGCCACGCCAGAGACTGAGAAGGACCGTCCGTCACTCACCGGCCATAATAATCATAATAATTTAAATTATTACTAGAGCCCCTGCCTGCCTGGCTAGCCTTGCCCTGCCCCTGCCCTGTCTCGCGCCTGCCTCTGAAGCTGCAGGCCAGGCCTCAGCCGTCAGCCCTTCAGGTGAGTCAGAGTCTGTCGAGGCAGGAGTGGTCCGTGGGTGGACCTAGCCTACACCACTCTGCATTTTCTGATTAGCAGTTTAGCGTTTGTCTTTATAGCAGGTGGCTGCAAGTCCTAGACCATTTGGATAATAAAAAAAAAACAACTCAGACCTGGCTACAGGTGGCGTACTGGACATGAGGCCACGTGGTCTGATTTTCACAATTATGCAGCACCTCTGGCTGGTAAATTTGCTCACAACGTACCCACGTGGACCATCAACAAGCTTTTAGGGTGGAGAGATGGGAAAACGAAAGGGACATGCATGAGGGAAGTGTTATGTCGAAGAGTGGGAGGGGACAGTATTCTCGCTATGTGTGATGTGGGTGCTCTTGTGGCGCTCAGGGTCCCAGAGTTGCTTGAGCAAGAGGTGGTGTTGTGTTTGCAATGGGAGGATATGCATTGGTGAACCGGTGGTGATTAGGTTTAAAAAATCGAAGATGGGTCAGATTGGAGAAGTTAAGGAAATGGTGAGGAGGATTTCATCTGCCCATGTATGCCTTTAAGGAAGTATCTGGGGCTGGGGGCGGGCATTTTTATTTTAGGAGTTGAAACTTTACCTCGAGAATTGTATTTTCTATTGTGCAGTCAAAAGGCCTTGAGAAATGCGGCAAGAATGCAGGCCGAGAGGCAGCACTTTGTAAAGTCGGATGGGTTTAATATTCAGAGAATGCTAGCGCTTCGGTGAACAACTGGGATTCAATTCTGTCATTTGCCTACTGTTCCTGAGTGGCTTTAGTATTTCATCTTAGAAATACACAATTTGGCTCAGTGACGCGGAATGGTGTTGCTTTAACAAATGAAAAAGGATTTGAGAGAAATGAAGGAGTTGGGTTCAGTGGAAGCATGCATCTACTCTTGGAGTCTGTGTTTGACCTCATGGTCACACGTTTAAACTTCAGGGAGCCCACTCAGCCTTCATCCTTCTGAGGATGATAAAATAAGTACTGCTGAGCTGCATAACAATGAATGTCTGGGCACAGATTTGCTCTTCTTTGAGACAAGGCAACGGTGCATCAAAGTTGTTTCACTGTCATGTTTCAAAGGGAGAGAGAAAGAATGTGCTGTATCAACTAAGAAATGGTGCATTTATTCTCTCTCCCAGTGCTGGTGCACTTTAGGGAAGTAGCCCAGCTTCCACTGGCGCTGCAGGTGCAGGGGCCCAGAGGTCTGAGGGGCCCACTGAACCCTGATTATAGTTGTATTTTATAATTAAGGCTCCCTGTTTTCCGTTTTTACTGATTTTTACAGACAAATACAGACAGAAAACCATATATTTTCCTGTCTGTATTTATTTTAAAATGTGGATAAAAACGGAAATTGGGTTGTTTTTACGTGATTCTAAATGCTGTCAGTCATGACTGCCAGGCCAATAGCTGTGCGGATTGACAGGCAAGGGGATTAAAAAAATATATATATTTTAGTAATGAGTCTTAAAGAGCAGTAGATTTGCACAACCTTGACACAAAAATGTACATATTTTCTTACAAGTGCATATTTTACCATGGAGTGTGTATATATCATTGAAACCTGTCAGGCGTTCAGGCACGAGTGCACATTAACTGATTAAATAAATGCAGAAATATACACATTTCAGCATCATTTTTTCACAAAACCTACAATAAATATGGATAAATACAGGTAAAATTAGCAAAAAATAAATATGTATAAATACAGATGGAAATGACAAAAATATAAATACCATAAAACCGGGAGCCCTATTTATAATTCAAACAGTAGCCAGAGGGCCATTTCCTTCCTTGCACCAAGGCCCATGACACACTGGCTATGCTACTGCTTATAGCAGCCATTTGCCAACGCACATACCCTTATGCCATAGTACAAGGGTGTGTGCGTTCTCTGAAACATAGGTTTTGTACTGGAAGGAGAGCCTTCCAGTACAAAAACTATGCTTTTAGGCTTGTTCCACTATGTATGTGTGCTGTACAATGCAGTTCACATGTAAAATGGGACAATCGATGAGAATTTAAAAACCTTTCTCCTCGTTACACCTGCCTTTTTGGAGGTGTTAGATTTTGGCACAAACCTCTCTCTACCAATGATTTAGATAGGGATTTGCATCAAAGTCCATCGGTGGTCACATGGGAAAGTCCATGCACCAACCACAGAATGCCCCGTAGATGGAAAGTAACGCAAAGCAGCGCATAGTGCAACTTTGAGTTACTTTGGGATAGTATCCAATGCAAATCATGGATAGTAAATCACACCCTAACACTTTGAGAGGTTTGTGTCACAAAAGTGTCACAAACCCTATACGTAGCATTAGTAAATGTGGGCCCCTGTGGGTGGTGAACGATTGACTTAAAAAACATGTTATATTTAATACAAGGACCATTGTGCAGGGACATATTTGTTATTGACTAAACTGTCTCCTAAGAGAGTTTGGATGGGAGCTTTCAGGCCTGTGGCTAGCAGCAAGGCCAAGAAGGCTGCCAATTGCAAAATGAGGGTATTTTATGAGTTGGAAAGGACTCTCAGAATTCATAGGGAGATTGAATTTGAGGACTATGTGTTATTTAGTGACAATGATGCCTGCATGTCATTTTTTGGGGAATGCGTACTACTTGCTGGAGTTTTTAGTATGAATTATACTTTATTTTATTTCTGGACTGACAGGCCAGTTTGGCGAGGGGTGGGCATAAAAACTGATAAGCCCACATCAAAAGGTAATTAAGGAGTTAACTGGAGATCAGATGGGAATGGGGCGACAGATAGGTACTGAGGGGTAGGCTGAGGACAAAGGAGGCGTAGGTGGATAGGACATTTTATGGAGGCGGACGGATAGGCTTGAAAGAACAAGGGTGGCTGTAGGTCCAAGTGGGTGGGTCTGCTCTATTAGTGAGGCAACGAGATTAGGCTGAAGGCAATGTGCGTGGTGTGCATTTTCGTGAGCGTGCACCTGCCAAAGTGTTATTTTACACATCAGACCCATCATTTCGAGTTACTCAGAACTCGCAGTTTCAGCAGAAACAAAAAATGATCGCCTGACTAGGAAATTCTTTCTAATGGGGTAACCTCGCCTTTGGTATTAGAACCTTCGGTGGTTCTGGGGACGCATTCACCAGATCAAACATGGTGGAATATGTCTCCAGAAAAAGTCCCTGAAATTGGGGAATTAGTGATGGAAATAGGTGTGGCAACCCCAGTTTTGATGTTAACTCTTCATTCCTTAGGGGCTATCTCGAAATCCGAAGGTGATTTGGCAGCACAAAATTACCAATACCCATGCTTCCTGTACTTTCACGGTCAAAATGATCACATCAGGATTTCCAATACACTTGGAATGAGGGCCTTAGGAGAGAGTCTGTTGTGACTGCGGCCTCTCCCCCAAAGGCACAATAGACCTCATTTACAATATTTTGACACACGGCAGCACAGCAAGCCTTCCTGCTGCTCTGTCGTGCATAAAAATAAAAAGGCAGGAATGCTCCGTATCTACAAGATATGGCCCATTCCTGTCCTTCTCCCCAGCGCCAGCGCACAAACAGCTGCCATGCATCAGTGCAGACACCCTTGCCTCTTTTTGCAAGGGTGTCGGTGCTGAGGAGATGTTTGTTTTTGTGCAGGAAGGGACACCTTCCTGCACAAAAACAATCATTAAAGGCATTTTCCTCTTTCTATGTGTGCTGCAGAATGCAGCACGCATAGAAAGAGGAAAAAACGAGGAGAAATAAATGTTTTTCTCCTCGTTGGGCCTTCTTACGCCTCTCCTGGGGATGCGTAGGATTCTGGCGCATTCCCAGCTTTACAAAATGTTGTATATCTGGGAATGCGTCAAGTTCCATGGATGTTGCATGGGAACACCCACAGCAACACCCAGGGAATACCCCTTTCATGCAGACTTATGCGTGAAAGGGTAAACATATTTACAAAGCCATGAAAAGTCATGCAGGATGACTTAACATGGCCTTGTAAATATGGAGAAGCCCATTGCGCTGCCGGTGCATCAATAAAAGTGACGCACTGGCGGCGCAATTTGCTTCTAAATAAGCCCCAGTGTTTGCACGCATAATGCAAGGAAATGTGCCTGAAGGAAAATGAGAGGGGACTGGTTTCATAAGCGCCCTCTTCTTCAAGAGGACTCTCTTCCAAGGCTGGACTTACCATTTATTCCATTGGGCATTTCCCCATGGGGGTTGGAGCCATAGGAGGCCAGTTTTTGATGGAATAGGGGCACTTCTGGCACCTCTGCCATTTCCTCCAGCTCCCCCAGGTAATTACGGCAGGGGCATCAAGCAGTTTAGAAGAGATACAGTAAAAAGGAGACAAGGACAGAGAGATGAGAGAGTAGGGGGATTAGCTACTGTTGGTGGAGCAGGTACAGTGGCACCAGGGCACAAAGTTCGAGGGGGCTCCTTGAACTCTGATAATTGCTGTATGTTATTACTCCAACAGCAGTCAAAAAGGACATTTTCCTTGCTCTTACTGAACCCATTGTATCCTTGCTACACCACTGTGAGATTCAGTTGAACTACCCTTTTCCCTCTATTTTGTTTGGATTAACATATAACCATTGGGTTTTGTACAGCGTCTTGCAGTGCTTAATTTGTAAAAGAATAAGTGCCAGGGCCCTTCTCGGAAGGCCATTGCAGCCTGCACCATGCATTGCCCCTGCCAGGGCTGCCAAGGACAGTACCAACATAACACCTAGCCATCACACTCCTACAAGTATGACAATTCAGACTATTTCAGGCCACACAAAGCTATAATAATGGCGTGAGAGGCTGGTATCATTCATCCTCAATGCGATTTGACTTAATAAACATGGTTGTTGTATACTCATCTTAAAATTAAACAGACTACGCCACAATGCAGTGGACTGTCACTAGAGCCAGTGCTACCAATTAAGTGCTGGTACCGAGCACCGGAAAGCACTGGCTCAAATTAAGCATTTGTGTCTTGCATATTATATGTTGTAAATATGATCACTATGTGAGCAAAGCGTCATCTGCACATTATTCTGTTGTATGACTGTGTATTATATTGTACTGCACATGGATTGATTTAATACCGATGTCAGAAACTCAGATTTGCTTCCTAATGCAATTCACTTGGAACAGAACTACATTTCTAATTTGTTTTGGATTCCATTAATGTCCAGATGCGATTTCCCTATGCAAACGAGAATACGCTTGAGCCCTTGTCTCTTGGGCATATAGGGGCGTCCTTGTTGAGTATGTATAGGAGCTGAGAGAGTGGGCAGAGTTCATATGGTAAATTACAAAATAAGAAGACCTAAAATAAAAGGAAATATTACCAGGTTGTCTCAGTGGCGTAACAATAGCCCCCGCAGCTCCCGCAGTGCGGGGGTACCCACAAGCTTCAGGGGGCCCCCTCTGGCACTGCACACAGGTGGGTCTGAGAGCTTCTGGCTGGGTACGGAGTGTGGGGGGCCCCCTTCGTGCACTTTGCAGGGGGGCCCCTGCAAGTTTCGTTACGCCACTGCTTAGATGCCGTTGAGTGCGGTCAGACGTCTCAGCAACGGAGCATGGCGGGAGCTCCGTAAGCCGGGCAGCTAGATTTTTTTTTTTTATTGCGTGCTTATGCTGTCATCTCCTGCACTAGTGCACATACAAGTTTCAAAACACCGTTCACAACCTTTACACCATGGAGCAGAGGTGTTTGATATTTAGCATAATTTTTGTACTGGAAACATACCCTTCCAGCACAAAATCCTATGTCTTTAGACAAACTGTAAAACATTACATACATTCAATGTGTGCTGATGAGTACAGTATACATGCAATGTGTGAAATGTTTCAGAAATCATTTTTTTTTTTTTTTTTTTTTTTTTTAAAGTCTTTATTGTAGACATCCAACACATACAATCCTTTATGCACCAGGTTTATCCAAACAATATTTCCAAAACATATGTGGAAGATGTCTAATATATATCTTAATACCCAGCACCCCCTATCCTACCCCTACCTCCCCCCACCCAAACCCAGATGGAGCCCATGGTGGTAACATAACATAAATTGAGCTATAACACAACCATAATGTACATTTCTTGGTAAAACCCTTAATATAGTTACAACCTAAATAATACCAACAGTCTAAACATCCTATGCTAATCCCTTAACTTATATCAACACAAATCAGATCAAGTCCTGACCTCATTCGTCCAATTCGTTATTGGAAGCCAAATTGCAAGCCCCTCCTTTTAGCATTAAGCCCCCTTCGTCTATACACCTCTTTCTCCCACCGATATGTGGCCAGAAATTTCCCCAGCCAGCAATAAACTGAGGGGGGGTCCTTGTCCAGCCACCCGCTGGCCAAGGAAAGCCTAAACACTGCCATAGCTATAAATAACAGAGCTCTATTTGGTTCCGGCATGGCTTGATTACTGACCCCCAACAAAATTACCTGCGGTGAAAGTTCCACCTCAAACCCCAGCATACCTCTTAGGTATTTGCCCACCTCAGTAATTACAGGTACAAGTCGAGGGCAGGTTGCAAACATGTGTACACTATCAGCAGCATAACAGTGACATCGAGAGCAAAAAGAGCCACGCGAGCCTCCCCATTTTGCTATGCGGGCTGGAGTAATGTACAAATTAAGCCAAGTTTTGAAACACTGCACTTGTAAGTTTGCCGAGAAGCATGCCGTTTGACTTAACAAAAGAGAGTCCTCACATACTTCTGTCCCTGCTTGCAACAGATTCTTCCAGCGATTAGTATGTTTAATAAAGTCATCACTCATTAAATTACTAAGCATTTTGCAGAGGGGAGAAAGTGTTAAAGATGTCCCTAATATTGCTTCAAGTAAGGGGATTTTCTGACAACTGGATATTTTTTTAGAAACAAAATCCCTAATTTGTAAATATTTAAAAAAATACTTATTACCTAACCCAAATTTGCTCTTGATTGCATCAAAAGAAAGGATATTATCATCCTCCATCAGATCTCCAATAAACCTTACTCCTTTATTCATCCAAACTTTCATATAGCCATCTAGTAGAATTTCGGGTAATAGGTTATTGTCTGCCAGAGGAGAGTATCTGTGTATCCTACCTAGTTTAAGTTTCTTCCTGATGGACGTCCATACTTTAAATGATCCCAATAAAACCTTAAATTTTACTCTTTAAAATAAGCAAAATCAATATATCGAAGAAGGCAGCCAGCTGAATCCGATCCCAAGAGTAACCTATATATAGAAGGGCTGGATGTTTCCTCTATTGATGTTGGTTCTTTCCCCAATATTGGTGCCATTCGCTGCAAAGCTGCTGCCCAATAATAAACCTGGAGATTAGGTACCGCCCAGCCACCCCGATTTCTAGGTAGGGACATATATCTCAGCGCTCTGCGGGGACGGTTCCCGGCCCACAAAAACTTGGAAATTGCTTGATCAAATGCCAAAAACCAGCTCTTGTTTATTTCCGTTGGAATAGCTCTAAAAAATAGAGAATTTTTGGTAAAAATAACATCTTGATGACATTGCATCTCCCTAAAAGAGTGAGATGCAGATTATTCATTCTATTAAAATCTGTTCTAGTCTTATGTAGCAGAGGTTCTAGATTAATCTGTACGATTTTATCGACATTGGCAGAGATCTCAACCCCCAGATATCTAGCATTTTCCACTACCCGTGTATCAAACATAGCCACATTTGAGTTTTTAACAATCATGGTCTTATCCTCATTAAGATGATACCCCGAAATTTGACCAAAATCTTTTGAGGCTCTTTCAACCTCTCTGATAGCTTCTGATGGATTGGCTGTGATTATTGCGATGTCATCCGCATATGCAAGAATCTTAGTATCCCCTCCCATCGAAGGGATGGCTGAAATCCTATCGTTCCCCACAATTTTCCTGATTAAAGGATCTATATATAGGGCAAATAATAGCGGGAACAGGGACACCCCTGCCGCGTACCTCTTGTTATTTTGATTGGCTCCGATGTGTACCCCATCATTGCAATTCTAGCCCCGGGATCCTGATATAAGCATTTAATTGCTCCAATAAATTTTTTCCCCAAGCCGTATTTCCCCATAACTGCCCATAAGAAGGGCCAGGAGACCCTATCAAATGCTTTCTCCGCATCAAGTAATATTACAGCCATAGGGTTTCCTGACACCTTCGTATAATCAAACAGCGTAATTATGCGTTGAATATGATCAGTCGTGCCCCTACCTGGAACGAATCCGTGTTGAAACGGGGAAACTAATCTTTTGATGACCGCTGCCAATCTGGTTGCTAAAATTTTAGAAAAGATTTTCACATCGCTGTTAATCAGCGTGATTGGCCTATATGAACCCAATTCTGAGGGGGTTTACCTTTTTAGGAAAGACTATTATATTAGCTGTCTTCCAGGAATCGGGAATCAGCAGTTCTACTTGTGCTCTATGAAAAACTTCCAGCATAAGAGCCACAAGCTGTGTCTTAAATTTTTTATAAAATTCTCCTGGGATCAAATCCGTGCCTGCAGCTTTGCCTGAAGGAGTAGAATCTATTGCTGCTCTGAGTTCATCTAATGTTATTAATGCACTAAGGTTGTTTTTCTCCTCACAGGATACTTGATCCGGTAATAGCCCATCTAAGTAATCCTCAATGTCAACATCTTTGTTTTGAATATCCTCGGTATACAAGTTTTGATAGAATTTTTGAAATGCCATGAGAACTGCATCAGGGCTATTTACCATACCTATGTCTGGATCCCTGATTTCACTAATTCTAGACTGTACCGTTTTTTCCCTTGTACGTACAGCAAGTACATGGCCCACTCTCTCATTGTTCTCATACAGCCTGCTCCGCCATGCCGTATATTTCCCAGCTGCTTTTTTGGTGGAGATCTCGGAGATTGCAGACCTAGTAATTATAATTTTTGATTGAGCCGTCCCCGCATCTCCCCCTTCGGCCAGAACCCTTACTAGATCAGCCTCCTCTTTACTCAAATCCTCATACAGGGTATGTACCAAGATATTATCCTTCTTCTGTGATTCCCATCCATATTTCGATGTTTCCCCTCTAATCCCAGCCTTCAAAGCATCCCAAACTATACCTACATCTGTACTCCTAAGTTCTCTGCTATAAACCTAGGAATCCATTCATTAAGGTGTTGTTGATACCCCTCCTCGCTTAATAAGGCCCTGTTAAATGTCCATCGTGTCTGTGGGGATTCTAATCTGATATCAATTTCTATTACCAGGGGTTATGATCAGACATAACTTTTGGAAATTTACTAATCTTACAGCCTAATAGCATCTCCTGGGATACAAAGAAATAATCTAATCTCGCATGCACTTGATGTGGTGCGGAGAAAAAGTGAAGCCAGGGTCATCCTCCTTCTGTTCTGCCCATATATCCGCTAACCCATGCAGTGACCTTAATTGCATCAGGGATTTAAAAACCTTTGGTTTACGACCATGGTACATCACCCCTCTATTCCTAGATACCTGACAGCTCATATTAATGTTCATATCCCCACATATAATCAAAGGTAAAGGCCAACCCACTAATTCGACATTTAGCCATTCGAACAGAGCCGGGTCATCCAAAACGGAACCATAAATTGAGCAAAGGGTGAATATCTTATGGTCCAAACAGCATTGTGTTATTACCCATCTCCCCAATTTATCAGCAGAAGAGCGCGGGAAACGACCCAACCCTTTCTTTGCCAAAATTGCCACCCCTCTTGTCTTTGTAGTTTGTGTTGTGGAAGCTATAATTTGATAGCCCACCATCCCCAGTGCCCCCTTGTTACAAGCTTCCACATGAGTCTCTTGAAGACAAATAATGTCTGCCTTTAGGAATTGAACCTCCAAGCTGATTCTCCTTCTTTTAACAGGATTATTCAACCCGCATATATTAATAGAGGCTATTCTTAACTTCCTAATTGAAAAAAATAAGATAGTTCCAATCCAAATAAAGATGCAATTAGTGAGATAACCGTCTCCAACTCATACCAGTGCCCGAAGAAAAACCCGCCCAAGATACCACCCCTCACCCACAGGCTCCAACCCATCCCCCCTCCCCACCCTGATCAAAAGGCAAAAAGGTCCAAGGACCCTTGTGATGCCTCCTGCATGATGTGTGCCCCTAGCCGCCTCCTACAATAAAAACAAAATCATTAAAGAGAGAGAAAAAAAGAAAAAAAAAAAAAAAGGACAAAGCACCCAATTACCCCACTCTAGAGTCAAGTCTTATTTTTTTCCGTAAGTTCTTGCAGAAACTCCTGTGCCTGGATCTCAGAAGAAAAACTCTAATCGCCCCCTTGCAAATGACTTTGAGCCTGGCAGGATTCATAAGATAGACTTCGCAGCCCAGTTTCTGGAATGGGGAGATCAGCAGACGCAATCTCCAGCGCCTCTCTACCGTAGCATGACAAAAGTCAGGCCGAACAAAGAAGGAGTGCCCCGCAACTATCTTCCTAGCATCAGGTCTTGCTTTTTCAAATATAGATTGTCGAAGGAGGAAATTACCAAAAAAATAAGAATGGCTCGTGGTTTGTCATCTTGCCCTGGCTTTTTTCTAAGCATCAAGGGAAATCGATGCACCCGCTGTATTTCAGACTCCCAGTTCCAATGACCAAGGTCAGGAAATGCCTCCTTGAATAGCGTCAATACAAACCCCCGGATGTCATCTCAGTTTGGGAGGAGTCTAGAGGATGAGCTCGGAGCCCCAGAGGGTATGACGAAAGATCATGGTATAATGGAACTACAAACTCAACAACCGACAATGGATCTGATATATTCAACATTGAAGCAGATGCAGATTGAGGCACGTCTTGAACATAAAAGGGCTCATTTAGCCACTAGAAAATTACAGGGTGCTGTGCGCAAAATTAGCAAAGCCTGTACCGAGACTTCAGTACGCACCACAGCTTTGGAAGAACGCGTTGTGCAACTGGAGGGCGACGTTGAAACCTCCACCCGATTAACTGAAGCTAATGATAGTAAGATGTCTGATGTTTTTTGGAAGCTGGAAGATTTTGAAAATAGGCAACGCCGTAACAACCTTCGTTTACTTGGGATTGCAGAGAAAGCAGAAGAAATCATTTTTTTTTCTAAGTTATCACCTGCTTCAAGAAGGCATTATTGTTTGTAAAGTCTAGTCTGACTATTTTAGTAGCTCAGGCTTTGCGTCAAACATAATGGGTGCTCACGCTGTAATGCCTTTGGTCCACCCAAGTAACAATTTCATGATGCAAAGTGCGCAAAGGAGCGCAAAGCACTATCTGTGCTGAAAAAAGGGCACCTTTCCATCACAAAACACCTTTGCTGCTGGAAAGTACATACCCTGTCAAGAGTTTGCATCACTTTTATGTGTATGACTTAGCGCCCTGTAAACCCTTAATAAATATACCTCAAACTTTTGTGCAAATATTATTTTCACTGATTTTAGCAAATGCATCCATTATAGGATGAGTGAATTTTGTACAATGTGCTGTTTAGTGAGAGCAGTTACCACCATACGAGTACGAGTGTAAATACCATTTGTGTATGTAATTCCAAATGTTTGCAATAATTGGGATCAAAAACACCTAAGACCTGGTGCACATCTTATTTATGCTGCAGTGTTATTGCACCTCTTATTGCCACGAGATGTTAAGTGACCCTATGAGGAGTCTACCTAGTGAGTTTAGCAGGAGGGGTGCACCTAAAGCTTTTTAAGGCTAACACTAACCTCTTGTTGTTTTTTTATTTTTTTAAATGGTAGTTATCAGACAAAATTACTTTGAGAAATATACAATTTAATTGCAATTGCTTTTTGTGCATTTCACAGTGATTTGCTGTGATTGCATGTTATTATGCCAGGCCTGCCAAGTACACCTTGTTCCTGACAATAACGTAGTACATAGCGGGCACTGAGAGTGCAAGATGAGGACATGAGCAAAGTGAGTAACAGCCATTTTCTTTGAAGCAGTATCTGAAATTCAACTAGTGTTTCCTGGAAATCATAAATCACGATTTTGTTTAAAATAAGCAGAGCATTCAAACTATCTGGAACGAAAAAACATAAACAACTTTAGTTTAACCTAGCCTGTTCCCAGGGAAGGAGCCAGTTCACAAAGTAATTTCCGTCATATCGTTTTCTTTTGTCCAGAGAGTTAAATCAGAGTCAGTGCTTAATTTGTAAAAAAGTCTCGTAAGGAGGCTACTGCAGCTTGCACCACACATTGCCCCTGCCATGCTGACAATGATAGTAACAACACAACTACTAACCATCACACTCCTACAAATGTGACAATTCGCACTATTTCAGGCCCTCGAAGCTCTAAGAATGGCTTGTGCAGAGCAGGTAATAGTCATTTTTAATGTATATTCAATTAATAATTAACTGTTATTGCCATCTTGTGGCAGACTGTCTCAAGCATCGGTGTTGACAATTAAGTGCCGGTGCATTGGAGAAAGTGTTAGAATTTGGATGGGGAGAGGAAAGCAAACGTACTATTTCCACTCCAATCTTAACCACATTGGGGAAAGTGTTGAACTTTGGGGGTGCACATTTACTATTCCCACTTCTAACTTAACCACTTTTTGAAAACTGTTGGACATTGAAGGGGCTAAGATTTACTATTACCACTTCAAATGTAACCTCATTGGTGAATGTGTTTTCTTCTTGAAGGTCAAATGTTCAATTTCCATTCTGAAGTTTGCCACATTGAGGAAAGTGTTAGACACTGGAGAGCTCAGATTTACTATTCAAACTCCAAGCATGACCATATTTAAGAAAGGGTTAGACTTTGGGGGGGGTGCTCAAATATACTATTCCTATTCCTAACGTAACCATATTGGGGAAAGTGTTGGACTTTGGGAGATGTAGATTTACTATTCACACTACAAAAGTAACCACACCGGGAAAAGAGCTGGACTTTTTGGGGATTGGATCACTATTCACACTCCAAACGTAACCACATTGTTGAAGCATTGGACTTTGAGGGGTTTAGATTTTCCATTCACGCTCCAAACGTAACCACATTGGGGAAAGTGTTGAACACCAACGGGTTCATATTTATTATTTCCACTCCAAACGTAAATACTTTGGGGAAAATGTTGGACTTTGGGGGCAATATTTACTATTTCCATTCGTAATTTAACCACATTGTGGAAAGTGTTGGATTTTGGGGAAATTAACATTTATTAATCCCTCTCCAAAATTAACCACCCTGGCGAAAGTGTTGGACTTTGAAGTGTTCATATTTCCTATTCCCACTCCAACCATAACCACTCCGGAGAAAGTGTTGAACTTTGGTGGGGAGGCAAATTTACTAGTCCCACTCCAAACTTAACTACATTGGGAAAGTATTAGACTTTAGGGGTACATATTAACTATTCCCACTCCAAACCTAACCACATTTGGGAAACTGTTGGTCTCTGTAGGGTTCAGATATGCTTTATCCCTTTCAGACCTAACCACATCAGGGAAAGTATTGGACATTGATGGGTGATATCTAGTAATATTCATGAGTATGCAGAGTATGTCTCGTAAGGATGCTTGATACATATTACGTTTACAATAATGGAGTGAGGCTAGTACAAACAAGAAATACAAAGCCCACTTGGGCTGGATCAGTTATGACAACCGAGAATAGATATACAATACTACTGAGACATCTGGTATGTATGTGTTTCTGGTAACACAAATATGATCTTTGATGTAATTGATCGCATTATATCTAGAAAAGCATAATTTACGTTTTCCATGATATTTTTTTCACAAAATATGTTATTATGATGAAATTGGTTCACATAGATAAAGAAACTGCTACGAAATTATTGAATTCATAGCATTGTAAGTAATGTGAGCTCTTACTTACCTATTCCAGGATGGCTCTGTCAAACACGGACTAGAGCTAGTTCCCTTGTTTGTATTGATCAAAAAGTATGACATGTTTAAATTGACAATCATTGAATATGATCTGCGTCATGACCAATGTGCATTAGCACCGAAAAGCGTTGATGTTTTCTTCCACAAATGAGCAATACACATTAATGTAACAGCAGACGCAGCACTGGAGTGCCGTGGATTTAATTTATCACAAAGAAAACTGGAGTTGTGATTGAATTGCAGCACCATCAGTGATTTGGTGGCTCGGAGGAAACAGGCCGAGCCAAGGAGAGAGATATATAGATATAGATATATATAGATATATATATATATATATATGGATTTCCTGTGTTTTCCTCGAACCATAGGCACCAATCGTTACAGAGGATCACAGAAAGGCAGCACTCTCATCAGCAAAGACATAGGCAAGTTAAAGTTGTTCGGCGTTTACCATTTTTATTTTTATTTTTTCAATTATTTTTCTCCATTTGATTTTTCTTTATAACACGTGCAAAGTGCCAAGTGCCTCAAGGAACAAACAAACGACCTACGCGTTTCGGCCAGAGGCCTTCGTCCGGGTCATGTGATTATGGGTGCAGAGTGTTTAAAAAGAGGTGGGTTTGACCCGCCCTCAATTACAAAAAAAACGTCCCAAATAAAAAACATAATTTAAAGGAACAGTAAAGCAAGCATTCAAGGATAGCCAATAGCCAGAAGCACTGAAAAACTCAAGAAAAAATATAAAGAAAAAACATATGAGCCTACAAACATCTCTTAAAGCTCATGTAGATATTCAGCTTAATATGCTATTGCACAATCAGAGACTAGGAAGTTTGAGATCACATATGTAACTGGCTCATAAACAAGTTCCATCCAAAATGGACCCGCTAAGCTGTTGATCTTATAACATCTTATAACATATCATTGTTAAGTCAGGAGTAACTAATTATTTAGTTAGTCGCTGAGAGAAAAATGATATCACAAAGTGAATACCTCTGTTGGGCAAAAGATAAAATAGTATAGTAGTTTTTTTGGGAGGTACACATTTATCAAATATTGGTGAAGTACCAAATAAAGTAAGCAAGAGGCAGAAGTAACCCATTCTTGATCAAATGCCTCCAATATTCAATATTGCAGCCCATTTTATCATCATGAGGCCAAATAAGTAATATCTTATTTTCAAAAATTTAAAAAGTATATGTAAAGTAATTTTTACAATAAATAATGATAATCAAGATACTACAAAGATACGAATATCTTTTCACTGGACAACATGCAGAGAATCAGCAGATCAAGGTAAAGTACATTGTGATATTAAAATCTCCGTGCCCAAACGTATTTTCCTTGATTAGTTAACCAATTCTTCATTCACTTTTGTTGACTAGGTTAATTTTCTACAGCTACAGTGTTTTAAACAAACCAACATGGGTCTAGCCTATGTCTCTGATATTGCATGGAGATATTGTGATGAAAATGAGATATTCAGGCTCACATATTCAAAACATTTCTTTCCATGAAGTGCTATTACTGGCTAAATAATATCTCTTACAAAGAATGAAACCAAGGTATATACAATAAACAGATTAGAATTTTAAATAAGAGTCATTGTTGTGAAAATAGGCCTTCTTCATGTTGTTAATCACATGAAATTGTGTAGTTCTGCATCTGCATTCAGACCCCATGGTATTTCCGACCCTTTCATAATGATCCATTTCGACTCTGCTTGCCTTAACAGTAAGTCCCGATCTCCCCCTCTGATGTTAAAAGGAATATGTTCAACTCCATAGAATCTGAGATTATCAAAGTTGCCCTCATGTACATTCCAGATGTGTTTGGCGATTGCGTAAGCAAAGTCTTTATTTTTGATTGCCCTTAGATGTTGTAAAATGCGAAGCTTCAGCTTATTCACAGTACTTCCTATGTACTCCTTTCCGCATTCGCATTTGAGGGCATAAACCACATGTGTAGTTTCACAGGTGATCCTCTGTCTAATGGTTTTTACCTCGCCCAGCAAGGTAGTTGTTTTCTGTTGGTTTATACCATATCTGCACGCTTTGCATTTAGGACATTTAAAAAATCCTTCCGCTCTCAGCCATTGCATTTTACTGCCACCTTGATCTATTCTCTGATAGTGGCTATGTGTGAGGATGTCTCCCAGGGATGGTGCCTTTTTATAAGTTATGTTGAGATGGTCCGATGTCACTTCCTTTAGGTCATCATCCCTTCTTAAGATTTTCCAATGATTTTGGAGCGCATCCCTTATTTTTTTACATGAGGAATTAAATTGTGTGATATATCTAACTTTATTGGTCTCAGAATCATTGTCCTGTTCTAATGTCATTCTTTTGGGATATAGTAAGGCTTCTCTCTTCTTTTTCATGGTTCTTGATTTGGCATTCTCTAGTACTATAATGGGATATCCTCTCATTATAAATCTGTTATACATTTGATCTAGTTGTTTGAGGAATTCTGTTTCTTCTGAGCAATTCCTTCGTGCTCTTAAAAATTCACCGTACGGAACACTCCATTTCAAACATCTAGGGTGCGCGCTGTTCGCTGATAAAATACTATTGCACGCCGTAGCTTTTCGGTAAAGTGTATACATATTTTCTGATCTTTTATGTAAATATGTATGTCTAGATAATCGATCTCTGTTTTATTAATGTTGTAGGTGAATTGAAGTTGAAAGCTGTTCTTGTTCAGACTTTTAAGGAAGATGTTTAATTTCTCAGTATCACCCTCCCAGATTAAAAACAGATTGTCTATATAACGTACCCAGAGTACAATGTTCTCCGTCAGCTGTTTGTTCTCATCTGACCAGATTTGTTCTGCCTCCCACATGCCCATGGTAAGATTTGCATATGTGGGCGCAAAGGAAGTCCCCATTGCTGTACCTTTGCACTGCTTATAATTTTTTTTATCAAAGATGAAAATGTTGTTCGTTAGGCAGAAATGTAACATTTCCAGTAACATGTTCGTCTGTTGGAGAACATTTAGAGATCTTGATCTAAGATAGGATTCACAGGCTTTGATTCCATCTTCGTGCCTGATTGAAGTATACAATGATACCACATCAATGGTTATCATTGTATATTCCTCTTTCCAGGGTATGTTGGCGATTCTGTTTAAAAAAATCCATGGAGTCTCTAATGT
This sequence comes from Calotriton arnoldi, assembly GCA_963921515.1. Lineage (NCBI taxonomy): Eukaryota > Metazoa > Chordata > Amphibia > Caudata > Salamandridae > Calotriton > Calotriton arnoldi. Next base: position 460,298 of record CAWUFW010001513.1, read on the forward strand.
AGGATGGTAAATCTTGTAAATAGGGGAATAGAAAGATGTCCAAAAATCTTGAGGTATTTTCTAGTAAAGAGCCACAGGAACTGACAATAGGGCGCCCTGGTGGATTATCTAGACTTTTATGTACTTTCGGTAGTACATATATGGTTGGAATAACCGGATGTTTAATCTGGAGATAGCTCAGTTCATTTTCGTCTAGTAAGCCATCTCGGTGTCAGTCTTATAACAACTTATGGAACTTATTCTTGATCATTGGTGTCGGATCTTCTTTTAATCTTTCATAGTTTGACAGATCGTTCAGTTGTCGTTTTATTTCCATGTATTATTTTTGAACATCCATAACTACAATATTTCCCCTTTATCTGAGGGCTTTATCATGATCTTGTCATCTGATCTTAAATCATTTAATGCCCATCTATCATCGTGAGACATATTTCCAAATTCTTTATAGTTCTTCTTTTTCTCCTTAATGTAGATGGTCCGTAGTTCCTCTGTCATGAGTTCCTGGAATATGTCAACTCTATTACCAGCCGGTAATTGTGGACAAAATCTTGATCTAGTTTTGCATTGACTGCTGATGGATAAATTAGTCGTGATAGCCATTGCTTCACAGATTTGTGTATTAGAACTATTATCCATTATAGATGGTGCCTCTGTACTATTTTCGGACATCAGATCGTGTAATGTCCCTAGTGGAACGATATCTTCGAGAGTGAATGGTGTCAGAGGTTCTGGATTTTGATGTCCCAAAGTTCTTATTGGCATTGTAGCAAATACTTTTTCAGTTTCAATTTGCGGCAGAATAGATATAGATCTACCCTGGACATTGCTAAATCCATGTTAATGGAAGGGCAAAAAGTCAGTCCTTTGTTTAATAAATTGAGATGCTTTTTAGTCAAGTTCTTTGAAGAGAGATTGTCGACTAGATTATTATCTTGTTGTCGGGTACTATGAGACATTGGCAGGCTTTCTATTTCTTTTGATCTCTCACTTTTTTGGTTTTGTTTTTTGCGCCCCCGTCTGGTTTTTTTAGTTGGTTTTCCGTTTTTTGAGGGATACCTCTTCCTCTTCCCCGTGTTGTCATTCTCACGAGGCGCATCTCATGGAAACATCCAATCCAGATCTACCTGTTGGTAGTCCTTCATCTCCTGAGCTGATTTCAGAGCTTTCTGCACTAGACATTCTTGCAGCATCCATCTGTGTATTTGCGGAATCCAAAGCACGATCCATTGATTGTTTTTTATAGTTGCCATCATATCTCCTGGCAAAAGTATACACTCTTCCTGTGGCATAATCTATTTTGTCACGTTGAAATTTTCGTACTTTTTTGTTTTGCACTTCTTCCTCATGCTTGTTTAGTTTCTTCTCCATATCCTCAAATGCTTTGGTGCCCTCTGATGTCTCTTTGAAATTTTCTAATGATATTTCAAGATCTTTTATTTTCTCCATGGTTTGTGACAATCTTCTCTCAGCATGTGTAATCAGAGTGTCAATCAGTCTCAACGAGCATTCATTGGTATCCGATTGCCATTTCATTAGAAGATCAGGGTCCAAGTCGCTCAAGGTTGGTAAAACAAAGATTTGTAAGCCTCTGGGTATTCGTTTACAGTCAATGTATTTTTTTAAAGTAACACTTTCCCACCATTTATTGATTTCTACTATCCTTGCTTGCTCCAGTTCTTTCAACAGTTGTTTGGGTGTGCTCGTTGATCCCGTTTTTCTGGTACCAAATTGACTGTGTGCCGCTGTTAATTCTCCCTCTTCATCAAACATATCCTTTAACAGTTGTTCCCGTTTAGTCCAGCGGTCTGCCATTTTTTTAGAAAAGATTTCTTATTCCTGTTTATTGTATATCGTGTCTTCAGTCCGATTCAAGGTATTCGATTGTCTTCAAGAAATAGTTATGTTTTGCATCCTTGGTTCAATTGTTAAAGTTATTCTCTGTGGATTTTAATTTCTACGATGATTCGATTTTATTGTGTTCCTTTAAATAGTGTACTTTGTTCCTGATGCAGAGTTCGTTTGGAGAGAAGAGAAAAATGTAAAAGCCTCAACTATTTTGCTACGTTGCTGATGTTGTTCCGAGGGAAATCACAAACTGTATAGCTAGGGAAACCGTTTGAATTTCCCAACGGTTCCTTTGTGAATCGCCCGGAGTCCGAACTACAAGAACCATCAACCCCTTTGTTTGACTGAGTAATCGGCGTACTGGGTTGGAATCTCGGTACCGCGGCGTTAGACTATTGGGCACAGAGTACTGCAGGCAAAACTAACGGTGATCCCCCCACCGGAGAAACCACCTCGCTGCCCCCAGCCCTCTTCCCAACGTCTCCCGCCTCCCCGAACGCCAGTGTCACCAGTTACCTTACTCGAAGTGGATTTGTATGGGGTGTGTATCTCGGAAGCCGGCGATGTTTCAGGAAACTATATATATACACATATATTACCTACTGGCGGTCGCCAGTAGGTAGTTATAGTTAGGACCTTGTTTCTATTCAAAAAGCATATTTTGCCAATATCTTTGGCGCCGTTTGACGAATCTTCGCGAAATTTTCCAAACTAATGGTTCACTCATGTCAGCTCCAGTCTTGAAAGTTTCGGGGTGATTCGTCAAGCGGGGGTTGAGAAAAAAGGGGGGTCCCAAAACGCGTTTTCCCCATGTTAATTTCCATAGGAATTTTGGAAAAGGCTACAGCCCGAACTGCTGAACGGAATTACACCAAATTTTGCAAAAAGGTAGCTCTTGGTTCAGAAAGCAACCTTTTTACAATGGTGTAAATCCGTTCAGTAGTTGCTGAGAAAGTCAAAAAATAAAAATATCAATATCTGAGCACTGAGGAGGATTCGCGAATCCTCCCGAGCACGAGCTTCAATCTGATTGGCTGTCAACACGCCAAACCAGGAAGTGTTGGCAGCCATCTTGTGACTCGGTAACCGAGTCACAAGAAAAAGGTAAAACAAAGATAAAAAAAAAAGAAAAGGGGGCAGAGTACAAACACCCTGACCCCCTAGGCCTGCTCAGGGGTCCCACAAGGACCCCCAGGACCAAAAAAAGCATTTAAAAAAAAAATCGGCCGAATTTGCGCTGGGTGCGCGAATCCGCCGAGAAAAAAAACGAAGCGTGGACTCTTGCGCTTTGTTATCCTTAAGCCCCCGGGTGGGCCAGGTCCCGGGGGCAATATGCAATTATGTAGCAGGGGCCCGCGGGGGCCCCCGCAGCCCCGGGGAATGCCACCTCCCGGGGGCTTTAATATATTTGAGGTGGGGGGCCTCGCGGGCCCCCCCAAGCCCCGGGGACCTCCACCTACCCGGGGCTTTTGAATTATTGGGGGGGCCTAGCGGGCCCCCCCAAGCCCCGTGGACCACCACCTCCCAGGGGCTTTTTAATTAATGGGGGGGCCTCGCAGGCCCCCCCAAGCCCCAGGGACCACCACCTCCCCGGGGCTTTCTTCTTGAATGAGGGGGAGGGCCTCGTGGGCCCCCCCAAGCCCCGGGGACCACCACCTCCCCGGGGCTTTGTACTGGAAGGGAGGGGGGCCGCGCGGCCCCCCTCCTGGAGCCCTTGATGGCCCTGGGGACCACCACCCCCAGGGCCGGCTCCAGCAATGTCCCGGGTGCCCACCCCGGGACATTGCAGCTTGCAGGACAGGGCGGGAGCCGTGCGGCTCCCGCCCTGTCATTGCAAACACTGCTTTGCTTTTTGAAAGCGAGAGCAGGAAACCTGCTCTCGCTTCCAACAAGCAAAGCAGAATTGCTTTTGGACAAGGGGAGCTGCATGTCAGCAGCTCCCCTTGTCCAAAAGCAATGCCGGCTCCCGCAGGAGGCGAGGAGCCGGCAGGGACCGTGGGGGCATTGGGGCTCCCCCCACAGTCCCCAACTTGAGGGCCGGCCCCGGGGCCAGAAGTGGCCTGGGAGGGGGCCACTCGGCCCCCTCCCTTTTGATATTAAAAATAAATAAAAATAAGGCCGGGCCCCGGGGGTTGGGGTCCCCGGGGCCATAACTGGCCTCAGGAGGGGGGCCACGCGGCCCCCCTCCCCCCCAAAAAACCATGCTGGCCAGGCCCCGGGGGATGGGGTCCCCGGGGTCAGAAGAGGCCCAGGGGATACGGTCCCCCTCCCAGGAAAATGGAAAAATAAGAGGCAGGCCCCCCTCCCTGGATAATTTTTAAAAAATATATAAAAACGAGGCCAGGCCCCGGGGGATTGTGTACCCGGGGCCAATAGTGGCCCAGGGAAGGGGGGCCACGCAGCCTCCTTCCCGTTTTTTTTTAATGAAAAAAAAAATGCTCAGGCCCTGGGGAATGGGGTCCCCAGGGCCCAAAAAATACTAAAAGAAGGGGGACCACACAGCCCCCCTTCTAAAAATATTTAAAAAAAAGAAAAGCCGGCATCTCGCCGGAGACCCCGCCTCCTCCCTGCACCACTAAGCAAACGCGCCTCCTGGCGCGTTCTGAATTGGAGGATTAAGTCCCCTTCAATCCTAAGGGTCCTTAGGGGCCAACTAGGCCACCAGGAACCTCCAGTAAGCCCCACACAGTGGGATTGCTGAGAGGTGGTCCGAGGCCACGCCCCTTTTTACACCACTCTGCAAACGCGCCTCTTGGCGCACTGGTGGTGGGGTGATGAGGTCCCCTTGTGTCCTGAGGACCTCAGGGCTGAAGTGGACTTCATCCCCCGAGCAGCAGTGCACCAGGCGGCGCGTTTGCAGAGTGGTGTAAAAAGGGGGTGTGGCCTCGGACCACTCTCAGCAATCCAGCTGTGTGGGGCTTACTGGAGGTAACAGGAGGGCTAGTTGGCCCCCAGGGACCATCAGGAGGCAAGGGGACTTCACCCCCCAACCAAGAGCGCGCCAGGAGGTGCGTTTGCAGAGTGGTGGACATAGGGGGCGTGGCCTGTGTCCACCTCTCAGCAATCCCACTGTGTGGGGCTTACTGGAAGTAACAGGTAGGCTAGCTGGCCCCTAAGGACCCCCAGCAGCGATGTGGACTTTAATCCCCATGCAAGAGCGCACCAGGGAGCGCGTTTGCAGAGTGGTGGGGAAAGGGGGCGCGGTCTGCTATGAGAACTTAGCAATGCTGCTGTGTGGGACTTACTGGAGGTAATAGGAGGGGTAGTTGGCCCCCAAAGGTTGTCCTTGAGGGCCAACTACCTCTCCTGTTACCTCCACTAAGTCCCACGCAGTGGGATTGCTAAGAGGTCTTCGGAGGCCAAGCCCCCCTTTCTCCACCACTCTGCAAAGGCGCCTCCTGGCACAATACTGGTTGGGGGGATGAAGTCCACTTTACTCCTGAGGGACTTTGGGGGCCAAGAAGCCCTCCTGGCACCTCCTGTAAGTCCTACGCAGCGGAATTTCTGAGCGCTGGTTGGAGGCCCAGCCCCCTTTCTCCACCACTCTGCAAACGCGACTACCAGTTAAAGAAGCATTTTCTAATGTAATAGGTCTCGCAGTTAGAGCTATTCGCGTTGTAAATCTAAAAGTTATTTACTAATGTTTTTTGGAGTGGAGTGGAGTGGATGTACTTTGTGTGTAGTGGAATTATGTGGTATGTTGTGCAGTGAAATTATGTGGATAGAAAGTATGTGGTATTTAGTGTATAGCAATTATGTAGAGTGGGATTATGTGTTATGGAGAGTAATTATGTGGTATAGTAGTCTGTGTTGTGGAGTGGTAACCTCAGGTTTAGTCTTCCTCGTTTCCATAGAAGCTAAATTATGAACTCCAGGAGACAAAAAAAGAAGGAATCACTGAGGAGCATTTCTGGACCTAGTCAGAGGTATGAGCAGGGCCACTGGAATTATGCGACTGTTTGGCTGCACCAACTTTCGCACAATTATACATATTATATATTTTCCACATTAGCCACATAATCCATCATCTGCTGCCTAATCTGCAGATTTGAACAAAAAAAGCCTTGTTTCTAGCTCAAACGGCTCAAACGTTACCAAAAATGCAGCGACTAGTGTTACAGCGTGGTGGAAGGCCCTTTGCAAACCTAGAATGGTCACCTGTTACTTATTGCTAAATGTGGGTGTTAAATTGGTACTTATTGGTGTGCAAACCTCTCTTGCCTCTTTCTGCACCTCTCTTGCCTCTTTCTGCACCTCTCTTGCCTCTTTCTGCACCTCACTTGCTTCTTCCTATACCCCTCTTGCCTTTTTCTGCACCCCTGTTCCCTCTTTCTGCACCTCTCCTGCCTGTTTCTGCCCCTCTCTTGCCTCTTTCTACACCTCTGTTGTTTCTTTCTTGCACTTCTCTTGCCTCTTTCTCTACCCCTCTTGCCTCTTTCTGCACCTCTGTTGCTTCCTTCTGCACTTCTCTTGCTTCTTTCTGCATCTCTGTTGCTTCTTTCTGCACCCCCTTGCCTCTTTCTGCAACCCTCTTCCCTCTTTCTGCACCTCTCTTGCCTCTTTTTGCACCTCTGTTGGTTCTTTCTGCACTTCTCTTGGTTCTTTCTACACCTCTGTTGCTTCATTCAGCAATTCTCTTGCCTCTTTCTGCACCCCACTTGCTTCTTTCTGCTCCCCTCCTGCCTCTTTCTGCACTTCTCTTTCTTCTTTCTACACTGCTCTTGCCTCTTTCTGCTCCTCTCTTGCCTCTTTGTGCATTTCTCTTGCCTGTTTCTGCACTTCCCATGCCTCTTTCTGAACCTCTCTTGCCTCCTTCTGCACCTCTCTTGCCTCTTTCTGCTCTTCTCTTGCTTCTTTCTGCACCTCTTGCTTCTTTCTGCACTCTTCTAACCTTTTTTGCATCCCTCTTGCCTCTTTCTGCTGTTCTCTTGCCATTTTCTGCACCTCTCTTGCCTCTTTCTGCACCTCACTTGCCTCTTTCTGCACTTCTCTTGCTTCTTTCCACACCTCTGTTGCTTCTTTCAGCAATTCTCTTGCCTCTATCGCACTTCTTTTGCTTGTTTCTGCCCCTCTCTTGCGTCTTTATGCACCTCTCTTGCCTCTTTCTACATCTCACTTGCTTCTTTCTGCACCCCTCTTGCCTCTTTCTGCACCCCTCTTTTCTCTTTCTGCACCTCTCTTGCCTCTTTCTGCACCTTTCCTGCCTGTTTCTGTACCTCTGTTGGTTCTTTCTGCACTTCTCTTGCTCTTTCTGCACCCTTCGCGCCTCTTTCAGCAACTCTGTTGCTTCTTTCTGCACTTTCTTCTTTCTGCACCCCTCTTGCCTCTTTCTGCACCCCTCTTTTCTCTTTCTGTACCTTTCTTGCCTCTTTGTGCACCTCTTCTACCTTTTTCTGTACCGCTCTTGCTTCTTTTTGCACCTCTGTTGGTTCTTTCTGCACTGCTCTTGCTTTTCTGCACCTCACTTGCCTCATTCTGCACTTCTCTTGCTTCTTTCTATACCTCTGTTGCTTCTTTCAGCAATTCTTTTCCCTCTTTCTGCACTTCTCTTCCTTCTTTCTGCACCTCTCCTGCCTCTTTCTGTACCTCTCTTGCCTCTTTGTGCACCTCTCTTGCCTCTTTCTGCACCTCTCTTGCCTCTTTCTGCACTTCTCTTGCCTCTTTCTGCACTTCTCTTGCTTCTTTCTGCACCGCTCTTGCTTCTTTCTGCACCCTTCTTTCCATTTTTTGAATCCCTCTTGCCTTTTTCTGCTGTTCTCTTGCCTCTTTCTGCACCTCTCTTGCCTCTTTCTGCACCTCACTTGCCTCTTTCTCCACTTCTTTTGCTTGTTTCTGCACCTCTCTTACGTCTTTATGCACTTCTGTTGCCTCTTTCTACACCTCACTTGCTTCTTTCTGCACCCCTCTTGCCTCTTTCTGCACCCCCCTTGCCTCTTTCTGCACCCCTCTTTTCTCTTTCTGCACCTCTTTTGCCTCTTTGTGCACCCCTTTTGCCTCTTTCTGCACCCCTCTTTTCTCTTTCTACACCTCTCTTGCCTCTTTCTGCACCTGTTCCCTCTTTCTTCTCCTTTCATGCCTGTTTCTGCACCTCTGTTGCCTCTTTCTGTACCTCTATTGGTTCTTTCTGCACTTCTCTTGCTCTTTCTGCACCCTTTGCGCCTCTTTCAGCACCTCTGTTGCTTCTTTCTGCACTTCTCTTCCTTCTTTCTGCACCCCTCCTGCCTCTTTCTGCACCTCTCTTGCCTCTTTCTACACTTTACTTGCTTTTTTCTGTACCTCTCTTGCCTGTTTTGGCACCTCTGTTGCTTCTTTCTGCACCTCTGACTTAGAGGTAGTTTTAATCCCCCTGCCCTATTATGTACTCGGGCCTTACAGGGGAGGTCATGCCAATCACAGGGGTACCCCAACCCATAGTGTACCCTAGTGTATGTAGGTGTTCTCACTGTATTCTAAGTGTCTTTCAGCATACCACTGGCTCCGGGCCTGGTTAGTCAGAGTCAGTTACCACCAGTACCAGTCAGCAAAAAGTTGGGGGCACAGGATGACTTTGCAACAAGGCCTCTTTCTGCCCCTCTGTTGGTTCTTTCTGCATATCTCTTGCTTCTTTCTGCACCTTTCTTCGTCTTTCTGGACTTCTGTTGCCTCTTTCTGCATTTCTCTTACTTCTTTCTGCGCTTTTCTTCCTCTTTCTGCACATGTCCTACCTCTGTAGGCATAGTTAGAAATTAGCATTTAAAAAACCTTTGAAATTTACTGAAAAAACCATAGGTTTCAGGGACGTTATAGTTAGGAATTAGCCTTTAAAAAACCTTAGAAATTCACTGAAAAAAACATAGGTTTGAGGGACGTTATAGTTAGAAATTAGCATTTAAAAACCTTAGAAATTCACTGAAAAAACCATAGGTTTCAGGGACGTTATAGTTAGAAATTTGCATTTAAAAAACCTTTGAAATTCACTGAAAAACCATAGGTTTCAGGGACGTTATAGTTAGAAATTAGCATTTAAAAACCTTAGAAATTCACTGAAAAAGCCACAGGTTACAGGGACGTTATAGTTAGTTGGATAGTTCACTCGTACAAAACCAGAGAAATTCAGCCGTTATAGTTAGTTGAGCTAACTATAACTCGCGCCCCCGCAATGCACTGCTGATGATGTCACATATTACATCATTCATGACATGGTCAAAGACATCACTGATTACATCATCCATGTGATAATCTGATGCACCTCCTCACACCCTAATATAAACTTTGATACACCCACTCTAAAATACAGACTACCATTTTCGAAACCATAGACACACCAATACCAGTTACTACATACCCACTCACTGATTCCTAGGTCTACACACACATCCACTCATTCACCCATACAGTCACCCATACATGCAGTCACTCATCAATACAGCACTATCATATGCACTCATACACCTATACAGACACTCACCGCCACTCATCCATAGAGTTACTCACACACCTAGTCAGTCATGCAAAGAATCAATCACACTCCCATTTACTCACCTGTACAGTTATACACACATCACCTCACTTATTCATACAGATAGTAACACATACTTACTCTCTGGTACAAGCACACACTCATCCATACAGCCACTCACACAATCACTCACTCTCACATAGTCATTTCTATACTCCAACACTCACATATACTGCCTTTCACATATGTAGTTACTCACACATGTACCACTGAGACATCCATTCACTCACCAACACACCCATACACACACCCACCTACTCATACAGCCCTTCACAGATGCATTCTTGAACCCATACACCAAGTGAATCACCCACTCACACATCTATGCACAGAGTCACCCACCCCCACCCACCCACACAGACACTCAGGCACCCATACAGATACTCAGACAACCAATCAATAACCCATATAGACACTCATGTAGCTACTCACCAACCCCTGCAGCCGCTTACACACCAACTGACAAACTGATACAGACATTCACACAGTTTAGTCACTAACCCATGCATTCAGTAAGACACATTTAATCACTCACTTATACTGTCAGTCACGCACCTACTAAATCATCCATTCAGACTCTTATACACCCACTCATTCTTCAATACACCTTGGCATATATATATATAAAACATATTTAAACTTTACAGAAACACACAGTCACTGGATGATGTCATCAGTGATGTCATTTGAGATGTCATCAGTGATGTCACTGACCATGTCATGAATGATGTAATATGTGACATCATCAGCAGTGCATTGCGGGGGCGCGAGTTATAGTTAGCTCAACTAACTATAACGGCCGAATTTCTCTGGTTTTGTATGAGTGAAATGCCCAACTAACTATAACGTCCCTGTAACCTGTGGCTTTTTTCAGTGAATTTCTAAGGTTTTTTAAATGCTAATTTCTAACTATAACGTCCCTGAAACCTATGGTTTTTCAGTGAATATATATATATATATATATATATATATATATATATATATATATATACTTTTTAACAAAGATATTAAAAATATTTAAAAATGATATTTGTTGTGATATTCTCTACCATGTACTTTTGACATCATAATATTTAAAACACAATATTTGTGTCTCACTATAGTCTTTCCATGATATGTTGTTGGAACACAGCATATACTACTACTGCTGTCAGTGGCAAGAGTAAGTTCATTTCCAGGACAGAAATGGGGGGGGGAACATTTTTAATGGGGATGTAAAGGAATAAAGCGCCTCATTAAGAGTTTGGCGGATGGAATATTCCCTCACAATTGTGACAGATGTCCTGCCCTTCATATTATAAGTGCATTACAGCCTATGACACTTGTAATACAGTGGACAGCATATCCGTTTCGTGTTGACAGAGCATCCCATACACAAATCTTTAAATAAGGCCTTTTATTCCTCTGTTCTTATGTACTGTGTTAATACTGTTTATTACACCTGAGGCAGTAATCTCTACAAATACTATAACAAAAATACCTGCTACCCATACTCTGTGTGATGATTAAAAGCAGCAGCTGTAACCCAAACGCACAATTCGATATTTTGATTTAGTGCTAGACTCAATGTACTTAAGCCTTAACTTCCTTCATGAGATAAGTACCCTTGAAAACTGAAAAAAAAAATGTTGCCAGGTCATAAATAGAGAGCTAGACAAAACAGAAAATATCCATGCCAGTTTACATTCTGAAATGGAAGAGCAAGCTGTCAATGCATTCAAACCAAACACGAGCATGAAAATGAGAACCATTCAAGCAAAAGACACAAAACCTTATCATGTATCGTTGCTAAACAAATATATAAAGGACAGAGTGATCATATGTCATTTTGCCATGCAAAATATATGGAAAACACGAATGGAATGACTTTACATTTCAGTGTGTATGCAAATGTCTTGAAGCACTAAAACTGAGTAAAAGCAACCACTGCATTTCAACAGTGTTTACATTTAACATAGAAAGGGGACACAGGCGGCATATGAAAGACAATATTGATGTGTATATATATTGTTTTGGACTCATTCCATCACTGCATGGGTTTCCATGACGGACTACACGACCCAGTATGCAGTTTGCCTGGAGATGCTGCGCGATGAGGTACACACCTCTAGATAGGAGGAGGAGCCGAGAGACTACTATATTGGGAGTGGTCACAGAAATGCTTTTACAACCCCAGGTGAATCAACCAGCCTGTGAGACCGGCACTGATGAAAGCTGTTCCGGCTAGAAACGCGTCTGCCATAGCGTTTCACGGACTTTTGGGATCAACCGCGCTTGAATTTGCTCAATAAATCCACTTGTAACCCGGAGCTGTGTCCCGCCTACTTTTATCTGAAAGTGAGCATTTGGTTTGGATGTTGGGCCGGTATCGCTGACACCGGCATGGGGCACGCCCTCTCGTTCAGGAGCCACGCGTAAGTCAGCAGACTTGGTTTGTGCACTCAAAATGCAACGCGGAGCCCTCCCGAGCAGAGTCATTGCCACGGAGCAGTCATTTTCTGCATGGGGAGAGAGGAGGCAGAATTGTACTGCCTGATAAGGGGATCACAAGTGGTGTGAGCCGGACTATTGTGCCCTTGGTAAACTGCGGCGGAGTGTGGCCCATCGCCAAGATTTGGGACACCACTGGGTGTTTTGGACTCATTCCATCACTGCATGGGTTTCCACGACGGACTACACGACCCAGTATGCAGTTTGCCTGGAGATGCTGCGCAAGGAGGTACACACCTCTAAATAGGAGGAGGGGCCGAGAGACTACTATATTGGGAGTGGTCACAGAAATGCTTTTACAACCCCAGGTGAATCAACCAGCCTGTGAGACCGGCACCGATGAAAGTTGTTCCGGCTAGAAACGCGTCTGCCATAGCGTTTCACGGACTTTTGGGATCAACCGCGCTTGAATTTGCTCAATAAATCCACTTGTAACCCAGAACTGTGTCCCGCCTACTTTTACCTGAAAGTGAGCATTTGGTTTGGATGTTGGGCCGGTATCGCTGACACCGGCATGGGGCACGCCCTCTCGTTCAGGAGCCACGCGTAAGTCAGCAGACTTGGTTTGTGCACTCAAAATGCAACGCAGAGCCCCCCCGAGCAGTCATTGCCACGGAGCAGTCATTTTCTGCATGGGGAGAGAGGAGGCAGAATTGTACTGCCTGATAAGGGGATCACAAGTGGTGTGAGCCAGACTATTGTGCCCTTGGTAAACTGCGGTGGAGTGTGGCCCATCGCCAAGATTTGGGACACCACTGGGTGTTTTGGACTCATTCCATCACTGCATGGGTTTCCACTACGGACTACACGACCCAGTATGCAGTTTGCCTGGAGATGCTGCGCGAGGAGGTACACACCTCTAAATAGGAGGAGGGGCCGATAGACTACTATATTGAGAGTGGTCACAGAAATGCTTTTACAACCCCAGGTGAATCAACCAGCCTGTGAGACTGGCACTGATGAAAGCCGTTCCGGCTAGAAACGCGTCTGCCATAGCATTTCACTGACTTTTGGGATCAACCGCGCTTGAATTTGCTCAATAAATCCACTTATAACCTGGAGCTGTGTCCCGCCTACTTTTACCTGAAAGTGAGCATTTGGTTTGGATGTTGGGCCGGTATCGCTGACACCGGCATGGGGCACGCCCTCTCGTTCAGGAGCCACGCGTAAGTCAGCAGACTTGGTTTGTGCACTCAAAATGCAACGCGGAGCCCCCCGAGCAGAGTCATTGCCACGGAGCAGTCATTTTCTGCATGGGGAGAGAGGAGGCAGAATTGTACTGCCTGATAAGGGGATCACAAGTGGTGTGAGCCGGACTATTGTGCCCTTGGTAAACTGCGGCGGAGTGTGGCCCATCGCCAAGATTTGGGACACCACTGGGTGTTTTGGACTCATTCCATCACTGCATGGGTTTCCACAACGGACTACACGACCCAGTATGCAGTTTGCCCGAAGATGCTACGCGAGGAGGTACACACCTCTAAATAGGAGGAGGGGCCGAGAGACTACTATATTGGGAGTGGTCACAGAAATGCTTTTACAACCCCAGGTGAATCAACCAGCCTGTGAGACCGGCACTGATGAAAGCCGTCTCCGGCTAGAAACGCGTCTGCCATAGCGTTCCACGGACTTTGGGATCAACCGCGCTTGAATTTGCTCAATAAATCCACTTGTAACCCGGAGCTGTGTCCCGCCTATTTTTACCTGAAAGTGAGCATTTGGTTTGGATATATATATATATATATATATATATATATATATATATATATATTCACTGAAAAAACCATAGGTTGCAGGGACGTTATAGTTAGTTGGACATTTCACTCGTACAAAACCAGAGAAATTCGGCTGTTATAGTTAGTAGAGCTAACTATAACTCGCGCCCCCGCAATGCACTGCTGATGACGTCACATATTACATCACTCATGACATGCTCAGTGACATCACTGATGACATCACTGATGACATCTCAAATGACATCACTGATGATGGTTTTCTAAATGCTAATTTCTAACTATAACGTCCCTGAAACCTATGGTTTTTTCAGTGAATATCTAAGGTTTTTTAAATGCTAATTTCTAACTATAACATAGCAGTCGCGTTTGCAGAGTGGTGGAGAAGGTGAGCGTGGCCTCCGAACACCTCTTAGCAATCCCACTGTGTGGGATTTACTGGAGGTAACAGGAGGGGTAGTTAGCCCCCAACGTCAACCTTGGGGGCCAACTACCCCTCCTATTACCTCCAGTAAGTCCCACACAGCAGGATTGCTAACTTCTCATACCAGGCCTCGCCCCCTTTCTCCACCACTCTGCAGACGCACCTCCTGGCGTGTTCTGGGTTGGGGGATTAAGTCCCCTTGAATACTGAGGGTCCCTGGGGGCCAACTAGCCCACCAGGTACCTCCAGTAAGCGCCACAGAGCTGGATTGCAGAGAGGTGGACTGAGGCCACGCCCCTTTTTACACCACTCTGCAAACGCGCCTCTTGGCGCACTGCTGGTGGGGCGATGAGGTCCTCTTGTGTCCTGAGGACCTCAGGACACAAGTGGACTTCATCCTCCGAGCAGCAGTGCGCCAGGACCCGGGGCCTCGTAGCCTTGTTTTTTTTTAATTTTGTGGAGGGGGCCGCATGGCCCCACTCCAGAGGCCATTTATGGCCCCTGGAACCCCATCCCCTGGGGCCTGGCCAGCCTTATTTTTTTATTTTATTTTTTGGGGAGGGGGGCAGGCCAATTATGGCCCCGGGGATCCCATCCCCCGGGGCCGGCCTTTCCGTTTTTGATTTTTAATTTTTTTTTTAAAGCGGGTAGGGGGGCCACTTCTGGCCCCGGGGACCCCATTCCCCGGGGCCTGGCCTCTCCGTTGGGGACCGTGGGGGGAGCCCCAATGCCCCCACGGTCCCGCCGGCTCCCCGCCTCCTGCGGGTGCCGGCATTGCTTTTGCACAAGGGGAGCTGCTGACATGCAGCTCCCCTTGTGCAAAAGCAATCCTGCTTTGCTTCATTGAAGCGAGAGCAGGTTTTCCTGCTCTCGCTTCAATGAAGCAAAGCAGAGTTTGCTATGGCAGGCTGCCATAGCAAACAGCAATGTCCTGGGGGTGGGCACCCCGGGACATTGCAGGAGCCGGCCCTGGGGGGTGGCGGTCCCCAGGGTTATCAAGGGCTCCAGGAGGGGGGCCGCGCGGCCCCCCTCCCTACATTTTCAAAGGCCCGGGGAGGTGGTGGTCCCCGGGGTCTGCAACGGACCCCCGCATTCAATTGATTAGTGCCCCAGGGAGGTGGTGGTCCCCGGGGCAGTGTGGGGGGGGCAGGAGCCCCCCTCACACTTTAATGTTTTTAATTAAGCCCCAGGGAGGTGGCGGTCCCCAGGGCTTGGGGGGGCCCGTGAGGCCCCCACCCTATAATACTAAAGCCCCGGGGAGGTGGCGGTCCCCGGGGCTTGGGGGGGCCCGCGAGGCCCCCACCCTATAATCACAAAGCCCCGGGGAGGTGGCGGTCCCCGGGGCTGCGGGGGCCCCCTCTACACAATTAAGGAATGCCCCCGGGACCTGGCCCACCCGGGGGCTTTAAAGAAAGAAGCGTTAAATCTTTGAATAACTCAAAAACCACTGAACGGATTTACACCATTTTACAAAAAGCGTGCTTTCTTGACCAAGAGCTATCTCTGTGCCAAATTTGGTGTAATTCCGTTCAGCAGTTCAGGCTGTAGCCGTGTCTAAAGTTTCCTATGGAAATTAACATGGAGAAAACAGGTTTTGGGACCCCTTTTTTCTGGCCTCCTTGATGAATCACCCTGAAACTTTCAAGACAGGAGCTGACCTGAGTGAACAATTAGTTTTGAAAAGTTCGTGAAGATTCGTCAAACGGTGCCAAAGTTATTGGCAAATCAAAAAACGCTTTTCCTATGGAAACTAGGTTTTAACTAGAACTACCTACTGGCGACCGCCAGTAGGATGGATGGATGGATGGATGTATATATATATATATATTCACTGAAAAAAACATAGGTTTTACAGACGTTATAGTTAGAAATTAGCATTTAAAAAACCTTTGAAATTCACTGAAAAAAACATAGGTTTCAGGGACGTTATAGTTAGCTGGACATTTCACTCGTACAAAACCATAGAAATTCCACCGTTATAGTTAGTTCAGTTAACTATAACTCGCGCCCCGCAATGCACTGCTCATGACGTCACATATTACATCATTCATGGCATGGTCAGTGACATCACTGATGACATCACTGATGACATCTCAGATGACATCACTGATGACATCACTGATGACATCATCCAGTGACTGTGTGTTTCTGTAAAGTTTAAATATGTTTTATATATATGGCAAGGTGTATTGAAGAATGAGTGGGTGTATAAGTGTCTGGATGGAGGATTTAGGAGGTATGTAACTGATTGTATAAGTGACTGATTAAACGTGTCTTACTGAATGCATGGGTTAGTGACTAAACTGTGTGAATGTCTGTATCAGTCTGTCTGTTGTTGTGTAAGCTGCTACATGGGTTGGTCAGTAGCTACATGAGTGTCTATATGGGTTCTTGATTGTTTGCTTGAGTATTTGTATGGGGGACTGAGTGTGTGTGTGGGTGGGTTGGAGGTGTGTGACTCTGTGCATAGATGTGTGAGTGGTTGATTCACTGGGTGTATGGGTTCAAGAGTGCATGTGGAAACAGCTGTATGGATGGGTGAGTGTGTGTATGGGTGTGTTGGTGAGTGAATGGATGTCTCAGTGGTACATATGTGAGTAACTACATATGTAAAAGGCAGTATATGTGAGTGTTGGTGTATATAAATAACTATATGTGAGACTGAGTGATTGTGAGAGTGGCATGTATGGATGAGTCTGTACTTGTTTCAGTGATTACATAAGAGAGTAACTATGCGTTACTGTCTGTATGAATTAGTGAGGTGGTGTGTGTATAACTGTTTAGGTGAGTAAATGGGAGTGTGATTGATTCTTTGCATGACTGACTAGGTGTGTGAGTAACTCCATGGATGAGTGGCGGTGTGTGAGTGTCTGAATAGGTGTATGAGTGCATATGATAGTGTTGTATTGATAAGTGACTGCATGTATAAGTGATTGTATGGGTGAATGAGTGGATGTGTGTGCAGACCTAGGAATCAGTGAGTGAGTATGTAGTAACTGGTATTGGTGTGTGGATGGTTTCGAAAATGGTAGTCTGTATTTTACAGTGGGTGTATTAAAGGTTATATTAGGGTGTGATGAGGTGCATCAGATTATCACGTGGATGATGTCATCAGTGATGTCATCAGATATGTCATTTGAGATGTCATCAGTGATGTCACTGACCATGCCATGAATGATGTAATATGTGACGTCATGAGCAGTGCATTGCGGGGGCGCGAGTTATAGTTAACTGAACTAACTATAACAGTGGAATTTCTATGGTTTTGTACGAGTGAAATGTCCAGCTAACTATAACGTCCCTGAAACCTATGGTTTTTTCAGTGAATTTCAAAGGTTTTTTAAATGCTAATTTCTAACTATAACGTCTGTAAAACCTACGGTTTTTTCAGTGAATTTCAAAGGTTTTTTAAATGCTAATTTCTAACTATAACATCTGTAAAACCTATGGTTTTTTCAGTGAATTTCAAAGGTTTTTTAAATGCTAATTTCTAACTATTACGTCTGTAAAACCTATGTTTTTTTCAGTGAATTTCAAAGGTTTTTTAAATGCTAATTTCTAACTATTACGTCTGTAAAACCTATGGTTTTTTCAGTGAATTTGAAAGTTTATTTTAAATATTAAACTACTATTCTGCTATTTGTCATTTTTACTGTTTTTTCTGACTTTTCCACTACAGAAAAGAAAAGAAACTGTAAAACTGTTGTGTAATGTAATATATTTCACAAATTACAGTGTTACTTATCAAATAATACAACATAATTTAACATTTTAAAAACATATTTTTCTCCCTTTTTCTGCTATCAGATTCTACTTAACTTCACTATTCACAGTGATGTCACTGTAGTATCATCATAAACAGCTGGGGAAAAAACAATCAACTAGATTGTTAAAAAAAAAAAAAAGACTAATTCTTTCAACCACAATACCAAATCAACACAAATAACACATCCAATACTATTTCCAATTTTTAAATCTTACCTTTACTGTGTAGTTTCTGTTCACATTTTTCCTCAAGGCCAAATAATGTGTGGAATTTTTGTTTGAAATCATCCAGTATCAATTCCTTAAAGCATCTTCCCATTTTCCCTCTAGGCCGAATAATGTATCTAAAATTTTTGTTTCAGAAATATCAAGTATGAGTTGGGTAATTCATAAGGCAATCTCGGTTTAATTTCCAAGTGTGTATCGTTGCAGTGAGTCCAACCATTTTTGCATTTTAAATATACAGTATAATGTCCACATGTGGTAGTAGCTCCAGCATGGAAAACAATAGCCAGTGTTGTGAAAGTTCTTCCAGAAATAGATACTTGACTAGCAACAAAAAAATTATTTTCGTTTCCACTTTTCTTCCATTTGGTCTACAGCGTTGTAGCATTAAAATTAGATACTTTCCATATCTTTCTAGGCATAATGTAGATAACATTTCTGACTGACAACGAGAACATTTCATATCATGATTTGCTTCTTTTACTAATTTCGGAAAAGGTACAGATTTGCAGTCAGGTATTGTTAAATATAGAAATCGTTCTCTGTCAACTATAGTACTTGAAGTTAATGAACACTGTTCACATTTGTGATCCCATTTGTAACTGAGTCCAAATAAACTCTCAATCTGGATTCCTTCATCTTCTAATACTCCAAGCATAACCATCAGAAACTCTTGTGCATCTTGTTGTATATTAGGACTGAACGTTAAAGATCCAGTACATGTATCCAAGAGTTGTCGAATACCAGAAGCAGTATCGATCTTACTTCTGTCAGTTCTCAATTGTTCAAATAAAGTATAAAGTGCAGAACATAATCTTTTTTCCTGACTTTCCATAATTTCACCATAAACATCTTCTAGATAAAATATAACGTTTAGAATAACATTACCATAGCAGTTGACACCAGAAGCATTTTCTAATTGGTATCCCACAACATCATCACTTGTTTGTATTTTCTGTTTCTTTGCATCTTTTCTTTTCTCTTGAATTTTTTTCTGCTTTTCAACCACACTTGATTCATCAACATGTTTGCGTTTTGAACACACAGCACGTTTTTCATAAATAGGATATTCACCTAAAGTTGGTGCATAAAGTCTTCTTAAACGATTATATTCTCTTACACAATTTACATCAGCACTAACCCTGTTTTCATCAAAATCAATTAAATACAAACCAGACAATGTTCTAACTCAAGATAATGCAACGTATGCCATTCCCTCTTTAAACACAGTTCTTCCAACATTTACTAAAGCATTATCTACACTTAAACCTTGAGATTTATGAATGGTTATTGCATATGCTAAACAGAAAGGAAACTGTTTTCTACGAACATACAAGTCTTTTACCAGCAAAAAACGTACAGCACAACGCCCAATTTGTTTTACCTCTGTAATCTGATCAAATAAGATTTTCAAGAATTCAATTGCATTTCTGTTTTGATATTTTACAAATTCAACAACTTTCCCTATTGCTCCATTCACTAAACCTTCTTCTATATTCAAATTACGCCTCAAAATTACCCGACAGTTTATATATACATCTAAAAAAAATTCTAAGCCAGCAGTTTTTGATACAGACTATTCCAAATAATCCAATTTAGTCTGTAGTTTATTTGAAAGAAGAATTGTTATTCCTTGATGCTCGATTTTATCAATAGCTTCAATGTGAACTATTTCTTGATTTTCCAATTTCAGAAGCTCTTGATTAAATTTATAACACTCTTCCAGTGTAGGCATTAAGACAAATTATAGACTTTTTTTCTGCAATGTTCTTGTACAGTACTGCTGCTGGTGTGTTTTCAGTTGTAAACAAGTTCTTTAGCAGACAACTTTGTAAAGCTTGTTTACCATGTTTGCTTAGAACACCAATTCTTACATCTTTCAGAATATTTCCATAATCTTTATCACTTGCTTGTCGCATATTCTGAGTGAGTTCTTTATATTCAAAATTTAACCAGAGATTCACATTTCCAATACTTCCCAAAGATTTCCTAGTGTCTTCATGTAGAAGAGTTTTAAAGACTGGTTCTCCTTTTACAGGAGTTAGTTGTAGCAGATCTCCAAATACAATTAAATGTTTTCCTCCAAAGAGAACGTCGTAATCTGTTTTTAATACCGGTTGCATTCTTAAATGCACGAAAGCAAGCATTACGTTTGAGACCATGCTCACCTCATCAATAATTAAAAGTTTTATCTTCTTCAGCACTCTTGACACTTCATAAGAAGCTTCTCCAGACAACTTCTGATATTCTAATTTATTATCATGCTCAACTGGTAACATTAGTAATCTATGCAAAGTAATTCCTTTAACATTGTGCGCAGTTAATCCAGTTGGAGCTGTTACCACACAAGATAAATGTGAACCAGTAGTTTTTTTAAGATAACTGGTCAAAACTTTAATTAAACAACTTTTACCCGTTCCAGCTTGACCACTGATGTACATCAGAATAGGTTTAAATGATGAACATACACATTCTTTTTTTCATGCAACAAGCCATGTTCTATCTGTTCTCTCACTTGTACATATATTTCTTTCTGTTCAATATTTACTTGTTCTTCTAACTTTTCCAATGTAATATTCTCCTCTTGTGCTTGTTGCATTACAATTTTCACTTCATGCATAGCAATCGCTGCTTCATTTTCCACTATTGGTTCTCCAAGTGGATCTTGACTATATGGACCAGAACTTTGACTAACTTGAGAACTTTCATTTGCAACTTCAGCTGTAATAGTCTTTTCCTATTCAACTTCATCATTCAACATTTTTAAATATGTAGGGAAAATTGAACTTGCCATGCTATCTTTACATGCATTAAAAGAATCTTCGTAGCAGTCGAAATCTCCAAGTAATTCACTTTCGCTACGCCATGGTTTGAACAGTTGGAGAAGTGTTAAATAGTAAAATTCTCGCTTGTCTGGAGTTTCACAACTAAGTTTCTTGTGGTTGATAAGGTTACCTTTTGTGTGTTTTACTAAACATCCATGACATCCAAGTACTGCATATTTTCCTTGTTTTAAATTCTGTTTAACATTTCTTTTGAAGCTGTAATGTTGAAGTACTTCATACAGACATAGCTGTTCCAGATGTCGACTCCTTTTCGGATAGTATGTATCCAACATATTAGTTTTAAGAATTTCTGTACTGTCTGGTTCATTTGCTGCTAAGTATTCAATTTCTTCTAATGATTTCAACACTCTATTTCGTGAGCAGGCAAGACCTAAACTTACCCAAATGATCCCTCGTGATTTTGAATATAAACTTGAAGAGGACAAGCGGTCTGAACATTCATACGATCCAATTTCTCTGTGGAAAAGCATTTTCAAAGTAAAGCTGTACAATCTTTTGCTAAGGCTCTTCTCTTGTGCTATTTCTTCCCACATTTCTTTCATCTCGGTTCTTTCTGATTTCGTTATATATGATGTAACGTAGCGTGCAACAGCAATTGAGTTGTCTGCAACATACTGGATGTCCATATTTGCATTCCACATTTTTAAAATAACCGGATTGTAGTCATTAATATACTTTGACAGTTCTCTTCTTTTCAAGTTGTAGGTATTCTTTGGAGATTTGCGAGTTATTGTGTGCCTTACAGAAGAAAAAAAGAATTTACTCTTCCTTTAGAAATTACTGGACGTGGAAATCCAAACCGACACTTGGTACAAAATTTTCCTTTACACTTGTATTTTCGTCGGCAGTACTTTCCACAACGGTGACTTTGGAAACGTAAAACTTGCTGTCTCAAGCTTCTATCTCCTCCTTCTCTTGGAATCTCACATTTCACATACTGTTCAATGAAAGACAATACTATTTCATCTGAATCAGTTCCAAATTTAGGTGCATCCTTGATCCACAATAGCATATGTATATGAGGCGCACCTCTCGCTTGGTACTCCTTTCTCCAAAAGAAATCGGTAACTTCTCCAAGAGGTGGATTCATTTTATTGCAGATGAAAGACATCATAGCTTGAAACCTATGATTAAAATATCTGCACACATTTACAGGATCCAAAGAGCACAGTTCTCCAGGTGTCTTCATTTCAACATTCTTTACATTGGAATTTGCTTCTCGTAGAAATTCAAGCAAATCTTCCCATGCATACTCTGCACAGCTAAGTGTCACAAACCATGTTGGTGTACCTAAGTTCCGTAACATACACTTCAGTTCTCCATGACGACGATACCAATACTCATTTGTTCCTCGTTGACATGCCATCAAATTAATTAACTGTGCTTCTAAATTTTCATCTGTTTGTTGAACTTTCTCCACAAATTCTTTCGCTGAAAGAAGTGATTGATGAACTCCAGTTTTCAGTATGTGGTTCACTGCATAGGACAGAGAAGACAGATCACTTTCAAACAAAAGGTGAAATATATATGGTATACACTGCCGGAATCTAGGATCTTCAGAGTATAATCTTGTTGAGCGATATTCTGAAGCTGGAATCCGTACAGGTCGGTCATCATATCGTCCACCTTCTCCAGTAGGAAACAGCTGTGGAAAACAACGAGCTTCTAAGCTTTTCTCCCATACACTCATTGGAGTTCCCTTTGCTTTTTTCATTTGAAATAACTCAATACTGTTTCATATTACTTCTTTTGAATGTAGAGTACATATTGCGTAATGTTCATAAATCTCTTCACTCCTTGACTTGTCCACTTTCTCTATTTGACCACTTGAAATTTCAGATTCATCTTCCAAACTTATTACCTGTTCTTCCACATTTAAACTTTTATAATAAATATTATTCTCCACAACATATAACGTAGCCTTTTGAAGTTTTTTAACATCCACAAATTCTTGCCATATTTTCCGACTCTTTGTTGGTACTCCATTTACTAGAATGACTACTGCTTCATTTTCATCTTTGTCTCCACCAACAATTTCAATATTTTTCTTAAAATCCAAAGGTAAGTACACTACTCTTCCTTTCAGCCCTCTTTGTAAGTCTGTTGGTGGCAGTTTACCTGTTTTAGGCTCCATGCAAATTATGGTTTGAAATGGATGAACAGATTGAATTAGAACTGACTCATATGTATTCAAATCTGCCAGTTCCTCCGGAATAGCTACTAATTCTAACTTATTATGTACTGCTCTAGCGGGCATTTTGTTCTCTTCTAATTTGTTATAACAATATTTACAAATACGTTGATCACTGCCTAACTCAAATTGACCTTCCACTAACAAGTAAGTGCAAATTCTTTCCATTTATCATTATTCTTCTTTTCTGATTTCAAATACAAATCAACATTCCTAGTTTGAATTTTATAATGAGTACGTCGACAACAAACACAAACATAGTTTGGAATTTCAGAGCACACTATGTTAAACTTTCCAATTTCTTCTTCAAACTGATCAATCATAATCACTTTCCCATCTTCTTCAACATCTGTAATTGTCAAACTTTCACTTTCTATACACTGCTCTTCTGAACCAAAATATCGGAACTGAAAATCATCACACTTTTTTGTACATCTGATAAAGAACCGTGTAAAAGAGCTGTATTTAGTTCACCTAAACATAATGCAGGACTTTTTACATAGTACAGTTTCCTTAAAACTTCCGCATTTCTGAATGGTGTACTGCTAACATCCTTAAGTGATGAAAAACACTTTTACACACTTTTCTTGAAAGACAAGCTAGAGAATGCCCATGTTTCTCAGTATATTTTCTTACATTACAAGGATCTAGTGTTTGTAACAACCTAATCTTCTGTTTTACACTTTTCTGTGTATATTCTCGTAACAAATTTCGCATTATATCAATAGATTCCTGTCGAATACTACATACTGCTACAACCCCACTTATACACAGGAGCTTGTGTGCGTTTCCCTTGCACTTCTTCAACTATTAACTGTTTTGCACTAATAGTAACCATTTCCTCTTTTGGAACAGGACAACCATTCTGAACTTCGTAGCAACGACCTCCAGTATCAACTGCAAATGGTAAACTATTTTCTTGGAAGTAACTCTCTTCATTAAAAAAAGGTTCACTATTAGATGTATGTTTCCATTTTCCCCTGAAGATTTTACAAAAGTTGCTTCTGTTCACACGTCTTTTTTTTTTTACTTTTGTCTTTCAGAATCTTCATTGTTTTATCCAACACTTTCATCCTCTTCAAAATGAAAATGAATATTTTTTGTTTTAACTTAAAAGCAGTATCCACTATGCTTTCAACACGCTGTTTCTGTTTCAATTGCAGCACTTTCTTTTTATATTTGCGGCATCCTTTTATTAAATTCTGAATTACTCTATTTCGAAAAACTCTTTGACTGAATTTCTTGAAATTGTTTTTGTCTACGGGTAACAAATACTCTTTCCTTATCATGTTTTTTTCTTGCAATTTGAAGTTCAAGTCTGCTTGTCCTTACTTGAAATTTTTTTCTTTTTCCTTTGTGTGATGTTATTTTCATTAAATGTTCGTAATACTTTTTTTAGAAATTGTCTAGTGTTTTTACCAGAAGAAACTCTTTTGTAGTAATCTCATTTTCTTGTAATCCACATTTTTGACTTTTCTTTAAGTAGATTGCCTTTTTGTTTTTCCTTTTTTTTTCCAGTTCTTCTAGGCATTTTCAATTTTTAATCCAAACAAAATAATTTTCTGAGAATGAAAAAAAGTTTCAATTATTTGTTATATCTGTTCAATATGTCAAAATAATCACATACAATTATATAAGTTCCAGTGGCGGCTTGCAGAGGAAATGCTGCATGGTACTGGAGCAGAATAAGGGAACAGTAGGGTGGCAGGTAGTGTCATCCGACATACAGCACGTATTTATTGAATTATTTATATTCACCTTCCCATTTTATATGTGACTCCACTACCTCCTACTTTTCCCCATGCCCCCCGCCCCACCCCCCCATCCCATGCACCCCACCGTCCCACACCACTTTCTCTGCAACCCACTACAGATAACTTTGTAGATACTATTTTGTAAAATTGTTATCTGTATACTTAGAATGATATTCTCAACTAAATGGCACATGTAAACGTTTAACACTTCTATCGGCAACTTAGCAAGCATAACACTGCACCATATTACCAAAGATATGGTACAGGCTTACATTTTATTGTGGATGTACATAAACAAGTACAGATCAACTGTTAGAGAGCAACAAAAACCACCGACATGGAAATGGAGAGGGGGAAAGATTAAGGGACATATTCACAAGGAGCCATCGCCGAATTAACGGCACTTTATCGCAGCCAAACTAGTGATAAATTTACCCCCCCATTCACAAGCCGGTGTTAACAGCCCACAGCACCAGTATACCCGCGATAGCAGCCTCAAAAAACATCGCCACAGAGGACCCTCGCAAATATCGCTAATGAGATGCAGAGTAGGCGTTCCCATGACAAAAGCCGAGACAACAGCACACCTCAACATTCACAACGACCAGCCACATCCACGATAAAAACACAAAACCGGCGATAAGGCGCGTTAGCACCAGGAAATTTACACCTGCTCTGACCTGGTGTAAAGTCGGACGGCAGCCAGCACCACAAAAGGGAGCACAGCCCAGGACCACATCCGAAGGGCAACAGATGCCATGGAGCAACTCATCATGCGGCCCGGACACCCAACAGGGCCACAACACCCACCGCCAACACCCCAGGACCCCATCCCACACCCGGAACACCACCCCCCGGCACCATCCCCAATCCCGGACTACGAAATTGCACACCAACACCATGATTCCCAAAACAAACATCTTGCCTGATGTCGCACAAGCAGCAAAATAAACATACATGCGTGACCAGAAAATGGAGAATCAGTCATACTGCAATGCAACCACCAACACAAAACCCCTGACAAGCAAAAACAGAAACAACCCTTAGGATGAGTCCTATATGCTCCCACTGGACAATCCGTAGCACACAGCCCGGTAGACCAAATCCAAGAGAAGAAGGTGTGCCATGCGCGCAAGAAAGGAAAGAGAGGGAGAGAGCGAGGGAGAGAGACGGAGTGAGATAGCACAAGCAGCACAAGCAGCGCAAGGCCGCACAGGCACCTGGCTCCACATGCCAACATGTGTGTGTGCATCGCCATCCGTACACCATGAGCCCAAGGCCGTGTCCCAATCTCAGCGCCAAAGCCACATCACATTCCCAAAACGAAAGTAGTAGTGAGACAAACATCAGGGATGAAAGCACCATTGTCCCAATGCAGAAGCCGGGAGGACACCTGCACCTCTGACCTTGGTCCCGAACGCGCATGGAACACCCTGATAGAGATACAATGGCAGATGGGGACGACTCCCACACCACGCATTCCGCAAATAAACCATCCGACTTATCCACAGCCCACACATAGAAGCCCCTGCCTGTGGCACCCCCGCATGGGATGGCCTTGACACCCACGAAAACAGCAACCCATGTCCCACAACGTTGCACACACATTCAAATCATTGCTCAGAGCTGTGGCATATCCTCCACACAACAGCCGCAGTCCAGAAGAGTGCCTGTTCACGAGACTCACCAACGCAATGGCAGGCCATACCGGGCACATGCACAACACCCGTCACGTGGAACAGTACCGTGCACGTATGCTGCATTTACAGGGCGCACTGCCACTGGCAGTGCTGCGGATCAGTTACAGGCTCAGCTTCCGCATTGCCCACGTCACCTGCGTCCACTGCCGAACATGCACATTCGAGTGTCCCATGGATGTCTGCCTATCCAACACAACTGTTGATGAATTGGACTATGACTTGTGTTTGCGCCCCCTGTTGGATCACGAACAGGAGTGTAACCGAGACAGCCGTGCATGGGATGCCTTGACATACTGCGTATGTATTGGTAGTTGTGCATGGGAGATGGCACAATTTCTCGTGTGCAGTGAGCACATCGAGGCGCTCCCTATTGGGCTGTGTTGCGGATCGGTGAGACGGCGTGGGCTGAGCACACCTGCCCGGACCACCTAATGGATTGGCTCACCCTGGTGTTCCTTGAACACGACAACGACGTACTATTGGAACACATTGCACATGAAGCTGCACGGGCATTCATGGACGAGTAACTACGTACCTGCAGCCACATCCTATTGCCACCCACAGCACATGGCCCAACAACTTGTTGCACAGTGGGGATTGCTCACATATCCCACCAAAACAGAGGACACGTCTCCCTTCGGTCGAGCTCTGGATGCATGTGCGTGGAATAACGCGTCTGCACACACACATGTCCAAGGCGATGCAGGTCCATGGTCCGAGCAACACAGCGTCGTTTGGCAACGTTGCCAATTCGGACACACTGCTCGGTGAGAGCACACACATGGCGATGTAGCACGACATGTGAACCTGTCGGACCCTCACACCTGATCACTGTCAGCAGAGCAGGCAATTGCCGCACCCCGGAGGCAGAGCACCATGCAGACCCCACGTACAGTGAGTCGTGCCCCCTCACACGGGGCACTGTGCAGACGCCAAACAACACATGACTCGTCCAGCAAGGCAAGGTGGGCTGTGAGCGTTGCCATATGTGATAAATCTTGTCCATTTCAGCCCCAACATCATCTGCCCCTCGACATGTACCAATGCTGCGTGTAAGTGTCTTAAGCATGTCCGTGCCTGTTGTGGCCGTTGCCTCGTCCGTACTGACACGCACATGCCAATAAAGCCTATGCCACTCCACTGGTGTCTAACTGTGAGGTGTGTTGTAAAGATTGTCCACTCGTGTGCCACAATGAGCCTCGTCCCAACACAGGGAAGAACTGACTGTCGCATGTGCAACGGGGGTGTATCCCTTTGGCAAGCTCCGCCTCTGTGAGCCAGACATTGTTTTTGCATAGGTGCTGGACGACATCTGATGCAGCCCCATCACCTACGCAGTCTGATGTGTCAGGGGCACACAGCCATGCAGCCATCACCCCGCCACACACACCGGACACAGAACCCGTATGAGGGGAGTTTTGTACCACATTGCCTTCATTGCTGATGTTCTGTGATTGCTATGTGTGTGGGCTGCATTGTGGGGGAATTGCCCCTGCAGCTCTGATTTCGTGTAGCCTTCTCCCCTTGAGACGGGGTGCCTTTGGATTGTGTGCTTTTCGGGGCCTGTTTTGCTTTTGACTTGGGTGATGTGTGCTCGCGGACTGATTTTGTGGCCTGGTGCATTGTTGGTCTGCTGCGTGTATTGTAAGGCATGGGTTGTGGTTGCACGTGGACACGTCGGAGTGTGACCTGCTCCTTTGAGGATGTGATCCGCACTTGGCTCCGTACATGTCGCTTCGTGGGTCATGTCATTTTCTTTGCGCAGCTGCTATGCTATCCGACATGCAGTGTTACTTGCATAGTCAGTGTGGGTCACGGATCTGCTGGTTTGCTAGATTCAGCATATGTGCAAGGGTAGGTTGTGATATTGGTGATAGGGGGGCACTCTGTGCACATTGTGGATGGGGGCCTACTTGGCGTTTGGATGTGTGCTGCAGTGTGCCAAGGCATTCAGGGACATGTTCCAGGGTCATTGTGGGTGTAGTGTGTGCTGCACAAATCAACGCCGTATCTGATTTACAAAACTACATACTCGTTTAAACATAACAAACTATACTGCTTATTTGTTACCTCTATACCTTACTCCTAAAACCATGTAATCTTTCAAACATATGTCACGTCACTTTTGTACCATTGAAACTGATTACGACCTTCTCTTTACACTACAGATCCCATGAACATGCTAATAAAGGTATAAGTGCTATTTTCATACTAGATAAAGCTCTCTTACTTAATTTTTATAAACACTACTGTTTGGTGCACAAAATGGGGGTGACACATGAGGAGAGGAAACGGAGGTGTAATCCCTAAACTTTTATTGTACCGTTCCTTTAATATACGTATATTGAGGGTTTTAAGTGGGATGAAAAAAATGCGGGTGTGTAAAAGGGGTAGCAGTGTTCAGCACCGGTAAGACCCAGCCCACTTAAAGTCCTGCGTATATTCAGCACAGAGACACACCCTAACAATTTTCATCACTTATAATCACAGTTAGTTTACTAGTGTGAAAAAATCGTACAGAAAATTTACTAAGAACATTTTTAATTGTTTTTTATCTCTCACACATTTATAAAATATCTCTTGTAAAGAAACGCCCCTCTCCACCTTTATTTCGTACTGAACGAGCAATAAATAATCCCTTTACCAGCATCTAGTCACTAACTACTAACACTGTGCACTGTACCCAATTGTAAAGCAGAAATAGTGTTTAGATTATGTCTTAAAGTATCATCAAATGATTCAAACCATGCATACATACACAAAGCAACGTGCATGTTTACTTTGTCCATTTACTCTCTATGTAATCTGTGCACATTCTGAACGGGTTCGCAGTATATCACCTGTTTTCACTTATACTCAAATGTCCCTTACAGTAAAAAAATGACATCACAACCTATGCATATGTAATATTTCCTACATAATACAGTGCATTTCTATACCATTGAAACTGATTGCAACATTCTTTATATAGTACAAATTCTACCAATATGCCAATAAACCTATAAGTGCTATTTTTATAATACAAAAAGCTGTATTAGATTATTTTTATAAACAGTACTGCTGGGGGCACAAAATGGTGGTGCAAGGTAGACAGAGTAAATGAAGGTGTAATTCCAAACTTTTTATGTATCATCCCTTTACTATACGTATATTAACAGCTTTAACTGGGATGAAAAAATTGGCGGCTCTCTTAAAGGGGTGGCGGAGCCTACTACTGATAACACCCGGACCACTTAAACGCCTGCGTATATTCAGCAGAGGAACACACCGTGACAATTACTATCACCAATAATCACATTTACTTTACCACTGTGAACAAAATCATACAGAAAATATACAAAGAACATTTTCATTTATTTTTTATATCTCACATATGTAAAAAAAAATGACTTCTGAAGAAACGCTCCCCAACAACTTAGATTTCCTAAGAACACCCAAATGCAAAGCCTCGCAGAACCACACCAGCCTTGACTGACATTGAAATCTACCTCTCAGTGTAAAAAATGAGACCACAAAGTGTGCACATAACATTTCTTCTTTTTTTTCCATCTCTATTAAGTTAATAACACATGAATTTTCTACTGTCACCCCTTCTGCACTATTTCCAGACTGAGCATAATTTCCGAACGTGCCACATTCTGTTTATATCGCCGGAATAGATATACAAATCGAAATTAACGCTACATCGAATTTTCAAAACCATACAGGTCCATATTCACAAGAATTGCGATAACATTATCGCCGCTTTAGCGGCAAGAAACTGCCGCTAAAGCGGCGATAATGTTATCGCCGGTCTTGAGAATATGGCCCACAGTCTTTTACAGATGACAACTTACACTTTTTCTTTGTGAAAAACTCCTAAACATATATAAAGTACTTGTTTAACAACTAGTTACACATTATGCATATTTTAGAACCAATAAAACACCAGACTTTACTAACACTATGTTATTTAGAAATAAAAAATACTTTCAAAGTTAAAAATATCGTCTCAAATACTTAACCACTACTACAAAACACATAACACACCTTCTTAATTTCTAATTTACCTTCGTAGTTGGTATGCAGATTTCAAATGTCACAAACGCATGCAATTCTTTTCTTGCCACACAGTACATGTAATGCACCGCTTTCATCAAGAATGGAACCAGTAATGGCACAATTTCCCTGTTGCTCCACACATAAATACATGTAAAGAACAAATCAGAATAGTTCCTTATTTTTTTTAGATTGCACCCTTTATTGGTTATTTTTGAACTTTCCATATAAACAGTTTTTTTAAGGACACATACAGGTGAAAAGTTCAAGGTATTGTATCAACACTTTCTAGAACATTCTACGACACGTGCAAGTTAAAAGTTCATCATTTTTTTTAAACCTACCGATATTATTTTTTGCAACATTTTCTCCAACATTTAACGGCACGTGGAGGTCAAAAGTTCACCATTCTTTCAAGTTTGAACTGCACCTTCCAAATACAATTAGCAGGTGTGGTTGAGCTGAGCAAATTTCATCCTATAATATGTACTCCACGTATAAACTGCTTTTTTATTAACCAATCACAAAGATGCTTTTCATCAAAACTAATATACACCCTACTTTTTAGGACAGAATACATTTCATCTCCCAATCGGTTAAGGTTTTGTATGTAAAAAAAAAAGTAGTTCCCCATGTTTAAACATATCTCTTATTCTACGAACGGACTGCATGAGCTACAGACATTTATCCATATCTTCTAGCCATACCTTCAAAATGCTAGTGTGGATTGTAGGACATAGCTATGTTTTCTGATGCAAGAGGTATGCAGAACAGAGACGTATTGACTTAGACCTAGGTTTACAAAATGTGCACATTAAATGGTTTGCACAGAGAGGATTGAAGTGGCACCAATTGCTCCCTTTGGTTAAAACCTGTTTGCATCTCCAACACCCTGCTCTCATGATTGTGCACTGTGGTGGTAACGACCTAGGCACATTGACTGGGGTAGGTTTGGAAATGCTTATGAAGGACACCTTTGGACAATTGATGTTACTTTTGCCTCAAACTGTCTTTGTATATTCCAATATATGCCAAAGACAGAAGTGGAAATGGTCAAACCAATTTTGTCATAAGATTGAAAAATCTAGGAAGAATGTCAACAAAGCTGTGTCTGCATACCTCAGAGACCATAGAATGGGGTCGATTTACAACAACAACATACGTTTTGATATGGCTGATATCTACAGAAGTGATGGAGTACACTTCACAGATGAGGGAAACCGAGTTTTCCTGATTAACCTGAAGCTGTGCATTCGCACTTACATGTAGCTCCAACTAATAAACACAAGGGCTCTTTTTAGAGCCGCCTTATATTCCCAATTTCGGCTCGCAGAGTGTCAGCTGCGGTTCGGCTAGCAGAGGGACACCTGCGGGCCGTCGGGCAGGCTCACAGAGGAAGAGCTGCGGCCCGTGGGCTCAGCTCGCAGAGGGAGACCTACGAGCCGTTGGCTCGCAAAAGCACAGCACCGAACTGGCTCGCAGAGGGAGAGCTGTGGCCTGACTCGCAGAGGGAGAATAACGGGCCGACGGGCCTGCTAGCACAGACACAGCTACGAGCTAACGAGTTGGCTCACAGAGGTAGAGCTGCGGGCCCGACTGCTCGCAGACACAGAGCTGCGAGCCGACGGACTGGCTTCTAAAGGCATAGCCACGAGCTGATGATGTGGGGAGAGGGAGCGTAAAAGGAGTATCTCGCACAGACAGACCTGCGGGATATTTTCAGTATTGCCTCGCAGAGGTAGAATTACGGATCCGATGCCTTTTAGAGGGAGAGATGCGAGCTGGCGGACTGAGTCACAAAATGGCTCACAGCTCGCAGTCGCAGAGCTGCGAGCCGACGGACTGGCTTCTAAAGGCATAGCCGCGAGCTGGTGATGTGGGGAGAGGGACCGTGAAAGGGGTATCTCACACAGACAGAGCTGCGGTATATTTTTAGTGTTGCCTCGCAGAGGTAGAACTACGGACCTGATGCCTTGTAGAGGGAGAGTTGTGAGCTGACGGACTGAATCACAAAATGGCTGCCAACACTTCCTAGTTTCAACAGTTCGCAGCCAATGAGCCGCAAGCTCGTGGTCGTAACGCCTCAGCCAATCAGATGTCAGAATTCTTAAATATTGATATCTGGAAAATTTGATATTTCTCTAAAACTATTGAACGGATTTACCCGATTCCAAGACCAAGACCTTTCTCTCTTCCAAATTTGGCGTAATTCCGTTCAGCAGTTTGACCTGTAGCCTTGTCTAAAGATTCCTATGGAAATTGCATGGAGAAAACACGTTTTGGGACCCCCCTCTTTTCTTAGCCCCCCTTGACGAATCCCCCCCAAACTTTTAGGATAGGAGCTGACCTGAAAAGAGGAACTTTTTGGAAAATTTTGTAAAGATTCGTCAAACGACGCCAAAGTTATAAGCACATTGAAAAATGCTTTTCCTATGGAAACGTGGTCCTAACTATAACTACCTACTGGCGACCGCCAGTAGGTAATATATAAATATATATATATATATATTCACTGAAAAAACCAAAGGTTACAGGGACGTTATAGTTGGGTTCAGATTTTACACACACAAACCCATAGAAATTCAGCAGTTATAGTTAGAGTTATTTCAGTAAACTATAACTTGTGCTCTAAGGTAACTATAACTCGCTCCCATGCCATGCAAAGTTTTCTCATCAATAATGTTACAGCAAATGTTGCACTGACATTATTAATAATGTCATAGAAGATGTCATGAGTGATGTAATATGTGGGCAATTAGCAGTGCATGGCAAGGGTGCGTCCAGGCCCTGTGTCCAACCCCCAAAAGGCAGCCAACCCGGGAGGGAGGCACGCAACCCCCATCCCCGGGCCCAACATATTTTTGTTGGCAATGGGATACATGGCACACCTTCCCAGGAAGCATTTGGCCCAGGGGACCCTGTCTGCGAGGGTCAAACCATATTGTAAATGGGGAGGGGGCACACAGCCCCTCTTCCCGGGCCAATATTGGCCCCGGGCCTGTACATTTAATAATTGGGAGGGCGGCCCCGCGGCCCCCTCCCCGGGCTGATTTTGGCCCTGGGGACCCTATCCCCCGGGGCCTGGCCAATAAACAGTGGGTGCCATGGAGCCCACCCAGGGCACCCACTTTATCACTGTTGAGGGCCAAAGGGGTAACCCCAATGCCCCCTCGGCCTCAGATAGCATTGCTCCCGCCCGAAGGGAGCTACTAAACATGTTGCTCCTTGCGAGCGGTAGCAATATTTTCATCTGTTTCCCTGTCCGCTTCACTGCAGGCAGGGAAATTGATGAAAAGTCCGCTCCCAGTGGGAGGGAGCATTTATTATGCCCTCGCCTGCTGGGAGTGGACTTAGTGTTTGCTCTTGCTTGGCAGGAGCTTTGAAATTGCTCCTGCCAACCGAGAGCAAACACAGGTTTTCCTGCCCAAAACCACTATGTCCCAGGAGTGGGCACCCGAGGATATAGCTGGAGCCCGCCTCGGCTCCAGGAGGGGGGCTGTGTGGCCCCTCTTCCTCTTGAATTTGCAACCGGGCCCCAAGCGATGGGGTCCCTGGGGCTGAAATTAGCCCTGGGAGAGGGGCTGCATGCCTCCTTTTAAATCACACCCAGGCCCTGGGGTACTGGGTCCCTGGGGCTGAAATTGGCCCAGGAGAGAGGCCTTGTGCCCCCTTCAAATTATTTGAAAGGCTGCACCCCTTTTTTCATTCTGCCGGGCTCCGGAGGATGGAGTCCCCGGGGCCAAAAAGCAGCCTATCTATATAAAAATATAATTTCCCCCGAAAGACCTCGTCCTCCCAGGGGGCTAGTAAAAAACAAGCACGGAAAAACGCACTTTTGTTTAAGTTGTTGTTTTCTCGCGGATTCGCGGATCCTCCATAAATTTGTGGGAACATTTTTAATAAACGTTTTGGCCCCCCAGCGGTGTCCCTGCGGGAACCCACCACTAGGCCTAGGGGGTCAGGGTATTCCTACTCTGCCCCATTTACCTTTTTTAATGTTTTTTGTTAGGACTCGGCCGAGTCAGAGTCCCAGGATTGCTGCCAACACTTTCTGGTTGAAGTGTTGGCAGCCAATCAGATCTCATTTTGAGTTCTGTCAGATCTGCAGACCCTTCGCGTCCCTAGATATACATTTTTTAAATTTTTTAATAACTTCAAAACTACCGAATGGATTTACATTAAATTTCAAAAAGAGATATTTCTGGACCAAGATCTAGCTTTCTGCTAAATTTGGTGTAATTCTGTCCAGCGGTTCTGGCTGTAGTCGTATCTAAAATCCCTTTGAAAAATTGCATGGGGAAAATGCATTTTGGGACCCCCCTGTTTCTCTATCCCCGTTTTACGAATCACCCCGAAACGTTCCAGACAGCAGCTGACGTGATTAGTGTACTAGTTTTGAAAAGTTTGTGAAGGTTCATGAAACAGCACCAAAGTTATTAGCAAAAACAAAAATGCTTTGTCAATGGAAACTAGGTCCTAACTATAATTACCTACTGGTTGCCAGTAGGTAGCTATAGTTAAGAGCTAGTTTCCATAGGAAGAGCGTTATTTCATTTGTCAATAACTCTGGCGTAATTTGATGAATCCTCGTGAAATTTTCAAAACTAGTATGATGCTTACTTCAGATGCTGTCATGAAAGCTTCGTGGTGATCCGTCAAAGGGGAGGGGGGGCGATAAAAGGGGGGGTTCCAAAATGCGTTTCCCTCAAGTTAATTCCCACAGAGATTTTAGACTACAACCCAAACTGCTGAACGGAATTACACCAAATTTGGCATAAAGGTAGCTCTTGGTCCAGAAAGCGACTTTTTAGTAAATTGGCACAAATCCGTTCAGTAGTTTTTGTGAAATTAAAAGAAAAACCTAATTGTATATATAGGGACACGGATCCTATGAGGATCCAACAGTCCTCATGCTGAAATATGATTGGCTGCCATCACTTTAAACCAGGAAGTGTTGTCAGCCATCTTGGAACTTGGCTTGAGCGGAGTCCCACAAAATAGCATAAAAAAGGAGAAGGGGGCAGGGTAGGAATACTCTGAACCATAGGCCTCTTGGGAGGGTCCTAGAGGGACCCCGCCAGGGCAAAATAAAAGTTGTTTTTAAAAAAAAACATTTCGCCAACAAATAAAAGAAAAAGAAGCGCAGGAGCCTCCCCGGGGCAGGTCCAACAAAAACAAAGGAGGGGGGCTGCGCTGCTCCTCTTCTGGAGCCATAGATGGCCCTGGGGACCGCCACCTCCTAGGGCCGCCTCCTGCTATGTCCCAGAGTGCCCACCCCCGGGACATAGCTGTTTGCTGTGGCTTTGCCGCTCCCGCCAAGTCACAGCAAACGCTCTGCTTCCAGCAAACGAGCTGACAAACTGCTCTCGCTTGCTGGAAGCGGCACATTCATCTGTTTCTCTGCCCGCTATCAAGTGAGCAGGGAAACAGACGAATTACTAACATGCAGCTACTTGTGTCTGGAAGCAAAGCCGGCTCCCACAGGAGGCAGGGAGCCGGGAGGGACCGCGGGGGCCTTGAGGCTCCCCCGCAGTCCTCAACGGACATCCCTGGGTGCCCTGGGGTGTCCGGGGTGGAGACTGGGCCCTGGGGTCCCCGGGGCCACAACCAGCCAGTGTAGCGGGGCCATGCAGCCCCCTCCTCTTTTATGAATGAATAAATAATAAAAGGTCGGGCCCCAGGGGATGGGGTCCCTGGGGCTGAAATCGGCCCGGGAAGGGGAGCCAGCAAGCCCCATCCCCCATTTGGTAATGTCTGGGCCCCGGGGGATGTCAGTGATGTCATCAGTGATGTCACTGACCATGTCATGAGTGATGTAATATGTGAGATAATAAGCAGTGCATGGGGGGGGGCATAAGTTATAGTTTTGTACGAGTGGAATCTGAGCCTAACTATAACATCATGTAACCTTTGGTTGTTCCAGTGAATTTCTATGGGTTTTATAATTCTATTTCCTACCTCTAACGTCCTGTAACCTTTGTTTTTTCAGTGAATATATATATATATATATATATATATATATATGTGTACATATTTTTGAGGACTCTTTGCAACGGACTGTGGCATTTGAGAAAGGCTGTGAGCCGAAACCGGTCATGCCGTATTCTTGCGAATAAAGCGTCCTGATGAGCCCCGCTGTGTCCCTTTCTTCTGTCCGGAATGGGGGAAGCTCTTGTCATGTTTCGCGCACAGCCTGTGGTGCGCTTAAAGGGACCCTTCCTGAAAGTGGTCGTGGAAGACACTGGCGTGTGGAAACACTGTGTGTGGAAACAATTCTTGCCCGAGGTATCGGATTTCCACGACCCCCTACTCACCTGTAGTCGCCGATTTGCTGCTGCAGAGATGTGGTCCAACACTGTGTGGAGAGACGCAGTCATTCAAGTTGTGTCTCCAGCGTGGTTGCCGCTTCGTGATGAGGTGGGGAGTAGGGGACTGAAGGACGCTTATTCCCCAGCAAATCCGACGGAGACTCCTTCTGCAGCTCGTGTCATTTCAGCCAGGTGCATGATGGGACCAGTAGTCTGTGGCTAGGGACTGCTGGGTGTTGGCACAACGAGTGGCAGCTGGGCCCTTCACTATTTTGGTGGGAGGAGCTCTTTTAAATATTTTTGAGGACTCTTTGCAACGGACTGTGGCATTTGAGAAAGGCTGTGAGCCGAAACCGGTCATGCCGTATTCTTGCGAATAAAGCGTCCTGATGAGCCCCGCTGTGTCCCTTTCTTCTGTCAGGAATGGGGGAAGCTCTTGTCATGTTTCGCGCACAGCCTGTGGTGCGCTTAAAGGGACCCTTCCTGAAAGTGGTCGTGGAAGACACTGGCGTGTGGAAACACTGTGTGTGGAAAAAAAATTTGCCCGAGGTATCGGATTTCCACGACCCCCTACTCACCTGTGGTCGCCGATTTGCTGCTGCAGAGATGTGGTCCAACACTGTGTGGAGGGACGCAGTCATTCAAGTTGTGTCTCCAGCGTGGTTGCCGCTTCGTGATGAGGTGGGGAGTAGGGGACTGAAGGACGCTTATTCCCCCAGCAAATCCGACGGAGACTCCTTCTGCAGCTCGTGTCATTTCAGCCAGGTGCATGATGGGACCAGTAGTCTGTGGCTAGGGACTGCTGGGTGTCGGCACAACGAGTTGCAGCTGGGCCCTTCACTATTTTGGTGGGAGGAGCTCTTTTAAATATTTTTGAGGACTCTTTGCAACGGACTGTGGCATTTGAGAAAGGCTGTGAGCCGAAACCGGTCATGCCGTATTCTTGCGAATAAAGCGTCCTGATGAGCCCCGCTGTGTCCCTTTCTTCTGTCCGGAATGGGGGAAGCTCTTGTCATGTTTCGTGCACAGCCTGTGGTGCGCTTAAAGGGACCCTTCCTGAAAGTGGTCGTGGATGACACTGGCGTGTGGAAACAATTCTTGCCCGAGGTTTCGGATTTCCAAGACCCCCTACTCACCTGTGGTCGCCGATTTGCTGCTGCAGAGATGTGGTCCAACACTGTGTGGAGAGACGCAGTCATTCAAGTTGTGTCTCCAGCGTGGTTGCCGCTTCGTGATGAGGTGGGGAGTAGGGGACTGAAGGACGCTTATTCCCCCAGCAAATCCGACGGAGACTCCTTCTGCAGCTCGTGTCATTTCAGCCAGGTGCATGATGGGACCAGTAGTCTGTGGCTAGGGACTGCTGGGTGTCGGCACAACGAGTTGCAGCTGGGCCCTTCACTATTTTGGTGGGAGGAGCTCTTTTAAATATTTTTGAGGACTCTTTGCAACGGACTGTGGCATTTGAGAAAGGCTGTGAGCCGAAACCGGTCATGCCGTATTCTTGCGAATAAAGCGTCCTGATGAGCCCCGCTGTGTCCCTTTCTTCTGTCCGGAATGGGGGAAGCTCTTGTCATGTGTATATATATATATTTTGCTGCAGAGGTTCCACCAAAGCTGCCGCTCCTCACACAGTGGGTGCCGCGAACGTGAGGGTGGAGTCACCAATTACCAGAACGCTGTTTTTCCAAGAAACGAAGGTCACATTTATTGCCACATAAACAGATAACAGACGCGTTTCGGCATACTGCCTTCATCAATGTGATAAAGGCAGTGTGCCAAAATGAGTCTGTCACCCATTTATGCAGCTATAAATGTTATCTTATATGTATATATGTGTGTGTGTAGATATATATATATATGAAAAAACACAGTCCCAACTTCAAACTCGGTGAAGAACCAAAGGTACAGACCACAACGTGCTGCTGGTAGAAATTTTCAGTGCAAGTTTATTCTGTGCAAATCGGCATGACGCGTTTCGGCCGTGTTGCCACGACCTTGATCACATGACACGCTAGAAATGTTTTTTTCTTAAATAGTCACACAATGTACCCTCCTCCCTACTCCGCCAATAACCTCTCACAATGGAACTAAACAACATACTATTTAAATCACGAAAGAAACATATACATATACAAATGGTATTATGTAAACATTATGTGCATATTATAAATATTTACCTCATTGGTTTTATAATTCATACTAAAACTCACTGATCTTAGAAAAAACATTTTGTGAAGTTATGACTGACAGCACTGGAGGTTATCCACAAATAAACACCATAAAGTTAAAGTAAAAGGTGCTGAGAAAAAAATATAAAATAATACAAATAATAATCAGAAAAATGGGGTTAGTCCCACTTATAACTCGGCCGCTATTCAAGTCATAGTTAGGCCCAGAGGTACATCTACAGATATGTAAAAAAAAATAAAAAGAGAGAATCTGTAGCGAATTCAATTAATTAGACAAAAGTATTATGCATATCATATTAGAAAATAGACACCCTCTAATGGGGAACATCAAGCATCACCCATAGAGATTAATAATAATAGATAATAAAATTCACATTCAAATTAGAATCCAATACCATCAGTACACAATAATATTATGTTGTTAGATCCACTGCACATAGCTGATTAATCGCAAAATTTCCTAAGGGCCTGTATCACTTTTATTCAATGCTTCATATAATAGGTTCAGAGATATAACTGTCATCATTCTATTATGAATACTGATGTTGTTAATTGATATTAAAGTGCAAATGCAAAATATCACAACATACATGACAAATAGGTATAAATCATTAAAACCAAAGTATAAAACAAGTAATGTACCCTAAAGCGAGATAAAACAGTCCACATTCAGCATTATATTAGGACGAAAAATATATATAAAGTGCAAGTGCACTAACTCCGATAACTCTTAGCAGCAGTGGACTTAAAATATGTACTCATGGATAATATATGTACCACACATTTAATTTTGTATAGAAAGGCAATGGGCGAGTAGCACAAGCAGAACAGTCCCACAGCAAAACCAACACTAACTAAGATATATGTGCAAAATAGCAAAAACTGTGCAAAATAGCAAGGAACTAGCAGCATGAGGGGAACACACCTTACATATCATTTGCCAGCTGTCTCATAGCTGTTAGAGTAGAAGACATAAATTGAGGTCACAAATGATGGAAAAGTGTAAAATATCCGTGCCGCATCATAAAACCGTCTAAAAAACCAGTAACAAAGCCCCAATAAAAACCTAACAGAACCCAAAGGTTAAAATCAGGTTAAAACTAGAGCACGAACCGGCTAAAAGATCGGTTAAAATAATGCTCACACTAAAAATCATCTGTAAAAGAATAGCTAAATACTAATGACGCATTGCCACAGGGAGTAATCATAAAAAAATTGTTCAAATCCTCTCCTGTATTGAGCCCGTTGGGCATCTTAGTATCAAGCAGCAATATATAATGTGATTCCAGTTGCCTTAATCTTTTTTCTCTGTTACCACCTCTTGATAGTTTGGGTACCGCATCAATGACAAAATATCTTAATTCATTAAGGTTATTGTGGTGGACTAGTTTAAAATGTCGCGCCACTGGGTAACTAGGGTCGGAATTCACAATAGCCCGCAGATGTTGTAAAATACGAGTGAATACCTGTAGCTTTGTGCTACCAACATATTTCAACTTGCAGGAACATTCAAGTATGTACACCGCATGGTCCGTTTTGCAAGTGAATATATATCTACACACACAGGAATTAAGCATTAAGGAAGCATTTATAGAAATGAAATGTCTTTATTAATGAAAGAAAGATTGAACCTACTGTGGCCTACCGAGTGCTCCAGTAATACTTGGAATAGTTGGAATGAGGGATAACATCCAGCTTTGTTTTACCTCAAGTTAAAAACTAACGCTTTCCCTCTTTTCTCCTTGACCAAATTTCCTCAAGTACTACTTAGCAAACTTTTGCATGGGGAAAAACGGCTGACAGGGATAAATTCGCAAATAACTTGGGAGTGCTAAATTGGGTGCAAACACCAGTTACACTTGCATTTAATCTGGCAATTAAACGGCCACTCAAAAGGTGTGGTTAAGGACTCCGAAACTTCTAGAAATATTTCATTTTTGAAAGAGAGGCAGTGACGAAAAGCATAGCTTTGCTATATTTTTAATGCATGAGGGTTTTGATTTTAATACAAAACTCAACAAGTACCTAATTTAATTCACAATCAGTGTGCCAGAATCTACATATTTTATCTTTGAAACTGGCAAGTCAGTTTTCAATCAAACGATAGGCAAAACATATATAATGGGTCAGAGTTGAGTACTGAAACATATAGGAAAGTTGTTAATTTTCAGATACTGGAAAGGTTCAACAGCAAATCAAAGGACATTTTCAAAAGCCATATCAGCTCCTGCTGTAGATAGAGGTATTGAGACTCTGGTCGCTCAGGTATTGGTGCCTCTGACAGTCTTCTTATCCACATTCCAGTCAAGTACGCGCATTCTACTTACTTATACGGAGAACATTGTACTTCATTAAGAGCAGGCCCATGGTCAAACCCTCTTCAGAATTAACATTTATGAATCACCAAGTTGTTTCTTTCAAAAGGGCACCTCTGTAATGATACTCCATAGAGGAAATCAGTTCTTTACACCACAGCGTCACCCAGATATGACATAACAAATTGGACTGAGGGCCTCATTTTGACTTTGAGCAAGAACATTGCATTCCAAGATTTGTGATCATGCAACACTCTTTTCAGTTTTCAACATGACCCTTTTGCAAGATAATACCTTGGCAAATCTGCACAGGGAAAACTGGTCAGAGGGAAAATGTGTGGAGATGGAGTGTGACAACCCAGATTGTGCATGATATTGCACATACCAAGCATGAAAATTTAGGATTTTTCTCCTCAGTGAAATGACTTATGGTATAACTGACCCACTCAGAATGATGGCCTAGGACAATACCATGTGGAAACATTAAACTCATGGAATGGTGCCATGAGCCTTTCTACTGTTTCAATTAATTCTGGTATGATTTGAAGCCAAACATGGCTTGCAGCACCAACATGAAGCAAGGCTCGGAACGTGCTAAAAAAGGCATGCAACACCCCATGTATGACTAGGGCCACCAACCACTAATCATAATTCCATCCATTCACCTCATATAAGAGAGCATACCCTTTGGCTGTAGGAGTGATGGCTGAGCGATGAGTTCCAGACTGCAAATGACCTCCCACAAACACTACAGGAGGACAGGTGGGCCACAAAACTGTACACATACCTGCCTCACTGCATCAGGCTCTAATAAGTTAGTTAAAAATAAATCGATCTTGTGGCACAAATATGAATGTCAAAAGAAGTTTATTGCATAGTTAATAAAAACCATTGCATACAGGTAAAAACGATAACGTTTCATGCAGTAATATAAAGCAACGCTAAAGTAAAAACTCATAAAACATACTAATTGCACTTTTGGATAAAATGTCCAATATTAAGTGCCTGATTACGAGTTTGGCGGTGCGGAAGCGGGCGGCAAGCCACCGCCCCGCTCCCGTACCACCAAACTCGACTGCCGGCCGCCCTCCAGATTATGAGTTTTTTTATTGTCTGGCAGGCGGTCCTTTGGCACTCCCATGGCAGTGCCTATGAAAACGGCACCGCAATGGGGATGCCAAAGCCCTTTTCTGTACGGCATGGACTAGTAAGTCCATGCCGTGCAGGAAAGGGGGGTGCATGCACATAGGGAGGCACACCATGTGACCCCCTGCATGCACCCAAGGACCCAGAGGCCTTGGTTTCCTCACTGCCAGAATTTCATGGTGTGAACACCGCCATGAAATCCTGGTGGTGAGGAAAACTCGTAATATGCTTGGCGATGCTACAGCGGCACCACCAGCATATTGCGTGCCTCTGACTGCCACACTACTACCAGGGAAAGCAGTTCCCTGGCGGTTGCGGCAAGAGGTTGTTTCCTCACTGCCAGAATTTCATGGTGTGAACACCGACATGAAATCCTGGTGGTGAGGAAAACTCGTAATATGCTTGGCAGTGCTAAAGCGGCACCACCAGCATATTGCGTGCCTCTGACTGCCACACTACTACCAGGGAAAGCAGTTCCCTGGCGGTTGCGGCGGTCACCTGGAGACCCATCTAGGTAGTTGTAAAACGGTGGTCAGACCACTGGTGCGGCGGTCCCCGACTTTCACCGCACCTCCACCCCGGATTCGGCGGTCCAACTCATAATCAGGCCCTAAGTGTTTAAGGATAATAAGCACTTTGCGTGCAAGTCCTTCGGTGACCTTCTATGGCTCCATTTGTGTTATGCTTGTTATGGGCCCATCCTCCGATTGTGTAAAAGAGGCGTTTTTATCACCATTTCTGGAGAAGTAGATGAACGAGGTCCGACTCCTGAGTGCCTTCAACTTAGTGCAAGGGATTTTTTTGGGGGTGGGGGGGGTTTAT
Source organism: Calotriton arnoldi (assembly GCA_963921515.1). Taxonomy (NCBI): domain Eukaryota; kingdom Metazoa; phylum Chordata; class Amphibia; order Caudata; family Salamandridae; genus Calotriton; species Calotriton arnoldi. The sequence continues at coordinate 503,587 of CAWUFW010001513.1, forward strand.
ATAGCGTGAACTAAACCTGAAGGTATCAGAGCACTTTACATGAGCACCAGTTGAGTTACAGATGTACACATTAATTTTATTTTTTGTAAGGCACGGAGAGATTAAGTGATTCGCTCAGAATCACAGGATGTTGACCATCCCTGCCGAGACTTGAACCCGGTTCCCCAGATTTGAGGTCACCCGCCCTATCCGTTAGACCACATCCTCTTCCCGCTGAGAGGTACTTATTTTTGTTTTTTGTTCCCTTGTTTTTGAATATAAAGTGCAGAAGCATTGTGCAGGGAACACTTTAAAGTGCGTGCTGACCATGTCCAATCTCTGTCCCGGTGCCACTAAGTTTCTTTATCACCAGTTTTAAAACTTTTGTTCCCTGGCACGCTAGGAGGATAGACGCTCCACTCAACAAAGTGGCTACGGCTTGTCTGCAGATGCGGAGGAGAAGTTTCAAAAATATTGGCTTGAGTAGCTTTTTCCTTTAGGCCATAACCGCTTGGCAGGTGCAAAGGATGTGTAATACTGACTCTAGTTTGTATCCGCATAGACAACAGCATGGCTTAGGCGACGGGCCCTTCCAAGTTAGAATAAGATCTTTAATGTCTAGGTGCCCAAAACGGTATAACATGAACTGGTGTTTTAAAGCTGGTGAAAAATGGGCTTTGATGTATGCTTGGGGTCTCAAACTACTGTAAGAGTTGATTACTGTCCAAGCATGCCGTCTCTTTGCGAAGTAATTCATGTCATGTAGATGAGACAGATATTTGGTTGAGGAGTTGGTTACTGGACAACAGGCTGCTCTTTCAATGTTACTAGCTCATGCGTCTCGGGTGCCTAATTCTTTAATTGCCTATCCTAAGTATTTTCCCCAGGATTGTTTTTGTTTCTTCCTCATCTGCTCCTCCATTTCCATCCAACATAATTTGTTTAGAGAACCACTCTCAGAGGCACGTAATCGCCAGCATAGTTTGACAAACGGGTTCATTCTTTCAAATTTTTTATATTTAAAGCAAAATTTGAGATGAACCTGAGCTGAGTACAGTGATTTTGGTAAGGAGAAGGACGATTCTTATAGGTTAACTGAATAAAGTATCAAGATTCTATTAAAGACAAGGAGGGTAGCATTCTGTGTCATGTGTCCCGTGCAGGCCCATTGTAATTTTTCCCTATGTTGGCATGAGCATGTTGCAGACTGTCCTCTGCTTTGCGCACGTTGCTATACAGACATATTTTGCTTTGTGCCACTCTGAACTTTCACAAGGAGTCTGCTGTTGTTTTCGCATTCTGTCCTTTCCTGGGATTTCGTCTGCACACCGTAGGCAAGGTCAAACAACAATGCCCCTTGTTATTTTGTTCTAGTCAGGCCTCAGCACCTAGACAAAACACACAAATGCAGCTGTTGTTTGGGGACACATACTTTGTCATATAGGTATGCACAGAACAGGTAACAACACACTTGGAGAGGAATCTTTCCAGGGAAAAGATCGCGACAGCACCTGTGATGTAGAACTTTCATTTGTGTATGCTAAGGTACAGGATCTGCTGCCAACACCCAGAGATCTTCTGATATATAATCACTTTGCTTCTGTAGAAGGGGAGGGGGTTAGGCTACCCTGTCTTATATAATGACAGCTCCTTTTATGATTTATGGACTACTTACTATTCTGGCCGTATTTGTGTTAGGCATCTTCTTACTTATAGTGGCACGTATATTGCATACTAGAGCACGATAGTTAAAATAAACATTTTAAACTTTTCTCGTGTCTCTGTCAGATCTTATTGTGGACTAGTACGAGTGTGAGAGCGAAAAGGTGTGTCCTGCAACCGCGATTCCTGAGAGGGTCGGGAAAGTTGTGTTCTGGGGTGTCTAATCACTTGTTCCTCTGTGAGTGAGTAGGAGGGCAAGTGAGACACTATAGCCGTATAGCCCGCCGTAGCGGACTATACCGGCTATTAAAGGCCCGCTCCAGCGTTAAAGGCCCGAGCCGAAGGCGAGGGACTTTAACAAGGGAGCGGGACTTTAATAGCCGGTATAGCCCAGCTACGAAGGGCTATAAGGCTATTAGAACATTCTGACACTAGAGGGCAGAATGTTCTAACAAATAAAACAAAGGCCTCTCGGAGTTCGAGGGGGTTTAAATCCGAGAGGCCTTTGTGAAAACAACATTGGAATGTTGCTTTGCAGGCCTTTACCGGCCCGTAGAAGCACGGAGCACTCCATTGTCTTCAATGGAGTGCTCCACATTCCAATATTCTAATTATCTGTAGACAAACAAACAAATTCAAAAAACAACTCCACGGGGGAGTGGCTTGGATAGCCATCATGGCGGTCGTCTGTTAGACGAGCTCCATCCCATCAAGCTCAAAATCCGTCTTTAACCTCAATCGGGCAGATCACAGACCAGCGGATCTAGCAGAGACATCCCCAATCCATGAATTGGTGCCGGGGAGGCGGCACACTGAGCCACAGCATGACCCGGCTCGACCTTGCGGGCTGCGGCCTGGATGCCGGGGCCTACATTGCCTCGCGGCCACCCGGTGGGCGTGAGCGCCGAAGACGGACCTGGCCTGAGCGGAGGCTGAGCATTGGGCTGCCCAGCAGGGGCTCCTGTGGCGAGGCCGCGAGCGTAGCGGCGGTGCTGTGAGGCGCATGCACGACCTGCAGTGTCGCAACCCCGGCACTGCGGGCCGTCATAAGTGGAGCCGGACCCAGCAGCGGGCAACGAAAGCTGCTTGATTGTCGGCAGATCCTGCCTTACGGCACCGGCCCGTCTTCAGCGCATACGGCATCGGCCGCAGACTTCCGCCCCTTGGAGCCCAGGTCGGAGGCTCAATCTCCCCGACTCGGGGCAGCAGTCTGGACGTGGCGGGCCGTGCTCGCGGTTCCGGCCTGTCTGCAGAGGCTGTGCCCGGGGGCCGGGTCCTGCCCCTCTGGATCTGTGGTGACGCTTGGGGCCGGATTTTAGCCTGGGAGTGAAGCGGACACCCCACCCTTAATCTCCCACGGCCCACTTCGCCTACATCTTTTGATCATGGCCCCCTACCCTCAAGCGCCCAAGTGGGGGCCCGATGTCTCCTTGATGTGTTGACCCGACTGCAGTGAGATAGGCCCGCAGTGCAGGGCTGATGTCTACAACTTTGGGTGCACTGCGAAACCCCGCTCCTCCTGAGGTGCGGGAGGAGCCTCGGGGCTAAATCCTGGACAGGGCCTTGGCGGCAGAGACACCTGGAACCTTGCTGGACGGGGGTGATATCTGAGGACCCTAGGCCCGTCTGCCTCCTGATCACATAACGGAGAGTGATTGGCAGCCCCAGAGTCGACATCAATAGGAGGGCATGAGGGTGGGTGCTGTGGGATGGGGGTCCGGCGAGTAAGGCCCCAGTAGGGGACCCACTTTGCGGTCCGTCCCAGGGTTGCGGAGGCGGTCGGGCTAGGCCCGGTGCAGCTTGTGGCCTGGGGTGGGCTGGTACCGTGAGGCACGGCCCACAGTAGCTCACCCAGACATACTCCTCAAGTTTCCCGGAGTGGTGACCGGACCCGTCGTGGCATCCGCTCGTGGTGCAGTGCAGGGAAAGGCGACACCTAGCCCCCTAGCTGCTCTTCTAATCACCATGACAAAGGATAAGCCCGCTGGCCCCACCACAAAGCAGAGCACCTTAGATCAGTTTACCACCGCCCCTGGTGGCGCAGGCAGTACGGAGAGTGGGGGCCCCGTCCCGGACAATGCTGCCCTGCTGGACGCGATCACACAAGCCCGTGACACACTGGATGCAGAGATCAGTGCGGTGGGCTCAGAAGTCTCATTGTTAGGTCGAGCCTAGAGCCAGCGCGCAAGCGCTGCTCTGCGAGACTTGTTGTGGTGGAGTAGCGAATAGAAGCCCCGCCCACTCTCCGCCCATTTTTGCCATTGGCTTGTGTCATTGTCTGTCCTAAATACTGGCTTCTGATTCGTAAATAGGCTTGATAGTCCCTTCTTAGTAGCGCCTCCTCTTCATTTGTCACCTCCCATGGCGACTGTCCCTTTACTTCGGTTGTTACATGGTACGTGTCATTTAGACTGTGAGCACTATTTTCTTTATTCAGTTTCTCTTACTGCAGGCACAACATGCTTTGGTGCCTTCTTTACCCACCGCCCTCCCTCCCGTTGTCTGTACCCTCTCCCTCCCCCCCCACTGTCTGTGCCTTCTCCCCGACCGCCCGCCCTCCCGTTGTCCCTGATGCCTACTATTTGCAATGCAATAGGTCTCGCATTTACGCAAGTTTGAGCTATTGGCATTGTAAATGACAATGCCTTTTATTTATGTTTTGGTTTTTAAAACATAAATAAAACGCATTGTCATCTACAATGCCAATAGCTTAAACTCGCGTAAATGGGATACCTATTGCATTGCAAATGCTTGTGATCTCATATAAACACTGCCACGCGTACGGCGCCCCAACCCCGCCCTGCTTCCTTGCAGCCCTCCGTTCTCCCGCCCCCACTCCCTCCTGCTTGCCTCTCCCTGCAGCAGCCTGTGTTGCTGTCATTGGACATAGCCTCGGTTGTTCCTCCTGAGCCCCCGGTTATTTTCTGTTACAAAGTTGCTGCAGCTCGCTCGGTGCACGGAGTTTCCTCTTCTGTGCGCCCTGCCCTGTGGGTACCCTTGTGCGCTGAGATGCACCCTGCCAGCTACCTTTAAAGATAGCCCCAGCCAGACACCGGGGACCTGATCTGTGGTTGGGCCAGGGTCACAGCCTCAGAAAGGGAGAGCTCACAGTGTCTTCTTCGCCTGCAGGCCTGCCTGGCTGCCCACAGGCCTGCCAGCTCTGTATCCATTTCAGGTCGCACTGACGATACAGAGAAAAACACCCGGCGTGAGAACGCATGAATTTTCGATCTCACAAAAACAAGGAAGCTGCTAGCATTTAACAGAGAAATGCCTGTTTAGCCCCCACCCCCGTAGATAAGAAGAACCCTTCCAGTAAGCCTTTTTTTAATAAAATGGTCAGGCCGAGTTTCCTACGCCCCCAGGTTGCCTAGTTTTATTGTATTTCACATTTTCAGTTATTTAAATAGTATGATTGTTATTCACACACAGGGCCTAAGTGCGCTCAGCGTAACAACACCGGAAGTATATATACGAATGCCAGTAGTGAATAAGGGGTGGGGGTGAGAATGTGGGTGGTGGGAAGAAAAATGTTAAAATGTAATAATGCCATGCACCATCGTTCCAGCGTGAACGTGGCCCGGTTGCTATCTTTGCTCTCTTTGATTTGGGATGCATCGGGAAAGGTTGCAGGTTGAACGGTAGGTTAGTGCCTGGCACCAGAACTTCAGAAATCCTGGAGCCGAAGTGAATGCGAAGCAACGCCTGGCTCAGCACAGTGAGCAAGCGGCCATGCAATTGAGTATGATAAACCTGCCCCTGCTTTTCCACCTGCTGGCTGCATGCTTTCTGTGCAGGGTCATGCAAGGACAGCGCATAGTTTGCGTAACTCTAATTTTTCCATGATTGCCCGTTTTTACTATGGTGCGGGGCACCGGGGCTTGCATGTCTCCTGATGCCTGCCCTTGTCCAGGACAGATAGGGCAGTGACAGTGCATTCTCTGCATTAACATGGTTCATAGCATCCTCCAGGCCATTTGCTCAGAGCTGCGGAGCTGGCTTGTGTCACCTGCCTCCCCCGCCATATAATCGGACTGCGAGGGCTCATTGTATGCGAAGGTCTTGCAGCCTATGATAGTGTTCTGCCTGGTTTAAACTCATGGCCACGGTAAGGGGTATATTACAGCAACTGATTTGAAGAGTGTGTTGGTACATAGTTCTGAGACTCAGGATTCCCTCCCGGATCTTACAGTCTGCGTTGCAAAAACACCAGAAAGGGGAGCGACACAGGCATTCTTCTCAAGTTAAGCGTACACAGATAACCTTTGTCTGCCATCTTTAGCACTTGTATGCTAATTTCGTGGTGTGCGCACAACAAGAACCAGTGAAGCTGTTTTATTATCGCCAAGCGCTGTTGTGTGCGTATTGGACTATAATGTGACGGGCAGATCTAAAAAAAGCATAGCACTGCTGCATTGCACAAGGACTTGTCCAGCAGTCTAGGGGAAGCATTGTCTAAACAAATGCAAATAGCTTTATGTGATGTGACCCTGTCTGCAGAGTTCAACAGTGTGTGAACTCAGGATGGGCAGTAAAGTGTCACAGTTTGAAAAAACTGTTTAAACATGGCAGGAGGTAGATTTTATGAGCCAGCTGTAATAGGAAAGTAAAACAAGCATCGGCAAAGCCATTCGGTCTCACTTTTGGAATCTGTTGACATTGCCATTGGTTTCAGCGTTGCTGCACAGCATCCCAAATGCCTTGCAGCACGCCTAAATATTTAAGAGAAAATTGACATGGCCGCCCACGTCATTTTGTAGCATGCGCGTACAAAATGATGCATGCATATTTTTTTCTTTTAAGTTAGCAATCTGAGCTGGATCAGTAACAAGCAAAAAATGTGCGAAAGCATTTAAAAAACAAGCATTTGCAATGCAGTAGGTCCGCATTTGCAAACTGCACCTCTTACTGCCAGCCTTGCTTCTCGTAAGCAAGGACTATAAGTACAAAGTGCATGTTTACGCACTACTTGCAGGTTTTCAAAACACAAAAATAAAAGGCATTGTCATTTACAATGCCAATAGCTCAAACTCTTACAAACGCGAGACCTATTGCATTGCAAATGCTTGTTAAGACAAGACCTCAGGAAAGCAGTTGACCGCATTACTGAAGCCGAGACCAGGGTATCGTCCGTGGAAGATACCGTTGCAACTCTACAACAAAAGGTCAACAAACTTACGGTGGTGGCGCAAGAACTGGCCTCCCGGGTGGAAGGTGCGGAGGGCCGCTCACGGCAAAATAACATCCGCCTGATTGGCTTCCCGGAGGGATGCGAAGGCACCTCCATGGAATGCTTCATCACACAATGGCTGAAATCCATACTGCCAGAATACTCCTTATCCCCCTGTTTCGTTGTGGGGCAGGCCCACCGGGTGCTGACTCAAAGGCCCCCCCAGGGGAGCGCCCCTCCCCGTTATCGCTAAACTATTGAACTATATGGACCGGGACACCGTCCTCCAGTTCGCCAGAGGTCACAAAGAGAAACTAGTCTATAACTTGCACACCATCATGCTTTTTCCCGACTATACTCAACTGGTCCAGCAGCAACACCAGTCCTTTACCGCGGCTAAGTGCAAGCTCCGAGAGCTCAACATCCAGTACAAGTTATTATACCCGGCCCGCATGCAAGTCATTTATAAGTCCAAATCGTTGTTCTTTGATACTCCTTTTTGCTTGGACAGACGAGGCTGTTCATCTCAACCCACACACTCTGCCTCCGCTGGAATCCGACTCCTCACAAGGCAACCAAAGAACACGCCCGAAAAAGTCCACCTCCAAGAGACGGCACAGATCACAATCCAACTGGCGATCTCAGGCACAAGTTGATGAGTCCTGACCGCTGGGAAGATGTCGCTGACACCCAGCTATGATCTCTGGATATTGACATTCACTTGTTTAGAGTATATGGTCCGCCCATGGATCACCACCAGGCTTGGGGACTAGGATCAACACCTCCACCACACCCTAAACAATCATGGTTGAGGACATTGGGAAGTTGGGGAACCATTGGCACACAATCTCCGGGGTCCCCGTTTGGGACCCCGGGAGTCTTACTGCCACAACAGATACTTCAGGTTTGAGGAAGTACTGGGGTGGGGGGCGAAAATAACGGGTTTTCTTATACAAATGTTTGCACAGGTCAGGCACAGACACACAGATAAAATAGTTTCTCCACATTCACCTCGCTTCTGGCATCCCCCCTGACACATAGATGGCTGCGCACACCACTAACACTCACATGGGTGGACTTAACATCCTGACTTGGAATATCCGTGGGGTCCTGGATAAAATCAAACGAGGTGCTGTCTTGAGACAGGCCAAACGTCTAGAAGTCGATGTTCTACTTCTACAGGAAACACATATGATGGTCAATAAAGCTCCATGCCTTGCCCGGTATGGCTACGATCAGGTATATCACTCGGGATTTGTCTGTGGGTCTTGTGGTGTGGAAATGTACCTTTTTAGGGGTATACTGGTGCAGGGTCACCCTTTTGTCCATGGGTTCAAAAACCAACAAAATAGAGATCAACACTGAAGCTGGAATTCAAAATAACAATTTTATTAATTTCTCATGAGTGGAACCACGTTCAACAACACTCTCAAGTGTTGCAGAAGGTGGCACCCTGAAGTCACAGAGCACAGGCCTTATATACAGAGTTTGTTGCAGAGTAAGCATGTAGTTACAAATAGGAGGTACAAGCATACACAGGAATAACTACCTACAAACATGGGCAGATGGGAGATCACTTAGTCAGCAAAGTGGGAGGGAGATCAGAACTGCTTACAACAGTAGAAAACAGTTGACAGTTATATCTTTAGCCAGGTGCATTCTAGCAGCTACAGGCCTTTGCTCAGCACATTGCTTTTAGCTCAGTACAGAAGGAGTTAACTAGAGTTGATGACACAAGCAGAATAGAAGGGCAAGCAACAGTGAAGACGGAAGAATTACATAGCTAACAAAATGGATGCCACAGCCAAAATGACTGTAGCTTATGCTAACGTAAAATATTACACATTTCCACAGACGACCCTTTTAGCATAAGCTGAAGACATTTTCTTATGCTTTAAAAGGGGTACGATAATCATCATGGGTGTCTATTAACATTAACTCATTAATTTCCTGTTCCATTGCTAAATGATCATTTACATTTTGGACCTTCGTTTTTGATGGCAAACAAGTAGTACAAATAGAAATACAGAAGGAACAGAACATTGGCCCACATTGAATACATAGGCAACAAGTGAAGAGAATCGCAAAAATATACATAGAGCTGTTAATACTTTCCATCCCCATACAGTAAATACATTCCATAGCCATCCAGTCCAAGTCCAAGTTCCAGGGCTCTGATGTATTTCAGTGGCTATCTTATGCAGTTTGGAAATAGCCAACAGCACATGTCTGATACAATGTCTAAATAAAAACATTATCTTGATAGACCTTCCGGTGTTCTTCTTTATGAGGGCTAGAGTACCAATGATATGTTCAGGGGGCGGAGTAGTACTTATCAAAGTGTGCACAAGATATTTTTCTTGCAGAAAAAACAGTATTCCAAATACGAATATTAAAAGCGAGCACAATAATAGTCACAAAAACAATCTTTGTTTTGGGGGACCAGGAGGACCAAACGGGGCCATGGGAATTAGGACGAGGAGCCACAAAGGGCTGCTCCTCCTCAAAAATGGGACAACCAAAGGGGTACATTGCTAACAACAACAAAAAAAAACTTGGGGAATTGAAGCCACTGTACAATCAGCCAGAGGGGAGTCTTCTCCCTGTGTCCGTCTGAGCCTCACAGGCAGGCTCTTATCGTTCATCAAGTATTGACTCTCCCACGGTGGAGCTGCACAACTTGCAACCCAGAAAAACAATTGCGGCCCAGGCTTAAGGGAAAAAGTCTTTCTTTCAGGATAGGGCAATCACCCTCAATGATCCTGTCCAGTGTCTCAGGCAGTGCACCAGTATTTTTCACTCTAATCTAACAGGCACCAGAGACACAGCACCTGTACCCTAAACTCTAGTCCTTCCCTAACTCCTGTGTTGCCCTGCTGGCGCACTGCTCTTTCGTCGGGCCGCAGATTGTACCTAGTGTGCCCAGGCACCTCCTTATCAGCAAACAAAGGTCCAGACTTGCATTCACTTGGGGACCGGGACTCAGAGGCCTGATGCACAGAAACTGGAGTATCTGAAGCAACCCTTGTTTCAGAGGGGGTCCCCTCAGGCAAAACCTCCTTGCTCTTGTTATCGGTCTGTGCCTCTCTTAGCCAGGTATCAAAAAAGGAACAAAGCAAGGAATCAGCTCTCCGTCCTGATTTGTGACCCCGTCTTTCACCCAAGAATTATCCGACAGTGGTAGGGGTACACGTTTTTTCCGGCCTTCTACCTTCACTGTTGTTATAGTGGCCAGCAACACCTGTGTTGGGTCCCTTCACCTCGGCTCCAAATTAGACTTGCGCTTAGTCCCCTGGTTGGATCTGATATCCTGGCCCCTCTGGCAATGGTTGTAGGGCAGCAGATATCTGTTAGTGAACAGAACGGAAATCTTTAGACACAACATACAAATAATCAATCAAAAGAGGATATTCAATTTCAGAAACGCCCCTATATTATTCATCTGAAGAACCTAAAAAAAGGAATTTCAAAACAACTATTCTTTTTAACAAACTTGTACTTAATAAGTCATAGAAATCATGATACAGCTTCTACTTTATGAACCTTCACTATTGTGCAAAACTGCAGACACCTCTAAAATTATTTTCCTTGCATAAGAACAACCATGTTTTGCACTTATGACCATGCTCTCATTTTTTTTTTTTTTTTAAATCTGTTTTTATTTGTTTGACATGAGTAACATAGGTATGACAGACAACATACATTCGGTTTTCTATTATGTACACAGTTCTCTGTTGTGTGCTGGCATACAGGTCACGAGTCTGTATTAATTTAAAACATTTCACAATATCAATGTCTATGTCGTTCTTAGCCCGTCGACCCAGTAGATCCATCTACTCAGTGCCATCTAACTGATCAGAGGTCGTGCATTGGTTCAGATATTTTTGCCGACGTATCGTTGTGTATAGTTCTTATAGTTCATACCGTATGAGCTGTGAAACAGTTGTTAAAGTTGATACAACGTTAAAACAATATTGCAACATTAACAGCAGCCATATTGTGGACCGACACAGTCCCCTCGCTTCCATTAAGTGTATCCCCCTCCCGAGCACCTCAATTGGAAATATCCCCCCATTTATATTTCTTCACGTTTTTAGCCATCTCATCTTCGTCCCATGTTATGCGTGTATGTGTGGAACCCTACGGTATGGTCTGCACAGGGTATCGACCTCCGGCCATTATTCATGTCTCTCCTGCTCGGGTTGACTCTCCATATTGTCCCCATCCCCATTTTGTAAACTGTGGTATAGTCCCTCCCATCTATCTGCTATGGGTTCCCTTCGTAGTCCCAGTGTTTCTTCTCTCCGGATTGCAATTCCCTCTGCCTTGGCCCATGCTAGCAGGGAGTATCGCCAGGCCTGTATGTGCGGTGAGTCCCTTGCTTTCCAGCGTTTGGTCAAAAGCCGTTTAGCTACAACGAGTCCCAGATCGAGGAACCGGGATGTAACTTTTGTGGCTGGGGTTCTCCTGAAGTGGTGGAGTAGGGCTACAGTCCATTCAGGGGGTAAGTCGCGGCCTGTACATTGCTGTAGGGTTTCCCTGATTTCGCGCCAATATGTGTGTATGTTGGGACAGCTCAACAGCATGTGTATCAATCCTGCCCCCAGTGCATCGCATCTAGGGCACGCTGCATCGTTTCGGTTGAAGTATTTATTTATCAGCTCAGGTGTGAGGTACGCTCTATGGACAATGAATAGTTGTATTTGTCTGAATCTCATATTCCTGGGTATGCACACTGGGCTTCTGAGGATCTTCTCCCATTCCTTATCTGCTAGTTGTCGCCCCAGATCCAGTTCCCACTTTCGGCGGAGCGGATCTAGGCTGATCGCTACGTGTATTCGGAGTGACGATGCAAACCAACGAACCAGGTGTCTTCCCCGTCCCATAACATGAAGATATTGTATTGTGAGGTGCTGCTTCGGTTCCTCGGTTATGTCCCCCCAGCTAGCTACTAACGTCGCCAGTAATGAGCGATGCATGAGGAACTGCCCTGGCAGCAACCCTTCCTCCGTCACCAAAGATTCATATGGTATTAGCGCCCCGTCTCTGTACAAGTCCCCCAAGGTCTGTACCTCCGCTGCCCCCCACTCCGCTAGGGCATTGGCGGAGAGCACCCCCAGCCCGCTAGGGGAGCCCTCCAAGGGTATTGCAGGCGCATACAGGATAATGTGCCTAGTAAGATATAAACACCTACGATAGCACCTGTATGCCACTGCCAATAGCAGCGGCTTCGGCCTTTTTGTCGGGCAGCAGGGTGGAAGAGGTTACTTATTTGCTCCAATGTGTGTGGCGGCAGCGTGGTCGCCGTGTCATCTCTGTCCCTGTCAGCGAGCCATCTGGCAATCCATTGTAGTTGGGCAGCGAGATAGTAGTGCTCGAAACAGGGCACCGCCAGGCCTCCCTTGTCAGTCGGTAGGCACAGCTTTGCCAGTGCTACTCTGTGTCGCGCAGCCCCCATATAAAATCTCTAAGCGTTTTAGTGAACGCAGTGAAGAAGGCAGCCGGTACGTAGAGGGGCAGGTTTACAAAATAGTACAAAAGTCTGGGAAGGATCACCATCTTGGTCAGGGCTACTCTGCCTGTTACCGTCAATGGGAGCGTCCCCCAGAACTTCATTTGCGACCGGACCGCCGTCACTGCTCTCCCCAGATTACCATCTAGCAGGTCTTGTGGTTGCCGATATACCTGGATCCCCAGGTAGCGGAAGGTGTTCTCTTGCCACTTTACCCGCACGCCGCCTAGCTCGTAGTCTGGGTCGTGTAGTCCCTCCCGGAACGCGTAGAGACAGGATTTATCTACATTGACTCGGAGCCCCGAAATGTCTGCGAATTCCTGTAGGATGTCCGCCAGTTGCGGCGGTATGTTATATACGTCACGTATATAAACCAGTAGGTCGTCTGCATAGAGGGATACATGGTGCACCGCATCTCCCAGAGGTATACCCTCCCCCACTATGGCTCGCAGCCTCATCGCCAACGGTTCCATGGCCAGCGCAAACAGTAAGGGCGACAGGGGGAAACCCTGTCTGGTACCCCTGCACACTGGCACAGCGTCGGAGACATACGGCCCCAGTCGTACACGGACCACAGGGGATCTGTAGAGCAGGTCGACCATCCGGAGGAAGTCAGGGCCCAGTTCGTATTGCAGGAGAACCCCCGCCAGGTATCCCCATTCGAGGCTATCAAATGCCTTTTCCAGGTCCAGCACTAGGCATCCGGCCCTGGGCCAGTTCCGCGCGCTATCTGTGGCCACTCTGAAAAACCGTCTAAGGTTTAGCGACGTGGACCGGTTGGGGACAAAACCATTTTGATCAGGGTGCACCAATGTCGGGACCACTGGTGCCAAGCGTTCCGCCAGGATTTTGGCGAGGATTTTACAATCCACGTTAAGCAGCGCCAGGGGTCTATACGATCCTAGAGATGTGGGGTCGCGGCCCGGTTTTAACAGGGACACCAGATACGCTTCTCGCATTGAGGGAGGCAGCGCGCGTTCCTCTAACGCTTGGGCGTACAATTTATGCAGGGGCTGCACCAAGGACTCGCGGTAGGCTTTGTAGTATTCGGCCGGTAGTCCGTCCGGGCCTGGCGTTTTCCCGGATGCCATCTTTCCTAACGCGTCTCCGATCTCCTCTAATGTAAGAGGGTCATTGAGTGCGCCCTGTTCGGTAGCTGAGACCACGGGTAACTGGGTCGATTCTAGGAATCTCTCCAGGTCGGTAGCAGAGCATTGTCCTCGGGAGCGGTACAATCGCGTATAGTGGGCCGTCATTGCCTTGTGTATTTCGCTTTGTGTGTGTACTAAGGTGTCATCCGGCAGTCGTATGACGCTAATTGGTGACCGCTTCTCCTCCTGAGCTAACAGCCAAGCAAGCAAGCGGCCAGCCCGGTCCGCCGAGGAGTGAGTGCGTGCCGTGTGAGCCGTATAATTGTGACATCGCAGCCGTTCCAACAGTTCCGCATGTTGGGTGCGTATCTCCGCCAGTTGAGGTTGGCACTCACCCCCTTCCACCGTCCCGCCCTCGCACTGCAGCAGCTGTGTTTCTAGACGGGCAAGAGAGAGCGACAGCTGTCTGCGTATATTCCATGTGGCCCCTAAGCAGTGTCCGCGAATAATTACCTTAAGGGCATCCCACTCCACGAGAGGACTGCTCGCCGTGTCTTCGTTGGGTTCTAGATATGTGAGTATAGCTGTCCCTAGTGAGGCGTGAAATTCTGGGTCTTCTAGCGCGGCTACTTGAAGCCGCCATGTGGGTATAGGAGGCCGGTCGGCTTTCCAACCTAGTTGGATCCGTAATGGATTATGGTCTGAGTGTGTCCGCCCCATGTATTCTGCCTGCATGACTAGTGGGAGTAAGGACTGGGACCCCACCACCCTGTCCAACCGCACATGAAGGTCATGTACCACCGAGTAATGAGAGTATATGCGCGTGTCGGGGTGTAAGACGCGCCATACATCCAACAGTGCCCAGTGTGCAAGCCAGTCGGTGAGTGTTTGCGCATTGGAGGTAGCAGGCGTCTTGTGGAGGGGAGGGTAAGACCTGTCTAGGTTCACGTTGAGTACCGAATTAAAGTCTCCTCCCAATAGCCATGGGATCCCAGCATATGGAGTCAGGGCCAGTGACAATCTTGTCAAGAAGGATGTCTGATCGACGTTCGGGGCATATATCGACCCTATCAGTATTGGTTGGCCATTTAGTGTCCCCCGAACCAGAGTATACCTTCCTTCCTGGTCAATTACTGTGTCGTCGCTGACAAAAGGGACCCCCGCCTTCACCCAGACCAGTGTGCCTCTCGCATGTGCAGAATAGGTTGTGCCATATATCTGCCCTCTCCAGCGTCTACGAAGCCTCTCAAGTTCTGTCTGTGTCATATGTGTTTCTTGCAAGAGGGCTATGTGGGAGGAGTGTCTTTGGAGGTATGCAAATATTGAGTATCGCCTCGAGGGCGTGTGCATACCCCGTATGTTCCACGTAACTACGTTAGCTGTTGTCATCGCTAGGGCGGTAGGGTCGTCGCATCAACCAGCGTATGATATTTGTCAGCGTGTCTCGGACTGGGGTGTGAAAAAGTGTGTCAGTCAGCTGCAACCAGACCTGTGGGTCAACTTTAAACATTTAACTCGTGGGGCGAACTTCACAAGGAAGTCCGTCCAAACTTAGCACTACTTAACAAGTATGAACTATTACTATATACTGCCTGGTGGGGTCGTGTATTTGAACAGTGTAGCAGTTTGATTACCCCCTTTGCTGCGTATAGTGAGAACGCCATCTAGTTAATTGCTCGGGATAACGTGTTGAGTCCGCCCCAGGCGTGGGCCTGGGCATCCTCCCCCATGGTCCGATTGTGTCGCTACAGGAGCACCCGCAGCGCGGTCACACATATTATTTGTTACCTTCTGGGTAGCCATCTATAAATGTCTGCCGACCTCCAGCGCTCAGCGGCCTCCCCCTCCCCAGCGCCCCACAGAGACAGTTCAGTTCATAAGCATCATTGTACTTGCGTGGGCACCCCTCAGCGTTTTCCAGCATCCCAGCTTCCCATCAGATGATCCCATCAGCGGTCTGGGGGGTTACCACTGGCAGGCCAGCATCGTCTGATAGCACGGTGGAGGGCGTTGACGCCCCACTGGCCACAGAGGAGTCTCGTCTGCTTGCTCCCAGATGCTCTTTACCATGTGGCGTTCCGAGTGTCGCAACCGCTTCCAGTACCTCACGTCTCTCCATTCTGCTTCTCTCAGGGCTTGGGGCCGCCGCTCCCAGTTTAGCGTAGCGTGGTGTTCCGCGTCGTCCCCGTCGTCGCGGCCTTCTATTTGTGGTTCCTTCGCCGTCTGATCCCAATGGTCTTTTTCCCGTCCATAGGCCCGACCCTTCGAGCCAATCCCATGCCTCTGCGGGGGTGTCAAAGAATCGGGTCTCCCCACGTGCAACCACTCTCAGCCGAGCTGGGAAGAGGAGGGAGTATGGCAGCTCCAGTGCTCGTAGTTGGCGCTTTACTGCCATGTAGTTGCTTCTGCGGCGCTGTACCTGGGATGTATAATCGGGGAACATCATGACTCTGGTGCCATTTACTTTGAGATCCTCCAACTTTCTGGTTTCACGTAGCACCGCATCTCGGTCTCGGTAGTTGAGGAGTCTAAAGAGGAGTGGGCGAGGCCTGGCGCCCGGTTGTGGTCTCTGTGTTGGCACCCGATGTGCCCTCTCCACAACAAACTACTGTGACAGTGTTTCTGGGGGCATCAGTCCCCTCAGCCAGGTCTCAACATGCTGCTCCGGGTTCCTCCCTTCCTCACCCTCCGGCAGGCCCACCACGCGGATATTGTTGCGTCGGGAGCGTCCCTCCGCATCTTCGATTCTATCTTCCAAGGCATGCATGCGATCCATCATGTCTTGCAGCGCCGCAGCATGTCTATGGGTGACTGGTTGGAGTTCTCTGATTGCCTGTTCGTGAGTGGCCACCGTTTCCGTCAGTTTCCGGTGGTCCGCATGTAGGAGCATGAAGTCAGATGTCACTTTATCTATTCGGGATTCCAGGGATGTCCTGGTGTTGTCGAGCGCTGTCCCGATTCTTTCTACTGCGGCGAGCACCGTGTCTAACTTGGCGGCCATCGCCGCGGTCGTTGGCTCCGTCGCACCGTCTTCACGTATCCTGTCGGCTTCCATCCCCCCTGTTCGTAGTGGCCCCTGCTGGATTTTCGCCCGCATTCGGCCCATCACAAGCTGCTGCGCCGTTAGCATCCGCCTTCGGATCAATGCTGTCCAATCTTCTTCCGGGCGGGACCGTTATTCCTTGAGCCCCAGCGGTATATCACCACTCAGTTTACAGAGGTTTACCCAGCCTCGTCGTCAGGCTGCAGTCGCTGTTCTTTGGGTGACCACCACGCAGTTAGCCGCGGTGAGTTTCCTCTCTTTTGCAGCCCCCGCGTAGGCGCCCAGTTTCAGTGATTCAACCCAGAAGTGGCATCCTGTGTCAGTTCCTGGGACTGGCTGTCTGTGTATTCTCTAGGGCACCTCGGATGTCATCAGATGCTCTCTAGTTCCCCCGCTGGCAATGCTCGACGGAGAGCTGGTCTGCAGGCCTTCCCCTCATTAGGCGCCCGTTTCACTGTCTGTGGGGTGATGCGCCCTCTGTCATCTAGTGTGTTTTCACTGTATGCTGCACAGTCTCCCGCGGTGTCGGCATCCCGGTCCCCTGCCACACTGTCCTCTCCTCGTGGCGCAAGAGGGGGGGTAACCTGTCCTCGGAGTCTCTATGCTCCTCGCTGCCCGCTCCTCATCAGCGACGCGGTGATCCGCTTTGTGCCATCCAAGCGCGGCGGGGCATTAATCAGCGCCCAGGCCCCTCAGTATGCATGGCGGCCCAAGAGCCGCTCCTCAACCCGGCCGTCTCCCAGTACCAACAGGGGTCAGCGGGCGGTAGGGCGCCCGGTGGGCCTTTCCTCGCGGCTCCCCTCCACGGGCCCAACGCTAGTCCGGGTAGCAGCAGGTGGCTCACGCACTACCCTGACCTCGCCGCAACAGGCTCACCTTCCGTGCGCGCTTCCCCAGTCCAGCACAATCGGAGCTCAGCTAGGCCCAGCCTCCGCCGTCCCCCGGGGGGGCCCCCGAGCAGGCCGCAACGTGGTCCGCACCGCCGTCTCCCGCCGGGTCGCAGCGCGACCTCACCGTAGGTAGGGCAGTCTCGTAGCAAGCTGGAGTATCTTATCTGTTGCCAGCCATCTAGTCAGCACCGCCGTCACAGCGGTAGGAGGCCTCCTCTCGCCTACGCTTGTCGCATCCCATTGTCAGCCGTTTCGGGCAGGGCCCAGTAGGCGGCGGACGCCGCGCGATTCCCTGTCAGCGGCCCCCGTTCGCAGCTGTACCTGGGGGTATGGCAGCAGGGGGTCCGATCTTCGCCTCGGTCCACTGGCACTGCCGCGATCTCGCTCCGCGGGTTTTTTCATGTGCGTGCGACCTCCGTCGCACGATCGGGTCCAGACTCTGCCCGGGTGCAGCGCGGCAGTAGGCGGGCCGCACCTCGCCTCTCAGCCGTTACGGAGGTCGGAGGTATGAACACGGTGATTTTCGTGTTCCCTCCGTCGCAGTGTCGCCTCGCCGCCTCGGACCCTCAATATAGCTCAGAGGATGGCGCTCGTCAGGAGAAATGTGGCGGATAACCAGGGGTTATATGCCGGAGCGTTACAGACTCGCGTCCGCCATGATGGCTGGTTAGCCACGCCCCCCTTATGACCATGCTCTCATATTATAGGTGTAGCGGGAAACTCTAAAAGTGTGAATGTAACAGAGATCCATATTACATGAATAACTGATAAATTAAACATAACCTAGTAGGTACATGAATTTTCCAGCAGAACTTGTTTTTGGCAGACAAGAAAACAAGCAAAGAACATTTTGTTCTTAAAAATGTGTGCTAAGGGCATATGGGCATCTTTCCTAGCATTGTGAACCATATGCATCATACTTTTCACGATCCGGGCCATGTAATATCATATTCAGGGGAGAAACCTATTCACCAGCTCTAGCAAGGGCTGTCAGCTCGATTACATAGACTAACTGATAAGGGACTCGTGATGCCTCTGCGACTTATGTAGTGCTGTAATAACATAAACAATAATGGTGTTGCCACCTGGGAATTTGGAACAAAAATCACCAACATATAGTTCCCCTTAAAGGTCAAATAAGGGAACATCAGTCTATTCTACCCATCCTTTCATCCTTATCCAATTTCATCAGTTTACAGAAAGGAGGGGTAGTAACATTGCATATTTATTTATTCATTTTGTTAATTCTAACAATTTGTTCAAACAGTATTACTTAATAGCCAATTAGACGTGCACTGGTGAGGTGCTTTGTCTCTATTTATCCAAGAACATATTCACAGCATCCTGTGAAATGAATGACTAGAGCGAGCCCGACCGATTGTCTCATGGCCATTGAGAGAGAGAGAGAGAGAGAGAGAGAGAGAGAGAGAGAGAGAGAGAACGAACACACAACAAGCTGCCCTGCGTACTTTCCACGCAGAATAGCTCACAATAATACACATAATAGGCACATAAACCAAGAAAAAAGGACACAATAATACATATACCAAGCACAAAAACCAAAAAAACTCAGTGTGTTACTTAATTTTGCTTACCCTTAATTTGCCCAGGAGCTAGTCTCCTACCCCCCTTCGACAGTAGGTAACCTAAGCAGGTGACCTCCTGTCGACAATACTTAGGAAGTCCCTCAAAACATGGCTTTTTAGACAGGCCTATGACTGATGTCTATCGGATGGCAATTGAAGTCTCTCTATAGCGCCATGAAGCCACCTGGTGTACGTGCGCTTTATAAATTATTTTTAACATTAACATTTAACATTAACTTACCCCCTTTGGCAGCTGGGCACAGACAGACTTGTAGGAGGTAAATAGCTAGGGGAAACCACACCAAGGAGGCCATGTCCAATACTATTGGACTGTACCACTTTGTAAATTTTGCTGTACAAGCACATTGAGCTAACTAGAACACATTAATCCAATGACCAACTACCAATTCCTTTAGCTATTGTGCTGTTTAACATGATGGCGCATTAATGCAAACTTTATTTTATTGCCTCTTCATCTGGCCCTGGCACAGCAACCTTGAATTGAAACCATTATTCTGTATGCATGGCAGAGCTACTCTCTGTGTCAGAAGCTGCACATGGCCCACAGACGCTGCTGCCCCTCCTTCTCTCTTATGGCTTCATAGAACCTGCCTGGTCTTTTGCCAAAAATAATAAGCAGAGCCTCCCCTCTCTCTCTACGCTCTGGCCGCCTCCTTCGGAATGTCTTCCAAGGTCGAAGTGCCAGAGCAAGCCTGCCAGAAACAAACCCTCCTTTTTCATAGAGGGGGAGAGCACATTCCTACATGCACTTTTAAAATACGTGTCTTTTTAAGCACAGAAATAAACAGCACTGTTTAATTTAAACGCGCATTCTTCTTTACATTTTTCAAAAGTTGCACTTTTCCTATGTCAAAACGAATGTACATTGTTACTAGTATTTCTGATCAAACCATATTTTTATTTATGTATTATTATTTATTCATTCTTCAAAATTTAAAGTGGAATTCTTCCAATGGCATCTGCAGAACACAATGACTACAACAAACCAAATTGAGCTCATTCCAGACATTTTCAAGAAGGGCCACACACTCATAACACACAACACAGCTTGCTGAGGCAAGCCATCCTTACACAAAGAGCACAGTCACTACTCACTCAAACAAGTACTTCACAAGCATCACCACCGGTGTCAGTCCACAAACCTCATAGACACTCACACAATCAAACCACAAATCAACACCAGGACAAAAACAAAAGGCAGCCCACAGACTGCACTCAAACCAAACCAATTGTAAATCATATTTACAAACAAAATAGCTCTCAAAAGCAGTCCGGAGACTGCACCAAGACAAGTAAACAGCTCAGAGACTGTTCCATGTTCAAGAAGACAGGCTCTAGCCCCAGACCTTTTCCAAAATACGCCGAATTACCAGTTGGTCTGGCAGAGTGTTCGCAAACACTCTGTGTATTTACCAAATCATACTTATTCCAGAAGGCATGCCTATTACAGGGGTCCGCAGACCCACCCAAAACAAGATAGGGTAAAACCCCAAGCCTTTGCAAGAAGAGACCGAATTACCAATTGGCCTGGCGGAACACTCAAGAGCGCTCCGTATCACCACTTACGAATTTTACTAAATGCAGGCATGTTCTTCCAAGTATACCCATTCAAACAAATATCGTAAGGAGAAAAATCCCCACATTACCTGCCTTCACTTTTTGCAAAAAATGAATAAAATACCAAACCAAAATCTTGGCCAAGCAAATCAAAAGTGCCACTTCAGTGACCTTACCAAACAGAAGTCTTCAACTCCCACCTGCTGATCTCTGGTCGACCTAGTAGTCACTGCAAAAAAATACGCCAAAGAAAACCCCAGTTGAGACCGGCCATCACCTGGAGGGTCAAATCGAGAAAACCGGAAAATTCACGTCGGCCTGCAAAGACAAAGGTCTCCTCGTGCAGTGCGCTTCCTCAGTAAGATTTCAATTTTCCATCAAGACCACTCCTACGGACGGCCGCGTCTCCAATGGGGCCCCACGTTGGGCGCCAATTGTGGAAATGTACCTTTTTAGGGGTACACTGGTGCAGGGTCACCCTTTTGTCCACTGGTTCAAAAACCAACAAAATAGAGATCAACACTGAAGCTGGAATTCAAAATAACAATTTTATTAATTTCTCATGAGTGGAACCACTTTCAACAACACTCAAGTGTTGCAGAAGGTGGCACCCTGAAGTCACAGAGCACAGGCCTTATATACAGAGTTTGTTGCAGAGTAAGCATGCAGTTACAAATAGGAGGTACAAGCATACACAGGAATAACTACCTACAAACATGGGCAGATGGGAGATCACTTAGCCAGCAAAGTGGGAGGGAGATCAGAACTGCTTACAACAGTAGAAAACAGTTGACAGTTATATCTTTAGCCAGGTGCATTCTAGCAGCTACAGGCCTTTGCTCAGCACATTGCTTTTAGCTCAGTACAGAAGGAGTTAACTAGAGTTGATGACACAAGCAGAATAGAAGGGCAAGCAACAGTGAAGACGGAAGAATTACATAGCTAACAAAATGGATGCCACAGCCAAAATGACTGTAGCTCATGCTAACGTAAAATATTACACATTTCCACAGTGGAACAGCCATTCTTCTACACCGTAGGGTTCCCTACAGCATGTCGAAAAACATGGTCCGTCTCCGGTGGGCGCTACACCATTGTGACAGGTACATTATACGGGGAAACACTGATGCTGGGCAGCTTCTATGTCCTCCCCCCCTCTGGGACAAACTTTTGTGGACATGGTTACAAGCTTTTGGGAGGAACTCCCAGGAGGCATATCTGTGATGGGGTGCGACTGGAACGATACTATTGCGCCTATTGACCGGTGGCAGGAGACAGACCCAGGTCCTCAGACCGGAGATTCCAAACTACATCATATGGTCTCTACCCTGGGGTGGTCAGACACATGGAGAGCATATCACCCCACAGACTTAGGCTCCACTTATCTCTCGGCAGTACACGGTTCCCTTTCCAGATTAGACTACCTGTTTCTCCCTCTTACATATATTCACAGGGCCTCATCCGTCTCCATCCTGCCTCGTGGCCTCTCAGATCACTCCCATGTCACTTTAAAGCTACTTATATGTCCCCACAAACCCTCCTTCAGATGGCGCATGGCACCCTGGCACCTGCGCGACCCAACATATCAAACCACTATCCGGCAGGATATTACAAATTATTTAGAATCAAATATCACCACTGCCCCCTCATGCACCACCCTGTGGGAAGCTCTCAAGCCCACAATTTGAGGGATTGATATTAGTTATTGCACAGGGGAAAAGCATCACCGCCTCACACAGGTGGTGGACTTAGAGAATCGCCAGCGCGACCTAGAGACCAAGGTAAGGGAGGGCAGGGACCTCAAAACAAAACGCTGGCTTCTTCTCGCCCAACAACGACTGCATCAGTTGCTGACAGATGAAGCCCATGACATCTGGTTGGCATCCCAATAAAGAATTTTTCAGTGGGTGGACAAATTGAGCAAGATGCTTCACCGCCTCTGTCAGGTGGCGCGATCACCTACCACAGTGACTGTGCTGCGGAACGCGGAGGGTACCCTGTGTTCTACTCCCGGCTCCACTGCTCAGGCATTTACAGCTTACTGTTCATCACTCTACACTAAAAAGGAGACCGTCTCAACAGACCAAATACGAGAATTCTTAAGGATATTCCACCCAAAGCCCTACCAGACCATATCCGAGACCAGCTAGACGCACCAATCACTCTAGAAGAGCTCGGTATGGCCCTATCGGGCATACGTCCAGGCCGCGCACCAGGTCCCAACGGGTTCCCGAGTGAATTCCTACGGTCTCATATTTCCCTCCTGGGTCCACATCTCTTAAATGTACTCCATGAAGCCCAGGAACAGCGGGTTCTCCCCCTGGATTGGCGCCATGCAGCAATTGTGGTGTCCCACAAACCAGGATGCCCTCCCGAGGAGCCCTCCTTGTACCACCCCATTTCTCTTTTAAACTTCGAAACTAAACTGCTGGGCAAGGTACTTGCAGATTGCCTCCGTACGCACATCCACGAGCTTGTCCATCCGGATCAGGCGGGCTTTATGCCTTACAGATCTACTAGACACAATATAAGGAGAGTCCACAACGCCATTGCGAAGGCCCCAGAACTTGGACGCCCAAACGCCCTTCTGTTGGTTGATATCGACAAGGTGTTTGATTCCCTGAGTTGGGACTATTTCTTCCAGCTCCTCCGATTTCTTAATTTCGGGCAGCGCTACCTCTTGTCTATACCGATCTCACAGCCTCCGTCCAAGTGGCGGTCATACGATTGGGGCACTTCCCAAATTGCTGGGGAACAAGACAGGGCTGTCCACTTTCCCCGCAGTTATTCGCCTTGGCCATAAAACCCCTGGCAACATGGGCGAGTCGAGACTTCCTGGTGCGGGGATTCGACTGGTCAATTGAGGCATCAGACAGAATTGCACTCTATGCAGATGATGTGCGGTTTTTCCTTACAGACCCGGGATTCTCCAGCCCAAGAATCCTACAAATTCTCCGTGTGTTCGTAGAAACATCGGGTCTGGGCGCTAAGACATCGAAGTCAGTGTTGTTCCCAGTCTGCGGAGACCAGGGGAGAGGAACATTGCCAGCTCAATTATCCCACACCACATAGGGTTTCCAATACCTTGGCTTATTTATCTCACCAAGTCCGCTAATATCCTGGTCTCACAATAGCCACCCATTGCTCTCCATCATCCGAGACGAAATGAAGGGTTGGTCTCCATTACCTCTATCCCTGTATGGGCGGTCCGCCATTTTTAAAATGGTATCTCTACCACGCATACTATATCGGATTCAGAACTACCCCTATGAGATCTCACATTCGTGGTTCCAACAGGTGAACGCACTTCTTAACCACTTTCTATGGGATGGAGGAGCAGTTAGGGTCACACTACGAACCTGCACACAATCGACGTACTGCGGAGGCATCGATGCTGCCGACATTTATGCTTACTATGCTGCCTCCCATCTCCTAAACTTAAACGAGTGGTGGTACAGCTCGCAAATGGACCCGGAATTCACTGTGGAGAGATGCGCAATGGGTATTGATTCTCTCTTAGGTCTCTTTTATAGTCAGTCAAACTCAGATCACCTGCCCCCAGCGTGCAAAGTAGTCATACAAATTTGGAGTCAAACGGTGAGAAGGATGGGCTGGAAAGGACGCCTAACGCAAACGACTCCATTGTGGCATGGAACATACCTCCGGTCAGTTGCCACACTGCCTGGTTTTCATGCGTGGGGCCTAATTGGGATCTCAACGCTGAGCGACATAATGCAGGGAACAGTCCTTAAGACCTTCCTACAGCTACAAACGGAGTATCACCTCCATCGCAACCAATTCTACAGATATTTACGGCTTAGGCATGCGTTGACCCCAATGATCCATCCTATGGAGGGGTTGCCGGAGTTCCACCCATTGGAAGGGCGCCTGCTGATGAGGGACCTGGGGGCATACAAAATCAGGCAAATCTATCAAACCCTAGTCACACACAATCATACAACATTAAACACAACGCACATGGCGTGGGAGGCAGACATCCCGGACCTCACAGATGACGACTGGACAGAGGCTCTAGCGAGTCCCCGGGGCGCAGCTATTGCAACACGATACAGTTTGATTGAATTAAAATATGTACATAGAACTTATTATACATGCTCCCGTCTCTGGCGCATGGGAGTTATACCGTCCCCTACATGTCTCAGATGCGGTTACGAGGAAGGGACCTTCTTTCACACGGTATGGAGCTGCAGGGCTCTTCAGCCATATTGGCGAAAGGTTTCCGCTTGCCTAGAGCGGGTCTTAGCCTGGCATCTCACCCCCGAGCCCATGATTTTTCTACTGCACTGCACAGAAGGGATTGGTGGGAACCACTACAAACAGCACCTCTTGTTCCTGGGTCTCACGCTAGCCAAGAGGGACATTGCCCAACTCTGGAAAAGGACTGCGCCGCCTTCAATTGGGGCTTGGAAGCGCACCATGGACAGATGTATGGGGGCGGAGATAGCCGTGTTCAAGGCACAAGGTTGCCCACAGAAACATAAGAAGGTCTGGTCCCACTGGGCGACATACAGAGGCATTGACCTACCCCCTACACAACCGATCAACCCATCATAAATCAGTAAGCATATACACCAGTTACAGGCACCCTCTTGTGTAACAGACTCGGCCATAAAAGAGAGCGTTTACAATTTTCCCCGATGTTGGGGAGCGAACTGTACAGCCTGTGCCATGGTTGTTGTTTTGTTTGTCTGTATTTTGCAGGCTCATGTTGATGCTTGCTATACTGGTACCTTGTTGTAACAGATTTCCACTTGCCTCTCTGTAATTGGCTCTGACCGTTATGTACCACAAAAATCCAATAAAATGTGTTTTCAAAAAAAAGAAAACAACTCCACATATTCTCAACAATGCAAAAAAACAAACATTAAACCAACTCATAACAGAATACGTAAACATAATTATCATATATCTCTACCCTTATTCCCCTGAAGAGAAGGGTGGGTGGGATAATGCTATCCTCCTTGTCTTTAATAAAATCTTGATTCTTTATTCAGTTAACCTATAAGAATCATCATTTTATGTCAAGACAGGAGACTAGCACTATTCATGTTCAAAGTCTTTCAAAACACTTTTTTTAAACATCCACTGCCCTAAAAAAAAGCCTCCTAAATGTTTCTGCAGATGACCAATCATCTTCTTTCAAAATAACTTCTAATCGACCACCCATCATACAAACCTTTCTTGCCATAGCTTCTCTGACCGAGTGAGCTGTAAACTTAGACACATCCACCCAAGCTTCCTTCATAGTCGCCTTTACCCACCTTGCTCAACCACTGCAGCGCCTCTCTTGTCCAACATCCTCGCTTTATACTCTTTCAAACACAGTACTACACATACGCTAGCTGAATCATAAACTCTTGGATAAAAATAGAGCCAGACATCGTCTTAGATCGCTTACAAATCTTAAAAACTACACCATCTGGGTGAAAAAACCTGTGTGACTCCTCCAAAGCCCTAACATTCAAAGCCCTTCAGAAATAACAAGACAAAGTATTGTGGCCAATTTCCAGGTCAACTCCCTCACTTCCAAATACCTGTTGCTTGGCCAACCATCAACTAACCGCAACACTAAATCTATATCCCACAGAATCTGATACTTTGCATTAGGTGGTCTCTTCCAACGAATTCCTTTCAACACTCTGCAGACCTAGGGGCTTTTTCCCACAGAAATACCTTGTACCAAAGAGTGTCCTGCTGCCACAGCTGACCTATAACAATTTACCGTTCTGTAAGACATTCTCTTCTCAAACAGATCTGCTAAAAAATTTGGCACCTCTACATCATCTGCCTCCACGGGATCCAACTCCCTTTCCACGTACCAATGTAATCATACCTTCCATCCTCCTCTAGATCTCTTCCTGGTCCCTACAGCCCATGACTCATTGAGTAAACTTGAAGCTGACTCCAAAAGCCCTGTGCATCTTCCGGAATAACTGATATCCGCCAGACTAGAAGGTTGAGAGAACCCGACTCCACCAAATGATGTTCTTTTCTCTCTACGCCTAACAACAGTAGCTTGAAGGAGCTTATTAAAAATGGCGGTTCCACCGCTAACTCCATCACCGACGGAAACCAAGGTTGAGTATTACAAAAAGGAGTTACTAGTACCCACTGACATCTCTGCCTCCTTACTTGAACCAACACTCTCTGAATCATCGAAAAAGGGGGAAAGCATAACCCTTCACTTGGCAACTGATAAGTCAGTCTGGAAGCAAACTCTACTTCCAATGGGCCCATTAACCCTCAATCAACCCAGCTAACCACAACCCTCGCCCTGAGCCCACCCGCCGAACCCTCCGACCCCGACACCGCCGCCCGCAACCTCAGACAGTGGATCGACGACTGCGCCAACACCCTCGCCCCGCTCAAGAATCCGCCCAACAGCCACACCAGCAAGAAAGCCACCTGGTTCACCAAAGACCTCCAGGCCTCCAAACGAACATGCCGAAAACTGGAGAAGATCTGGCTCCACGAACGGACAACGGACAGCTACGCCGCCCACAAGAGCGCCACCCGCAATCACCATCACCTCATCAGATCCGCCAAAAGGGCCTCACTCAAAGACCGCCTAGACAACAACGCACACAACAGCAAAGAGCTCTTCAACATCGTGAAGGAACTCTCCAACCCCAGCTCCAACACCAATGACATCCAGCCATCGCAAGACCTGTGCGACTCACTGGCCACCTCCTTCCACCGCAAAATCGCCGACATCCACGACAGCTTCAACACCACGACCGCCCCGGCAACCACCGAGACCACTGCCCCCACAACCACCAACCGCCTGCTCTCTTGGACCAACATCAACGACGAGGACACCAGCGAGATCATGAACACCATCCACTCCGGTTCACCGCTAGACCCGTGCCCTCACCACATCTTCAACAAAGCCAGTACAGCCATCGCGCCCCCATCTCCGGAAAATAATCAACATCTCCTTCGAGACAGCAACCTTCCCGGAAAGCTGGAAGCACGCCGAGATCACCGCCTTACTCAAGAAACCCAAGGCAGACCCCGAGGACCTCAAGAACTTCCGACCCATCTCTCTGCTCCCATTCCCCGCGAAGGTCACCGAGAAAATCGTCAACAAACAACTGACCCGCTACCTCGAGGAGAACAACATCCTGGACCCTTCCCAGTCCGGCTTCCGCAGCAACCACAGCACCGAAACCGCCCTCATCGCCGCCACCGATGACATCAGGACCCTGCTAGACAACGGAGAAACAGCAGCCCTCATCCTCCTGGACCTATCAGCCGCCTTCGACACGGTCTGCCACCACACACTACGAACACGCCTTCACGACGCCGGGATCCAAGAGAAGGCCCTGGACTGGACCACATCCTTCCTTTCCGGCAGAACACAAAGCGTCCGCCTCGCCCCCTTCCGATCCAAGGCCACCAAGATCATCTGCGGCGTACCCCAAGGCTCCTCCCTCAGCCCAACGCTGTTCAACATCTACATGGCACCCCTCGCCCACGTCGCCCGACAGCACAACCTCAACATCATCTCCTACGCCGACGAAACCCAGCTGATCCTCTCCCTCACCAAAGACCCTCACACCGCCAAAGCCCACCTCCACGAAGGAATGAAGGCCGTCGCCGAATGGATGAGGACCAGCCGCCTGAAGCTGAACTCGGACAAGACGGAGGTCCTCATCCTTGGTTCCAACCCTTCAGCCTGGGACGACTCCTGGTGGCCAACATCACTGGGAACAGCCCCGCCACCCACCGACCACGTACGCAACCTAGGGGTCATCCTCGACCCCACCCTCTCCATGACTAAGCAGGTCAACGCCGTTTCCTCATCCTGCTTCAACATCCTCCGAATGCTCCGCAGGATCTTCAAGTGGATCCCCACCGAAACAAGAAAAACAGTCACCCAGGCCCTCGTCACCAGCAGCCTGGACTACGGAAACGCCCTCTACGCAGGAACGACGGCTAAGCTCCTGAGACGGCTGCAACGCATCCAGAACGCCTCTGCACGTCTTATCCTCGACATCCCCCGACGCAGCCACATCACACCCCACCTGAGAGACCTGCACTGGCTCCCTGTCAACAAGAGGATAACCTTCAAGCTCCTCACCCACGCACACAAAGCACTCCACAACTCCGGACCAGCCTACCTCAACAGACGACTCAGCTTCTACACCCCCACCCGCCAGCTCCGCTCGACCAGCCTCGCCCTCGCCACAGTCCCCCGCATCCGGAAAACGACCGCCGGCGGCAGATCCTTCTCCCACCTCGCCGCCAAGACCTGGAACACCCTCCCCACCAACCTCCGGCAGACCCAAGACCTACTGGCCTTCAGAAGACTCCTCAAGACCTGGCTCTTCGATCAGTAGCAGCACCACCCCCCTCTTCCCCCAGCGCCTTGAGACCCTCGCGGGTATGTAGTGCGCTTTATAAGTGACATGATTGATTGATTGATTGATAACCCCAAAATGGTTTGAAAAACGTCCTCTCTCAATTTCCAGTCGCTGTAATCCATCACATTACTGGAATTCCAAACCGCTACCACATTCTGCTCTCCAGGCAAATACTCGGCTTTCAGATCTATTTTGTGTTCTAAACAAAACTCCCACATCTCTTTTGCCAACTCCGACAATTTTTTTGACATGCTTCTTCCCAACCTGTTTATGTATGTTACCGCTGTCACAGTGTCCTTTTTCAAAAGCACTGGACTGTCCTTCAAATTTCTCTTGAAACTTGAATGGCTATCAAACCTGCTTGCGCTTCCAGACAATGTATATGTTCTTCCCTCTCCTTCATTGACCATACTCCACCTGTCGCCTGTCCCAAACAGGAGCTCCGCATCCATAACTGTTTGCATCGTTCTGCCTGTCCATTCCAGGCTTTCAAATTCTCCTTCCACCACACTAATTACTCTCTCGCGTCTCTGTTTAGAGAAACCGTGTCTCCTTACCATAAACCCTTCGCTGGTCTAAAAGTCTTTAACCGTTGAAGGGCCCTGTAGTGGAAAGGACCCAGAAATACTGCTTGTATTGACAATGACAAGAGACCTATTACTCGTGCCAACTCTAGCATCTTCAGCGAATCTCTCATTGACATTGAGTTCACCTCTTGCCTTATCTTCCTCACCTTTTTCTCTGGTAACCGTAACTGACTTATCACAATGTCCACCACAAAATCTAGAAACTCCATCGCCTGAAACTATACCATAATTGACTTGACTATATTTTTTACAAACCCCAGACTCTGTAGTCTGGATGTTTTTTCTTCGAGTTTTGTCTTTTGGGCTGCGGTGAAATTTATTAATCAATAAAGCGAAGAAAGACTTAGCATAATCCTCGCCTCCGTGTCCTTAATAAAATTTGAAATTTACCTTTACGATGCTAGGCAAATTTTCATTCCTTTAAAAAACAGCCTTGTTGCAGCAAACGACAACAATGTCTGTTTTCACTGCCTTTTATTAAACAAGCATTTGCAATGCAATAGGTCTCGCATTTTAGAAACTTTGACCTATTGGTATTCTAAATGACAATGCCTTTTATTATTGCAGGTTTTTAAACACATAAATAAAAGGCACTGTCATTTACAATGCCAATAGCTCAACATCTTGCAATTGCGAGACCTATTGCATTGCAAATGCTTGTTAGAGTTGGAAAAAAGTTATCATCTTCTAAAGTACATTAGAAAGAGCATTTTACAGTCGCAAACTCCAAATCAGAGAGTTTGCAACCACAAAAATACTTTGAATATCTTGAACTTAGAGAGGTGAGACTTTTTTTTAAAGTGGCTCCTGTTAATAAAAGGATATAAAAATAAATTGGAATTATGCGGGTGTGGCTTGGAGCGTCAAGATGGCGGTCGCACTCTAAGAGTGCTCCGGACCCCTCCGTCATCCGCTCAGCCATCCTTACATATCGCTAAGAAACAATATGATCCAGTACCTGAAGAAACCCTCCTGGCCTGGCAACAGGCAACCTGACGGGCTGGTGGGCCGCTGAGAGTTCAGGAGAGCCGCTTGCTGAGACCCGGGTCGGCTGCCTGTGCAAAATGGCAGTAAGACCTACTGTATGAGATCCCGGGATCTGGCCGGTGGGCGAGAGGCGGCTGACTAGGATGGCGCTGGGGCCACTGGACCCGGGGCGACTTTCCTGCGGTGGCCTCCGAATCCAACGAAACCCGCACAGAGGGGTATTAGCTACGGAGGCGGATCTTGGCCTGGCGCGGACGCGGCCTCTGCGACTTACTGCGGCTGCTGGGGAGACAGTCCGGGCCTGTCGAGACCTCCCTGCAGCACAGCGCCGAAGAATAGCTGGAAGTCGAGGCGGACCCCGGTTGCACCCGAGCCGGAGCACACCTGCTACCTGCAGCGAGCCCTGAGTGTGGCCCAATTTGGGGACGTCTTGGATCCTGAGGCGCGGGTGATCCGGCGGGGCCTAGTGCCTGCTGCCCGGGGCAGTACACGCCACGCCGACAAACAGGAAGATCTCAGACCAGTGGCGTGGGCCCGTGCTGCGGCGGACTGCGGAAACGTTCTGGGCCGCTGGAGACACCCCGCGACTAACCTCCTGCCCAGAGCTGACTCGCTTGAAACGGAGGACTGAGGCGGGCCGCGGAGGCCGATACACAGGCCCAGCGCTCAGTGCAGAGACGGAAGCAGACGACCCTGTGGAAGCCCGGCTGGCACTGCGGGAGCCACCAAGCCTGTACAAATCAACGGCCCGGAGAAGGTCTGCATCGGAGTCTATCGAGGGCTGGCCTGAAAACTGAGTAGAATAAAGAACTGAGGCTCACTCCAAAGGAAGGGAAGAGGACATGCAGCGAGCCAGCGACCAATGACTGCCTATTCTCATCCCCTCAACAACCCGGTAAGCTATCGAACGGGGCTACTCCCGAGATCATTGTGACCTTTCCCACTTGCCTATTACTCTAAACTATCGCCTCTGGAGCCTCCCAAGGGCAGACCTCGTGAACTCTTATGGCTCTGCGTGGCTGGGGGCACCTTCTGTGGAACCCCCCCCGTTATATGCCCTCCACTGGGTGATTGGGCAGTTGGGAGGGTGGCGGAGAGAAGCTGTTACTGCCCAGAAATCCAGACCGCCAGGTGAAGGCCTCATTACGCACCCACGTAGGCCCAAAGCGGACTTGACTCTAAACTCGGCCCCTCATTGACTCTGTACCACTGATCCCCAATATCCACTCCAGAGGCCCAACTGAGCGAACATAGCCCAGAGCGGCCCTCGAGAGAACCGGACTCTAGACAGCCTCAAGATCCGCCCTGCGACACCACGATTAGCAAGCTGGCAATTGGAAGATTGCTGGGGCCTAATAACTCGTAGGCCACCTTATTCCTATACCACTAACCACCAAACACAACGCGACAAACCCGTGTGGGCCTACCGGATGCTCTCTTCTCCCGTCCACTGCCCAGAACCACGGACAAACACGTCCCCTCTCCTCTTCGGGCGCACCGGACTGCACTCTGAGGCATTAGACGAAAGTAAGGTGCACATTCTGTCACCAACATGGGGAAAGACCGAGGACCTAAGCCTCCCCCAACATAAACCAAGATGGATCAATTCACGACTACTGATCCCGGGGCGGCGGGCGGGCCCGCAGAGAGGACAAGCCCCTGCCACGGCCGAACTCAACACCATCCTACTAGCAATCAGCGCCTCACAAACCTCAGTCGAAAACAAAATTGGCGAAGTCCGGGTTGATATGGCTCTCCTTCGGCAAGACCTCCGCAACGCGACAGCTCGGATTAAAGAAACTGAGTCTTGCATTTCCACAATCGAGGATGACGTCCACCAACTGAAGGAACAGGTCACGCGTCTGCAAACCCACACCAAGGAACTGCACAAAAGAGCAGAGGATGCTGAGAATCGATCGAGACGGAATAACCTCCGCTTGGTGGGGTTCCCGGAGGGATCAGAGCAAGGCCAAATGAGCAACTTTATTCAACAATGGATAAAATCCTGGATGCCTAAAGACTCCCTCTCCACCTGGTTTGCGATCGAACGAGCCCACCGTTCCTTGGCCCCAAGACCCCCACCTGGAGCACCACACAGGCCCATCATCGCCAGGATCCTCAACTTCAAAGATAGGGACCTCATCCTAAATGAAGCACGCAACCAAAAGTCTCTATCATACCATGGGCAACCGATAATGATCTTCCCAGACTACACACGAGAAGTCCAGACTCAAAGACGCTCGTTCGTTGAGGTGAAACAGAGACTGCGTGCTCAGAACCTCCAATATCGGCTGCTCTTTCCGGCTTGCCTTCGGGTGGTGTTCCAGAACAAATCCCTTTTCTTTGACTCTCCAGAGACCCTGGACTTGGCTAACTGAAGAACGACCGCTAAGGGCAAACACCTTGGCTCCATCCGCTGGGGCCCAGACCAGAGACGCCCATGCGAGATCACCCAAGTCAAGCGGGAGACGCACACACTCCCGCAGGGGACGGGGAACGCGGCGAGCCAGGTCGGACTCGCCTGTAAGCCCCAGACTACATCCTGAGGACTATGCACCACTGAACAGCTCCCGCTCCCCACAAAGATCCGACTCCGTGAGCCGCTCAGAACCTGGCGACACCTCACCCAAAGCTCCTCACCTGGACTCAGCTGACTCGGACCTGTCTCGAAGTCCCCGCGCTACTAGGATGAGCACCCTGGCCGGTTACAGACCATTCAGAGACACTCACCATGGGATATCTTCAGATAGACGACTTTCACTGTAAAGTATAGTTCCTTTACATTGCAACGATAAGCATCCTTATGTAAGGAGGGGTCCTCCACACCAGTCCACACCCAAGCGTTCTAGTTTGTTTTTTTCTCTCTTTTGTTCATTTGGGACGACAGATGCTTCTGTTCTCGAAGTATAGGGTGGGGGGAGGGGGCAGGGATGGGGAGGGGGACCGTTGTCCCGAGTTTCAGTTATCGCATTATGTTCACCACACCAGCAACTCTACCCAGCAACAGGACAATCTCGCGCATTACCCACAACCCAAAAGGGTGCCCACGACTCCGCAGTTTTCACACAGCGTAGAAAGCTCCACACCCAACTCAAGCCTTATAGACCTCCATCTACACCCTTATCCACTGTGACAAACATGTGTAATGGCGGAGACTCGCTCCGCATACTATCATGGAATGTTAACGGGTTGCTAGACAGGGTTAAGCGAACAGCAGCCCTGCGATATGCCCAACGCCAAGCAGCTGACATAATATTGCTTCAAGAAACTCACCTTATGGGTAATAACTGCCCCTTCCTGGCACGCTATGGCTACGACAGGGCTTGGCACTCAGGGTTTACCCGGGGATCCCGGAGTGTGGCAATCCTCTTGCGGCGTAACCTCCCCTTTACACTTACAATGGCCACCAACGACCCCCAAGGATGCTTTATTGCCCTTAGAGGGTCTATAGGAGGAAACACCCTCAATTTGCTCTCTATATACTCCCCTCCATCACTGCTCACTTCGACCTTAAAACACACCACAGACCTTATCGCCTCATTACCACCAGGGTTGACGGTAATTGGAGGGGACTTCAACGCAGTTATGCACCCAGGCCTTGACACCACGGGCGCCCCCTCCGCCACGAGATCCACCCACGCAAGACTCCTCACTAACTGGCCAAACACCCTCGCTGTCTGCGATGCTTGGAGAATCTGGTACCCCCAGACCAAACAATATACCCACACCTCTACAGCCCACCACACGCACGCACGAATTGACCATATCTTTATGCCTGCCCTGGACTGTCAGAAAATCAGACATAACACCATCCTTCCCAGAGGTATATCCGATCACTCACCCATAATCCTGAAGGTAGGAGACCCCCCTGACATACTTCGACCGGTATGGAGGATGAACGCATGGTTCCTCCAGGACAAAGACTTCAAGAAAGCTGTGGGAGCAGAGCTCCAACAATACTTTCTTTCTAATCACGGCTCAGTCCCCTCCCCGGGTACCCTATGGGAAGCAGGCAAAGCCACTATTCGCGGCTTCGCCAAAGGTCAACTCAAAATCAAGCGGCTAGCCCAAGACGCTCAAATCACTCTCTTAGAGGCTCAAGCCACTCTCCTTGAAAACCAAACAGCTGAACAGCTGGGAGACATACAAGCGAGGCAGCTAGCACACTTGCGGGATGAGATCAAACAAGCCTCCATGGAGGCTGCTAAACTACTGTGGAGATCCTCTATTGCCAGGGTGTATGGGTGGGGGAACAAGAATGGTAAACTCCTGCACCGCTTGGCCACATACCCAATGGCTAACCGTATAATCCCGGCGATCAAAGACCCGGCAGGTATCGTTCATCGCATTGCTTCGGCGATGGCCCAGACCTTCGCCGCCTATTACTCTAAACTTTATTCAAAGCAACGCCCCGAACTCTTTCTCTCAGACCTAATTAGCCAAGAACGCCTCCAACTTCCCTGCCTAAGCCAAGCTGAAGCAAAAGATCTTGATCTTCCTATTACCCAGGAAGAAATCAACGAAGCCATATCACGCACCGCATCAGGTAAAACCCCGGGCCCCGATGGTCTCCCACAGGAGTACTTCGCTGCCTACCGAGAAATACTGGTTCCGCACCTATCAGACATATACGCGGAAGCGGTCGTAAACGGCTCATTTCTACCCAAAACAGATGCCGCCACCATTGTGGTAATCCCCAAAACACAACCTCCTTCACCAAACTGCGCCGACTATCTCCCAATCTCCCTCATAAACACGGAGGTTAAAATATTCGCCTCGATCCTAGCCCACCGGCTGAAGCCGTATCTTTCCAAACTGGTCCACCCCGACCAATGTGGATTCATGCCATCTCATGGGACCAGACACTGCCTCAGACGCCTCCATTTAGCCGTAGCAAATTGCCAATCATTAACCCCCTACTTAGCACTTCTCCTTATTGATTTTGAAAAAGCATTTGACTCCGTTGATTGGCGATATCTGGAAGATGTCCTGATGGAGATGGGCATGGGCCAACACTTCCGTAACTTGATTAAAGTGTTGTACTCTCGGCCGCAGGCACGAGTGCTGGTCAACGGGGCACTCTCGGAATTATTTTCCATTGGAAGGGGTACGAGGCAAGGCTGCCCTCTCTCACCGCTCCTGTTCGCCCTGGCGATGGAACCCTTGGCATGCCTTATACGATCGAACGATCGT
The DNA here is from genome assembly GCA_963921515.1 of Calotriton arnoldi. Taxonomy (NCBI): domain Eukaryota; kingdom Metazoa; phylum Chordata; class Amphibia; order Caudata; family Salamandridae; genus Calotriton; species Calotriton arnoldi. The sequence continues at coordinate 539,252 of CAWUFW010001513.1, forward strand.
ATTCAAGGCTAGAGCTGGCCAAACTCTGAGGAAGACAAAATCGCTTTATACGCAGATGATGTCTTGGTTTTTTTGGGCCGAACCGGCTCAGTCCGGCCCCCACTGCCTCGGGACATTGCACCTCTTTGGACAAGCCTCTGGTCTGAAACTAAACTCCAGCAAATCCGTCCTGGTCCCTCTCCACTTATCAAGGGACTGCTTTGACTGGCAATCCACGATACCTATCAGAAGGCAGTCATTTAAATATCTGGGAATCTGGGTGGCCCTACTCCCTGATCTTGCCTGGTCACTCAACGTCACCCCGCTGGTGAAGAGAGCCCGAGAGGACCTCCACAGATGGCAGACACTACCGCTTAATCCCCTGGGAAGGGTCGCCTTATTTAAAATGATGATACTCCCCAGGTTCCTTTACATGATTCAAAACACTCCATTCCTCTTTCCACGGACCTGGTTTAAAGGTCTCGATAGTATGACCACTAAATTCCTTTGGGGCGGAGACCCCGCATGGCCCTGTCCCAATGCCGGATTCCATCCTTTGATGGAGGTATGGGCATGACCAACCTGTATCTATACTACCTGGCAACCTGCCTAATCACGCTGCATGACTGTTTTAACGGCGGCTGGTCGGACCCAGCATTTAGGGTAGAGCTGAGCGACCTGGGCCTGTCCAAGATCCAGGCGATGATGTACGGAGGACCTATCCCCAAAACCTTACCAACTGTAACACAAGCGGTTCTCCTGGCCTGGCGCGCCTCCCTGCGTCATACCCAATGGATGAATAAATTGACTCAACACACGCCACTTTGGCAAGGGACCTGGCTTCGGGAGGCTAGCAGACTGGAGGGATTCCGGACATGGGACCTCATTGGCATCTCACAGCTTGGGGACGTGTGGACAGGCGACCATATGCGCTCTTTCCAAGACCTAGAAACCCGTTATTCCCAAAACCCTTCACAATTCTATAGGTATCTGCAGCTACGACACGCCCTACACAGACATATACCAAATGGCACATCGCTCCCATAGTATAGTCCCCCTGAGGCGCAAACTATGACAGGTAACCTAGGAAAGGGGGGTGTCTCTCGTATTTATCGCTCCCTAACTAATAACACTCCAAACACACTAGACCGGTTAAAGAACCAGTGGGAGCAATGGATAGGACCTCTTGAAGAGGAGGATTGGAGAGACGCATTGATGGCACCCAAAAATATCACCATCTCAGCTAGGCTCCGTCTGGTCCTACTATACTATTTACACGCTGCCTACCTAACACCTAAGCGCCTCTATAATGCAGGTTTGAAACCCACTGCATCATGCGGGCGCTGTGACCATGACCAAGCAGACTTCTTCCACATGGTATGGGCCTGCCCTGTCATTGCACAATATTGGGACTCCATAGAAAAGGAGCTCGAGGAAGTCTTGGGCTGGGAAGTCCCGCGCTAACCCAGTAAATATACTCCTGGGAATTACGGATGGTCTAGATGGATCCCGAGCTGACAAACAATTCCTTACTACTGCCATAATGGTGGCCAAGCGAGACATTGCCGCTAACTGGACAAACCCTGTATCTCCTGGCACAGTGAAATGGGGCAGAGGAGTAGAATGGTGCGCAACACAAGAGAAACCGATGTTTGAGGCCAGAGGGTGTCCAGCTAAATACCATAAGGTTTGGGGCAAATGGCTGGGGCAGGTAGAATAACTGCATCTCACTCTAGGAACTGTGTGTACTACGTGGGACTCTGTGGCATCAAATATTGCAATTTCATCCCCCCCTGTATGTGTAATGTGGAGATGTCTTATAATTGCTGTAATATACTGTACTTGATTACTGCTGGTACTTTCTTGTTCAAAAACCAATAAAATTGATTATCAAAAACAAAATTGGAATTATGCCCGATTGTTACACTGGGCTCTTTCTTAACAGAAAGATACATTTCCAGAGGCCATGGAATTATGCCTGATTGCTACCCTGGGCTCTTTAATAGACAGTGTGCTGTCCCAAAGTAAAAAGCCAGAGGCTCAAAGAAGAAAATATCCTTTAAGTTAGTATGGCACAACTTGAAATTTCCAGATGTCCATTGTCAGGAGTGAGAAACTGTTCTTTCTATTTTGTTATTTACATAACATGCAATCTGTCATTGTTATTGTAATGCAACACATGTGGTAACCCGTGGATGAATTTCCATTCAGTTCCGAGATAATCACATCAAGTATTTCTTTGCTATTGCATTCTGGGACCTGCAGTTTTAAGTTTCATTATCAACACAAACGCACATGTTCTGATTGTAAACAAAAAATAAGACTGGAGATGACAGCATTGCACCAATTTTCATCTTGGGCAACTAACAGTTGGTGAACATGAGTCAAGCACACGTTATACATGAACACACTGCAAAGAAATAAATGTCATATATGGGTAAAAAAAATATGTTGCATACGTACAAGTGTTCGCCTACACAAAGCCTAAGTGTGCCCCTGGGCGGTGTCGGTGTTATAAGGAGGCGGCCAATGACAGTGAGTCAGAGCTGCACTGCATACGACAAATGCCAGAGGCGAGAGACGCTACAAACAAGTGCTGTTTCTTTAGACAGCTCATCTTCGTGATTAGTCCGGTTTCCCAGCTTCAACCCACTACTGTAACTTCACTATTACTTCAGAGAGCGTGTGTTGGATAAAATACGCTAGACCAGGTACCCAAGACTGCATACATGCAGACCCTGGCACCAGACCAGGTGCCTTTGCTCTTCAAACTAAACCGATTATTTCACTCTCCAAGCCCGAGGCAGCATGGAAAGGCATCTTGTCTGTGAAACACCCTGTGCAGGCCCCCTTACACTACTTTGTGCTCTTAGTCCAGTGTACATAACCTGTGCTCACTGACGCCGACTCGCTGGCCTTTAACAAAGGCATCCCTTAGCACGTTGTGCCTGCAGTAAGAGAAACACAATAAAGAAAATAGTGTTTTCAGACTTAAGAACTCCTACCATGTAACAACCGAAGTAAAAGGGCCAGTCGCCCTGGGAGGTTCCAAATGAAGACAAGGCGGTACTAACAAACCTCTTTACGAATCAGAAGCCAGCATTTATGAAGGACAATGACACAAGTCAATGAGAAATATAGGCAGAGAGTGGGTGAGGCTTCTATTTCCTAATCCACTACAACAAGTCTCGCAGAGCAGTGCATGCGCGCTGACTCTAGGCTCGGCCTAAAAAGGGTAACCCCCTGCACAAATTAGCCAAAGCATCTAAAAAAGATGCCGAGCGGCAGCGTAATAAAATGCAACACCCTCTCAATTCGAGGTGGCCTCTCATCATGCTCATGCGCTACTGCACGCGGCTCATGGCCTGCTGCCTGACTGGAGTTGAATGCTCAACAGCCCAAAGCGCTCTAGCCACAAGCCTCGCATTCATAAATCTTATTAAGTAAGTTACACACGTTCTTTAATAAAACCACCCTACATTATGACATGTAACAAAAAAATGAAGAACGTCTATTTTGTTCACATAAATAACGCAATGTAGTCTATTAATTAAAAGCGAATTAGTAAACGCTTTATCAGCATCCAAACACGCTAATACCCATAAATTGGGAAAAGTCACTCAAATTCAATCCAAATTCAAACACATCAATCACACTTCTTATATCATTTATATACTCATCTGCTAAGAAGCAGCAAACAAAAGAGAGGAAGATGGAAGACGGACAGTATATAATGGGACGGAACAGTTGTTTTCACATTGTGATGTTTTAAGGTTCTATTTGGAAGCTTTTAACGGTTTTGCTGCTCAGAAGGAGTGAATAAAAGTTAAGGCATAATGCTAGTCTCCTGTCGTGACATAAGACATCATAGGCTTTTGTTTGAAGCTGGTTGAGCGTTTTCGTTTCCCCACCGTGCATGATTTCCATACCTTATGCCACTATTGGGATACATTGAGCTGCCATTATGGTTAGTAGATGACCGAGTGAGGGGCAGCTAAGATTCTTTTTCAACAACTTAAATGCAAATATTAGAGAATGCGCTTTTGTCTGTAGGGCAGCCTGGTATTGTTTAAAGGACATCTGACAGTCCATATTGATGTCCAAGTACTTGTATGTGACTGCTACCTCAACCTGTTTGCCCTTAATGGACCAGGTAAATGACTTGCACTTTTGTGTCGACCAGGCGAACCACTTTGGTTTTACTTAAGTTCAGTTCTAAGCCTTACTGGTCCATGTAGGCTTGTAGTGCATTCATGGTCCGTTGCAGGCCAATAGGCATTTGGTTCAAGATGACAATATCATCAACATTCTGTAAGCATACTATTTTCTCTGTCGCCAATAGAGGGGAGAGCTGTTCTCTTGTGGGAGTGAATGTCTAATTTGGCGAGGTATAAATTAAACAAACTTGGGGCTAGGATGCATCCCTGTTTCAGGCCATTCATTGTGTGAATTTTGTTGTGACTCTGCTGCCATCTCCTACTTTAACCTGTGTCAATGTTTCATCATACAGTGCTATGATTGCCTTTAACAAGTTTCTTGGGATGCCGCATTCTGCCAATTTTGCCCAAAGGCGGCCACGGGGGACCCGGTCAAAGGCCAATTTGAGGTCAACAAAACATGCAAACAGACGGGTTTTGCGCTGTTTTGCTTTTTCAGCTAAGATGGTACGTGCTGTTAAGTTTGAAATCGTCCCCATGCCTGGTCTGAACCCAGTTTGCGTTTTTTGGTATAAGGTTTTTTTCACTGACCCTTGATTGCAGGTCTTGAAGTAAACATAATGTGTACCGTTTTGGTTCAACGTTAGTTAGCGCAAGTAACCTGCAATTACTCAGCGGAGATTGACTTCCATTCTTAAAGATGGGGTAAAAGACGTTTCCTTTCCATGAGCCTGGTATGGTGTTGGTGTGGAAGATTTAATTAAAAAGGGGTGTTAGGTAGCAAGCCCAGAAAGAAATGTCCTCCTTGAAAATGGTGTTAGGGAGTCCTTTGGGCCAGTGGCTCCTTCTGCCTTTAATTTCCTTAGGATTTTCTCTAACTGCTTGGTGTCTGTCAGGGGCGCCACATTTTTTGAGTGATAGCTTGTTATACTCTGATTTTCTGCAGTGTCCATTTCATTGCAGTGTAATGTAATGTAATCAGCATTTATAGAGCGCACTGTGACCCTACGGGTATCCTGGCGCTTGAACACGTGAGACCAGCTAAGCTCTAAGTATATTGGAGGGCATAGAATCAATAGAACTAAGAAACCACGACCAAAAGCTTATGTCCTAGGAAAGAGCCAAGTCTTCAACTTCTTTCTAAACGGCAGCAGGTTTTCCATCTGCCTAAGTTCGACTGGGAGTTTGTTCAAAGTCGAAGCTGCTGAAATACTGAAGGCCCTTCCCCCTGATCTGACTCTTCTAAATCTGGACACTCTCACCAGTTTAGCTGAGGAGGAACGAAGGTTACGCGAGGGGACATACCATTCAAATCTGCTCTGTAATGGCTTGGGCCCAAGGCCATGCAGAGCCTTGAAAACTATGCATAGCGACTTGAACTGTACCCTCTGCATAACTGGGAGCCAGTGAAGCTCAGAAAGGGCCTGAGATGCCGATGATTGATGTAGTCTCATTAGAGCTAGCTTGGCCGCCATCGACTGGATTCTCTGGAGTCTCCCTATCAGATGTTTAGGAGACTCCAGCAACAATGCGTTGCAGTAATCCAGTCGACTCAGAATAATACTCCCTACTACCAATGATCTAGTCTATGTGGGGAGAAGTGGGAGGATCCTTCGGAGCACTCTAATCAGCGCGAAACAGCTACCAACTGTTTTATTTACTTGAGACTCTAGACTCAGATTACAATCAAAGTTAACTCCTAAATTGCGGACTGCTTTAGCGGGAATCAGTGGAGCTGTCACCGGGAGTGGCCAAAACCCAGTCGGTAGTGGGAGGGGAACCTTCCCAGCTGAGCAACACAGGATCTCGGTTTTTTCCCCATTAAATTGTAAATAGTTGTTTCGTAGCCATAATGCGGTATCTTGCAAACAGTGATGAAAATTTTCCGTCGAAAGCGACTGGTGGCCTTCTAGTGACAGAATCAATTGAGTGTCATCAGCATAATTCACAAGACTAATGTTATGTGATTTGATGACAGCAACCAGATCCCTCATATAGATATTGAATAGAATTGGGCTGATAGCAGACCCCTGTGGCACACCATGCTGGACATTCATGAACTGTGATTGGTACAGGGGAAGAGCAACCGCCTGTTGCCTAGCAGAAAGGTAGGATTGAAGCCACTCCAGTGCCAGCCCTCCTACTCCTGCTCCCGCGAGCCTGGCCAGTAGTACCTCGTGACTGACCGTATCAAATGCGGCGGACAGGTCCAGCAAAATCAAAATTGCTGATTGTCCGCCCGCATTCGAAGATCGTCCAATACGGTCACTAAGCAGTCTCTGTCCCATGTCCTGGGCGAAAGCCAAATTGCACATCCTCCAGTCTCTCGTTAACTTCAAGAAACTGGGAGAGTGCTCTACTGACCAGTCACTCTGTGATCTTCACTGGATAGGGCAGCAGGGAGATGGGCCTATAATTCTTTGGAGAAGCTGGATCTAGCGAAGCTTTTTTCAAAAGAGGTGTAATTATCGCTTTTTTCCAGCATTTTGGCACTATTCCACTCTCCAAAGATTGCTTGCAGATCAGCCTGAGCACCGGAAGGAGCTCTGTTCCTAAGGCTTTCCAGTGGGTTGCGGGATTTAGATTGACCTATTTGGTCGCCCCACAGACTTCTAAGCAGGTCAACATCAGCTTTTGGTTGTTTTGGCTGCCAAACAAATACATATCCAAATAGCCGCTGGTGATTCCCTCAAAAGAGAACAAAGCTGACCTTATTAGGTTCATCTCTATAGTTCACAGAGCAAAAGTAGAATTCCAGATATGCCAGGAACAAAGTTATGTAGAGATCTTGAAAAGATCTACCATTTTATTTTACTCTTTTTCATCTCCTATTGATGAAGGCATCAGCTACATGTAGTTAGACACATATATAACTCTAGCCTAGTAAAACTAGCTGCAGCTTGACTGCGCTGGTATTTTCAGCAGAATGCTGGACTTCTCTCAAGCTTGTTAAAAACACTGATGACTTACCCTCCTGATGTGATTATCTGTGCTGCAGTGCCTGCCACCTCTTCAGATCATAGTGATCTAGCTTCATCTCTCATCCTAGGGTCTTGTTGGCAGAGGCCTTTAAATGACTTTTTTAGGATTCCCTAATGCAACCTTGCATTCAATTGCAGGATAGCTGAACCTTCACTGCTTTTACTGTTGGCCATTTCGTAGAAGTAGGCTGACACTCTGCCTTACACCTGTGGCTACCCATTTTTAGATCTCGCATAAGACAGAGGCCACGCACTGTCGATTGCAAGAGATTTTGTTTACTACAAGGGGCTTGGAGCCGCCCATTGCTTATCACTCATTGGCTTCATTGTCACTCGTTTGCTGCCTCCTAATTGGCGAGCAGGTGCCAGTTTCACTTCCTCTTCTTTCGTGTGGAGCATGGACCAAGTACTGATTGCTTTATTTTGATTAGTGTCCTTCTGATGTTCTTATTATTTTTATTTCTTATTCCCCTGTCGTTCATTGTTATCAATGTTGCTTCTTCCATGTTGCTTCTTCCCACCTGCCTGTTGTCTGAGTTGCTTCTTCCCTCACACTGCCCCATTGTCCATGTTGCTTCTTCTCTCCCACCTTACCATTGTCTGTGTTGCTTCTTCCCTCCCACCTTACCATTGTCTGTGTTGCTTCTTACCTCCTCCCACCTGCAACCCTTACTTTGTCTCTGTTGCTTCTTCCTTACCAGCTCACATTGTCTATGTTGCTTTGTCCCTCTGACTTTCCACCCTCCTATTGTCTGTGTTACTTCTTCGCTCCCACATTACATCCTCCAGTTTTCTGTGTTGTCCCCCCACTTGTCATAATTGAAAAAAAGCGATACGACTTGGCCAGCGCTGGCCACTTCAGAGCACTTTTTTTTACCCTTTCATTGACCATGTTGCTTGTATGCTCCCTCCCATTGTCTGTGTTACCCGTTGCCTCCCACCCTCTCTCCTATTGTCTATGCCCACCTCCACCTGCCATAAAAAAAAAGCGCTATGATGTGGCCAGCGCTAGCTGCATCATAGTACTTGTTTTCTAACTTTTAACCATACTGCACAGCAGCCGTGCAGCTAAAAGACCTTGGTAAAGCCAAAACCTCTTGCATGGCCGAGCCCTACTGGCTTTTCTGAAAGATTCTGCTGGTCCAAACGTTGTATACTAAATTTGTTGTCCACTTCTACGAGCAACTTTCATACAGGCAGCACATGCTCCTATATCACAAATATATCAAAATGTTTGCAATAAATTACATTTCACTTACCAAGTTTCACTCACCAACTTATTGTGACCCAACGTTTGTTATTTAGAATAAGTATTACTTCCCTGTAGCTGTAGTATGTAAATTGGCTAAACAAGTAGGCTCTGTTGTGTCCTCATTGGTTTTCTTTTACACACTCAACCAACACCATGATATCAGTCACACATAAGCAGCCCTGTGACCCACCACAGGCAAACATGGGAATTACCTGAAATGGTGTTTATCTCAAGGTTTCCTTCTTATCTGCAGTGATCCTACTAAGGAACGGAGGACAGTTAAGTGAAGCACATCAGCTTTAAGGAGCCTAGGACCTCTTTCAGGATAAGAGTGAAAGTGGCCCGGGTAACTCAAAATCTAAGTCTTCCCAGGGGCTATCTGCACATAGTATTCTGTCAGGTTTACATGTATTATGGGGGGGCTTTTGGCCTTCGGCCGTTCTCTGCTTTAATGCCCGACTCCTATCTCTTCCACCTCTTAATACCAACTCCATCGCATTTACTACACCTCCGCACCAGAATTCTTTGGATGACATCAAAGGCACTTAAGCTACTTCCAGAATCTTCCATACAAAAGCCAAATGAACAGAAAAAGACTATGATAAATACATTTCTCAAGTACTAAACAAACCAATGTTGCAGTAAAGTCTGCAAAGACAAAATAACAATGAAACGCAATTTAGAATTCTGGCATTACTCCTGCTGTGAACAGTGCTCTTATGCAGGCTGTGAGAAAATGGGTTGTTGTTTGAGGGGGTGTGATCCCTTATCAAGCAACAGCCACAATCCTTATCAGGGAGAAAAACAAAAGTCGCTAAATTAACCTGAGCTTAATCTTCTAATACCTTGGCACAAAAGCAGTCAGGCTTAACTTAGAGGCAATGTGTAAAGTATTTATGCAGCACACAAACAGTAATAATGTAAAAACACAAAAACAAGAAAAATCCCAGATCAATTTAGGAAAACAGAATAAAATGTAATAAATCATTTGACACCAAAAAGACAAAAATCCAATCAGTAGAACCAGAGATATGCAATTTCAAAGACTTAGGTTAAGTATTGTTATGTTTCATATAGGTACCCTAATATAGGCCCGGGTAATATCATACACCTTCACCTACATTACCTCCCCTACACTACACAGTAACGAACCTTTTAGGATTGAACCTTTACCTAGTTCTAGTCCTGGGCGCAGAAGGAGGGTTTCTCCCTGAACAATAGTGTCCTATAACTTCATCAATAGACTCACACAGTATGAATGTTCATAAGGGTTCTTGGAAACCAGGCTGGGGCTGCACCACCTGCATAATATCTATGTACCAGGTTCATCCCATACGTCATCCTCAAATCCAACAATGGCTAACACAAGAAACAAGGGACAAAGGAACCCTAGATACTTTCTGTATAAATACAGCACATCTTGCTAGTGTTAGTTAGAGGGAACCGAGACTTCCAGGCCGACACACTGACCAGAGACGCTGAGGCTCCTGCATGCAGACGCTCCAGCTGACAGTGGTCTAACACATCTCTTGCGGGGTGTCCAACTCGAGACCAGGACGGGGTCCCACAATCTCTCACTTCAGGTAATGGGGTTAGACCAAATCCTAGAGGGATTCTTGGCTTCACACCTACTCACATGCTAGGTACACTTAGGTACGTCTAGATAGGCATCGTAGGAGTACGCGCACTTTTATCATGCATTTTATATTCACGTATGCATTTATGATTATTGCAAAATGGTAGAACTGTACTATCCATTTATATTCACTATACTGCTGATTATATATATCTGCTACTGTCTAACGGTTGTTGCAGCACATCTATTTTACACTAGAAGAACAACTGTGCAATAAATTCTTATTGTAACACGCCCAACTGTTTCTTCTGTGTAACTCTCTGAGACGAACAAGTGAGCACGAGTGACTGAGCGAAAAGTAGTATATTGTTTCCACGATCCTGCGGGATCAGGGTTATCATGTTCTGAGGTTGCCAGAAACTATTCTCTCCCCGATAAGAGGACACACTAGTGGCACTGTGAGCTAGCTAATCCAAACAGGCTAACATTTTCGGTGGGGGTGTTCAGAGTCAGTCTGCCACCAAGCCCACAGTTCATGTTATCCGAACGCGCAGATTCTGTATAGGTTATATATAGGAACTTCACGACCTGGCGCCACCAACGTTGGTTGGGTACTTATTTAACAGTAGAATCTGAGTAGTTCAGTCGTGCTATTCTCAGAGACCACTACTCATAAAACACCAGAGACGTCTGGAGTGGGTGGGCACAAACTCCGCCACAGCTGAGTAGGCGAAAGAATCCTATTTATTAGCTGTTGGTTAATCAAGCTTGAAGGACACAGTGTTCCAAAAATTGTGCAAATAAAACCTTATCTTATGTTCCCTTGAACAAACTTCTTTGTTACGAAAATGACCGAGGGCGAAAATAACCCAGTAGTAAATCTACACGTCTCAGACGGAGAAGAAGATACAAACGCAATTCAAATTGCACCTAAATTCAGACGTACGATCACCCTGAAACTAGTAGAAAATGGTTTATCAGCTAGGGGTGGCTTAGTAGTTTTCGTGATTGAGGCACACGAATCAAACAAAACAGGTATTCTATTCGTGGGTTACATTCCCAGAAGCAGATGCGAGAACACAGACATTTCACTACTATACAGAAGGAGATGCACCAGTGGAATATGGTCCGTTCGAGGACATAGAGGTTCCACTCACGTACCAGGAACACTTATACTGGTTTAAAGGCGCCCTACCCCACATAAGAAATAGAGTAAGATTAGGCCCGCTCGGAGGAGAGGGGGCAACATGGCCGATATTAGCGGCCTAGACACCACATCCTGACATTGACACAATGCCACAAGGAGAGTTACTCATACAACACAAAGATTTAATTAAAATCTACAGAAACTTGACACAATTCGTCATGAGGACTTTCACAGTCCAACCAGCAACAGTTGCAACAAATGGTACTCAGTCTCAGGGTACAGCAACTAAAATCACTCCACAAACATTACACGCGGTAATGGGCAAAATGCCCACGAAACGTGAACAAATGCCATTCTGGGTAGCTCAGAAAATTACTCAGCTCGAGGAGGCAGTATTCCCGAATACTACCCCGTATGAAAAATACAGAATGCTAACAATCTGCTTGCCCATGGGGATAACACCACAAGTAGAAGATTGTACCACTTGGTGTACAGTCTTTGCTGCAATTTATACCAGGACTCATGGTATTCCTTCATTAGCGGTGATACCGGATGTATTACGACAAATGCAAAACGAGTACGGAGCAGAACCGGCTCTGAACTTAGGGATGAAGTTACTAAATAACTATGACCAGGTATCGGCCATAATACTAGCTAATATTAAAGGGGAAGCAGCTTCAGTGGCAATCCACCGAAGACTAAGGGAGTAAAGTCCGTTAGATCAACAACACGAACTGCCCAAAATAATTGAAACTGCATATGCAGAATTAGGCAGAGACAGTTTGGGTGGGAAAGCTTTAAAACCCCAACTGATGGGCAGTCCTGAAAAGGACAATTCCAAGCAGACACCTGCTTCTTCTAAAAAGAAGTGGGATAATAAAAAACAACAAAACTTTAAAGGAAACAGATCTCAATCCCGAGGTAGATCTCCTCCACAGGAGCCCTCTGAGAAGAGGTACAACTTCAGGAATAGGGATAATATTAGGAAACCTGACAGGTATCAGGATACTGATACACGTTCCTCTCGTTCCTTTCAGGGCTCGACGAAAAACTCTGAGAGAGAAGGACGGTCAGAACACAAAGAAGAGCGTACAAAGTCCAGAGACAAGCAGCGCGCTCACGACTATACTTCCAAAAAAGAAGAAAAGCTAAAATCAAAACCTCAGTTTAAAAAGAAGAAAGTTGCAGGCCTGAAGATCAGACATGCCCAGAATTCTGAGGACACAACTTCTGAACGGGGAATGGGCTCAGACGATGCTAGACAGTGTGGCAGAAGTAACAATAGCTCGCCAGAACCTGATGGAATTTCTGGTGACAGCGGACTTGAATGATTACATCACGGTGGAAACACCAGATACAAGGGTGAGCGTCCCACATAAGTTACACGAAATAACACTCCAAATGGAGGGGGACAAGCCCAGGAAAGTTAAAGGTCTCTTTTGGAAAAACCTGTCATCTGGTTATGACATCCTATTAGCTGAATAAGATTGGCCGCCAGCATTCGTTATGGAGTGCCCTAGGGGAGAAACAGTAATTTTTCCAGCCTTCTCCGACCTCGTTCCCATACATTTAAAACACACATATGCACGGGAGTGGGCAGTTGCCCTAGCTCCAGCATTGTACAAAAATCATGCCGGATGGGATGAAGATTAAACCCACCACTTGATCCAGGTAAACGTTTCACCAAATGCACAGAGACAATATCCAATAAAGCAAGAAGCTAAAAAACAGGTCAGGGAGATCTTAGATCAACTTGAATACCAAGGGGTGATTGAAACATGCACCTCACCAATGAACAATCCTTTGTTTCCCGTATCAAAACGGGACAACTCATATCGTCTAGTTTTAGATTACAGACATTTAAACACATGCACAAAGACATTCGCTGTCCAAAACGCACATAGTGCCGCATTAATGAATAACATTGTGCGAAAAAAGTACAAAACTACAATAGATATCTCAAATGGATTCTTCTGCCAAAATATAGCACCTGAAAGCAGGTATTCTCAGCGTTGGGGTCCCAGCAACAATTTTGTCGTCTCCCCCAAGGGTATAAGAATAGCCCGGGGGTGTTTTCAGCAAGGGTAACTGAATTACTCCAAAATTTTGATGAGGAAGCATTGTCCTATGTGGATGATATTTATCTGACGGACGATGACTTAAAAATGCACTTGACCAGGGTGAGCACCATAATTATGGGATTCGCCTCTGAGGGCTACAAATTTAATTTTAAAAAAATCGCCCACCTCAACGTCCTATTTTTAGGATATGAGCTGTCAAGTGAAGGGGAAAAGTCTGGCAGATAACTTTTTAGAAAAGTGTGCGCTGCTCCAGCCTCCAAGATCATTGAAAAATCTACAATCGATACTGGGATTCCTAAATTTCAGCAGAACATACATTTTAGACTACGCGGAAAGAGTAAAACCTTTCTACGACTTAATAAAACCTGACTTTTCAGTTAGACAATGGACACAGGAACACACAAACATCCTACGTTCACTACAAGAAGACATGATAGCTTCAAAACACCTACAGACGCGAGTAAACGTACGCAACTTAGCGGGTCAATGCGGGTACACTTACTTAACCTTCAATGAAGGCGAAACGGTACCAATCGCTTACAAATCACACCTGTACACAAACGCAGATATGCGTTTCACTTCAACAGAAAAAATCCTGACAGCAGTTCAGACCGCTGTAGCAAGAGAAAGAACCCTGGCTCAGGGAAAACGCATAATTGTCGTGACCCCAGTACCAGCTTTAGAAGCTGTTACACAGGCTAGCATTCCAAATGCAAAAGCCTTACATCCGAGATGGATACAATGGGCTAATTCCCTTACTGCAACAGATGTTGAATACAGATTTGATCCAAGTCTAAAAACACAGGCATTCCTGCAATATGAAAAAGAATATCCTCTATCAAATGAAACTTTGCCTCTAGATCAGTATGAATATATAATTTACACTGACGGATCTGCTCAACCGGCCATAGGGAGTAAGCAACAATACAGCGCAGCATGTGCTATCGTTAAAGGTCGCATGCGGGATGGAAAGTTCCATCCAAGTTGCACCAAAACGCAGTCTCTAGGAGACGGCACGGCTCAGTTCGCAGAGTTAAAAGCACTGATACTAGCACTGGTGAATACGGATCACGAATTCCCCACACTGATAGTGTGTGATTCTTTTTACTGTGTGCAATCATACAATGAATATTTACATCATTGGGAACAAAACGGGTTCAAAGACGCAAAAGGTGGCACAATTAAGCCTAAAATGCTATGGGAACAGGTAGCTGAGTTGAAGAACGAACTACTGAGGACTCACGTGATTCATACACTGAGTCATCAACGTGATGGCGTTCACGTTGAAGGGAATTCAATGGCTGATGAAGCCGCAAAGGGGGCTGTTCGAACGGCTTCCGTAGCTGCAATCACTCGTTCAAAAACGAGGATAGACGATGAGATTATGGTCGCTGTCATTGCTTCGCGCAAAAGCAGCTCAGCAGTACCAAAGAAATTTCCACTCAAGTACTCCTACAAGTTAGATGCAAACAACATTCCATATGCTCAGATTCCTGGAGTGGGGGACAGAGTAATACCAAATATGGATCGTAGGCAAGGTTTAATTATTGCTGCACATGAAGGTTTGGGCTCTGCACATACAGGCGTTACAGCGACTATTTCATTGTTGAAACAGCGCTATTGGTGGCCAGGTCTAACAAAGCAAACTAAAGACTATGTCTTGAAATGTGACATCTGCCAGCAGATGAAAGGCTCCACCATAACACGCCCGGCACAGACACCGTTATTAAATTCAGACAAACCTCTCGCTTGTGTGTATCTGGACCACTGCCACCCCTTACAAGCAGACGGGGCTTACAAGTATATCATGGTTGCAGTGGATTCATGCTCAAGATTCCTATGGGTATGGCCTCAGCGCCCGGCTGACGCTCAAACTGTTATCAAAGATTTGCGAGTCTTTATAGGGACATACGTAGTTAGCACGTTACATTCTGACCGTGGCCCGGCGTTTAGCTCTCGGGCTTACAAAGAGGCCATGGAAAGTATGGGCGTAGCATTGCGGTACTCCTCTCCGTACCATCCTGAGGGAAATTCGGTTGTGGAGAGGAAAAACCGGGGCCTAAAGCAATCTTTAACAGCTAGGGTATTAGGCAAAGGCGGTAGTTGGGTCAATCATCTATATGGGGTACAACGAGCACTCAATAACCAGCCAAGAAGTTCTCTAGGGGGTGTCACTCCATATGAGGTCCTATTTGGGACGAGAATGTGGGTACCTGATCTTGATTGTGAAGGCACAGTGGCGGATGAGAAACCATTTGATATCCATGATCGTTTGGCTGTTTTACAGGATCTAAATGAATCCAGGACACAACACAGTAACGTCCTCCAGAAACAGACCGCCACAGGGGAAGTCAAGGCAAACACGGCAAGACCTGTCTGGATCCCAAAGGTCGTGGATCTGGTCAGAGAGAAAATAGCGGACAGAAAAGAATTTGGACCATCATACAGAAAGCCTGTACCTGTCCTAGCAGTTCAAGGAACAAGAACTGTACTTTTGCCGCCTCTTGCCGGAAAAAAGGAGAAAAGATTTGTCTCAATCAACTTAATCAAACCACACTATGTGGCCGATACTGAACAGTAGGCCTCGTAGACTCCATAGTAGCAGACGCCCATTCTCTAGCTACAATCCAAGAAGTTTAAACAGAAAGACTCATCACGTTTGAAGAGCCTCCTGTGCGGAATGAAGGACTATGCAACAATGCTATGGAACTCGTTCCCCTTGAACCAGAAGTTCAACTTCAAAATTCAATTCAAAATAACACACAAGTTGCATTTAGACCAAATACAGACGTCTATGTCAACATGCCTCGACAAGAGCAAAATGCGATTTCAACAAATCCCGATGCAATTCCTACAATTGATCGAACTGATTCTGGCTACTTCATGAACTTTGATAAGTTTTCTTTGGATCCAAGTGAACCTGAAACGACGCCAGCCCAAAAATCACGCAAACAGCAAGCTAAAGACTTTCTGAACCTTCTCAAAAGGACTTACCTGGTATCGCCTTGGTTAGAACTCTGGGGAATTACTGGGATACTATTTTTTCTTTTATGGCTAGGCTTAGTTATAACTTTTAGCATGCTTATTAATGAACGATACCTTCAACAAAAGCTCCGCAGCCCAAAAAGTTAATTTAATTCTGAAGCCTCATCAGTCCTCACATCGTGAACAAAGAGACTTGTCATCAGTGAACATTACAGCAGTTCCTATACCGGATGGTATAGTCTGGGACAAGGTTGATTTCGATATATTCGGTCCTACTGAACTTTTAAAAATTTCTCATGTATTTAAAATTTCATTGAGTGATATCATTACCTCCAGTACATTTTCTTATGATTGGGACTCTGAAACTGTTAATAATATGTTGTCTGATTTAGAGAAAACTGCTGCATTTCCGAACACTGAAATGTTAGAAGGTACTTCAGACTATGACACTTTGTACTTTGACCAACATTATGGTCATCATTTCTTGCACAAATCTATATCACCTAGAAATGTTTTTGAGTACCACCAGTGGGAACATTGCCCTACACCACCAAAAGGTAGTTGACATACGTTTGCACAGAAATGTTCATATTTTTCAGGGTTTAACACCACTGACCCGACCTCGTATTATTACAAGGTTGCACCAACATCAGCACCGAAAACTATGTTGACAAACACCAAACAGATATACTCTGCTTCCTTTATCACCCAATTGTCAGAACAGGGTTTTGACCTATGGAAGGACACAATAGACTTAAAATCAGTCTGGGGTTCTAGAGACTGGCAAGTCCAGGGAACAGAGGCGCTATTTAGAGCGTGCCTCATTCCACAGCAGATGATATTTCTAAATGACACTGTGCAACAGACGTCCTGTCTTGGACTAGCCAAAAACAAGGACCTGAACACACCTCGGTTTCCAACACCATCACAGATGGAGGGGTGGCAAAATTCAACTTCACAAGAAGGGGCAACAGTAGATGACATTTTACAGTACAATAGATCAGACCCTAATTGGAAGAAATGGGTGGTTTGGCCCTTAGACACGAACACATGTCAGAAAAGATTCTGGGGTATAACCTAAGGGTTCAATATCCATAGGCCAGACCCACACTATGTACAAAGAGAACACCCAGGGGTAGTGACATCCTACAGTGTTGGGAAGTTGTGCCTTGATTGGCTAGAAACCTCAACACTCACAGAAGTGAAACATCACTTATCCTTACTCACACATGACATGGATCTTAGGGACTTTTTACTAGGCCCCAGGAAATCACGTCAGAAACGTTTCATATATGCTGGCATTTATGCTGCCTACAATGAAAATTGGAAGATATCCCAACAAGAGGCCGCAGAGAGAATACGGGAGATAGACCGTATTAACTTAGAAAAGGCATTAGCAGTAGTGGATAATGGGTTAACAACTTTGACCTCCAGGATCTATTCCTTAGGCAACATTGTATCTTCTGCAATAGACATACTGGAACAAGATTTGGCCATATTACAACACAGGCAATCTCAGTTACGTTCTATCATGTTGTTAAGCTGGACACTGCAATCTTTTCGTGAAGGCTATGTGCCTTGGCCTTTTATCAACAGTACGTCTCTGTTTTCTGAATACAATCTAACAGATAAACAGGTAGAAATGGCACAAAGGGGAGCAAAATATACAATGTTGCGCACTGGAAAGCTGGATAGATTACCATTTACGGTAGCGGAATCACCATCAACGGAATGGCTAATCCATGGCCACATAACTCTACCGGTCACTACTTTTGAATTTCAATATTGCCTGGAGCAAAGGCAGGCAGGCAAATATGAAAGATTAGGTAAGGAATACATTAAGGAATCCTGGGAATTACCGTACAGATTTTGATGCCGGAGTGGGGATCGAGGAGTGTTTCTAAGCAGTACAAACTGCAAGAACGCTTTAAGCGGTTCTCTCATGTGCCAGGATATTTCCCTGCATGGAGCTTGTAATGGTTCGGTAGCGAACTTGTCCTGCCACAGGACAGGGACTCTAGCGGCCGTGATTACTCCGGTATTCAGGCTGCCCTCGAATGGGAGTTACTTGATGCTGAACGATCAAGGTTGCTGTGGGATGCTTCCGGGCATTGCCTATCTGGTCACTGTGAACTCCAGGGTTACTTGCTGTATGCAAGTGTTGTTTCCCCCAGTAAATACAGTCAGGTAGGCGCCGCTATGGCCTTCATTGAATGTTTCCTTTATACAGTTTGATACTTTGAGCAGACTGAAAGCCATGCTTTTACAGCAAACTGTACCCTTAAAATCTGCTCGAGAGACCTTTGATCTTCAAATCGCAAGGACCTCGACTGAGATACAGGCACTTATATGTACAAACTGCCCCTTTCATTTCGCAGAAATGGTGGGTCGTATCTTTAATATGTCTGATACGAGTGGTATTGTACACCTATTTAAGACCATAGGGTCAGGATTTCTAAGTACCTTTCAGACTATCCTCGGAGTTATTCCAAATTTTATACACTCCGTATTGGGGAGCGTTTTTGGAGGTCTTCCGCTGACCCTGCTCTCAATAGCAGGTATCCTGATTGTCATTTTTCTGCTACGCAATGGACGGCCCAATCACCACGAGGTGGCAAAAGCCCTCCTGGAGCGCATGTACCGTGAACGCATGGTCCAGGATCTGGGCACACCTCGCCTACGGGAACTGAGCGCCTCTTGGTTCCTATCGTTTAGACCAGTCTGAATGGACTGCATCTTACCTGTTCTTCGATGCCTGTTTTGCGGTGAAGAATGCGTGTTGGATCTCTGTCTGACACTTGCATCGGACACGCCTGCGGACTTGAATACCAGGCTGGAACCCCTGAGGGTCCATGCTCGGCAATGTCCCCAGCGTATTCCCATATTGATGGCTGCATTCCTCGAGAATCCGCAGGTGCCTTTTACAACTGGGTTGAGCATCAGCTCTTCCACTAGCACTCAGGTTTCGACAACAGCACCGGCTGCCTCTACACCAGCTATTGGCAGCTCTGAATATCATTTGTGCTCCATTGACGTACTCTGCGAGGTGTTACAGGGACCGTCCTCTGCAGCGGCGGGCAACAACGATGTTGCGTCTCCCAGCCAGGACACTTAATCTATAATTGACTCATCGTGTGCTGGGAAAGTATTCGGAATTTTTCCTTTTGGTTTCAAAACTCGACTAAATTTGCAACACTTCCTACAAATTGACACTTTCGCTGAAAAGCATGGCCTTCTAACGCTTGTAGGGGTTCGACTTATATAAACGAACTCAATTAGGACTTCGGCTTAAGAAACAATTCCGAAAAACAGATTTTCGAAGGAAAAGATTTTTTCTCTCTTCGTCTTTTTTCCCCGTCTTAAAACTGTTTTTAAAATGATTTTAAGACAATGTTTTTACAAGGGTCATTGATAGTTTTTATGCGCTTTTACCTAGTAAAGAGAATGGTTCGATGGCATTTATTATTGTTGACTCATCGGAAGAGGAGTGGGTGTTATGTTTCATATAGGTACCCTAATATAGGCCCGGGTAATATCATACACCTTCACCTACATTACCTCCCCTACACTACACAGTAACAAACCTTTTAGGATTGAACCTTTACCTAGTTCTAGTCCTGGGCGCAGAAGGAGGGTTTCTCCCTGAACAATAGTGTCCTATATCTTCATCAATAGACCCACACAGTATGAATGAATATTCATAAGGGTTCTTGGAAACCAGGCTGGGGCTGCACCACCTGCATAATATCTACGTACAAGGTTCATCCCATACGTCATCCTCAAATCCAACAATGGCTAACACAAGGGACAAAGGAACCCTAGATACTTTCTGTATAAATACAGCACATCTTGCTAGTGTTAGTTAGAGGGAACCAAGACTTCCAGGCCGACACACTGACCAGAGACGCTCAGGCTCCTGCATGCAGACGCTCCAGCTGACAGTGGTCTAACACATCCCTTGCGGGGTGTCCAACTCGAGACCAGGACGGGGTCCCACAATCTCTCACTTCAGGTAATGGGGTTAGACCAAATCCTAGAGGGATTCTTGGCTTCACACCTACTCACATGCTAGGTACACTTAGGTACATCTAGATAGGCATCGTAGGAGTACGCGCACTTTTATCATGCATTTTATATTCACGTATGCATTTATGATTATTGCAAAATGGTAGAACTGTACTATCCATTTATATTCACTATACTGCCGATTATATATATATATCTGCTACTGTCTAACGGTTGTTGCAGCACATCTATTTTACACTAGAAGAACAACTGTGCAATAAATTCTTATTGTAACACGCCCAACTGTTTCTTCTGTGTAACTCTCTGAGACGAACAAGCGAGCACGAGTGACTGAGCAAAAAAGTAGTATATTGTTTCCACGATCCTGAGGGATCAGGGTTATCGTGTTGTGAGGTTGCCAGAAACTATTCTCTCCCCGATAAGAGGACACACTAGTGGCACTGTGAGCTAGCTAATGCAAACAGGCTAACATTTTCGGTGGGGGTGTTCAGAGTCAGTCTGCCACCAAGCCCACAGTTCATGTTATCCGAACGTGCAGATTCTGTATAGGTTATATATAGGAACTTCACGAAATGGCGCCACCAACGTTGGTTCGGTACTTATTTAACAGTAGAATCTGAGTAGTTCAGTTGTGCTATTCTCAGAGACCCCTACTCACAAAACACAAGAGACGTCTGGAGTGGGTGGGCACAAACTCCACCACCGCTGAGTAGGCGAAAGAATCCTATTTATTAGCTGTTGGTTAATCAAGCTTGAAGGACACAGTGTTCCAAAAATTGTGCAAATAAAACCTTATCTTAAGTTCCCTTGAACAAACTTCTTTGTTACGAAAATGACTGAGGGCGAAAATAACCCAGTAGTAAATCTACACTTCTCAGACGGAGAAGAAGATTCAGACGTACGATCACCCTGAAACTAGTAGAAAATGGTTTATCAGCTAGGGGTGGCTTAGTAGTTTTCGTGATTGAGGCACACGAATCAAACAAAACAGAGGTATTCTATTCGTGAGTTACATTCCCAGAAGCAGATGCGAGAACACAGACATTTCACTACTATACAGAAGGAGATGCACCGGTGGAATATGGTCCGTTCGAGGACATAGAGGTTCCACTCACGTACCAGGAACACTTATACTGGTTTAAAGGCGCCCTACCCCACATAAGAAATAGAGTAAGATTAGGCCCGCTCGGAGGAGAGGGGGCAACATGGCCGATATTAGCGGCCTACACACCACATCCTGACATTGACACAATGCCACAAGGAGAGTTACGCATACAACACAAAGATTTAATTAAAATCTACAGAAACTTGACACAATTCGTCATGAGGACTTTCACAGTCCAACCAGCAACAGTTGCAACAATTGGTACTCAGTCTCAGGGTACAGCAACTAAAATCACTCCACAAACATTACACGCCGTAATGGGCAAAATGCCCACGAAACGTGAACAAATGCCATTCTGGGTAGCTCAGAAAATTACTCAGCTCGAGGCAGTATTCCCGAATACTACAGAATGCTAACAATCTGCTTTCCCATGGGGATAACACCACAAGTAGAAGATTGTACCACTTGGTGTACAGTCTTTGCTGCAATTTATACCAGGACTCATGGTATTCCTTCATTAGCGGTGATACCGGATGTATTACGACAAATACAAAACGAGTACGGAGCAGAACCGGCTCTGAACTTAGGGATGAAGTTACTAAATAACTATGACCAGGTATCGGCCATAATACTAGCTAATATTAAACGGGAAGCAGCTTCAGTGGCAATCCACCAAAGACTAAGGGAATAAAGTCCATTAGATCAACAACACGAACTGCCCAAAATAATTGAAACTGCATTTGCAGAATTAGGCAGAGACAGTTTGGGTGGGAAAGCTTTAAAACCCCAACTGATGGGCAGTCCTGAAAAGGACAATTCCAAGCAGACACCTGTTTCTTCTAAAAAGAAGTGGGATAATAAAAAACAACAAAACTTTAAAGGAAACCGATCTCAATCCCGAGGTAGATCTCCTCCACAGGAGCCCTCTGAGAAGAGGTACAACCTCAGGAATAGGGATAATATTAGAAAACCTGACAGGTATCAGGATACTGATACACGTTCCTCTCGTTCCTTTCAGGGCTCGACGAAAAACTCTGAGAGAGAAGGACGGTCAGAACACAAAGAAGAGCGTACAAAGTCCAGAGACAAGCAGCACGCTCAAGACTATACTTCCAAAAAAGAAGAAAAGCCAAAATCAAAACCTCAGTTTAAAAAGAAGAAAGTTGCAGGCCTGAAGATCAGACATGCCCAGAATTCTGAGGACACAACTTCTGAACGGGGAATGGGCTCAGACGATGCTAGACAGTGCGGCAGAAGTAACAATAGCTCGCCAGAACCTGATGGAATTTCTGGTGACAGCGGACTTGAATGATTACATCACGGTGGAAACACCAGATACAAGGGTGAGCGTCCCACATAAATTACACGAAATAACACTCCAAATGGAGGGAGACAAGCCCAGGAAAGTTAAAGGTCTCTTTTGGAAAAACCTGTCATCTGGTTATGGCATCCTATTAGCTGAATAAGATTGGCCGCCAGCATTCGTTATGGAGTGCCCTAGGGGAGAAACAGTAATTTTTCCAGCCTTCTCCGACCTCGCTCCCATACATTTAAAACACACATATGCACGGGAGTGGGCAGTTGCCCTAGCTCCAGCATTGTACAAAAATCATGCCGGATGGGATGAAGATTCAACCCACCACGTGATCCCAGTAAAAGTTTCACCAAATGCACAGAGACAATATCCAATAAAGCAAGAAGCTAAAAAACAGGTCAGGGAGATCTTAGATCAACTTGAATACCAAGGGGTGATTGAAACATGCACCTCACCAATGAACAATCCTTTGCTTCCCGTATCAAAACCGGACAACTCATATCGTCTAGTTTTAGATTACAGACATTTAAACACATGCACAAAGACATTCGCTGTCCAAAACGCACACAGTGCCGCATTAATGAATAACATTGTGCGAAAAAAGTACAAAACTACACTAGATATCTCAAATGGATTCTTCTGCCAAAATATAGCGCCTGAAAGCAGGTATTTGACCGCATTCTCAGCGTTGGGGTCCCAGAAACAATTTTGTCATCTCCCCCAAGGGTATAAGAATAGCCCGGGGGTGTTTTCAGCAAGGGTAACTGAGTCACTCCAAAATTTTGATGAGGAAGCATTGTCCTATGTGGATTATATTTATCTGACGGACAATGACTTAAAAAGGCACTTGACCAGGGTGAGCACCATAATTATGGTATTCGCCTCTGAGGGCTACAAATCTAATTTAAAAAAATCAAAAATCGCCCACCTCAACGTCCTATTTTTAGGATATGAGCTGTCAAGTGAAGGGAAAAGTCTGGCAGCTAACTTTTTAGAAAAGTGTGCACTGCTCCAGCCTCCAAGATCATTGAAAAATCTACAATCGATACTTGGATTCCTAAATTTCGGCAGAACATACATTTTAGACTACGCGGAAAGAGTAAAACCTTTCTACGACTTCATAAAACCTGACTTTTCAGTTAGACAATGGACACAGGAACACACAAACATCCTACGTTCACTACAAGAAGACATGATAGCTTCAAAACACCTACAGACGCGAGTAAACGTACGCAACTTAGTGATCCGTGTAATAGCGGGTCAATGCGGGTACACTTACTTAACCTTCAATGAAGGCGAAACGGTACCAATCGCTTACAAATCACACCTGTACACAAACGCAGAAATGCGTTTCACTTCAACAGAAAAAATCCCGACAGCAGTTCAGATCGCTGTAGCAAGAGAAAGAACCCTGGCTCAGGGAAAACGCATAATTGTCGTGACCCCAGTACCAGCTTTAGAAGCGGTTACAAAGGCTAGCATTCCAAATGCAAAAGCCTTACATCCGAGATGGATACAATGGGCTAATTCCCTTACTGCAACAGATGTTGAATACAGATTTGATCCAAGTCTAAAAACACAGGCATTCCTGCAATACGAACAAGAATATCCTCTATCAAATGAAATTTTGCCTCTAGATCAGTATGAATATATAATTTACACTGACGGATCTGCTCAACCGGCCATAGGGAGTAAGCAACAATACAGCGCAGCATGTGTTATCGTTAAAGGTCGCATGCGGGTTGGAAAGTTCCATCCAAGTTGCACCAAAACGCAGTCTCTAGGAGACTGCACGGCTCAGTTCGCAGAGTTAAAAGCACTGATACTAGCACTGGTGAATACGGATCACAAATTCCCCGCACTGATAGTGTGTGAGTCTTTTTACTGTGTGCAATCATACAATGAATATTTACATCATTGGGAACAAAACGGGTTCAAAGAAGCAAAAGGTGGCACAATTAAGCATAAAATGCTATGGGAACAGGTAGTTGAGTTGAAGAACGAACTACCGAGGACTCACGTGATTCATACACTGAGTCATGAACGTGATGGCGTTCACGTTGAAGGGAATTCTTTGGCTGATGAAGCAGCAAAGGGGGCTGTACGAACGGCTTCCGTAGCTGCAATCACTCGTTCAAAAACGAGGATAGACGGTGAGATTATGGTCGCTGTCATTGCTTTGCGCAAAGGCAGCTCAGCAGTACCAAAGAAATTTCCACTCAAGTACTCCTACAAGTTAGATGCAAACAACATTCCATATGCTCAGATTCCTGGAGTGGGGGACAGAGTAATACCAAATATGGATCGTAGGCAAGGTTTAATTATTGCTGCACACGAGGGTTTGGGCTCTGCACATACAGGCGTTACAGCGACTATTTCATTGTTGAAACAGCGCTATTGGTGGCCAGGTCTAACAAAGCAAACTAAAGACTATGGGCCAGATGTAGGTAAAACCCAAATTGCGAGTTCTTAATAGCGATTTTTACCGAATCGCTATTAAGAACTCGCAAACTCAGATGTAGAAAAAAAATCGCTAAAAGTTAGCAATTCGGTAATAATCGCTAAATCAATACCAAATCCTTATTACCGAATCGGTATTTGCGAACTCGCAATTTTTAAAAATCGCAAATTAGCGAATCTGCCATTCCGGTGCACCCTGATGACATCACAACCAGGAAGTGGCCTGACACATGCTGTTTCACTGAGCCTGAAGCTGTGGGAGAGGCAGGGAGCAGGACCATACACCCAGGAGCTGCACAGTAATTACCAAGCAGACACCAAATATAAGTATGGACACACAGGAGAACGAAAAGGAGCCCGCAGAGAGTTGGAGGTTCTAATTGAGGAGGTGGTAAAGACTCACGACCAGTTGTTTGGGAAGAAATCTCTGCATGTTCCTGAATCGCAGAAACGTAAGATATGGCTAGAAATAAAAGCAAAAATGAATGCCATTGGTGTCACCCAGCGCTCCAATGACGATCTGTAGAAGCGCTGGTAAGACCTCCGCAAACGTGCCAAGGAGAGGGTGGCTGACAGGCTCAAACAAGCTAATCAGACAGGTGGCGGAACATCCACTGCGCCAGGAACAACACCCCTGGAAGAATTGGTGGAGTCCACACTCCAGCCTGAGGCCATCATTGGCATTGGAGACGCGAACAGCTCAGCCAGAGGAAACAACAGACAAGGTAAGATGCATGCACAGCATGGTGTGCCCCCCCCCACCCCTCCCCAATCCACAATGAGCAAGTATGGATCCCACTCCAGTCCATGATTAGCTAACAACCAGCAATGCATCTTGGGAGATATAGTGCTAATTAACACATAGCATACCAGTGAGTCCACTGAACCCAAGTGCATGTGACCAACATCAGTAAATAAGCAAGCTGGGGACTGTTAGTCTGAATGGCATTCATGTAATTTAATTAAACACAAATGCTGCAAGGCAAGTCAGTAAATTGACATTCTGTACCCACAGGCGAACATACACCCCAGACTGCTGCTAGGGAGTCAGAAGAGGCACCTGGGGACACGACAATCAGGAGGAAGAGACCCTGTCACCCGCAGATGTCCCACCACCACCACCACCATCACCACCACCACCGAGACCCAGGAGGTACACAGTGGGTAGCCTTCAGGAGATGGCGGGGTCAGAGGAGGAGAGCACGGGAGACCCACAGTCCATGCAGGAAGAGGCAGAACAGACTCCAGAGACACAGTCACCCATGGAGCGTTGCCACACAAGTGCTCGACGACGCAGACCAAGGGCACACAGTCCAGATGCACAGGCTTAAGATTCCAGTGTATTTGCAGGTCTGGAGGGAAACATGTTGAAGGTGCAGCGGCTGCAAGGGAAGACAATGCGGTCAATGCAGCGCCAGATGGTGGCCATGAACAAACACATGAGGGACATGAAGGAGGGCATAAATGGTCTGAACAACACCGTTGCAGAGGGCATGCGGGACATGGCTGAGACTGTAAGGCTGTTGTGCAGCAAAATGGACATTGAACGTGGGGCAAGGCGCAGGGACAAACAGCGCATGGAAGGGTACACAAAGGCGGTGAACCGCCTATGCAATGCCACCTCTGTCCTTAGCAGACGCTCAGTGGCTATGCAGTTGGAAATGGCCCACTGCAGCCAGGATGTCGCTAGGTGGTTGGTTACTGTCACCACTGCATTAGAAGTGCTACAGACAACACACATCGCTGCCACAGGGTCTGGGGATGGTGGTGAAAGTGAGGAGGTAACAAGCCGCAGCAGCATCACTCCACCAATTGCAGATGCCAGGAGGCGCAGTGCAAGGCAAGGTCCAGCCGCAGGACAGTCCTCTAGGGAGGGCAGTGTGCAAAGTGAGCGGAGCTGTGCGTGCCCGCAGGAAATGAAACCATGCTTCATCTGACATTGGGAGATGGGTGAAGTAACCCATGTGACCATATGATAAGGGATGACAATGAGCATGCAGTGTATCAATGCCATGCTGGGATTGTTGAGGCACTGAGAGGCCAATATGGTGCGGCGGTGTGCATTCCTATTGCCTGATGTAAGGTCAATAAAACACCGTTACACAATTGCAATTACTCGCTTTGTCTCATTACTTACTCAGAAATAGTTGCGTGTGATCTCAGCCCGTCTGTGTCTCCCATCAGGCGCTGATACGACACCTGCTGCGCGGTGCAGTGCCTGTGGACATTCCTCATCCTCATCCTCTGATTCAGTGAGTTCCACGGGTGTTCCCTTCTTTGTGGCCAGGTTATGAAGCATGGCACATGTTGCTATTATTTTGCAGCAGATCAGAGGGCGGTACTGCCGTGCACCTCCACTCTTGTGAAGGCAGTGGAACCTGCTTTTCAGGGGTCCAAATGTTCGCTCCACCACATTTCGCGTTGATTTATGGGCCACATTAAATCTCCTCTCACTTGGGGTAGATGGGTTGAGGTATTGAGTCAGGATAAATGCCCGCACCGCATATGCGCTATCACCTAAGTGGTAAAGGAAGGAAAATTATTCACAGTCAGCAACAGATACATCCAAGGTATACATCAGGGTGTGTCACATTGATTTACCTAGCAGGTATCCTTCTCCAAATTCACCCCCAGCCCGACGTGTATAGATCCCACTGTTCCTGAAAATGTAGGAGTCATGCGTGCTCCCTGGAAACTTTGCAACAATATCGGTGATGATGTGAGACGCATCACAAATGACCTGTACGTTGATTGAATGTGTGGATTTACGGTTCCGATATATGTACTCAGTCGCAGAGGGGGGCAGATTGGAATATGTGTCCCATTGATGCACCCTATAACATGTGGGAACTGGGCCTTCTGATAAAAATCCATCTTTGTCTTATGCAGTTCCGTCTGTGTGCTGGGGAACCGGATATAGTGGTGCATTCTTTGCATCATGGCATCCAGGAATGTTTTGAAAAAGCGTGACAGGCAACTTTGTGAGACGCCACCAGCCACAGCTATGACCCCCTGGTAACTACCTGATGCGAGTAGATGCAGGCAACAAAGGATCTGTACATGTGGTGGTATTGCGTGCGCCCTTGGTGTCTGGTGCTCCAGGATTGGGTGCAGGTCCCGTATCAGGTCTAGGATGGTGGTGGGGTGAAGCCTGTACCTCTCATGGATTTCTGCCTCTGTGAGTTGGAATAGTGTAATGCGCACTCTGTATACGCGTTCCTGTCGTCTCCAGAGCCTCAGTGCTGCTGCTTGCATCCGCATCCGCCTTGCAATGACATAGAGGGCCGCCATTGTGTTCACACAGATGCATTCTGGGGCTGTTTATATGCAGTGCACCTGGTTACCACCTGCTTTGAGTCAGTGGTAATTTGCGAATCCAAAATAGCGATTTTTCAAATATTCGCAATTTGCGATTTTTGGTACATTGGTTTG
Organism: Calotriton arnoldi; assembly: GCA_963921515.1. Taxonomy (NCBI): domain Eukaryota; kingdom Metazoa; phylum Chordata; class Amphibia; order Caudata; family Salamandridae; genus Calotriton; species Calotriton arnoldi. Next base: position 567,748 of record CAWUFW010001513.1, read on the forward strand.
CGAATTTGTATTGCGATTTCTTATTTAGCGAGTCGCAAAATAGGGAGTTGGTGTGGCATATTCGCAAAATAAAGAATCGCTAACTGTTTTCCTTTATTTTTAGCGATTCTTTATTTTGCAATTAGGTTTTTCTGTCTCTACATTTCACATGGGTCATTTGCGATCGCAAACGTGGAAATTCTGCGAATTTCTGCGTTTGCGATCGCAATTTGTCTACCTACATCTGGCCCTATGTCTTGAAATGTGACATCTGCCAGCAGATGAAAGGCTCCACCATAACACGCCCGGCACAGACACCGTTATTAAAAATCAGACAAACCTCTCGCTTGTATGTATCTGGACCACTGCGGCCCCTTACAATCAGATGGGGCTTACAAGTATATCATGGTTGCAGTGGATTCATGCTCGAGATTCCTATGGGTATGGCCTCAGCGCCCGGCTGACGCTCGGATTGTTATCCAAGATTTGCGAGTCTTTATAGGGACATACGCAGTTAGCACGATACATTCTGACCGTGGCCCGGCGTTTAGCTCTCGGGCTGACAAAGAGGCCAAGGAAAGTATGGGCGTAGCATTGCGGTACTCCTCTCCGTACCATCCTAAGGGAAATTCGGTTGTGGAGAGGAAAAAGCGGGGCCTAAAGCAATCTTTAACAGCTAGGGTATTAGGCAAAGGCGGTAGTTGGGTCAATCATCTATATGGGGTACAACGAGCACTCAATAACCAGCCAAGAAGTTCTCTAGGGGGTGTCACTCCATATGAGGTCCTATTTGGGACGAGAATGTGGGTACCTGATCTTGATTGTGAAGGCACAGTGGCGGATGAGAAACCATTTGATATCCATGATCGTTTGGCTGTTTTACAGGATCTAAATGAATCCAGGACACAACACAGTAAAGTCCTCCAGAAACAGACCGCCACTGGGGAAGTCAAGGCAAACACGGCAAGACCTGTCTGGATCCCAAAGGTCGGGGATCTGGTCAGAGAGAAAATAGCGGACAGAAAAGAATTTGGACCATCATACAGAAAGCCTGTACCTGCCCTAGCAGTTCAAGGAACAAGAACTGTACTTTTGCCGCCTCTTGCCGGAAAAAAGGAGAAAAGATTTGTCTCAATCAACTTAATCAAACCACACTATGTGGCCGATACTGAACAGTAGGCCTCGTTGACTCCACAGTCGCAGACGCCCATTCTCTAGCTACAATCCAAGAAGTTCAAACAGAAAGACTCATCACGTTTGAAGAGTCTCCTGTGCGGAATGAAGGACTATGCAACAATGCTATGGAACTCGTTGCCCTTGAACCAGAAGTTCAACTTCAAAATTCAATTCAAAATAACACACAAGTTGCAATTAGACCAAATACAGACGTCTATGTCAACATGCCTCGACAAGAGCAAAATGCGATTTCAACAAATCCCGATGCAATTCCTACAATTGATCGAACTGATTCTGCCTACTTCATGAACTTTGATACGTTTTCTTTGGATCCAAGTGAACCTGAAACGACGCCAGCCCAAAAATCCCACAAACAGCAAGCTAAAGACTTTCTGAACTTTCTCAAAAAGACTTACCTGGTATCGCCTTGGTTAGAACTCTGGGTAATTACTGGGATACTATTTTTTCTTTTATGGCTAGGCTTAGTTATAACTTTTAGCATGCTTATTAATGAACGATACCTTCAACAAAAGCTCCGCAGCCCAAAAAGTTAATTTAATTCTGAAGCCTCATCAGTCCTCACATCGTGAACAAAGAGACTTGTCATCAGTGAACATTACAGCAGTTCCTATACCGGATGGTATAGTCTGGGACAAGGTTGATTTCGATATATTCGGTCCTACTGAACTTTTAAAAATTTCTCATGTATTTAAAATTTCATTGAGTGATATCATTACCTCCAGTACATTTTCTGATGATTGGGACTCTGAAACTGTTAATAATATGTTGTCTGATTTAGAGAAAACTGCCACATTTTCGAACACTGAAATGTTAGAAGGTACTTCAGACTATGACACTTTGTACTGTTACCAACATTATGGTCATCATTTCTTGCACAAATCTATATCACCTAGAAATGTTTTTGAGTACCACCAGTGGGAACATTGCCCTACACCACCAAAAGGTAGTTCACATACGTTTGCACAGAAATTTTCATATTTTTCAGGGTTTAACACCACTGACCCGACCTCGTACTATTACAAGGTTGCACCGACATCAGCACTGAAAACTATGTTGACAAACACCAAACAGATATATAGTCTGCTTCCTTTATCACCCAATTGTCTGAACAGGGTTTTGACCTATGGAAGGACACAATAGACTTAAAATCAGTCTGGGGTTCTAGAGACTGGCAAGTCCAGGGAACAGAGGCGCTATTTAGAGCGTGCCTCATGCCACAGCAGATGATATTTCTAAATGACACTGTGCAACAGACGTCCTGTCTTGGACTAGCCAAAAACAAGGACCTGAACACACCTCGGTTTCCAACACCATCACAGATGGAGGGGCGGCAAAATTCAACTTCACAAGAAGGGGCAACAGTAGATGACATTTTACAGTACAATTGATCAGACCCTAATTGGAAGAAATGGGTGGTTTGGCCCTTAGACACGAACACATGTCAGAAAAGATTCTGGGGTATAACCGAAGGGTTCAATATCCATAGGCCAGACCCACGCTATGTACAAAGAGAACACCCAGGGGTAGTGACATCCTACAGTGTTGGGAAGTTGTGCCTTGATTGGCTAGAAACCTCAACACTCACAGAAGTGAAACATCACTTATCCTTACTCACACATGACATGGATCTTAGGGACTTTTTACTAGGCCCCAGGAAATCACGTCAGAAACGTTTCATATATGCTGGCATTTATGCTGCCTACAATGAAAATTGGAAGATATCCCAACAAGAGGCCGCAGAGAGAATACGGGAAATAGACCATATTAACTTAGAAAAGGCATTAGCAGTAACAGATAATGGGTTAACAACTTTGACCTCCAGGATCTATTCCTTAGGCAACATTGTATCTTCTGCAATAGACATACTGGAACAAGATTTGGCCATATTACAACACGGGCAATCTCAGTTATGTTCTATCATGTTGTTAAGCTGGACACTGCAATCTTTGCGTGAAGGCTAAGTGCCTTGGCCTTTTATCAATAGTACGTCTCCGTTTTCTGAATACAATCTAACAGATAAACAGGTAGAAATGGCACAAAGAGGAGCAAAATATACAATGTTGCGCACTGGAAAGCTGGATAGATTACCATTTACGGTAGCAGAATCACCATCAACGGAAAGGCTAATCCATGGCCACATAACTCTACCGGTCACTACTTTTCAATTTCAATATTGCCTTGAGCAAAGGCAGGCAAATATGAAAGATTAGGTAAGGAATACATTAAGGAATCCTGGGAATTACCGTACAGATTTCGATGCCAGAGTGGGGATCGAGAAGTGTTTCTAAGCGGTACAAACTGCAAGAACGCTTTAAGTGGTTCTCTCATGTGCCAGGATATTTCCCTGCACGGAGCTTGTAATGGTTCGGTAGCGAACTTGTCCTGCCACATGACAGGGACTCCAGCGGCCGTGATTACTCCGGTATTCAGGCTGCTCTCGAATGGGAGTTACTTGATGCTGAACGATCAAGGTTGCTGTGGGATGCTTCCGGGCATTGCCTATCTGGTCACTGTGAACTCCAGGGTTACTTGCTGTATGCAAGTGTTGTTTCCCCCAGTAAATACAGTCAGGTAGGAGTCGCTATGGCCTTCGTTGAATGTTTCCTTTATTCAGTTTGATACTTTGAGCAGACTGAAAGCCATGCTTTTACAGCAAACCGTACCCTTAAAATCCGCTCGAGAGACCTTTGATCTTCAAATCGCAAGGACCTCGATTGAGATACAGGCACTTATACGTACAAACTGCCCCTTTCATTTAGCAGAAATGGTGGGTAGTATCTTTAATATGTCTGATACGAGTGGTATTGTACACCTATTTAAGACCATAGGGTCAGCATTTCTAAGTACCTTTCAGACTATCCTCGGAGTTATTCCAAATTTTATACACTCCGTATTGGGGAGCGTTTTTGGAGGTCTTCCGCTGATCCTGCTCTCAATAGCAGGTATCCTGATTGTCATTTTTCTGCTACGCAATGGACGGCCCAATTACCAACGAGATGGCAAAAGCCCTCCTGGAGCGCAAGTACCATGAACGCATGGTACAGCATCTGGGCACACCTCGCCTACGGGAACTGAGCGCCTCTTGGTTCCTATCCTTTAGACCAGTCTGGATGGACTGCATCTTACCTGTTCTTCGATGCCTGTTTTGCGGTGAAGAATGCGAGTTGGATCTCTGTCTGACACTTGCATCGGACACGCCAGCGGACTTGAATACCAGGCTGGAACCCCTGAGTGCCCATGCTCGGCAATGTCCCCAGCGTATTCCCATATTAATGGCTGCATTCCTCGAGAATCCGCAGGTGCCTTTTACAACTGGGTTGAGCATCAGCTCTTCCACTAGCACTCAGGTTTCGACAACAGCACCGACTGCCTCTACACCAGCTATTGGCAGCTCTGAATATCATTTGTGCTCCATTGACGTACTCTGCGAGGTGTTACAGGGACCGTCCTCTGCAGCGGCGGGCAACAACGATGTTGTGTCTCCCAGCCAGCACACTTAATCTATAATTTTATTATTGTATCTTCCAGCACAAGTCACTAGTGATAAGGGATGATATGCCTGTACTGACTACTTGGGCCCCAGCCGCCGACGTCGCACAGTAAGATCTCTCGTTCACCTCACAAGGTGCTACCAGTACCCCTTCGCCCGTCTGTTGAGTGATCCAGGATCGTTGCTGTGCTCTCCCACCCCTTTGTTTCTCCTCCTCTGGGCTCACATCCTCACTAAATCTTTTAGGCATAATGGAGATCAGTCCTGACCCCAATGGCTCCAACGCCTTCATCATTAACTACCCAACTGACCTCTCCAAGAATGCGGCAAAGAAATACAAGCATCGTATACTCAAAGCCAGACCAGAAACCCTAATCTCAGACCACTACTTCTGCACCAACAAAGGCACCCTGGTCAATGACCTCATTTTTTATACTAGAAAACGGGCTTGTTGGCGATCAGTGCTTTACTCCTTGCTTAAAATAACTGGTTCAAGGAAAACCGCGCACAGCCTCAAACTAACAACGTCTCCCTCGCCCACACTCAAAGCCACCACCTCAATCACTCTATACAATAATGGTATCATACTAATCCAAGCCTCTACCACTAACCTTGCGAAAATGGCCAACTTCTACCCTACTCTAAGAAAAGCGGTTAACGGCAACGCCTCTGACCCCTTTTCCACCAACGCGACCACGCGGGACTTAACCATTACTCTCCCCACAACAACTGTGAATACCCCTCTATCCCTTAACCTCACACCACCTCTTGCTGATCCTACAGCCACCTTGTCCTCGTTCAGACTACGTCAACTCACTAGAGTACCCGCTCAAATGGGCGACGGAGTGATGGGATCAACCCCCTCACCGACTATCAGTCCGATTCAGGATGAACTCCGAGCTGAGAGGCTACATCAAGTCATACAGTCCTCCCCCTTAACTGATGTTGTCCCCCTTCCCATCCCTATAACAATACCACATACTAGACTAGAGTCGGGGCATCGATCCCCCACACAGGCTCCAACAGGCCCACATCGAGGCCCCCTGTCCCCTATCGTTTCTTCACCACTCCATCCTCCCCTCGACCAACAATCTGACTTGGCTTCGCGTCTTGATGGTATATCTCTTCAGTTACAACTTCTCACCTCTGAGCTACATGAACTCAAAGCCCTCTCTAATGATCTTTTCCCTATGATCAGCTCTCTCCTCACCTCTGCGAACTGGCCTATTGCGTCCACCAGGCCTTGTGATCACATTGAGCAGCCTGTAGCTCCCTCCACCCCAAAACCCACTCCACTACCCAACACCCCCACCATCCATAGAGAATCCCACCCAACGACCAATGACTTACAGGACATTCACACATGTAACTCTACCATGCCCAAATCTTACACCCACCCCCGAGTCAAATACTCACCATCCTTTCTAACTCGAACCGAGAACCTCCCTGCAACCTCAGATATAGCAATACTGAACCTCACCAGCGTGAATCTCACCCAGACTCCTTCCCCCCCTAACCCACCTCGTCTCAAATGTGTACTACTTAATTGTAGATCAGCCAGTAAACACGCTTCCGATATCTTCGACCTCATCCAACACAATGATTTAGACATTATCATCCTCACTGAAACTTGGCTAAATCAGGCTTCCACTCCTATCTTAGACCTCCTAGTACCTCCCACCCATGACATAATTAGGTTAGACAGAGCTCTGAAATTGGGTGGTGGCTTAGCTTGTATTCACAGGAGTACACTCTCAATTTCACAATTGGATTCCTCAACGATCCCCTCCTGTGAATACCTCTGTCTCAGCATATCAAGTCTGAACCTACCGGTCTGCAAACTTCACACTTTTTACCACCCCCGGGAGAAAATCTTCCGTTCATTGAACAATTAATGGAAATTATCTCTGGCAATGTCGACTCTGCAGTATCCCAAATCTTCCTGGGTGATTTCAACCTTCATTGGTCTAATCCTAACGACCCCGCTGTTGCCTGCGTTAAATCCTTTTTAAATGATCAAAATCGGACTCAGCAGTGTGACTTACCAACACATATTAAAGGAGAAACACTAGACCTAATCATCTCTAAAGAGCAGACTATCACCATAGATTCCATTACCCCGTGTGACTGGTCCGACCACCACAGCATCCTCTTTTATATTAACAGGGAAGTGCAGATGAGGAAGACACAACCATTGAAACCAAAGATATGAAAAAGGGACCTAAGAGCAATAAACTCTGTAGATCTTGCTGCCCACTGTCTATCTGCCCTCTCCTCCCCAGTTGATACGAATGAGGTGCAATCACTCACCGACGACTACAATTCAACCATATCCAACATCATGGATAATATTGCTCCGCTCCAATTTAAAAATGCTTCAACAAAAATATCCAAACCATGGTATAACGAAAGCTTAAACACTGAAAGACGTAACCTTAGGGCAGTGGAACGTTCCTGGCGAGGTAATCCCTCCTCTGACCAACTAAAACTACTCAGAGATGCCAGGAGCCTCTACAACAAACAAATCAAGAGTGCTAAGGCGACCTATTTCAGAGACCAATTGGACCAAGCAGCAAACCGCCCCAAGAAACTCTTCGAGTTGGTCAAACAACAAACAGTAGCAGGTCCTAATCACTCTGACCCCGGTGGCAATCCTCCCTCTTGTGATGAACTTGCCGCTTTCTTCACCGAAAAATCAAGACACATCTCCATTGACCTCGCCTCTAAGAAGTCTCTTTTACCCCCTAACAGTGTGGCCTCACTCATTGATCCGGCTAAAATGTGCAATTTGACCTCCACGAATCTCAAGAACAATGCATCATGGAGTATATTCACCCCTTTTAGTGAAACTGACATCTTCAAGATTCTTCAGAACATCAACCCTTCCAACCATTTCAGCGACCCTTTGCCGCCATCCATCTTCAAAGAAATCAAGAATGCACTCATTCCCACCTGGACAAGGATTGTAAATGCTTCTCTTTCACAAGGCAGCCCAGGTAACCCCATACTGAAAAAACCTAACGCTGATAAATCCGATCTCAATAATTTCCGCCCTATTTCCAACATCCCCACCTTAGAGAAACTCCTTGAAAAATGTGTGCAATCCCAACTTTGTGCTCACATAGAGAATTACCAACTCCTAGACCAGCATCAATCTGGCTTCAGGAAGGGGCACAGCACTGAATCGGCTCTCATTCATATTATGGATGACATTCTTAAAATGCTGGACCAAAACGAATCCTGCCTCCTGATCCTTCTTGACCTTTCCTCCGCTTTTGACACGGTAAATCACGACAAGCTTTTATCCATCCTGCAATACAGAATGGGTTTTTCCGATCAGGTGCTTCAATGGTTTTCCTCCTTCCTACATCACAGATCACGAAGAGTTATGACAAACCACTCTCTATCTCAGCCCTCTCCCGTACTTATGGGGGTCCCACAAGGGTCCGCTTTATCTCCTATCCTCTTTAATCTCTTCCTGGAACCTCTTGCAAGCTCTCTAAATTCCATGGACATTCTCTTCCACATGTATGCGGACGACACGCAACTATATCTGAAAATCACATCCCTGGAAAACATCATCTCACTCAACTCTACCCTTCTGTTTGCTCAAAATTGGTTAACGGAGAACCATCTTCTGCTTAACACTTCCAAAACGGAATTCTTGCTCATCTCCCCCCCGAACCACATCCCCAACCTAGACTCCTGGTTGAATCACCTCACTGCTTTCAACTGTGATCCTCTCATTGTAGACTCAGCCAAGTCTCTGGGAATCACCTTGGACAAACACCTAAACATGAAAAACCATATCAGCACCGTAGGCAAAGGAGCAAACTACTTGTTGAGGTCTCTCAGAAATATCAAACCTTTCTTACCAATAAATGATTTCAAGCAGGTGGTACAAGCGCTTGTCCTGCTGAGGCTGGATTACGGCAGTGCTACCCTTTGTGGCCTTCCCAAATACGCCCTGGCACCACTAAGGGCATCCTTGAACGCCGCGGCTAGATTGGTTACAGACTCTAAACGAAATGAACATATATCTCCAGTCCTAAAATCACTCAAATGGCTCCCCTACGAAGCTCGGATTCATTTAAAGATTGCTGTTCTTACGCACAAAGCCCTTCACTTACACACGCCTACTTACCTGGGGCAAAAACGTAATCTCTCCTGCGGGGCAAGAGACTTAAGAAGCGCATCTACCCTCCTCCTGAAACCGCTCATCCTTAACAAAAAGAGAAGTTGTCACCGAGCATTCTCCGGCGCTGCCCCTAAGATATGGAACTCTCTTCCACCAGAAGTACGCAGAATCTCCTCATCGACGAAGTTCAAAACCGAAGCCAAAAGATTCCTAATGATCAAATTCCTGCTTTAACAGGGATGGTCTCATGTCCTGTGCATGTCCTATGGATATATATCCTTATACCATTGCTCTTGCATACTGTCATGGCTCCCCGTTACTGCATTCTGTGTCTTCCCTATTGGCCCGCCTCCTCACTATCTTGGTTTGAAACTGTATTGTAATATGTGACGTTTTTTTTTTTGTTGTTTTTTTTTTGTTCTTCCCCCCCTCCCTCCCCCGCCTCTTATTTGTTTTGATTATTGCTTGTGTCCGTCCGCCCTTCTTATTGTAAAGCGCTCTGATATCCCTCTGGATCTTGTTCGCGCTATAAAAAACTTTATAATTAAATAAATAAATAAATAATTGGCTCATCGTGTGCTGGGAAAGTATTCGGAATTTTTCCTTTTGGTTTCAAAACTCGACTAAATTTGGAACACTTCCTACAAATTGACACTTTTGCTGAAAAGCATGGCCTTCTGACGCTTGTAGGGGTTCGACTTATATAAACGAACTCAATTAGGACTTCGGCTTAAGAAACAATTCCGAAAAACAGATTTTCGAAGGAAAAGATTTTTTCTCTCTTCATCTTTTTTCCCCCTCTTAAAACTGTTTTTAAAATGATTTTAAGACAATGTTTTTACAAGGGTCATTGATAGTTTTTATGCGCTTTTACCTAGTAAAGAGAATGGTTTGATGGCATTTATTATTGTTGACTATTCGGAAGAGGAGTGGGTGTTATGTTTCATATAGGTACCCTAATATAGGCCCGGGTAATATCATACACCTTCACCTACATTACCTCCCCTACACTACACAGTAACAAACCTTTAAGGATTGAACCTTTACCTAGTTCTAGTCCTGGGCGCAGAAGGAGGGTTTCTCCCTGAACAATAGTGTCCTATAACTTCATCAATAGACTCACACAGTATGAATGAATATTCATAAGGGTTCTTGGAAACCAGGCTGGGGCTGCACCACCTGCATAATATCTACGTACAAGGTTCATCCCATACGTCATCCCCAAATCCAACAATGGCTAACACAAGAAACAAGGGAGAAAGGAACCCTAGATACTTTCTGTATAAATACAGCACATCTTGCAAGTGTTAGTTAGAGGGAACCGAGACTTCCAGGCCGACACACTGACCAGAGACGCTGAGGCTCCTGCATGCAGACGCTCCAGCTGACAGTGGTCTAACACATCTCTTGCGGGTTGTCCAACTCGAGACCAGGACGGGGTCCCACAATCTCTCAAATCAGGTGATGGGGTTAGACCAAATCCTAGAGGGAGTCTTGGCTTCACACCTACTCACATGCTAGGTACACTTAGGTACATCTAGATAGGCATCGTAGGAGTACGCGCACTTTTATCATGCATTTTATATTCATGTGCATTATGATTATTGCAAAATGGTAGGACTGTACTATCCATTTATATTCACTATACTGCTGATTATATATAGCTGCTACTGTCTAACGGTTGTTGCAGCACATCTATTTTACACTAGAAGAACAACTGTGCAATAAATTCTTATTGTAACACGCCCAACTGTTTCTTCTGTGTAACTCTCTGAGACCGAACAAGTAAGCACGAGTGACTGAACGAAAAGTAGTATATTGTTTCCACGATCCTGAGGGATCAGGGTTATCATGTTCTGAGGTTGCCAGAAACTATTCTCTCCCCGATATGAGGAGACACTAGTGGCACTGTGAGATAGCTAATGCAAACAGGCTAACATTTTCGGTGGGGGTGTTCAGAGTCAGTCTGCCACCAAGCCCACAGTTCATGTTATCCGAACGTGCAGATTCTGTATAGGTTATATATAGGAACTTCACGACATGGCGCCACCAACTTTGGTTGGGTACTTATTTAACAGTAGATTCTGAGTAGTTCAGTCGTGCTAGTCTCAGAGACCCCTACTCACAAAACACCAGAGACGTCTGGAGTGGGTGGGCACAAACTCCGCCACAGCTGAGTAGGCGAAAGAATCCTATTTATTAGCTGATGGTTAATCAAGCTTGAAGGACACAGTGTTCCTAAAATTGTGCAAATAAAACCTTATCTTAAGTTCCCTTGAACAAACTTCTTTGTTACGAAAATGACTGAGGGCGAAAATAACCCAGTAGTAAATCTACACGTCTCAGACGGAGAAGATTCAAACGCAATTCAAATTGCACCTAAATTCAGACGTACGTTCACCCTGAAACTAGTAGAAAATGGTTTATCAGCTAGGAGTGGCTTAGTAGTTTTCGTGATTGAGGCACACGAATAAAACAAAACAGAGGTATTCTATTCGTGGGTTACATTCCCAGAAGCAGATGCGAGAACACAGACATTTCACTACTATACAGAAGGAGATGCACCGGTGGAATATGGTCCGTTCGAGGACATAGAGGTTCCACTCACGTACCAGGAACACTTATACTGGTTTAAAGGCGCCCTACCCCACATAAGAAATAGAGTAAGATTAGGCCCGCTCGGAGGAGAGGGGGCAACATGGCCGATATTAGCGGCCTACACACCACATCCTGACATTGACACAATGCCACAAGGAGAGTTACTCATACAACACAAAGATTTAACTAAAATCTACAGAAACTTGACACAATTCGTCATGAGGACTTTCACAATCCAACCAGCAACAGTTGCAACAAATGGTACTCACTCTCAGGGTACAGCAACTAAAAACCCTCCACAAACATTACACGCAGTAATGGGCAAAATGCCCACGAAACGTGAACAAATGCCATTCTGGGTAGCTCAGAACTTTACTCAGCTCGAGGCAGTATTCCCGAATACTACCCCGTATGAAAAACACAGAATGCTAACAATCTGCTTGCCCATGGGGATAACACCACAAGTAGAAGATTGTACCACTTGGGGTACCGTCTTTGCTGCAATTTATACCAGGACTCATGGTATTCCTTCATTAGCGGTAATACCGGATGTATTACTACAAATACAAAACGAGTACGGAGCAGAACCGGCTCTGAACTTAGGGATGAAGTTACTAAATAACTATGACCAGGTATCGGCCATAATACTAGCTAATATTAAAGGGGAAGCAGCTTCAGTGGCAATCCGCCAAAGACTAAGGGAGTACAGTCCGTTAGATCAACAACACGAACTGCCCAAAATAATTGAAACTGCATATGCAGAATTAGGCAGAGACAGTTTGGGTGGGAAAGCTTTAAAACCCCAACTGATGAGAAGTCCTGAAAAGGACAATTCCAAGCAGACACCTGCTTCTTCTAAAAAGAAGTGGGATAATAAAAAACAACAAAACTTTAAAGGAAACAGATCTCAATCCCGAGGTAGAGCTCCTCCACAGGAGCCCTCTGAGAAGAGGTACAACCTCAGGAATAGGGATAATATTAGGAAACCTGACATGTATCAGGATCCTGATACACGTTCCTCTCGTTCCTTTCAGGGCTCGACAAAAAACTCTGAGAGAGAAGGACGGTCAGAACACAAAAAAGAGCGTACAAAGTCCAGAGACAAGCAGCACGCTCAAGACTATATTTCCAAAAAAGAAGAAAAGCCAAAATCAAAACCTCAGTTTAAAAAGAAGAAAGTTGCAGGCCTGAAGATCAGACATGCCCAGAATTCTGAGGACACAGCTTCTGAACGGGGAATGGGCTCACACGATGCTAGACAGTGTGGCAGAAGTAACAATAGCTCGCCAGAACCTGATGGAATTTCTGGTGACAGCGGACTTGAATTATTACATCACGGTGGAAACACCAGATACAAGGGTGAGCGTCCCACATAAGTTACACGAAATAACACTCCAAATGGAGGGGGAGAAGCCCAGGAAAGTTAAAGGTCTCTTTTGGAAAAACCTGTCATCTGGTTATGACATCCTATTAGCTGAACAAGATTGGCCGCCAGCATTCGTTATGGAGTGCCCTAGGGGAGAAAAGGTAATTTTTCCAGCCTTCTCCGACCTCGTTCCCATATATTTAAAACACACATATGCACGGGAGTGGGCAGTTGCCCTAGCTCCAGCATTGTACAAAAATCATGCCGGATGGGATGAAGATTCAACCCACCACGTGATCCTGTTAAAAGTTTCACCAAATGCACAGAGACAATATCCAATAAAGCAAGAAGCTAAAAAACAGGTCAGGGAGATCTTAGATCAACTTGAATACCAAGGGGTGATTGAAACATGCACCTCACCAATAAACAATCATTTGTTTCCCGTATCAAAACCGGACAACTCATATCGTCTAGTTTTAGATTACAGACATTTAAACACATGCACAAAGACATTTGCTGTCCAAAACGCACACAGTGCCGCATTAATGAATAACATTGTGCGAAAAAAGTACAAAACTACACTAGATATCTCAAATGGATGCTTCTGCCAAAATATAGCGCCTGAAAGCAGGTATTTGACCGCATTCTCAGCGTTGGGGTCGCAGAGACAATTTTGTCGTCTCCCCCAAGGGTATAAGAATAGCCCGGGGGTGTTTTCAGCAAGGGTAACTGGTTACTCCAAAATTTTGATGAGGAAGCATTGTCCTATGTGGATGATATTTATCTGACGGACGATGAGTTAAAAAATCACTTGACCAGGGTGAGCACCATAATTATGGGATTCGCCTCAGAGGGCTACAAATGTATTTTAAAAAATCAAAAATCGCCCACCTCAACGTCCTATTTTTAGGATATGAGCTGTCAAGTGAAGGGAAAAGTCTGGCAGCTAACTTTTTAGAAAAGTGTGCGCTGCTCCAGCCTCCAAGATCATTGAAAAATCTACAAGAGATATTGGGATTCCTAAATTTCGGCAGAACATACATTTTAGACTACGCGGAAAGAGTAAAACCTTTCTACGACTTAATAAAACCTGACTTTTCAGTTAGACAATGGACACAGGAACACACAAACATCCTACGTTCACTACAAGAAGACCTGATAGCTTCAAAACACCTACAGACGCGAGTAAACGTACGCAACTTAGTGATCCGTGTAATAGCGGGTCAATGCAGGTACACTTACTTATCAATCGCTTACAAATCACACCTGTACACAAACGCAGAAATGCGTTTCACTTCAACAGAAAAAATCCTGACAGCAGTTCAGACCGCTGTAGCAAGAGAAAGAGCCCTCGCTCAGGGAAAACGCATAATTGTCGTGACCCCAGTACCAGCTTTAGAAGCTGTTACAAAGGCTAGCATTCCAAATGCAAAAGCCTTACATCCGAGATGGATACAATGGGCTAATTCCCTTACTGCAACAGATGTTGAATACAGATTTGATCCAAGTCTAAAAACACAGGCATTCCTGCAATACGAACAAGAATATCCTCTATCAAATGAAATTATGCCTCTAGATCAGTATGAATATATAATTTACACTGACGGATCTGCTCAACCGGCCATAGGGAGTAAGGAACAATACAGCGCAGCATGTGCTATCGTTAAAGGTTGCATGCGGGATGGAAAGTTCCATCCAAGTTGCACCAAAGCGCAGTCTCTAGGAGACTGCACGGCTCAGTTGGCAGAGTTAAAAGCAATGATACTAGCACTGGTGAATACGGATCACGAATTCCCCACACTGATAGTGTGTGATTCTTTTTACTGTGTGCAATCATACAATGAATATTTACATCTGATCCAGCGCGATATTAGCAAACAGCATTCATACACCAGATACTCACTTGGGCCCATACATTCATACTACGCTAATACTTACGCTGGGGTTATCAGTTGTACTCTTTATCAAAAATCCCTGCTACCAATTACCTTCCGATTGAAGAGTAATGACTTACCAATGAATCATTTGCTAATTGGGAAGTTTAAAATGAGTGACATTCATTATAGTACATAATCCTGAAATAACCACTGAGTCAGGAAGTTTTAAAATGTTTATCTAAAGATTTAGCAGAGTAAATTACAGAACCACATGGTACTTAATCGCATATCACGGATGAAGCATAGAATAATAATTATTGATTAATGACGGTCCCTCAGAAAGGAGAAGATAGAGACAGCAGCGCAACTAAAGGTTGCATTTATATTTACCTAAGTGCGAGAACCAAACCCCTTGGCCAAGGAGTTGGAAAGAATAGGACCCTCGGAAGGATGAAGAGCAAAGACCTCCTCCAGGATCAGGACAGGACCGGTGACCTCTCTACAACGACGCCTGCGTCGTTCCCCTCTCTGATACTCGACTTCTCCTCGATTCTCCCGTGCCTTCCTTCTAATGGACTCCGCTGCCCCCTCCTCAGGACCTCTTCTGGACAGGGATTCAGTCTGCAATCGATCAGCTTGGCGGTCTGGAGCTCTTCTGCTTGACAGCATGAATGCCTGTTCTGTTACAGCATCTCCTTCTCTTGTCAGCATTTAGTCTCGTTCCTCGTCTCTTTAATTAACTAATGCTATATCTATTATACCCTTCTACGCCCATGTACCTCCCCTTAATGTTGCTAAAATATGGGACCACTACTTCTGATTGGACAGGGACAGGGGGTTGATCCTCACACCATATTGATTTGGTTCGAATTCTGAAGCCCATTGTCTTTAAACTACCGCCCATTCAATTTAATACATTTGCTTTAGTTCCCACCCGTCTCACGACAAATGTTATATATTCTTCATATACAAAGTTTCAATTTTCAACAGGAAAGGCAAGAGCACAGCAGCTTCGGCCATTAGGTCATGGCCTTGGACGACGTCCAGGTTGACTTCATTTTTATTCTTTGGCAGCCAAACAGGACACATGCGCAGAATCATGGTCTCTCGAGTTTCAGATCACCAACCCCAGGCCCAAGTTTACGAACTAATAAAAGTCAAAGAAGAAAATATTAAAATCACAAATAATATGTTTCACTGCATACCCACTCTTTCTACTCTATCCCCATTTACTTATAAATCTATCCCGCATTAGTAGCGTTAAGAAAACGACAAATTAATAATAACACAAGAGCAAGCTGAAGCATGTGAAAACATCAAGCAGCCATTTTAAAGCACACTGCGCAGAAGCAGAAATGTCCCACCAAGCAAAGAAAGACGTCACAACACGTGATATGGTTGAGACATGCGCAGTAAGGTTCCCGCGATTTAGCGGCCATTTTAGAAAAAGACAAGCGTTACTTGTTAGTTAGAACACATAGGCAAGCTTCCTTGCTATTCATGTAGTGTATGCAAAGTTAATATACACAATACAAGATTAATAAATTAATACTGTGAGGAGATTGTATTCGAGCAAGTCTCATTTGTGAGTCCTTGCTCCATCAATCCCTCTTTGATGGCGTTTAAGAGCCATCAAAATACTACCCTCAATCAGATGCCAACTTCTAGCAAATAGTTTCATTCTCATTTTTACATTTTCTATTTTTAACATCCCCTTTTAATTTCTTGTATAATTCACTTCTCCACTCTTCAAGTTCTATTTCGTCAATCTTTCTCTTCTTCCCTTTTCCTGTCACATTATATGTTCCATTCTTTCTACAACATTTGCACCATATTATTATTGTCAGTACTATTATTGCTAACCCTGCTAGGGGTACTAATATTTGACCTATAAGTCCTTTTCCTACATTAGCAAATATTCTGTATATATGGGGAGGTTTTCTGTCCCAAAAACGAAACTATCGCGAATGGGTGGAAGGTCTTTCACATACCTAGGCCCCTCACTTTGGAATGCCATGCCCTTAGCTCTTCGTAGCGAAACAAATTATATTCAATTTCGCAAATCCTTGAAGACATGGCTTTTCAATCAATAGCCTGCTGCCTTGTTTAACATCAGTCTCTGATCTGCTTCTGCGCCGGGAAACCCTTTTTGGGTAGCTGTTGCACACTATAAGTTTAATTAATAAAATAAATATAAATAAATATGTTCCGATCTCTGCACTTTTATCAGGAATGTAAGTGCAACAATGTTTCGTCTTCAGTAATTTACAGACTCCGCCCTCTTTTGCCAATAAAATATCAAGAGCAAGTCGATTTTGCATAACCATAGATCTAATCGCAACCATCTCCGCATTAATCATTAGAAATCCACCAGCAGTATCCGTTGATAAACGGTCAACCACTGTAGACAATTTACATATTTTCCTTGAGTTCAGAATTATTCCCACTGAAGGTATCAATGCACCAAATATATCACCTACAATTTCAGAAAAACTAGCTCTTTTACTACGTGTTAATTCGCCATTGTTTTCATTGCTCCCAGTGTTTCTTTTTACGTGGTATATTTTTGGAAATACTATTCCAAAATAACAACTTCCATACCACCGTGCAGGAAGCCTAAAGTAAGCCTTATTCCCACACACATAATAGATTCCAGGAAAAACTGAATCTGTTCCTCCTTTGATTCCCCAACCTCCAAGAATTAAGAAATTGTGTTCACATTCACTGGTACCGATGAAAACATTGTTATAATTAGTCTTTAATCTATGTAGACAAATTTTCCCCGTCTTTACAAAATCCAGAGCCATAGCAGCTTGAGCCTTGCCAGGTGTGTAACTCCCTTCTTTCTCAGCCCAAGGTGGCAAATGAGCCTTATGCTCAGTAGCTTTCTTTTGAAAATCTTGTCTTCTATCTTCTACTAAATTCAAAAATATCTTTTCTTCTTCGTGTAAAGAACATGTTAGATTGTGTCTATGTGCATGTGTTATGTCTATCGATTTCATTGTTAGGAAAAATTCTCCCATAAACTGTGCGTCTTGACTACTAAGCACTGGGTTCATACTCTTTCGAATCGGAACCTCAGAAAATATCACATCTATGTTTGAATAATAATATTGAAGTCTCCCTGTTCTATAAAATAAACTAGATAAAACACTACATGATATGCCATATGTCAATGGTAAGTGATGATATGTTAATCCTTCTGCTACTGATTCGGGTAACTTCATACAGACATAACAATTCCTAACTTCCATGGTATCTACATATTGAAATAATAACTTTGTGAAAACATTTAAACTAGTGTCGTTATCAGTTATTTCATGATGAAATTCTGGTTCATTTTCTGCCATTAGTTCTACTCTATTTCCCTTCATGTGTGCTGTCCTTCCTTTAGTTTCGTTATTAATCTTTTTATCCATTATCATAAGGTAAGGGACTGCTACGATCAGGACTAACCATACTATAAGCACCATTACTAGACTACATATGCATATTGCACAGCATCTTCTACAACATCTCTGTTTTGGTCTCCCAGCAACTCTATCATCAGGCATTTCGACAAGGAAGATTGTTCTTCTTATCTATTTTTCGCTTTTCTTTATATGACTCTTTTGCGTAGTCAAGGTGGTCTTGTTTCTTTCTCGTACGTCAGTTCTGCACTTGTTCCTTCGTCACCACTTTCACTGACTCTGAACTTTCGTAATCTTCAAGAATAATGTAAGTCCAATCAGGACCCTTGAATTTGTTATTCACAAGTTTCAGTCTTTTACTTCTTCTTTTCTCAGTTTTGTTTTCTTGTTCGGTTTGACTTGTTACTTCATTTACTTGATCTGGATCTTCACTTCTGGTTGTTATGTGGCATTTTACTCTTTTAATGACACTAGGCCAATGGTCACCTTTTCTTGTTTTCTTTGTTTGCACTGTTTCTTTATTTTTGTCTTCTGCAATCTCTTTATTTTCACTTTCTGACACCTTTTTGTCTTCTGCAATTACTGTTTTTCTTTCTTGCTCCTTTTCAGGTCTTATTGGTTTTTCTTCAGCAGCTCCACTGTGAGTTTCCAATAAGGGACCTTGTGCTTCATTTATTTCTTCATGTTCATGTTTCTCGAGATCTTTTTCTTCTGTGTGATTTTCTGGATCTAACTGGTTCTGATCAGGGCTTATTGCACTTTGTACTTCTGCAGCCTGACCGGATTCTTCTAAATCTGTCTGTTCCTGCTCAAAACTTGTTGGTTCTTCGTTATTTTGAGCCCAGTTTCCTTTCCCTATCTGGTCCTGCTCAGGTTCTTTTATTGTATGTTCTTCTTTTCCCTGAGCTGCTTCTTCTTCGCCTATCTGATCTTCTTCAATTTCTTCCAATTTTGTTTGACTTCTTGTTCTGTAGTAAACTTCAGGAATTTCTACCACCGGTATCCAGTCCTGACTTGTGCTCGGTTGTTCTTCTGCAGCTTCTCCTGAATCTCGAGCCTGAGATTCTTCAGCTGGGCAACCTTCAGCTTCCTCAGTGATTGATGCTGACTGAGGATTTTCTTCTTCAGGGTCTGGTACTCTTTTGGTGTGGCTTACATGAATCCAATTAGGAAATCCTGCACACTTCACTGCTGTGTTGGTAGTCAGTATGACTTGACAAGGTTTTCCCCATCTAGGTGATAGACACGTCTCTCTGGTGTGATTCTTCACTACCACCCAGTCACCAGGATTCAGATCATGTTCTTGTTCAGGCTGCCTTAAAACTGCGTCTTCTCCGACCTGATGAGAGATAGAACGCACTAGGTCAGCCAATCCTTTGCAATAATCCAGAACCATATCATCAGAAATATTCAGCAGTTTGTTTATGGGAACATGTGCTTGTCTCATTGCTCTTCCCATCATTATTTCGTGTGGACTCAGTCCCGTATTTCTATCAGGAATGCTTCTTAGTCCCATTAAGACAAGTGGCAATGCATCTGGCCACTCCAATGATGTTGATGCACACATTTTTCCCAGTCTGGATTTTATAGTGCCATTCAATTGTTCAACCACTCCAGAAGCCTCTGGACGATATGCACAGTGCAATTTTTGTTCAATTTGGAATGCTCTGCAAATTATTTGAATCACTTCACTGTTAAAATGTTTTCCTCTATCTGATTCCAAAGTTACTGGGAAACCAAACCTAGGAATGAGTTCTCGTAGTAACAGCTTTGCGACTGTAATGCTGTCACTCCTCCTGGTAGGGTAAGCCTCCACCCACTTTGAAAACAGACATACTATGACTAGTACATATTTCAATCCTCTGCATGGTGGTAACTGTATAAAGTCGAACTGGAGTCTTATAAATGGACCCTCTGCCTTTCCAATCTTCCCAAACCCGATTATTGTCCTTCTCCCTGGATTATGCATCTGGCAAGTCAAACATCTCTGGCAAAGGCTTTCTGCTACAGCCCTGAACTTGGGAATGTACCAGTTCTGTCTGAAAAGCCTAATCATTGCATCTCTCCCTATGTGTGTGTCTCCATGATACATCCTGGCCATTTGAGAGAGCAGACAGTCAGGCATGACTGGTCTGCCATCAGCACAAATCCACACTTCATCATCTCCCCTTTGGGAACAACCCACTTTGACCCATGTTTTCTTCTCATTTTCATCAGCACCATCTTGCAATCTTCTAACCTCATTCCATGTTTCAGGTGGCATATACATCATAAGTTGGCAGCTGATTCCCATTCTTTCCACCCTTTTATTGACTGATAATCTATTTCTGGCACAATGTTGAGCCACAAGATCTGCATATCGATTGCCAATTACCACCCAGTCATCTCCTGACTGGTGTGCGGCACATTTCACCACAGCCAATTCTTTTGGTGATTGTATTGCTTCCAGCAATTCCCTTACAAATTGTCCATTTTTAATGGGGGATCCTGAAGAAGTCATGAAATCCCTCTGCATCCATAGTTGGCCAAAATCATGCACAACCCCGTAACCATATTGGCTATCTGTAAATATAGTTACTTTTTGATTCCTCCCAATTTTGCACGCTTTTATCAAAGCAATCAATTCAGCTACTTGTGCAGATTTTACTCCTGGTAAATAGGATGCCTCAACTATTCCAGTTAATTCACACACCGCATGGGCAGCAGTTAGTTTACCATCTTCATGTCTTTGGCATGAACCATCAACAAACAGCTCCCTGTCTGGCTTTCTAAGGGACTGTTCTTCAATGTCCGGACGTGGTTTCGTACATAACTCTGTGACTTGTAAACAATCATGTTCTTCTTCTTCGTCATTTTTAATTTCCTCATGATATGGGTCTGGTAGTAAGGTAGCGGGATTTACTATTGTACACCTCACTATGTTCACATTTTCAGCACCCATTATTATTCTCTCATATTTAGTCAGCCGACTAGGAGTAAGATGCTGAGTTCGTGTTCTTGTCAACAGAATCACAACCGCATGTGGAACAAACACCTTTACTGGGTGTCCCATCACAATTGACTCACTTTGTTCAATACTTAAAACAGGTAGCCGCTACTGCTTTTAAGTTAAGCAGCCTGGCAATGCGGCTGCCACTGGATCCAATGTAGCAGAAAAATATGCTATAGGACGTTTGTCTAGACCATGTCTTTGTGTTAAGACTGAAAGTGCACAATTTTCTCTCTCATGACAGAACAATGCAAAGCTTCTCTTATAGTCGGCCATGCCTAGGGCTGGTGCTGAGCACAGAGCATTTCTCAATTTTACAAAAGCTCCTACACTCTCATCATCCCATTCAACTGGGTCCTTTGCTTTCTTTTTTGTCATTTGAATTAGGGGCTTCGCTAACAAGGAAAATCCTAGTATCCATTGTCGACAGTAACCTACTATTCCTAAGAACATTCTCACTTCTCTTAGGGTTACAGGCATTTGCATTTTCTTAATCAATTGTACTCTTTCCGAGGTTATTCTTCTTTTTCCCTCTCAATTTGGTGTCCCAGATATTTAACAGCTGTTGTACAGAACTGCAATTTTTCTGGTGAGACTTTATGCCCTTCTTCAGCCAAATGATTTAATAGTGCTATGGAATCAACAACACAGTCCTCTCTGGTGTTCGATGCCACCGGTAAGTCGTCGATATATTGCACTAGGACTGAGCTACCTGGCATCACTAGTTTCTCAAGGCACTTTTTCAATATCTGATTAAAGATGGAAGGACTTTCCGTGTACCCCTGAGGAACACGATTCCATACATAGACTTTGTTCTCAAATTTAAATGAAAAAAGATACTGGCTGTCTGGGTGCAATGGTATTGAAAAGAACGCTTGGCATAAATCAATCACTGTGAACCATCCTGCACTCCAAGGAATCTGGTATAGGATTACTGCAGGATTGGGTACTATAGGACAACAAGGTTCCACAATCTTATTTATTTTCCGCAGGTCCTGAACAATCCTATATTTTCCGCTAGGTTTCTTTAAACCCATTATTGGTGAATTACATGGGCTACTCATTACTTCTCTTAGTATGTTTTGTTCTACCATTCGATTGATTTCTTCAATGACTCCTATCTTTACTTCTGCACTCATTTTGTACTGTCTAGTATTTGGGAAAATTGCACCTTCCTTTACGGTAATTTTAACTGGGTCTATTTTGGCCATAAGTCCTACTTCCTTTCCTGTGAAATCCCATACTGTGGGGTTTACTGTAGTTTTTAATTCTTCTGGCAACTCATCTTTTGTTATCAAAGAAAACATCTCATCTACTTCTGTACCTTGTTTTGCAATCATAAACTTATATACATGATCTTCATCTGGGGTCTGAACTGCCACACCATCCGGGGTGCAGAAAATTGTGCAATTCATCTTGCACAGTAAATCACGACCTAATAAATTTACTGGACTAGAATCACACACTACAAATTGGTGCATTTCTCTGAAATTTCCAATTTTAACTTCCATTGGTTCGGTAAGAGGTGTTCTAATCTTTCTATTAGCTACTCACACTACTTGGATAGCTTCTCCAGAGAGAGGAAGGTCTGGAATGTCTGCTGTTCTCACAGTTGACCTGGTAGCACCAGTGTCCAAAAGGAAGGTAATATCATTACCTTTCACATTCCCTTCAACATATGGACCTGACTGATCTACCGATAAGGATGCGCCAAGTACGCACTCCTTCTCCCCTCTCCTAGGCACCGTCATGAACTGTATTGACAGAAATCGTCCTGTAAAAGAAACTGTGATGTTACATAATCATTCTTACCACTTCCTCCTTGATATCCGACGTCTGTACCGTGGTTTGCTCTGCTTACATTACCCTGAATAGGTGCAGGTGGCAACTGACTCTGAGGATTTACACCCTGCTGTGAGTCATTCTGCGTCTGTGGATTTAAATTTTGATTTGGGCCATTATTATCCCGAATCTTTTTACATTCATCCTTCCAATGCCCCAATTTTCCGCATCCATGACAAGAAAATTTATTTTTAGCTTCTTCTCTACTCATTCGTCCTCTCACTTTTCCACCATTCCCAGTATCGCCATTCGTTCCAGAATCTTTTCCTTGATTTTTACTTGGATTATCCAAATTAATTCCCTGTTTCTCGGCCATTTTCACCTGTGCCCACATTACTTTTTCCTGCAATTTCTTGTGCCTATCCCCAATATCATCTCCACAGTATTTCGCATATTTCAGAATCTCGTCTATGGGATTGCCCTGCCAACACAACATGTGCTGCTTAATCATCTGACAAATTTCTGTCTTCAGACCATAAACAAATCGATACACAAACTGACTCATGTTCTTATCTCCAATGTCCTCAAATCCACTATACTGCTTAAATACAAGCAATAAACGCTCATAATAGGCGTGTACCGATTCACTAGCTTCTTGGGTGGTTCGGTCTATTTTCACCCAATCTGATTCTTTCGGTGGTATTTTGCCTTTCAGGTAAGTTATCACCTGCTGATACTTTTTCATTACATCATTTGACGGGGCACCTGTTTTCGGATCTCTAGGATACTCGTCACTTGGCCAATCAACTGTAATTTTACAATCTGTCCACAAATCGGCAGGTACCACTATGTCAAACAAACCATCTAAATCTTTCAACAATACCTTTGACACCTTCACAAACCTCTCAACCTGCTTGTACCATTCAATTGGTTTTTCTCTCAACTTTGGAAAATCATTCGTAAATGACAAAATATCCTGTCTACTCCATGGGACATGTACATAGCCCCCTCCTGGAACTTCTCGCATCGGATACATTTGATCTGTCTTCCCTGTTTCTTTCATCACATATTCAGAGGCTGTTCTACTGGATCGTGCCTCTTCCTTTTTCTTTGCCCGTCGAACTCTCCATTTATCTAGGTCTCCCCATTTCTGTAAAACTATCATTAATTCTTTTACTTGTAACTTTCTTCCAGAGGCATTCATATTTTCTAAATCTTTGTCTGAGAAATCTGCTCTATAGGGTTTCTGCAACACCTTTGATCTCCCTATTTCAATTCCCATCTATAGAGCCAAATCTGATAATTTTTCATGAAATATTTTTACATTTCTGGTGATACTTCTGCATACGAACAATAATTCTTCTTCATTGTAAGCATTTAGGCGATCTAGCCCCACATTTCCTGCTATTATTTCTTCTAATTCGACTTTTAATTTATAAATATCCAAAATTTTTGGAGGTGTACACTGCTGTTCTGATCCTTGTGCCCACCTTTCTAAGTCTTCTGGACTAACTACAGTGACACTTTTTGCTCCTGATGAGGTTATCAAGTTTATCTCTTTCGAGCACCCAGGTGTAGTTCTTCTGGGAGTACTATTGACAGAATCTCGAATTGGTAAATCCATTAGAGATATCGTAGATTCACAATCACTAAAGTGATCTTCCACCATTACTGTTGCTTCAGGTTTAGGAATATTCACAGGAGTAGGCATAACTAACGGTGGAGGACAGTTTCCCTGACTACCATATAATGGAACTACTGGACCAATTGTTACAGGTATGGTCAAAGAGTCAGGATGCACTTTTATCTGTGTTATTTTCTGTATTAATTCTGCTCTGGTCTTCTCTAGGGCTTCTTTCTCTTTATCGTGAAGTATCCTACTGGGGGTGAAATCATGCATTACCTGTGGTACTAATGGAGTTTTTAACAGGGGTGCACTTGGGGTGCATCCACTTGTCCCTTCCTGATATGGTGGGGGGTTCCTTAATATTTCTTCTATAAATTCATCTTCGGAATCTCCATTTCTCATTAAATGTTTTGTCTTTTCTGTGCATTTGCTCCCTAATTTTTCTTCTGCTGTTAACAATGGATACAATCCTTCTGTAAGCATTGCCCTCCTCCATTGTTTCATCTGACCGTCCCTAGACTCATGTTGGTATCTGGGAAAAAATCCTCGATAACCCCTATTACTCCTGGATCGGTCACGCTCAAATGCCTCGGTTTCCCATTCCTCTAAGGCTTTGTATTGAGTTAATCTAGTTCTGGGTTCTAAATCGTTCATCCTCAATCTCAAATTTTGAAGAATTCTTCCATTGAAGGTACCATTCTCGGGAAATGCTAATATCCCACAATTTTTGGTATATTCTATCCAATTCTCTATCCATACACAAGTATGATAACCTCTCTCCATCATCATGAATGAAGCGGGCGTTTTAGCTGGTGGAATGATAATTCCTTCCCTAGTTTTGATTGGTTTATCCTTTTTAAAATAGTTCTTAATCTTTTGCAGAAAGGACATTTTTCTCTTCTCTCCGTACATTCTATCTAATCTTCGGTGTATAAAATTATATTCTGCAAACCTAGGAATCTCCTATCCGGACGAGTTCCTGTTAAAGTCGGATCGCGTTTTAACATGCAATCTCTATCCACTAAGAAATTTGCTTCTAGAATATCAACCAATCAAGTGTCTGCTTTCTTCTATTTCTGAACCAATCCTAGCGCGGCCTTTCTGTGACGTTAGTCTGTCAACCCCTCCTTTACAATCTGCTCTTCTCTGTCCCTTGCTGTTTCAACCAATCCCAGCGCGGCACCTGTGACGTCAGTACTGCTCCTGACTACTGACCCCTCCTTTACAAGGGTCTTTCCACACCCGCTGATTCAACCAATCCCAGCGCGGCGTTTGTGACGTCAACTCCCTCTCCGGCAGCTGACCCTCCCTTTACAAAATCTTACGCAAAACTTATTTTCTCTATAAATCTTAATTAAATTTCAGTAACAACATAAAACATTCGCTATCGTGCCAGTTTCTCTAAAAATAGAAAAGATAGTTTCCTCCCACACTTAGTAATACCTTTCCGTTTACTAAACATACACTACGAGTAAAAACCCTTCCGTTTACTCTTCACACAAGCTCCAGAAGTACCTGTTACTTCTTCAATGTTACCCTTTCTAGGTGATATAACATCAAATTTTTACCAGCGTACTCTTTTGCTATTACTCACACACATAGATTCCCTAACCAGTACTGATAGTCCTGCTTAACTTTTCAGTACTATTTCTGTACAGTACATCTGCGGCGTACCACAAGGATCATCACTCAGCCCCACCCTCTTCAACGTCTACATGAGCCCCCTCGCAGCCATCGCACGCCAACACAACCTCAACATCATCTCCTACGCCGACGACACCCAGCTGATCCTCTCCCTCACCAACGACCCCACAACTGCCAGAACCAACCTACATGAAGGGATGAAGGACGTAGCCGAGTGGATGAGGAACAGCCGCCTGAAACTGAACTCAGATAAGACGGAAGTCCTCATCCTAGGATCATCACCCTCCGCCTGGGACGACTCCTGGTGGCCCCCTGCCCTGGGCAACGCACCCAAACCAACGGACCACGCACGCAACCTGGGCTTCATCCTGGACTCCTCCCTCTCAATGACCCGACAAGTCAACGCCGTCTCCTCGTCTTGCTTCAACATCCTACGCATGCTGCGCAAGATCTTCCGGTGGATCCCCACCGAAACCAGGAAGACGGTCACCCAGGCCCTCGTCACCAGCCGACTGGACTACGGCAACTCCCTCTACGCCGGAACCACAGCCAAACTTCAAAAAGACTCCAACGCATCCAGAACGCCTCAGCTCGACTCATCCTGGACATCCCCCGACACAGCCACATCGCCGGACACCTGAGAGACCTGCACTGGCTCGCCGTCAGCAAGAGAATCACGTTCCGACTCCTCACCCACGCACACAAAGCTCTCCACAACCAAGGCCCCAGATACCTCAACGACCGTCTGACCTTCTACACTCCCACCCGCCAGCTACGATCGACCAACCACGCCCTCGCCGCCGTCCCCCGCATCCGAAGAGCCACAACGGGAGGAAGATCCTTCTCCTACCTGGCTGCCAAGACGTGGAACTCCCTACCCATCCACCTCCGCCTTACCCAAGACCACCTCTCCTTCAGGAAGCAACTCAAGACCTGGCTGTTCGAACAGTAGCGGACCCCCCCCCCCCCTAGCGCCTTGAGACCCTCCGGGTGAGTAGCGCGCTATACAAATGCTTGATTGATTGATTGATAACCTCACTGCAGTATGGTTTCCACTTACCATCTGCTATTCAATTTTCCCCGGCGATTCTAGACAACATAAAACAAACTTTGAATACACGGATGTTAGTTCATAAAAATAAAATTCTCATTACCCAATTAACAAAGAGTAACCATCCTCTGATTACCAGAAAACTGATCCAGCGCGATATTAGCAAACAGCATTCATACACTAGATACTCACTTGGGCCCATACATTCATACTACGCTAATACTTACGCTGGGGTTATCAGTTGTACTCTTTATCAAAAATCCCTGCTACCAATTACCTTCCGATTGAAGAGTAATGACTTACCAATGAATCCTTTGCTAATTGGGAAGTTTAAAATGAGTGACATTCATTATAGTACATAATCCTGAAATAACCACTGAGTCAGGAAGTTTTAAAATGTTTATCTAAAGATTTAGCAGAGTAAATTACAGAACCACATGGTACTTAATCGCATATCACGGATGAAGCATAGAATAATAATTATTGATTAATGACGGTCCCTCAGAAAGGAGAAGATAGAGACAGCAGCGCAACTAAAGGTTGCATTTATATTTACCTAAGTGCGAGAACCAAACCCCTTGGCCAAGGAGTTGGAAAGAATAGGACCCTCGGAAGGATGAAGAGCACAGACCTCCTCCAGGATCAGGGCAGGACCGGTGACCTCTCTACAACGACGCCTGCGTCGTTCCCCTCTCTGATACTCGACTTCTCCTCGATTCTCCCGTGCCTTCCTTCTAATGGACTCCGCCGCCCCCTCCTCAGGACCTCTTCTGGACAGGGATTCAGTCTGCAATCGATCAGCTTGGCGGTCTGGAGCTCTTCTGCCTGACAGCATGAACGCCTGTTCTGTTACAGCATCTCCTTCTCTTGTCAGCGTCTAGTCTCGTTCCTCGTCTCTCTAATTAACTAATGCTATATCTATTATACCCTTCTACGCCCATGTACCTCCCCTTAATGTTGCTAAAATATGGGACCACTACTTCTGATTGGACAAGGACAGGGGGTTGATCCTCACACCATATTGATTTGGTTCGAATTCTGAAGCCCATTGTCTTTAAACTACCGCCCACCCAATTTAATACATTTGCTTTATTTCCCACCCGTCTCACGACAAATGTTATATATTCTTCATATACAAAGTTTCAATTTTCAACAGGAAAGGCAAGAGCACAGCAGCTTCGGCCATCAGGTCATGGCCTTGGACGACGTCCAGGTTGACTTCATTTTTATTCTTTGGCAGCCAAACAGGACGCATGCGCAGAATCATTGTCTCTCGAGTTTCAGATCACCAACCCCAGGCCCAAGTTTACGAACTAATAAAAGTCAAAGAAGAAAATATTAAAATCACAAATAATATGTTTCACTGTATACCCACTCTTTCTACTCTATCCCCATTTACTTATAAATCTATCCCGCATTAGTAGCGTTAAGAAAACGACAAATTAATAATAACACAAGAGCAAGCTGAAGCATGTGAAAACATCAAGCAGCCATTTTAAAGCACACTGCGCAGAAGCAGAAATTTCCCACCAAGCAAAGAAAGGCGTCACAACACGTGATATGGTTGAGACATGCGCAGTAAAGTTCCAGCGCTTTAGCGGCCATTTTGGAAAAAGACAAGCGTTACTTGTTAGTTAGAACACATAGGCAAGCTTCCTTGCTATTCATGTAGTGTATGCAAAGTTAATATACACAATACAAGATTAATAAATTAATACTGTGAGGAGATTGTATTCGAGCAAGTCTCATTTGTGAGTCCTTGAATATTTACATCACTGGGAACAAAACGGGTTCAAAGACGCGAAAGGTGGCACAATTAAGCATAAAATGCTATGGGAACAGGTAGTTGAGTTGAAGAACGAACTACCGAGGACTCACTTGATTCATACACTGAGTCATCAACGTGATGGCGTTCACGTTGAAGGGAATTCATTGGCTGATGAAGCCGCAAAGGGGGCTGTACGAACGGCTTCCGTAGCTGCAATCACTCGTTCAAAAACTAGGATAGACGGTGAGATTATGGTCGCTGTCATTGCTTCGGCCAAAGGCAGCTCAGCAGTACCAAAGAAATTTCCACTCAAGTACTCCTACTAGTTCGATGCAAACAACATTCCATATGCTCAGATTCCTGGAGTGGGGGACAGAGTAATACCAAATATGGATTGTAGGCAAGGTTTAATTATTGCTGCACACGAGGGTTTGGGCTCTGCACATACAGGCGTTACAGCGACTATTTCATTGTTGAAACAGCGCTATTGGTGGCCAGGTCTAACAAAGCAGACTAAAGACTATGTCTTGAAATGTGACATCTGCCAGCAGATGAAAGGCTCCACCATAACACGCCCGGCACAGACACCGTTATTAAAATCAGACAAACCTCTCGCTTGTGTGTATCTGGACCACTGCAGCCCCTTACAATCAGATGGGGCTTACAAGTATATCATGGTTGCAGTGGATTCATGCTCGAGATTCCTATGGGTATGGCCTCAGCGCTCGGCTGATGCTCGAACTGTTATCAAAGATTTGCGAGTCTTTATAGGGATATACGCAGTTAGCACATTACATTCTGACCGTGGCCCGGCGTTTAGCTCTCGGGCTTACAAAGAGGCCATGGAAAGTATGGGCGTAGCATTGCGGTACTCCTCTCCGTACCATCCTAAGGGAAATTCGGTTGTGGAGAGGAAAAACCGGGACCTAAAGCAATCTTTAACAGCTAGGGTATTAGGCAAAGACGGTAGTTGGGTCAATCATCTATATGGGGTACAACGAGCACTCAATAACCAGCCAAGAAGTTCTCTAGGGGGTGTCACTCCATATGAGGTCCTATTTGGGACGAGAATGTGGGTACCTGATCTTGATTGTGAAGGCACAGTGGCGGATGAGAAACCATTTGATATCCATGATCTTTTGGCTGTTTTACAGGATTTAAATGAATCCAGGACACAACACAGTAAAGTCCTCCAGAAACAGACCGCCACTGGGGAAGACAAGGCAAACACAGCAAGACCTGTCTGGATCCGCAGACGCCCTCCTCTAGCTACAATCCAAGAAGTTCAAACAGAAAGACTCATCACGTTTTAAGAGCCTCCTGTGCGGAATGAAGGACTATGCAACAATGCTATGGAACTCGTTCCCCTTGAACCAGAAGTTGAACTTCAAAATTCAATTCAAAATAACACACAAGTTGCAATTTAACCAAATACAGACGTCTACGTCAACATGCCTCGACAAGAGAAAAATGCAATTTCAACAAATCCTGATGCAATTCCTACAATTGATTGAATTGCTTCTGGCTACTTCATGAACTTTGATAAGTTTTCTTTGGATCCCAGTGAACCTGAAACAACGCCAGCCCGAAAATCATGCAAACAGCAAGCTAAAGACTTTCTGAACTTTCTCAAAAAGACTTACCTGGTATCACCTTGGTTAGAACTGTGGGTAATTACTGGGATACTATTTTTTCTTTTATGTCTAGGCTTAGTTATAACTTTTAGCATGCTTATTAATGGACGATACCTTCAACAAAGCTCCGCAGCCCAAAAAGTTAATTTAATTCTGAAGCCTCATCAGTCCTCACATCGTGAACAAAGAGACTTGTCATCAGTGAACATTACAGAAGTTCCTATACCGGATGGTATAGTCTGGGACAAGGTTGATTTCGATATATTCGGTCCTACTGAACTTTTAAAACTTTCTCATGTATTTAAAATTTCATTGAGTGATATCATTACCTCCAGTACATTTTCTGATGATTGGGACTCTGAAACTGTTGATAATATGTTGTCTGATTTAGAGAAAACTGCAGCATTTCCGAACACTGAAATGTTAGAAGGTACTTCAGACTATGACACTTTGTACTGCTACCAACATTATGGTCATCATTCCTTGCACAAATCTATATCACCTAGAAATGTTTTTGAGTACCACCAGTGGGAACATTGCCCTACACCACCAAAAGGTAGTTCACATACGTTTGCACAGAAATTTTCATATTTTTCAGGGTTTAACACCACTGACCCGACCTCGTACTATTACAAGGTTGCACCGACATCAGCACTGAAAACTATGTTGACAAACACCAAACAGATATATAGTCTGCTTCCTTTATCACCCAATTGTCTGAACAGGGTTTTGACCTATGGAAGGACACAATAGACTTAAAATCAGTCTGGGGTTCTAGAGACTGGCAAGTCCAGGGATCAGAGGCGCTATTTAGAGCGTGCCTCATTCCACAGCAGATGATATTTCTAAATGACACTGTGCAACAGACGTCCTGTCTTGGACTAGCCAAAAACAAGGACCTGAACACACCTCGGTTTCCAACACCATCACAGATGGAGGGGTGGCAAAATTCAACTTCACAAGAAGGGGCAACAGTAGATGACATTTTACAGTACAATTGATCAGACCCTAATTGGAAGAAATGGGTGGTTTGGACCTTAGACACGAACACATGTCAGAAAAGATTCTGGGGTATAACCGAAGGGTTCAATATCCATAGGCCAGACCCACGCTATGTACAAAGAGAACACCCAGGGGTAGTGACATCCTACAGTGTTGGAAAGTTGTGCCTTGATTGGCTTCAAACCTCAACACTCACAGAAGTGAAACATCACTTATCCTTACTCACACATGACATGGATCTTAGGGACTTTTTACTAGGCCCCAGGAAATCACGTCAGAAACGTTTCATATATGCTGGCATTTATGCTGCCTACAATGAAAATTGGAAGATATCCCAACAAGAGGCCGCAGAGAGAATACCGGAAATAGACCGTATTAACTTAGAAAAGGCATTAGCAGTAGTGGATAATGGGTTAACAACTTTGACCTCCAGGATCTATTCCTTAGGCAACATTGTATCTTCTGCAATAGACATACTGGAACAAGATTTGGCCATATTACAACACGGGCAATCTCAGTTACGTTCTATCATGTTGTTAAGCTGGACACTGCAATCTTTGTGTGAAGGCTATGTGCCTTGGCGTTTTATCAATAGTACGTCTCTGTTTTCTGAATACAATCTAACAGATAAACAGGTAGAAATGGCACAAAGGGGAGCAAAATATACAATGTTGTGCATTGAAAAGCTGGATAGATTACCA